>QJPP01000008.1:0-1200000 GCA_003996215.1 Jaltomata sinuosa
ACTAGGGGTGTACATGGACCGGGTTGGTTCAGTTTTTTTAAAAATCAAACCAAATTATTAGTGTCGGGTTATTAAATTTATAAACCAAACCAAACCAATAAAAGTTGGGGGTTTTCGGGTTATTTCGGTTTTTTCGAGTTTTTTGGGTTATTTCGGGTTTTTTCCGGTAAAGTCTTCATATAAATATATAATTAACTTGTGCTTTAAATATTTCCTTAGTCTTAGCAAGATACAACTATCTAAGGTATTTCTTAAAAAAAAATAACACAATATATAAATGAGTGATGACATATAAAATATTCAACTAAAAAAATAATGAAATCGCATAGAATAAATATTACATATTAATAAGCCATTATAAAAATAATCATAATTTAAAAGTATCAAATCATACTAAAATTAGTCTAATAAGTATTAACTACATGACTAAATAATAAACAAAAAATAAAATTAGTTTATGTATTTATGCAAAATTAAAGAATAGATATTTAACATGATTGTCATTCCTAGTGTTGAATTGAATAATTTTTTGTTAGCATTAGTATTGATTTGAGCTTTATTTGAGTTATTAATATCTATGGGTTATAAAAACTTATTGGATCATTTAAAATTCTAACTTTAAACTTGAAATAATATGTTGAAAGATAAAAACTATGAAAAATTTAAGAAATATTTATAAATTACATCACAATAAATATTTTTATGTATAAAATATTTTTAAAAATAGTATATATATGTAATATCGGGTTGGTTAGGTTCGGTTTAACTTTTTTTAGTTAAAACCAAACCAAACCAATTATAGTCGGGTTTTTTTTTCCAACACCAAACCAAGTCAAACCAAATCACTAAGTCGGATTTTTTTTTGCGGTTCGGTTTGCAGTTCGATTTTGTTCACCCCTAACGCTGAACTATACAGTGTGTGATTTCCAATACCTGACTATTAAAATTGGTTAGAGAAACCCACCTGAACTTATAATCTCAGGTATGAAACTCACACACTTGATAGTTCAGGTTAGGGGTGAACAAAATCGAACTGCAAACCGAACCGCAAAAAAAAATCCGACTAGTGATTTGGTTTGACTTAGTTTGGTGTTGGAAAAAAAACTCTGACTATAATTGGTTTGGTTTGGTTTTAACTAAAAAAAGTCAAACCGAACCGATCCAACCCGATATTACATATATATATATATATATATATATATATATATATATACTATTTTTAAAAATATTTTATACATAAAAATATTTATTGTGATGTAATTTATAAATATTTCTTAAATTTTTCTTAGTTTTTATCTTTCAAAATATTATTTCAAGTTTAAAGTTAGAATTTTAAATGGTCCAATAAGTTTTTATAACTCATAGATATTAGTAACTCAAATAAAGCTCAAATCAATACTAATGCTAACAAAAAATTATTCAATTCAACACTAGGAATGACAATCATATTAGATATCTATTCTTTAATTTTGCATAAATACATATACTAATTTTATTTTTTTGTTTAATATTTAGTCATGCAGTTAATACTTATTAGACTAATTTTAGTATGATTTGGTACTTTTAAATTATGATTATTTTTATAATGGCTTATTAATATGCAATATTTATTCTATGCGATTTCATTATTTTTTTGGTTGAACATTTTATTAATGTCATTACTCATTTATATATTGTGTTATTTTTTTTAAGAAATACCTTAGAAAGTTGTATCTTGCCAGGACTAAAGAAATATTTAAAGCACAAGTTAATTATATGAAGACTTTACCGGAGAAAAAAAATCCCGAAATAACCCAAAAAAATCCAAGGTTGATAAACCCGGCTTTTATTGGTTTGGTTTGGTTTATAAATTTAATAACCCGACACTAATAGTTTGGTTTGATTTTTTTAAAAAACGAATCAACCCGGTCCACGTACACCCCTAGTTCAGATATGAAACTCAAAAAATCGAAATACTTTAAGTGTATTTTTGGCTCTCGTACATAAAAAATGAAATTAACTAATATTATTACGCACTCTTTCAAAAATGATTGCTTCCAGCAAACCTCCATGCTTCCAGCTACTTTTTCAACTGCCATTTAATTCCCCAACATGCTCATGAACCTAAAGTTGTTTGGATCGTTTGATTAACTAATTCCAAGCAAAAGTTACTGAATTCGGCCGAAAGCATATCTCAATAATTTCTACTCTGCCCCTTTATGGAGCCTGAGTGTCTGTGGGATAGGGTCGTCTTTGACAAAAAGCATTTTACTTCTCAAAGTGAGATTTCTTAGCATAAATATATCCAAATTAATTGGACCTCGAAATTTATATCGAACATTGAGTGGAAAAAAATAGGTGTCTGACACAACCCTATGATTTAGGATGATTACAAATGCATTAAAAAAATAACTTGTTAATTATTAAATCACTTCTTAATTAGGTTCAAGATAATAGTACATAACTCTATATATATCAATGATCTAATCCACACTTTCATTAAATTTTATGACAGAAAGAAGCATATCTTGATTGACCTTTAACTATATTAATTAATTATATCTTGTGTGACTAAACAAGAAAATTGACAAAAATTGAAGTTATCTTTAATGTTGAAATTGTGATTATACCAAATTAGAACATGGCTACATGCAAAGCACCAATTGCTGATAAATAGCCAACTAATAAGAAATTAATATACTACTAGTTTTGTCTATGAAGGTGGTTGTGAATTTCTATTATTTGGTTGTGCCTTATCTGAAGTTGAAAATTTATTGATATTGAAACATATAACCACATTAATATAATTTTAGGCTTAATACATCGATAGTCTATTAAACTTGTTATTAAATTTTATTTAGATGCTCGAATTATAATATTATTTTAATTGAACATATGAACACATGATAAAATGGTCTTACTAGACACTTTTGATTGAAATTTTGGAATAAAAATTTGTGTGATCTCAAATGTCGATTACATAAGTTAACCGTTCAAAATATGTCATCTTCTTTAATTAAACATATCATCCTTTACTGGAACATACTTGAGGTTGTACGGTTTATAGAGACTAATAATTCGTATAATTAAAGGAGGAGGTGACATATATTAAGTGTATTAACTTATCAATTTAATGAACATTTGAGAACAAGCGCAAAAAGAAATAATCAAAATTTGAACCAAAGTGTCTAAGAAGAATACTTTATCATATATTCAGGTGTAAGCAATTAAAACAAACTATAATTCGAGTGTTCAAACAAAATTTGTTGACATGTTTGAAACCGGTCTATCATGGTTAATTTGTGACTTAACCATGATAAATCTATATGACACTAATCATCGAGTGCAAATAATTTTTTACTAAGAAATCACGAGGATTTTCATTTGATTTTATTGACCATCAGGCTACATCCTAAACAACAAACATAATTAATTTTATATTGATATTATCCATTTGAACAAACCCTAAGTAGAAAATAATTAAAAAAAAGAGCACCTCTAAAATCCAGGTGGCATATTCGTCAAGATCCGTTACACTCATCAGCACGTCAGCATACCATCAAGCCTTTTGACTTCTACGTTAATCCTTGGATAATTGTAAAATAAATAAAAATTAATAATAATTTTTTTTAAAAAAACTAATGTGCAATATTGATATACTCTATAACTTTGAGGTGGAATTAGAGTTTTGAGTTTTTAGATTCTAGATAAATCACTATACATATTTAATAATTTTCAAATATAAATACATAATTTGAATCAAAACTATTGAATTTTGTAATGCAGAATTGCGATATCTGGTTCATTTGAAACTTATATGTTCGATACGAATGTATTAAAGTTCACTAAAATTGCAGCAAATAGTCAATATGAATCCATAAGCTTAAAAATAGCTAAGAACCTCAAAAAAAGAAGAAGGTTAACCCGTAAATCTTAAATTCTGACTCTACGTGTGGTCTAATGGTCAATGAAGTGGGTTAAGAACCGTGAGGTCTCAGGTTCAAATCCCGAACACCACAGTCATCAAAAGAGAAAAAACCTAAATTCTGACTCTACCTATGATTGAACATAAGTAAAACTGTAGCTCCGCCCTTGCAATTTCACCGACCAATCAAACCCACTATATTGTTTTATGCGGCAACTCGACTACGTCTATCCCTTAATTAATATTTTTTCTTTATTTGCATGATCTACCCCCTATATATATACACATAAATAAGACCATAAATCAGTAAAACACACATATAAACTTGGTTGTGATCACAACCTTGTTACATAAATCTTATATATTTCAATCTTTGAAAAATTTAAAGCTACAAAAATCTTTTATATATATAACCTTGTGAATTTTTTAATTTTTTTTTCTCTGTTTAATTTGATTATTTCTTGGATTTGAAGTATAGAGAAAGATGGCTCCAGATCTATCAATGATTCTTCCTAGGGTTCTGATTGTCTCTCGAAGAACTGTTCGTAAGAACAAGTTTGTTGATTTTGTTGGTAAGTTTTTTTTTTGGGGGCTAAAAAGTAGATTTTGTAATGATTAAATCTATAAATTTAGATCTATGAGATCACGACGAGTCAATTTTTGACGAATATCATTGAATTGATCATTGTTAATTCGGGGTTTTTTAAGTAGTGAGAGTTGTTTTATGATACGGAAAGAGAGTACTCGATTTCTTTCTACATAACTTAAAAGTGTAGCATGACTGAATCTGACGAAGTTTCGTGTTGGTGGAGGAATTGGATTGGGGATAAAAGAGGATTGGTACAATATAAATGTTTTATAAAAAGACTATGACATCTTTGAAAATTTTCAATCATTTTTTTCTATTTTTATATCAATTTCTTGTGTAATACACTTCACATAATTTCTGATAATTTTGTGTTTACTCATCTAAAAACTTAAATGTTGGAACTACCATACTTTAATTTTACTAAATTGTATCTTTAAGGTGTGACCTTTTTTCGATGACATATGACTTCTGTTGGACTGTGTGATCAGCTCATCTAACATCTTAAGCTGTTAGAAACGATATAAACTCTTATTTATTTAATTATATCTTCAACGTCTGCAGGCGAATATCACTTAGATCTTATCGTGAGTTATGGAGCAGCACCTGTTATAGTGCCGCGAGTTAGTGGTGTACACATGTTACTAGAAAGCTTTCAACCAATTCATGGAGTTCTTTTATGTGAAGGAGAAGACATTGATCCATCACTTTATGATGCTGAATTATCTGGATTATCACAAGATGAACTTGAAGAAATCAAGAAATTACATTCAAGTGACACAACAATTGATAGAGAAAAAGATTCAATTGAATTAGCTCTTGCTAAACTTTGTCTTGAGAGGAACATACCTTATTTGGGAATTTGTAGAGGTTCACAAGTCCTTAATGTTGCTTGTGGTGGAACCCTTTATCAAGATTTAGAGAAAGAATTGTCCAAGAATTGCCAAACTCTATCTCGCTCGGACTCTCCAAAATTGTTAATGTCGCACCCGTGTCAGAGTGAAATAGACAAAGAATTGTCCGAGAATTGCCAAAAGCTATGCTGCTTGGACTCTCCAGAAATGTTGTCCTGCCCGTGTCAGATGGGAGGATCCAACAAACACCTGCCGACAACATTGAAAGGTTCGAGCAACATAGAGAAAGAAGTGCCCAAGAATTGCCAGAAGCAATACTGCTCGGACTCTTCAGAAATATTGTCGCACCCCTGTCGGCTCCCACCGACGTCACTAGAGAGTCCGAACAACATAGGCCAAAAGTATGAAAGAGTTGTGCACATGAACTATGAAAACTATGATGGACATAGACATGTGGTGAAAATAGTTGAAAATACACCATTACACAAATGGTTTAAAGATTCATTGGAAGATGATGAAATGGAGATTTGGGTTAATAGTTATCATCATCAAGGAGTTAAGAGATTAGCACAAAGATTTGTGCCAATGGCATTTGCTAATGATGGATTAATTGAAGGTTTTTATGATCCAGATGCATATAATCCTGATGAAGGCAAATTTATTATGGGATTACAATTTCATCCTGAACGTATGCGTGGACAAGATTCTGGTGATTTTGATTATCCAGGTTGTGCTATGGCTTACCAGGTAATTGATTAAACTCTCAACTTGCTAATTAATTTATCGAGTTGATCAGATGTCTTGAGTTCGAGTCCTAGGAATGGAGAAACTTTTGATAGGACGCACTGTCACAATCGAAGCCTATGGTATGCGCGTTTTTGGGTTCAATGATGGTGTAGCTAGCCCGAGGGATAAATCTGTGGTGAGGTCTGTTGGGTCAAAGCGGATAATACGTGTCATCGACTTGAGTCGTGACAAATATATTGTACGCTTTCGAGCTCAATGATGACGTAGTCCGAGGAACAAATTTGTGAGGTTTGTTGAGTCAAAGCGTATAATACGTGTCATAGACTTGAGTCGTGACAAATATATTGTCCACTTTTGAGCTCAATGATGGCGTAGCCCCAGGGACAAATATGTGATCAAGGTCTGTTGGGCTAAAGCGAATAATACGTGTCATGAGCTTAGGTCGTGATAAATATATTATTCACTTTTGAGCTCAATGATGGCGTAGCCCGAGGGACAAATATGTGATCGAGGTCTATTAGGCCAAAGTGGATAATACGTGTCATGAGCTTAGGTTGTGATGAATAATATTATTCACTTTTGAGCTTAATGATGGTGTAGCCTAAGGAACAAATTTGTGAGGTTTGGTGGGCCAAAGCGTATAGTAGGTGTCATGGGCTTAGATCGTGATACCCCCTTAATAGGCCTGACATGGGTAGAATATGAATTAGTCGAGCCAATGAATACCGAATACAAGACTATGACACAATAAAAGGTACTATAAAAAAGAGACTTTCTAAAGTTTGATTATTTATACTGGCCACTTGTCTATGTCCTTTACCAAGAATACAGATATTATATCAACAAAACTTTGGATCAAATCATGTGATTGATCAACCATAAAGTGTTAGCAAAATTTAATGAAAAGATAGTATAGAAAGTATTCTGTATATTATTTAGAGTCATCTGATATCCGAAATTTACTGGACCGACTAATTCGTATTCGCGTCATAAAAAATCACTATATGGGATTTTAGCGCTCCCTATCAAAAGGAATCTATTCCCTAGACACGACCTCCAGACTCCTGGTTAAAACTGAAGGAACCTTTACCATTCCACTACATCCCCTATCGTCGATCTAACCGAACATACAATTTCATGAACAGACTTAAGTTACTTGATACTAATGTTTTTTTTATACGTATTTTATACTGTCAGTGCATAGAACTTGACGACGTTTAATGTATTTGATTGGTTTTGTAGGAATTTGTTAAAGCAGTAATTGCATATGAGAAGAAGCTTAGTGGTTCTGGAAATATACCAAAAGGTGTAAAATTCAACCATGAATTGGAAACCAAGAGAAAAAGCATTGTTAGAAGTTTTTCAATTGCAAAAAATATGTATAGCACTGGATGTGGCAGAATTTCAGAAAAAGAATCTGAACTTGCACCTGGAGCTGAATTTCTTGAGGTACAATTTTTTTTTTTATATATATTTTTTGAAAAATCACATTCTTGAAATTTCTTGGAGCAGCGGTAAAGTTGTCTCCGTGTAACCTATAGGTCATGGGTTCGAGCCGTGGAAACAACTGCATTAGGATAGGCTGTCTACATTGCACCCCTTGTGGTGCGGCCCTTCCCCGGACCGACTAACGCGGTTATAAACATGTTTTTTCATAGATGGAAAGAGTGGTATACTTAATGGAAAAAGTATAGGTAGAAATATGTAACTCTTTAATTTATGTGTATGCCAAAGACGAATCTGAGCCGAGAGTCTATCAGAAATAACCTCTCTACCCTTACAAAAGTAGGGGTATGATCCACGTACACCTTAACCCTCCTCAGACTCCATTTATGGGACTACACTGAATATATATGTTGTCGTAGAAACGAATCAAGGTGCACACTCTGTTGGTTCAACTTAACACATTGTTTTCAAACTCAAATTATATACTTATGATTAACACATGATTACTCGAGCCGAGGGTCTTTCGGGAACATCTCTACCTCCACGAGGTAAGATAAGGTCTGCGTATACTATACTCTCCCCAGACCCCACACATGGGATTACACTGAGTATGTTGTTGTTATTGTTGTTGATTACACATAATACAACTAACACTCATTTCGAAGAATCTAAACTCACTGACTCTAGATTCTGAACGGTTTTTGTGGCATGACATGTAGGCAAACACAGCATTGAGTGTACAACAAGAGAATAGGCTGAAGCAAATGGGAGCAACAGTGAGGAATGCATCAACATACATGAACAGATTGAAGATGAATGAAGAAAGAGAAAGAATGGCTAGGGCTATTCTTGCAAAAATGTCAATTGAACAACTCTCAGATATGGTTGGCTTTTATCATAAAATGGGACAACTTTGTTCTGAGGCTTTAGACAAGAAGTTCAATGACATGGAATTACCTTGAATTATTATCTATTCCTAAGTTACTCGGACTCTCCAATAATGTTGTCGCACCAGTGTCAGATCCTCCAAAAATGCACTACTTCTGAAGGATCTGAAATGCACGCAATGACATTTTTGAAAAGTCCGAACATAGATCTATTCTACAATGTAACATTATCTTCTTCTTTCTTTCTTTCTTTCCTTTTTGTCTTGATTTTTTCTACTAAATGTCACTCCAAGTTTAATAATGCCAAGAAATCAACTTTTGTTAGTTTTTGCTGGTTTTGTAAGTATACAATTGAAGTGTTTTAAGTTATATATGTCGACAATTTAAAGGCTCAAATATGCAATTGAATTATTAGAAATAACTTATCTATGTCATTCGTTAAAAGTTCGGCTTATTTCTGCACTGTTATTAAAAGTTTGGCTCATCTATGTCATTGCTGTTACAAAAAAAGTTTATTCGTGCTATTATTTTTTAATGGTGATTTTGCAAAATTATTTTTTTTACATGACCTCTTATCAGAAGTCCACGTCACCAATCTAAATTAACCAATATTACTTAAAATCAAAATTAAAAATCAAACCAATTAAAATAAAACCTGATCCACACCGTTGAAATAAAAACCGAACCCATTAATTGGGTAGGCTGTGGGTCGGGTTTAATTTTAATGAGTCCAATTTTTAATTTTGATTTTAAGTAATATTGGTTGATTTGAATTTGGTGACTGGACCTCTACTAAGAGGCTACGTGGCAAAAATGATTTTGCAAACCACCGTTAATGAACATTTTTAATAGCTCAATGACATATTTCTTGTTCTGGGCCTCATATCAACTGAAAAAATTCTATGTTTGCCTCTCCAAATCAACACGCATCATTTATTAGGTCATCATGGATGCTCCAAAAAAAATTTGATGAAAAAATCGTCGGACGCACATATCCAAGAAAATTCATGGACTAACACATACGAAAAATAATAAAACTCTTATTTCCTGTTCATATCCATCGTGGGCGTCCATGACGACCTATTTAATGGTGCGTGTTGGTTCGGAGAGGCAAACGTCGATTTTTTGGATGTCAAACATCGCCCGACACAGAAAATAGGGATTTTTATTTATTTTTTTCGTGTGCTATAGTCCATAGATTTTGTGTGATATGTGCGCCCGGTGATTTTTTGGCTGTAATTTTTCGTGGGCGTTCTTGACGACCTATTTAATGGCGCGCATTGGTTCGTAGGGGCCATGTAGTTTTTTTTGGATTTCAAACGTGTCTCAAAACATAAAATAGGGATTTTCCCATTTTTTTGTGTGTTATAGTCCATGGATTTTTTGTGATATGTGCGCTCGACGGTTTTTTAACTGAAATTTTTCTTGGGCATCCGTGACGACCTATTTAATGGCGCGCGTTTGTTTAGAGGAGCAAACGTAGGTTTTTTGGATTTCAAACGTGGCCCGAAATGGAAAATAGGGATTTTTTTCATTTTTTTCGTGTGTTATAATCCATGGATTTGGTGTGATATTTGCGCCCAGTGATTTTTTTGGTAAATTTTTTCATGGGTGTATGTGACGACCTATTTAATGGTGCCCATTGTTTGGAGCGGCAAACGTAGATTTTTGGATTTCAAATGTGCCTGGAACGGAAAATAGGAATTTTTCTATTTTTTCGTGTGTTATAGTCCATGAATTTTGTGTGATATGTGTGCCCGATGGTTTTTTGGCTGAAATTTTCATGAGCGTCCGTGACGATCTATTTAATTGTTCACGTTAGTCCGAAGGGGCAAACATAGGTTTTTTAGATTTCAAACATGGCCCAGAATGGAAAATAGGGATTTTTTAATTTTTTCGTGTGACATATAGTCCATGGGTTTTGTGTAATATGTGTGCTCGACAGTTTTTTGGCTAAAATTTTTCTTTGGCATCCGTAACAACCTATTTAATGGCGCGTGTTGGTTCAGAAGGACAAACATAGGGATTTTGGATTTCAAATGTAGCCCGAAACGGAAAATAGGGATTTTTTCATGTGTATAGTTCATGAATTTTGTGTGATATGTGCACCCGGCAATTTTTTGGCAGAAATTTTTTGTGGGCGTCCGTGAAGACCTATTTAATGCCGCTTGTTAGTTTGGAAGGGAAAACGTTGATTTTTTGAATTTCAAATGTGGCTTGGAACGAAAAATAGAGATTTTTCTGTTTTTTCGTGTGATATAGTCCATGGATTTTGTGTGATATGCGCTTGGCAGTTTTTTAGCCAAATTTTTTCTTAGGCATCCGTGACGGCCTATTTAATGGCGCGCATTGATTTAGAGGGGCAAATATAAGTTTTTTTGATTTCAAACGTGGACAAAATGAAAAATAGAGTTTTTTCTATTTTTTTCATGTGTTAAGTCCATGGATTTTGTGTGACATGTATGCCCGGGGCAAATATAGGTTTTTTGGATTTCAAACGCGACCCGGAATGGAAAATAGAGATTTTTTCATTTTTTCGGGTTATAATCCATGGATTTTGTGTGATATGTGCGCCTGACATGTTTTTGGCCGAAATTTTTCATGAGCGTCCGTGATGACCTATTTAATGGCGCACGTTGATTGAGAGGGGCAAAAGTAGGTTTTTGGATTTCAAACGTGGTCCGAAATGAACAAAAATATCAATTTTTCCGTTATTTCGTGTGTTCCATGAATTTTATGTGATATGTGCGCGCGGATGTTTTTTGGCCAAAATTTTTTGTGGGCGTCCGTGACGACCGATTTAATGGCGTGCGTTAGTTCGGAGTGGCAAACGTAGGTATTTTGAATTTCAAACGTGGCCCGGAATAGAAAATAGAAATTTTTTCGTATTTTCGTGTGTTATAGTCCATGAATTTTGTGTGATATGTGCGCCCGACGGTTCTTTGTCAAAAGATTTCATGGGCGTCCATGATGACCTATTTAATGGCGCACGTTGGTTCAAAGAGGCAAACTTAGGTTTTTTGGATTTCAAAGGTGGCCCGGAATGAAAAATAGAGATTTTTTCGTTTTTTCATGTGGTATAATCCATGAATTTTGTGTGATATGTGCGCCCAACAGTTTTTTGCCCCAAATTTTTCATGGGCGTCCGTGACGACCTATTTATTGGTGCGCGTTCATTCGGAGAGGCAAATATAGGTTTTTTGGATTTCACATTCCCCGAACGAAAAAAAAGAGATTTTTTTTATTTTTTCGTGTGTTATAGCCCATGGATTTTGTGCGATATGTGCGTCCGGAGGTTTTTTGATCGAAATTTTTTATGGGCATCCATGATGACCTATTTAATGGCGTGTGTTAGTTCGGAGGGGCAAACGTAAGTTTTTTCGATTTCAAAACGTGGCCCAAAATGAAAAATAGGGATTTTTCTATTTTTTCATTTGTTATAGTCCATGAATTTTGTGTGATATGTGCGCCCGGCGGTCTTTTGGCCAAAATTTTGTGAGCGTCCTTGATGACCTATTTAATTGTGCGCGTTGGTTCGGGGGAGCAAACGTAGGTTTTTAGATTTCAAACGTGGCCCAGAACGGAAAATAGGAATTTTTCCATCTTTCCGTGTGTTATAGTCCGTGGATTTTGTGTGATATGTGCGTCCGATGATTTTTTGACCAAATTTTTTCATGGGCATCCACGACGACCTATTTAATGGCGCGCATTAGTTCAGAGGGGCAAACGTAGGTTTTTTGAATTTCAAACATGGTCCAGAACGAAAAATAGGAATTTTTTCATTTTTTCGTGTGTTATAGTCCATGAATTTTGTGTGATATGTGCACCTGACAGTTTTTTGGCTAAAATTTTTTATGGACATCCCTGACGACCTATTTAATGGCGCACGTTGGTTCGAAGGAGCAAATGTAGGTTTTTTGGATTTCAAACGTTGCCCGAAACGGAAAGTAGAGATTTTTCTGTGGGCTTCCGTGATGACCTATTTAATGGTGTGTGTTGGTTCGAAGGGGCAAACGTAGTTTTTTTGAATTTCAAACGTTGCCCGGAATAGAAAGTAAGATTTTTTCCCCTTTTTTGTGTTATAGTCCATGGATTTTGTGTGATATGTGCGCCTGACGGTTTTTGGCCAAAACTTTTCGTGGGCGTCCGTGATGACATATTTAATGGGAGTTCGTGACGAAACTATTTAATGGCACGCGTTTGTTCGGAGGGAAAAACGTAATTTTTTTTGGATTTCAAACTTGGTCCAAAATGGAAAATAGGGATTTTTCTATTTTTTTGTGTGTTATTGTCCATGGATTTTGTGTGATATGTTCGCCCGATGATTTTTTGGCTGAAATTTTTTATGGGCATCTGTGATGACCTATTTAATGGCGTGCGTTGGTTCAGAGGGAAAAACGTAGGTTTTTTGGATTTCAAACATGGTCCGAAATGAAAAATAGGGATTTTTTCATTTTTCGTGTGTTATAGTTCATGAATTTTTTGTGATATGTGCGCCTATCGAATTTTTAGCTGAATTTTTTGTGGACGTTTGTGACGACCTATTTAATGGTGCGTGTTGGTTCGGAGGTGCAAACGTAGGTTTTCTTGGATTTCATACGTGGCCCAGAATGCAAAATAGGGATTTTTCCATTTTTTCATGTGTTATATAGTCAATGAATTTTGTGTGATTTGTTCGCCCGATGGTTTTTTAGCCGATTTTTTTGTGGACATTCATGACAACCTATTTAATGGTGCGTATTGATTCGGAGGGGCAAACATACGGTTTTTAGATTTTAAACGTGGCCTAGAACGAAAAATAGGGATTTTTCTAGTTTTTTCATGTGTTATAGTCCAGGAATTTTGTGTGATATGTGCGCCCGGCGATTTTTTGACCAAAATTTTTTATGGGCATCCGTGACGTTCTATTTAATGATGTGTGTTGGTTCGTAGGAGCAAACGTAGGTTTTTTGGATTTCAAACGTGTCCCCGAACGAAAAATAGAGATTTTTTCATTTTTTTCATTGTTATAGTCAATGAATTTTGTGTGATATGTGCACCCAACAGTTTTTTGACCAAATTTTTTTACGGGCATCCATGACAACCTATTTAATGGTGCGTTTGTTCGGAGGGGCAAACATAAGTTTTTTGGATTTCAAACATGGCCCGGAACGAAAAATATAATTTTTTTCATTTTTTTGTGTGTTATAGTCCATGAATTTTGTGTGATATGTGCGTCCGGTGGTTTTTTAGCCAAAATTTTTTGTTGGCATCCGTGACGAACCATTTAATGGCGCGCATTGGTTCGGAGAGGCAAACGTAGATTTTTTGAATTTCAAACATGGTCTGGAACAGAAAATAGGAATTTTTCCATTTTTTCGTATGTTATTGTCTATGAATTTTGTGTGATATGTGCACCCGACATTTTTTGGATGATATTTTTCATGGACATCCGTGGCGACCAGGAGCAAACGTAGGTTTTTTGAATTTCAAACATGGGCCAGAATGAAAAACAAGGATTTTTCCCATTTTTCATGTATGTCCATTGATTTTGTGTGATATGAGTGCCCGATGATTTTTTGGATGAAATTTTTTATAGGCATCCGTGACGATCTATTTAATAGCGTGCGTCGGTTAGTAGGGGCAAACATAGGTTTTTTGGATTTCAAACGTGGCCCGAAACAAAAAATAGGATTTTTTTCATTTTTTTCGTGTGTTATAGTCCATGGATTTTGCGTGATATGTGCGCCCGGTTGTTTTTGGGCTGAAATTCTTGTGGGCATTTGTGACGACCTATTTAATAGCGCACATTGGTTTGGAGGGGAATACGTAGGTATTTTGGATTTCAAACGTGGCCCGGAATGAAAAATAGAGATTTTTTCATTTTTCTTGTGTTATAGTTAATGAATTTTGTGTGATATGTGCGCCCGGAGATTTTTTGGCCAAACTTTTTGTGGGCATCCGTGACGACCTATTTAATGGCGCTCGTTGGTTCGGAGGGGCAAGCGTAGGTTTTTTGAATTTCAAACGTGACCAGAAATGAAAAATAGAAATTTTTCTATTTTTTTCGTGTTTTATAATAGTCTTTGGATTTTGTGTAATATGTGCATCGAATGGTTTTTTGGCAAAATTTTTTTGTGGGCATCCGTTACGACCTATTTAATGTCGCGTGTTAGTTCAGAGGGGCAAACATAGTTTTTTTGGATTTCAAACGTGGCCCGGAATGGAAAATAGGGATTTTTCCATTTTTTCGTGTGTTATAGTCCATGAATTTTGTGTGATATGTGCGCCCGGTGATTTTTTGGCCAAAATTTTTCGTGGGCATCTGTGACGACCTATTTAATGGTGCGCGTTGGTTCATAGGGGAAAACATAGGTTTTTTAGATTTCAAACGTGGCCTAGAACAGAAAATAGGTATTTTTCTATTTTTTCGTGTGTTATAGCATGGGTTTTGTATGATATATGCACCCGACGGTTTTTGAGCCATAATTTTTCATGGGCGTCTGTGACGACCTATATAATGGTGCT
The DNA here is from genome assembly GCA_003996215.1 of Jaltomata sinuosa. Classification (NCBI taxonomy): domain Eukaryota; kingdom Viridiplantae; phylum Streptophyta; class Magnoliopsida; order Solanales; family Solanaceae; genus Jaltomata; species Jaltomata sinuosa. Next base: position 14,932 of record QJPP01000008.1, read on the forward strand.
CGTTGGTTCAGTGGAGAAATCTTTTGTGGGCGTCCGTGACCTATTTAAAGGTGCACATTGGTTCGAAGGGACAAACGTAGATTTTTTCGATTACAAACGTGGCCCGAAACAGAAAATAGAGATTTTTCTATTTTTTCGTTTGTTATAGTCCATGAATTTTGTGTGATATGTGCGCCTGGCGATTTTTTGACCGAAAGTTTTCGTGGGCGTCCGTGACGACCTATTTAATGGCGTGTGTTGGTTCGGAGGGGCAAACATAGGTTTTTTTAGATTTCAAACGTGGCCCAGAACAGAAAATAGGTATTTTTCTATTTTTTCGTGTGTTATAGCATGAATTTTGTGTGATATATGCGCTCGACGATTTTTTGGCCGTAATTTTTTATGTGCGTCTGTGACGACCTATATAATGGTGCGCGTTGGTTCAGTGGAGAAATTTTTTGTTGGCGTCCATGACCTATTTAAGGGTGCGCATTGGTTCGGATGGGCAAAGGTAGATTTTTTGGATTTCAAACGTGGCCCGAAACAAAAAATAGGGATTTTTCTATTTTTTCGTGTGTTATATAGTCCATGAATTTTGTGTGATATGTGTTCCTGGTGGTTTTTTGGCCAAATTTTTTTATGGGCGTCCGTAACGACCTATTTAATGGCATGCGTTGGTTTAGAGGGGCAAACGTAGATTTTTTGGATTTCAAACTTGACCCGGAATGAAAAATAAGGATATTCCATTATTTCATGTGTTATAGTCCATGGATTTTGTGTGATATGTGCGCCAAAAAGTTTTTTGGCCTAAATTTTTCGTTGGCGTCCGCGATGACCTATTTAATGGTGCGCATTGGTTCGAAGGGGCAAACGTAGGTTTATTGCATTTCAAACGTGGCCCGAAACGAAAAATAGGTATTTTTCAAAAAATAATTGTGTTATCCATGGATTTTGTGTGCTATGTGCGCCCGGCGATTTTTTGGCTGAAATTTTTCGTGGGTGTCCGTGACGACCTATTTTGGCGCGCATTGGTTCAGAGGGGCAGACATAGGTTTTTTGGATTTCAAACGTGGCCTGGAACGGAAAATAGGAATTTTTCCATATTTTCGTGTGTTATAGTCCATGAATTTTTTGTGATATGTGCAGCCGACGATTTTTTGATCGAATTTTTTTTGGGCGTCCGTGACAACCTATTTAATGGCGCGCGTTGGTTCGGAGGGGAAAACGTAGGTTTTTTGAATTTCAAACGTGGCTAGAAACAAAAAATAGGAATTTTTTCATTTTTTCATGTGTTATAGTCCATGAATTTTGTGTGATATGTGCGCCCCGATGAGTTTTTGGCCGAAATTTTTTGTGGGCATCCGTGACGACCTATTTAATGGTGCGCGTTGGTTCATAGTAGCAAACATAGGTTTTTTAGATTTCAAACGTGGCCTAGAACAAAAAATTGATAGTTTTTCATTTTTTTGTGTGTTATAGCATGGATTTTGTGTGATATATGCGTTCGGCGATTTTTTGGCCGTAATTTTTCATGGGCGTCTGTGATGACCTATATAATGGTGCGCGTTTGTTCAGTGGAGAAATATTTTGTGGGCGTCCGTGACCTATTTAATGGTGCGCATTAGTTCGAAGGAGCAAACGTAGGTATTTTGGATTACAAACGTGGCCCGGAATAGAAAATAGGAATTTTTCTATTTTTTCGTGTGTTATAGTCCATGAATTTTGTGTGATATGTGCGTCTGGCGATTTTTTGACCGAAATTTATCGTGGGCGACCGTGACGACCTATTTAATGGCGCGTGTTGGTTCGGAGGTGCAAACGTAGATTGTTTAGATTTCAAACGTGCCCCAGAACAGAAAATAGGTATTTTTCTATTTTTTCGTGTGTTATAGCATGAATTTTGTGTGATATATGTGTCCGGTGATTTTTTGACCGTAACTGTGACGACCTATATAATGGTGCGCGTTGGTTTAGTGGAGAAATTTTTTGTGGGCGTCCATGACCTACCAAACGATGCCCGAAACAGGAAATCTTGATTTTTTCATTTTTCATGTGCTATAGTCCATGGATTTTGTGTGATATATGCGCACGGGGGGTTTTTTTGCCAATATTTTTTGAGAGCGTCCGCGACGACCTAATAAATGGTGCGCATTGGTTCGGAGGCGCAAACGTAGATTTTTTTGAGTAAAAACGAGGCCTGAAACAAGAAATATCGATTTTTTAATTTTTCGTATGCTATAGTCCATGAATTTTGTGTGATATGTGCGCCCGGTGATTTTTTGGACAAAATATTTTGGAGGCGTCTGTGATGACGTATTAAATGGTGCGCGTTGATTCGGAGGGGCAAACGTAGATTTTTTTGAGTTAAAACGAGGCACAGAACATGAAATATCAATTTTTTTTATTTTTTCATGTGCTATAATCCATGAATCTTGTGTGAAATGTGCGCCCGACAGTTTTCTGGCTGAAATTTTCTGAGGTCGTCCATTACGATCTATTAAATGATGCGCATTGGTTTAGAGTGACAAACATAAATTTTTTTGAGTTAAAACGAGGCACAGAACATGAAATATTAATTTTTTTTATTTTTTCATGTGCTATAATCCATGAATCTTGTGTGAAATGTGCGCCCGACAGTTTTCTGGCTGAAATTTTCTGAGGTCGTCCATTACGATCTATTAAATGATGCGCATTGGTTCAGAGTGACAAACATAAATTTTTTTGAGTCAAAACGAAGCACAGAACATGAAATATCATTTTTTCCATTTTTTCGTGTGCGTCAATGAATTTTGTGTGTTATGTGCGCCTGGCCATTTTATGATCGAAATCTTTTGGTATGTCTATGATGACCTATTAAATAGTGCGCGTTAGTTCAAAGGGAATAACATAAGTTTTTTTGAGTCAAAATAAGGCCCAAAACAGAAAATATTATTTTTATATTTTTTGGTGTGCTATAGTCCATGAATTTTGTATGATATGTGCGTCTGACGGTCTTTTGATCAAAATTTTGTGGGGGCGTCCGTGATGTCCTATTAAATGGTGCGCACTACTTCGGAGGGGCAAAAGTAGGTTTTTGTGAATCAAAATGAGGCCCGAAATGGGAAATATAGATTTTTCTATTTTTTTCGTGTGCTATAGTCCATGAATTTGTGTGATATGTGCACCCGATAATTTTTTGGTCAAAATTTTTTAGGGGCGTCCGTGACGACCTATTAAATGATGAACATTGGTTCGAAGAGGCAAACGTAGATTTTTTTGAGTCAAAACGAGGCCGTGAACAGAAAATATTGATTTTTCTGTTTTTTCATGTGCTATAGTCCATAGATTTTGTGATATGTGCGCCCGGTGATTTTTTTGACGAAATTTTTTGGGGGCTTCTATGACGACCTATTAAATGGTCTTTGTTGATTTGGTGGGGCAAACATAGATTTTTTTGAGTCAAAACAAGGCACAAAACATGATATATCTATTTTACCATTTTCATGTATTATAGTCCATGAATTTTGTGTGATATGTGCGCCCGGTGATTTTTTGGCCGAATATTTTTGGGAGCGTCCGTGACGACCTATTAAATGGTGCGCGTTGATTTGATTGGGTAAACGGTAGGATTTTTTTGAGTCAAAACGAGGACCGAAACATGAAATATCAAATTTTTCATTTTTTGTCTGCTATAGTTCATGGATTTTGTGTGATACGTGCGCCCGGTGATTTTCTGGCCCAAATTTTTTGGAGGCGTCCGTGATGACCTATTAAATGGTGTCCGTTAGTTCGGAGGGTCAAACGTAGGTTTTTTGAGTCAAAACGAGGCCTGAAATAGGAAATATCGATTTTTTCATTTTTTTCGTGTGCTATAGTTCATGAATTCTGTGTGATGTGTGTGCCCGACTATTTTTTGGCCAAAGTTTTTTGGGGGGCATCCGTGACAACTTATTAAATGGTGAGCGCTGGTTCGTAGGGGCAAACATATATTTTTTTTTAGTCCAAACGAGGCCCAGAATAGGACATCACGAACCTATTAAATGGTGCGCGTTAGTTCAGAGAGGAAAACGTAGATTTTTTTGTGTCAAAACGAGGTTCGAAACAGGAAATATCAATTTTCTATTTTTTCGTGTGCTATAGTCTATAGATTTTATGTAATGTGTGCGCCCGGTTATTTTTTGACTAAAATTTTTTGGGAGCGTCCGTGATGACCTATTAAATGGTGTGTGTTGATTCGAAGGGGCAAACGTAGGTTTTTTTGAGTCAAAATGAGGTTCGAAACGAGAAATATCAATTTTTCATTTTTCGTGTGTCCATGAATTTTGTGTGATGTGTGCGCCAGGAGATTTTTGGGCCAAAATTTTTTGGGGGCGTCTGTGATGACCTATTAAATGGTGCGAATTGATTCAGAGGGGAAAATATACGTTTTTTAGAGTCAAAACGAGGTCGGAACAGAAAATATCAATTTTTTCATCTTTTCGTGTATTATAGTTCATGAATTTTGTGTGATGTTTGCGCTCGGTTGATTTTTTGCTGAAATTTTTTGGGGGCATCCGTGACGACCTATTAAATAGTGTGCGGTTGTTCTGAGGAGCTAACGTAGATCTTCTTGAGTTGAAACGAGGCCCTGAACAGGAAATATCGATTTTTCTGTTTTTTCGTGTGCTAGTCCATGAATTTTGTGTGATGTGTACGCCCAACGATTTTTTGGCCAAAATTTTTTGGGCGCGTCCGTGACAACCTATTAAATGGTGCATTGATTCAGAAGGGCAAACATAGGTTTTTTTGAGTCGAAATGAGGCCCGAAACAGGAAATATCAATTTTTCTATTTTTTTCGTGTGCTTTATTGTCCATAAATTTTGTGTGATGTGCCCAATAGTTTTTTGACCAAATTTTTTTTGGGGGCCTCCGTGATGACCTATCTAATGGTGTGCTTTTGTTCGGAGGGGCATACGTAGATTTTTTTGAATTAAAATGAAGCCCGAAATAGAAAATATCAAGTTTTTCATTTTTTTCGTGTGCTATAGTACATGGATTTTATGTGATGTATGCGCCCGGCAATTTTTTGGCCAAAATTTTTTGGGGGCGTCCATGACGACTTATTAAATGATGCGCGTTGGTTCAGAGAGACAAACGTAGGTTTTTTGAATCGAAACGAAGTCCGAAACAGAAAATGGGGATTTTTCCATTTTTTTCGTGTGTTAGTCCATGAATTTTGTGTGATATGTGTGCCCATCAATTTTTTGGCTGAATTTTTTTGAGGATGTCCGCGACGACCTATTAAATGATGCACATTGGTTCAGAGTGGCAAACATAGATTTTTTCGGGAGTATATGTGACGACCTATTAATTTATGCGCATTATTTTTGAAAGACGGATGTAGCTTCTTTTTTTCCCTCGATATGAGCCACAAAACATTAATATTTGAGTGAATTAATACTTAAAATAATAGCTCTGCATCTAAAAATATTAAAATAGTGAATTTTTTTCAAAAAAAAATACATGAACTTTCTTATGAATATTACTGTCCTATTAAGTTTTGACTTTAGGCCACTAATTGTATTGAGCCGCCCCTATAAGGCCACATTCAAACTGATATAGGAGATCAGAGATGCTGAACTGCCAGAAAAAACAAAAAGGAATAAGCAGTAACAACAACATACACAGCGTAGTCCCACAATTGGGGTCTGAGAAAGGTGAGATGTACACAGACCTTTGTGGAGTAAAGAGGTTTCCGATAGACCCCTGGCTCAACATATAAAGTTATTCGGAGAACGAAGAAAAAGACACGACAGCAAAATATCAAAAGCTAGAGGGCAAAATGGAACAACAGCTAACAAAAACACAACATACCCAGTAAATTTCCACAAAGTGGAGTCTAAGGAGGGTAGAGTGTACGCAGCCCGTACCACTACCTCGGAGGTGAGGCAGAGAGGTTTCCTATAGACCCCAAGCAGAAGACAACAACCGTCTAGAAAAAGACATAACAACTAACACAAAAACATTAGAAGATAAAGAAACTACAAAAAAGAAGCAAGCATGAGACAGAATTATACCTAAATAGTCTATTATTACTACTAAATAAAGTCGAGTAAAAAAGTAATGTACATGACATGGGGAAGCTTACATTTCACCACCATAGTAGCTCTATCAAAATATACTAGATACTAGTATAAATAACACACCTACAAATTCAGTGCAGTAAAAAACACAGCCTGCTCTCTCTACTATAACGCGAAAATGAGGAGCATTATGGTGCCATCTTAATATACTCGTTTTACTTTCAGTCTTTTGATCAGCATACGCATCGTCCCTCGAACTTTTGTTATGTTGCTATCTTTCCGCTCCTTCCCCATCAATATTGAGCCCTTGCCTGAGGGCTGGATTTCCATTTACTGTTTCTTTTTTCTTTTCTTTTTTTTTCTTTTTTTCTTTTTTTCGTTTTGCCTCACAGTACAGATAACTGAAATATGTTCGGTTCTCTCACCACAGGCTGAGGAGAATATCTAGCTTTCACCTCTGGCAGAAGAAACTGAAATCTGGGTGATTGACCTGAAGCAGCGTTAGCCAGTTATCAGCAGCTTGTAAGAGCGAACTCATTAACTGTCTTCCAGGTTCGCCATTTGGTGTCCACAGTGACGCTTTAAACTTGTATGAAGCAAGCCCAAAAGCAGGTAATGGCATCTTAGGGGCTACATCCGTATCAGTCGGACATGTCACAATCGCAGCTGCAGAAAGTCCACGTAAACTTTCAACAGCGCGTTCACAACAGAACAATTTTGTTAAATGCTACAAGTGACTCACATTAGGCTATTGTAATATGCACTCTTAATACATACACCTCACCAGATTTGTTCACCAGGAACACATGAATAACAAAATCTAAACTCAAGAAGAGATTGACTTCCCAACATACTAGCAGAGAGTTAATGAACTAAGCGTGGACTTACTTTTCACAACAAACTTGTTTTACCAGATTGACGCCCCAGTTATATCCGGGACAACATGCAAAAATCAACAGAAGGCAAAGTTGAAAATTTGGACGAAATCAGATTAGGCTGCATAAGTCATTCAAGCCAAACAACACTGCATGGCACAAACTAAGAGCCTGTTTGGATTGGCTTATTTTAGGTACTTTTTGTGTTTGGGTAAAATTAAAAAGTGTTTTTAAGCACTAGCAAGTTAGGCTTATAAGCCATAAGTTATAAGCCCATCCAAACAGGCTCTACGTCTTGTGCTGACTTCACTTTTGATGATACCAAACTCCAATTTTTTGCCATTATATTCCTTTCAGATTATATCTTTCAAGATAAACAACAAAGTACAAAGAATAAATTAGCTTCTTATTCCTATTAAAAAGAACTGAGACAAGCCACAGGGCTCAGTTAAAAGTGGCAAAGGTTGAGGGACGTGTGAATTAGGCCAGAAATTAGAGCCCTGCACCATGCAAACTAAGCCTGGTATTTAAGTGGAGAACGGTAGAGGAACGAGTCCACTATCCCTGAGTTTCGAAGGCTGCGATGGGTCTTAAGAGTTGGCCCAGACAGATTTTTCTGTCAAGAAAAGGAAGAGGAAACTTCGCTACACAATTTCCACATGGTTATGCTTATGTTTCTTTAATAGAAACATTTTGGAGGCTTCTTGAATCCTTATTGCCATGTAAAATAAGTTAAGTATATTGATTGCAATGAATCTGAGAAATTGATGCAGTCAATCCTTCTTTGTTTGACAGAGACTCTTTTTTTTGTGATGACCGTGGTGTCCGGGGCAGCTTTCGCGCACCTCGACTAATTCCACGGGGTACCTGCCACCTCCCACCAGCAACAGGTACCAGGTAACTCTGTTCACCAAGGCTAGAGCAGATGAGAAGAATCACCTAGTGTTTTTTTTTCACCAAGGCTATAACAGATGGGAAGAATCACCTAGTGTTTTTTTGTCTCCACTGGGATTTGAACCTGAGACCTCAGACCTCATGGTTCTTAACCCACTTCATTGACCACTAGGCCACACCCTTGGGTGCCAGTGACTACTTTCCTTTTCTTTTTTTCTCAAATAGATTAAGGAAATATATGAATATCAACATACTAGTACAGAAGAACATACATAAGCAAATATCAAAAAACACCACATCACATTATGAAAAGAATCAACACGAAAAGTACAAAAGAGAACAGAAGAAGCTGCAGTTGTAATATTCAACTGAAAGAACAAATGTAATTTAGGGTAGAAACTGTCAGATACCTGTCATGGGTGTATGAAGAGAATGAAAGGTCAGAAAACAAGCGTCCAGAGCCTTTAAAGTAGGTCCCGTAGGTATCCGGTAAATTGGATACCTGCAAGAGAGACATCAGAACATTCAAATTCAGGGGGAAAAACGGATACATCCTGATATGAAATGCGTAAGAAAAGCAAAAAAATACCAGGCTACAGAAATCCAACTGGACGGAAGGAGATCACAACTTCTCATTGTTTTTAATTCCGGGAAACGTTGAGCAAGATCAGATATCTACATAACAAGAAACATAATGAGAATATGAAATAAAACAAAAAGACAAGAAGAGTAACTAATCCTCTACTCCCTATCAATGAAAGAAACAAAAGATGACTACTTTGAGGGCGAGGGAGGAAAAGACCAACCTTGTCTGCCAAAGGTTCACGACCATAAGGCTGATCGTGCGCAAGATACTCAAACAACAAGGCACCTTGAGAAGACCCAGATTCACTCTCATCACTTGAAAACCCTTCTTGGAAGGTAGCATTCCTGTCTCTTAATGACAACCCGTCGATACTAAGGGAGCTTTCACTTGTTTGGCTATGATACATCCGTTGCTCCCTTGTATAATTCAAGCAACGTCTCTCGTGTTCAGAGTCACTGCTTCCATCACTACCAGAATCTCGAAAATAGTCACTATCACTTTCTTCACCTGATAGCCTGCTATGTAAGAAAATGCCAAGTCAATATCATACGTTTCTTAAACCTACTCGTTCAAAATTTAAATGGCATCAATTCAAGATTCAGAGCCTTTCAGAAAAGAGGAGGTGAAGGGGTATCAAGGGATTGAGACACAATCATGTACATTTACAACATAAACACACGCGTAATACATGAGATCTAGCTATATGCCACATGTACACCTATATACTAGCTAGAGAATATTTCAGGAAAGCGCAGAATGATATAAATGATACATCAGACAGAGAGATGGATGCAGAAGAGAGAACTGCAAATAGAAAATTTGATAACCATGCTTTGACTAAATATTCTGCTCCTATTTTGTAAAGCAGAAAAAGCACACAGTGGATAGGGAAAAGAAGGCTCGAGAAGTGGGAGCGAGAAAGAGAAAGAGAGAACAAAGTGAAGTGCAACTGAGAAGTTTGGTTCAGTTCTTACCATTAAAAATAGATAAAAAGAAGAAAATAGCATTTATTAATCTTAGTATTCACTTTTGGGGCTTCCTGGTGAGATGGAAGTGTTAGGCCAGCTGGAAGACCAAGTCAAACAATTAAGTCTAAGTTAACATCAAGATAATCAAAACGGTGTGCGATTCAATCATTATAATGGTTTATATACACATAAGTTTAAAAATAATATATATAATGAATGTATGTATAGATGTATATAAAAATGGAAAAGGTTCTCTAATTCTCTAGTGGGGAAGAGGGGAGAGAAAAGCAAAACCTCTACTCCCTAAATTAGGAAATCAGTTGAAAGATTAGTATCTTCGAGAGGTCATCAGAGAAGATCCTTAAAACAGTTAGTAACCTCAAGTTTTGATTCATATATTGTAACCGCTAGTACCGGAATGTGAAGCCTGGTTTACCTACAAAAAGATCTGTACCATGCATTCAGTTCAAGGAAGGACCAAAAATGTTGTTTTCTACCAAACCTAAAATGCACAGTACATCAAAACTACTTCTTTAGGTCATATTATGGAACCCCGAAAACTCATAAGACAAGGGACAATAATTTAGATAATGCAGCTAAGCAACTATCTAATATCATGTAATAGGATGATTGTAAAAATTCAAATTCACCAAGACATTAGCAGCCTGGAGGTAACTATACTTTATAGAGACAAACATCTATATCTGGCACTTGAGGAGGTCAATCTCAAGTGTTGGAAGCTACAGCCGAGGGACACCCGCTAAGCTAGAAGGATAGGCAATAGGACAATAGCCACATACATAGGAGCTGAAAAAACTATTTGTTAATTTTAAACTTTAATTGTATAAAATGGAGCCTAATGTGCTTTATCATAAAAGGAACCTAATGCAACTTTTGGGAGTATTATGTAGCTAATGTATTTAAGCTGGTATAGAAAAGGTTCTTTATCAAAAAGAGGGACGTGGAGAAAACGTTAGCTATCTGGACCAAATTCAGGGACAAAATATCAGAGTAGAACAAAAGAATGGGACAGAGGCGATAATAATAACAATGTTTAATACAGCCAAGGAGTCTGAGCTAACACATGAGATCCTGATAAAGAGAGGCACTTATTAAGCCTCAAACTGCTGTCTGTGTGGGCCTGAAGCTGAAACAATAGGACATCTAATTTTTTTTGAAATTGAACAATAGGACATCTATTTCTTCACTGCAGAATTACAAATCAACTATTGAAGATTTGTCTCAATCTCAGAGGCATCTCTTGGACAATGCCTAGTAAGACTGTCAACACTCTTATTAGCTGGGAGGAGGCTGGTATTGGAGCAAGGAACAGCAAAAATTGGAGGATCATTCCAGCTTGTATACGGTGGACCATCAAGGGAGAAGGAAATGCCGGATGTTTTGAGGATAGACGTAGCACAATACAAACGAAACGATCAAGCTCAACTGTGTTTTGCTGTTTTGTTTTTGGTGTACAAAGACCTTTTCTGATGATACAGAACAATCCTAGAAGTTTTTGATTCATGTTAGGATTGTATTTGCTTCAACTTTTTTTGTTGTTATTTTCCTAACATTTTTCTTTTCTAAAGGGGTTTTACCGTACTTGGGATAATATAAAGTTGTTACCTGTTCTAAAGAAGTTACTAGCTCAATACTAGATAAAAATGTAGAGAAGCAGTTCTTTCATTGTTTCACATTTCAATGATATGGAATAGTTTTTACTTCCATCTATATAAACTAAGGTGACAGTTGGACGCGTTCTTTGGACTCCTCAGTTAGTGAGGTGCAATAGGTTTTGCATCTATCAGCAGAGTCAAATACTAAGAAAGTAACTGTTATGTTTAAGAGCTGCCATAGCCAAAGCTAAGAAAGCTCTTACAGAAGCAGCAACCTACAGGTCGACAAAGAAATGTGCAATCATGTTAAGAGGCCATCTAAAAAGCAAGCTGAAGCACTTGGTTAGAGAGCCACGTCTCGGAATCGGGTACCAATTTGGCTTATAGCAAATCACCCGCACATTCACCCAAAAGCTCATTCCAGATTCAGTAAGTTTATGACATTACAAAAGCAGAATGAAGCAGGTAGACAACTTCTAGCCTCTATCTGTATGTCATGAGAACTCTTTGTTTTCCACTTCTTCATTGAAAGATGCTGATAGAACTATCTTCTCTTATCAATATTATGTATATTTTTCCCCCAAAAAAATCATGAAGTAATGACAAAGAGGAAAAGGAAATACACACAAATAAAACATCATGCAAAAACTTTCACCTTGCTGAGTCTCTGATACACCGTGAGTATTATACACATCAGAACTAATGCCACAACTATTCTATATCCACACTTCATATGAAAGGAGTATACTCAACAAAACCTAAATATACTCAACAATAATTGTGGAGCTGATATAAGCATCAAGGAGTATATAGAAAACCAAAGATAATACAAAAACAAGCACCTTCAGTGTGTGGTAATGAAAATATCAATTCATAAGGCCAGAAAAATTGGCTGTGCATAACAAAAACTAATTTTAGGCTAAACATGGAAGGAAAACACATGCAAATAAATACCTTGTTTTGACTGAAGCCTTTGTAGAGTCACCATACAACTGAATACCTGACAAATAGGGCACATAGTACTGAACTGCACTATCACCTTCATGCAACACCAATGGAACTCCAGCTCCGTATGCACTCCATTCTTTAAAAGACTCCCATAAGTCGCCAAGCACATAGTAAGGCTGAAACTCCACATTACACGTCCTCCAACCCCTCATAGTTGTCTGTTACAAACACAACCATTTTTCACTCAAAACCTATAATCTTAACAACAAACAACACCAAATTTTTCTTTAACAGTCAAATTTTCAACCACATACAATAGACTACACTAAAATTATCAATCATACCCAGTAAAAGATCAAAATATTTATATCAATATAACCATTTTTCAATCAAAACCTATAATCTTAACAATGAGCAGCAGTTAAACTTTCACTCCAACTCAAATCGAGCAAAAGATTATAAATTTAAACCAATACAACCATTTTCAATCAAACCTATAACCTATAAACAACAGTTATATTTTTTCTTTAATAACCATGGTGTCTGGACCAGCTTCCTAACTCCACAAGATACCTACCACCTCCCACTGGCAACAAGCACCAGGTAACTTTGTCACCTCGACTCCGGCAACAGGTACCAGGTAACTCTATCACCTTGACTAATTCCGGGGATACCTGATACCTCCCACCGACAACACGTACCAGGTAACTCTGTCACCTCGACTAATTCCACGGGATACCTGTCACCTCCCACCAGCGACAAGTAACTCTATCCACCAAGGCTAGGACATATAGGAAGAAATCACCTAGTGTTGTTGTCTCGGGGTTTAAACCTGAGACCTCGTGATTCTTAACTCACTTCATTGACCACTAGGGGACAGTCCACACACTTGGGTGCTAAAACAACAGTTGTATTTTCAATCAATTAAACACTTGAATAGCACCACTAATACAAGCTCAAGTATTTTCAATCAAAACCCACGTCCATACCAACAGAAAAAGAGTTAAACCTTCAATCAAAACCCATAAAAAAGAGCTTAACAGTCTAATCAAAACAGCTAATAAAATAAACCCACAATTTTTTTTTCAAAAACCTTAGATAGATATTGAGCAGGAACTGAAGGAGTAACAGCTTTCAAAAACCGCTGTAGATTACAAAGCGGCAAAACCTCCGACGCCTTCACAGCAGCCACCGGTAACTCCTCCGGCGACTCATCGGCGATAGCAGCAACCTTCATTTTCGGCTTCGTCGGATTATGACTAACAGCTACATCACTCTTAGCTCTCCGTAAATCACTCTTATCCTCACCGTTAAAACTCCGATTAACATTCCGGCGAGCCTTTGAAGCACTATAAAACCGATCTTCACCGTTAAAACTCCGATTAAACTGTAACCCACTACCCATCATCTCTTTATATCAAAAATCCCAAATTTTTTCTATATATAGCAATTTATATATGGATTTAATCAGAAAATTTTCAAGAAAATTAAAAGGGGTTTATTGGGCTAATTGATTCTCGTAGAAATGAATCAAACGAGGAAAAATTAGCCACAGCAAAACAAAAAAAAAAACCTAAAATCCCAAAAAAAATCTCCTTTTTTTTCTATATATAGCAATTTATATATGGATTTAATCAGAATTTTTTCAAGAAAATGAAAAGGGGTTGATTGGGCTAATTGATTCTCGTAGAAATGAATCGAACGAGCCAAAATTAGCCAAAAAAAAATTTGTGGGAATTTCGACGAATTGGAGAATTTTGAATAAACCCTAGCAAATGTTGACTCTCAGATCAAAATATTTCTATATATATTAATCAAAGAGCATGTGGGTGTTGTATAAAAATAGAGATTTTTTTTTGGTTTTCAGAGAGAAATTTGCAGCTTTGAAAATGGAGGAGAGAGAGAGAAGTAGTGACAGAATAATAAAATTGTATGGGCAGGGGGGAAAGTGGGAAGAAGAAAACAATGTTATTTGAAATTTTTATTCTTTTTGGTTTTATTTTTCGCTCTGTGTTCGATGCCCGTATTTTTCTCACTTAATATTCGATATCTGTATTATAACTTGTATACATTAAATAGTTACACACTGAGGATAAAAGCCTCTGGAGAATAAAACGGCTTGTATATGTTAAAAGGTCACGCAATAAAGATAAAATGCTTCTTAACAAAAATGATTACTAAATATTCAGTATCAAATTCGAGATTTTACTTCCCCATAATACTTGTTGATATTTTTTATTTGCTTGTCGTATACATTAAAAAGTCAAATAAAACGCCTCTCGGTGAATAAAATGACTTGTATACGTAAAAAGTCATACTTTAGAGATAAAATGCTCCGTAATAAAGACAATTACTAAATATTCAGTATTTGAATCTGAAATTTCACTTCATCACAATATTTGTTGGTATATTTGAATTTTCTTTATTTGCTTGTCGTATGCATCAAAAAGTCATATATTAGAACTAAAACGATTTGTATACGTCAAAGTCACACACGAAAGATAAAACGCTTCTTAACAAAAACAATTGCTACATATTTGGTACTCGAAATCGAGATTTCACTTCACCATAATACTTGTTGGTATTGTTTTAATTTATTTTCTTTATTTGTTTGTTTGTTATTTTCACAATTTATTTATAGTAGTGGTACTATGATTTGAAAGAAACAAATGTTTTAAAAAACTTATTAAATTGTGGTCCATATAATATTTCTTTTGGCAAAAAATCTCATTTAATGTGGGACTATAAAATTTATGCTTGGAAATTGGAATATACCAAAGTTGTGATGGAGAGATATTCTAATATGTTCATCTCATTAAAGTTTAATTATTTCATAAATAAATATCAAATAAAGCATAGTAATTAGATTTATTTTGCAAGATATTACAATAAAAGTTATCCATTAGCATGAACTATAATAATATTAATGTGTTAAGCAAGCAGAGTAGTCGAGCCAAAAAAAGTAAGAAGCGATTTTCGTTCGATCGACAAAATCAATCGTACTTTCATTGTTGTGTAATGACTTTCATAAAACACCTTTGGGCAACAATTATTACTGGGATTCAATTTCGAAATCAATTCAATAATAAAACTCTTTAAATAATGATCTCTTTTTCTTGCAAATTTATATAGTTCAATATAGAGATTATGTTTTAAAACTATTTATTCAATTTCATTTCATTTTTTTAGTTTTTTGGTAGATCCTTAAAAGTCTTAATGACTTTCTAAATACTTAACAACAAAATCATGGACCAAATTGGCAAAAGAAAAATCTACCAAATCTAGTCAAAAAAGATTATGGAAAGCAAGCTAATAATTCAATAAACTTTTAAAGCCATCATGTACTTTTTATTTTTTAATGACTAATATAAATATATAATATAATAATTGGCTTATATTCAAACTAAATAATAGTACAAAACATATTTTTTTTAAAATACATTTATCAATTGATTACAATTAAATGATATATATTTAAACATTAATTTAATGTATATATGGAGTATAAAAGAAATATTTACCCCATTTTAATTGTACCCACCAATTAGAAGCATACAGCACACCACACGCCATGACTTGGAATCTGATATTTTTTTTAGAAAACAAAATTGGAATTATTATCGAGTATTGTGATAAGACGAATAAGATTTCTCTATTCTTAATTAGGATCTTGTGTTCGAGTTTGAGCATATAAAAATTCTAATGAAATACATTTTTCCTTTTAATGGATCTTATGCGACACAAATTCAAGCTACTCAAAACCTTAATGTAAGTACCGAATACATAACTATAAACAAAAAAGAATAATATATATAGGAATTATGTCAAAAGATGAAGGGTTTTATAGGAATATTATACTTTAGACAAGTGACCACTAAAAGTTTTGATAAAGTGGTAAGTACTTCTCCATTTTTAATTAATAGATCAGAAAGGTTACAACTTTTAATTTCGAGGTTGACCTAACCTAATTTGATAATACGCTTATAGAGTATTCCAACTTGAAATGTTGTGCGAAGTATCTTTCTTGCTCGGTATCTTCAGTTTGAGTTCTGAATAGAGTCGTCTTTGATAGAAAGCGCCTACTCCACAATATAAGATTTTTTGATGTAAATTTGAATTAGTTAGTATTTAAAACGGGTATCGAAAACCAAATGAAAAAAAAAAAAAAAAACTTTGGACAAGTGGAATATGAAACATTATCTATGAGGGTTAGGAGAGAACAACAAAAAATGGGTAAGACAAAAAGTGATTGGTTCAAAGTTCAAACAATTGGATTTGTGAATGAAAATTGAAGAGACATGTGTTACAATGAGATGTTGAGTTTATCATCCCAACTCCCAAGACTAGTAGTGGTGAGGTGGCAATATACACCTTCCGTTATATTTTTGATTCAAATATATCTGAACCAATTGAAAATATAACGAGAAAGGGTATATTTAAATAAAAAATATAGCAAAAAATATCTTTAAATTAGTTTTGATAGTATAGAAATATATTTGATCTTCTTTCGTTTTGGATATTGTTGAAGTTTAATATTTGAATTATCAAGAATTATAGTGAGACAAATAGAGTCTTTAAATTCGTAATTTGCACTCTAGGTAGAAAGCGCATCTGATAGTATGGCGCACACAATACGAATTCGAATTAGTTATAGTCTCATTATGAGTATTGTTTATTTCTAAATCGATGACTTAAAATAACAATTTAATCTATATTTGAAGATCAAGGGCACGCAAATTGTGATGATCAAATATTTGATGCTAAGAATTTGTTTAAAATAATATTTCCTCCATTAAAAAAGAATAACATGTTTTGACTTGGCACGGAGTTTAAGAAAATAAATAAGATTTTTGAATTTTGTGGTCTTAAATTAAAGTTATGTCAAATATATCAAAATGTCTTAATCTTGTGGTCTTAGACATGTCATATGGAATATCAAAATTAAAGTGTTGCCAAAAAAGAAAATGATCATTCTCTTAAAAGCGAACTAAAAAGGAAAGTAGGTTCTTCTTTTTTAAAGGAGAGAGTAATAAGATAGATAGATAGATAGTTAAAAATGAATTATAAAGCAGTAAATTAAAAGAGTTAAAAAGAACTTATTAAATTATCTCCGACGGAATCATCAGGCAGAGTCACTAGAAAAATAAAAAATTATATATTTGGTACAAACAGAGAACTTATGCAGTATTTGTGATGAAAATCAGATGTTTTACAAGTAAAAGAGGGTGGTATATTTATAATTTAACCTTATGTCATGTCTCCCGTGTATTCAGCCCCTTGTAAGTTGTAATGATCGTTAAAGTATTATATACGCGAGTGTGAAAACAGTAAAGTAAATATCGAATTTCTCAAAACCAATTATCTAGTGAAGCTTATCGTATCTGATCATTGAGGTTTGAGGACCCACCGACTGCTTCACACTAAGGCAAAGCAAATCGTCTCTATTGTATCGAGTTGATCAACATAATCTAATAACATGTCCAAATGTTGTTACTTGGTCACATCCTTGAACACGAACCGGAACCAACCTTTGTTGAGCTGGTTCTAACTAGGCTTGATCTACCACATGTCATCTCCTGAATCGTTCACATTTTGGGTCCCATTTGGACCAATACTTGAAATTAAAAAAAAAAACAAAAGAAAAACATAGTACTATATGTTATGGAGTATGTACATTTTGTTTCAGTATTTACAAGGCATTAAGCTCATTATTTGGGGCTAAAATTGTCCCTTAACTATTAGAGTAGGTTCATTTTGGTCTTTCAAATATAACTCTGAGCATATTTAGTCCCTTAACTTTACTAAAGTAGAGCACTTTTAATCTCCCTAACAAAATCCGTTTAAAAATAATAGTGTTAAACCCATGTGGCACCCACGTGACTTGTAAAATACAAACTCATAGAGGTTAAGTGTTAGCTATTATGAGTATATATTTAATTTTGTACGCTCTTAAACACAATTAAGAAGAAATTCGCACACCCTTCACCAAATTACTAGTTACGCCACTGACTTTAAGACCATTTTGTTACTGCAATTAAGAAAATGGTTATTTTTTTCGAGTGGGCAGATTATTGTGTTCTAAAGTATTGTCTTCAAATATAAATAGCTACTACTATATTAATCCTAAAAAATTAAGAAGACAAGAAAAAAAGAAAATGTATATCAATTAAGAAAGAGATAACACTGTCAAATTTACACCGTTAGAAAATTATCCTTTTCGTTAATTTTTAACATTATTATGTTAGGAAGACCAAAAGTGCTTCACTTTAGTAAAGTTAAGGGACTAAATATGCTCAGGATTATATTTGAGGGACCAAAATGAACCTACTCTAATAGATGAGGGATAATTTTAGCCCAAGACTCAAAATTATTACTAATATATGAAATTTATATAGGTGCAATACTATTATCATATAGTATAAAACTTCAACTGTTATTTTCATAATCTTACCATTAATTAAAAAGTGAGATACTTAAGAGTGGGAGAGAGTAAGTATTTTAAAATAATTAATTAACCTTTAAAAAGATTTTTAAAAAAAACAAATCACATGGCACATACAATTAATTGCCTTCTAACATGAAAGCAAAATTTCATGGAAGAGTGGCCACAATGGACCATACAAGCATTATTATTTTTTATCATGGGAACTTTGTACTTTTTTTATTTATATTCAAATTCAATATACGATATTCGTAATGAAAGTTCAATTAATTCGAATTCGAATACTCCTTGTTAAGATTTCTTTTATTTCTAGAGCTCAAACTCCAGATTTTGATTAAAGGTGGAGTGATTATATTCATTCCATCATAACGTCTGATGACCGCACTTTAATTAGAGGCGTGTACTCATTTCCAATATGACGTTTGATGACCGCACAAAAAGCCTGATTAATTCGCATGCAAGATTCGAAAAGTTCATTACAAGGTGAAACACTTCTGATGACTGCACTTTAATTAAAAGCGTGTACTCAGTTTCAATATGACGTCTGATGATCGCACGGAAAGTTTGATTAACTCGCGTGCACGCCTTGAAAAGTTCATTATAAAAGGAAACACTTTTGATGACCACAGTTTAATTAGAGGCGTGTACTCAGTTTCAATATCATGTTTGATGACCACATGAAAAGTCTGATTAATTTGTGTGCACGCCTCAAAAAGTTCATTATAAGGGAAATACTTCTTATCAAAATCTTTTTTTTAATTTCAAAATTTGTCTAAAATTTTCTGATTAAAGATGAATGGATCATATTTATTCCACACAATAATGGTACGTAGGTAATTGTACTCATTTAATGGGTTTCCTACAAGTTGTTATTATAAAAGTATTACTATAATTTTCAGCACATTGGATCTTCCAAAATATGTGTTGGACAACTGATTATTTTAACAAAAAGATTAGTACTTTATTAATTAGTTTATTTAATCACATAAAGATAGTGCTGATTCTGCATGTGCATCATATTGGAACCCCACTTTGATTTAAAAATGAAATAAAACAATATTTGGATTCTATTTACATTTAGTCAAAGGGTTTTATTAGTTACCTATTTTTTAATCAAGAGAATAGTATGTACTATGTAGTTTCTTTTTAGTAAAAAAAAAAGAATTTCATATGTATTAAAACGTTTCTAGGTTATTTTTTTGGGATATTTCTTTTAAGTCGAGAGTTTATTAAAAAAAATTCTCTACCTTCAAAAGATAGAAGTAAAACTATATACACCACTTTTTGTTGGGTTCTATAAATAGGTGAAAGAGAAATGGAGGGAAGAAATACGGAATTAAAATAAAATTTTGAATGAAATTTGTTTTTTGCTTTTTGGACGAAACATTTTTCTCATAGTGATGGTGAAAAGGAAAGTTTATGTGCTTAAATATAGAAGCACTCCTTCATATTGTTAAAGGGTTGAGAAGAAGGTATGCCTTGATCGATCGATCATTATCCAGATTATTTTCCTCCATTTGAAAGATTGCAACCTTTTCGAACCAATCCTTCTCTTCTGAAGCAGTACCTCAATGGCTATATATACCTAATGAATCTTCAGATAGTTCCTAACGAATTTTCTGATCTTCTCTTTATTCTTCTCGTGCACTTAAAAATTCTCGTATGATTTACTGTTATGAAGTGAGTTCATTGTTCATCAAAGTTTATCGCTATACTGGTGAGTAAATTATTTTTCTTAAGGACACACTGTAAATTCAGTGAACTCGATTTTAATCTTCTTCATCGTTTTTGAAAATAGTTTTGAATACTATTTTTTGTTCAAATATCTTATTCAAATACAGATTGGACAACACTTTTTTCAAATCCATTTATAAAATTACAAATATTTAATTAATTATCTATATTTCATAAATATACAAACCATCATTATACTTCGTAATTAGAGGTGAAACTATCACTATATACAAAATTTTCTCCTCCAAACAAGCTAAGGGACAAGATTGATGAGAAAATTAAGGATAAGATTTGACACTAATTATAGTACTATATATATTTTCATATAACACATGAAAATGAAATAATATGTCTTTATTAATGAAAACGTCCAACTTACCCACAAAATATTTGGCATCCACAATTCTCACCTAATTGTTAGTACTTGTAGGGCCCTATGGTCCATTTGGATGTATAATTCCTCATTTAATTGGCAAGTTGGATGGCTAACTAATAATTAATTAATTTTTTTTGTGGAGTAGATGGACAAATTAAGTCAATATCTTGTGGCTAAGGTAGCCAAAAAAAAAAAGTTAAATAGAAGAAGTTATAATATGTAATCTAGAGTTCATCTTCTATTTAGCATACTTTGTGTTCTTTTATCGTCGAGAAATGTGATGTGATGGATAAAATGTTTGTAGCCTCAATCAAAAGTTTCAGATTTGAATATTGAAAATGAAAAGAATTCGTATAGGCAATATTTTCTTCTTTAATGGATCTTATGCGACACAAATTCAAATTACTAAGAGCCAATTAAATTAAAGCGAGTTATCAAACACTACATGAAATTTTTTTAAAAAACTTTATGTTTTCTATGTTATCTTTTTAATAGGGATTTTATTTGTTTTGAGTGATACTAATATTTATTATCACATGATCTCTTCACTCTTATCTAGAGGTTTCACAGTCAGTTTTGATAATGTAAACTTTACACGATGCAAACTAGGAATAGTTGTGCATGTGAACTTCGAACAAGGGTGAAGCTAGAGAAAGCGAGTGCATTTGAACTTTCTTCGCCAGAAAATCACACTATATATACAAAGTACTTTTCTATGTACATATAGAAGATGATAGATTTTCTTGGTAGAATTATGTCTCTAACCCCAACCCCCTCCGTAAGAAAATTACATTATACCTATAAGGTTAATTTTTTAAAAAGTTTATACAATAATAAAGAATTACAGTAAAAAATTCTGTCTCTATCACTGACTCTAAATACAAATAATTAAATAAAATACTTTGAAATATTCTATTTCTAAGTTAAAGTTGGGAGTACCTTTTCATATCTTTGAAACAAATAATGATTTTAAAATGAAGTAATCTTTATAAACAAACATTTGGAGGGAAAAAACAAGAATTATAATAACCAACAAAAAAAGACAAGAATTACAATAATCAACAAAAAAGACAAAGAAAATTACTTTTAACACCTATTGTTGTGTGACATGTTAAGACTTCTTGTGTCTTTTTTTTGGAGTCTAGGTCCAAGCCTCTTTATTGCCACATATATGTTTGACCAAATATACTAAAAAATAATCAAGAATACCAACAAAGAGACTCACATGTAAAAACTTTTGAAAAGAAAAAAAAAAGGGACAAAAAAGATTTAATGGTGGTTCATCTCGATTGAATTGGATTAAAAAAAATTGGATAGTCAAAAATTGACTACATAATTATTAAAGTGGCTCTATACTTTTTCAATATTCGTACATGTTTAATGAAGTTAATCTGTATTGAGGGAATCATTTTGTAGCGTTATTAATTATGATTTTCATATGAATAATTTAAAATGATGGAGATTTAATTTTATAGTTCATTACAAATATTATTTTGATTATATCACTTCTTTTTCATGCGAGATTATCAATCTAAAACAACACAGGTAACAAAAAAGATAGTTTACATGCTAAGAAGTGAAAGGAAGAATCCGTTTTAGGAAGGTTTCGAGTCGTTAACTAGTTGGTAAAGTAATAACTTAATAAGGTAAATGATCAATAGTTGATCAGAGAGGTGATTGAGTTGTAAATAAACTTCTACCGAGAAATAATGGCAGTGAAATTTTTTGCAATTGACAAAAGTCTGACTGAACAATATTGCGTAAAAATAAAAGATCGATAGGACATTACGAACTTTTTTCCCGGAGAAAAAGCAAAGATGTATCTGAAAAATAAGTATCGTCTAACTCTATGCTAATCACCACACTACCACAGTAGGTTTAATTCTTTGCTATTTGACCAATTTCCTAATATATTTGCAAGTGAATTAGGTGTTGATAAATATTTTTGAATTTTCGAAGACGCCCTTTTAAGTTTTGGTGAACCTAAACATTTAGTAACATCTTAAAAATAATTAAATCTCAAGTCTTAATTCCCAAGTCGTTTTTTTAAAAAAAATTTAATAAATGCGTGATTGACTTTTAAACTTCAAATTACTTTAGTCAAGTGATATTTTATACTTATTTATCTCAAAAAAAGGAAGAAGGGGAAAACATTTTATGTACAAGTTTATAATTTTTTTTTTAATTTTCAACATCTCAAATAAGTTGCGTTACAAAATTGGTTTTCCTCGATTAGTTGTGTTATAATGACACTTAATTAATTTAGACGTCAAACGTGAATTAAAACAAGGATGGTGGTAGAATACACATGATGTTTTTCACCTTTAATCTATGATTCGAGTTCAAGTTCTAAGCAAGAAAAGAAGTTCTATTAGAAAAGTTTCCTCGTCTTAATCGAAACTCTAATACAAATATTGAACATCACATAAAAAATCAACAAATAAAATGAGCTACTAATTTCTTTTTACTAACGCTTCCTCCTTACTAATTTGTTTTCACCTCAAACATTTTATCAGGCATTTTTTTCAGCTCCCATCAATATAAATACCGAATAACACGATGAAAAAAGGAGCCAATAATTAAATAAACTTTTTAAAGGCTTCATGTTGTTATTTTCAATTGGTAGGTGGAGTTTATTTTATGTGGAGGACAATATAAGTAGTTAAGCAAATTAATATAATAGCTATAATATATATATATATATAACATTTATTATTATTATTATTATTTATTTATTTATTTATTTTCAAAACAAATGAATCGTGGGGGTCACATCCTCTGATTCGACGCGGCGAAGGAAGGAGGAAATGTATTTATCTGATGGGATTTATTTGGTGTCACGCTTTTCGAGGCAGAATACATCGACAACCCGTAAATTTGTTAGTATATTTTATTTAGATTTTTGAAATACGATATGTTTGATCGAGAACACTTGATAAAACGCCTCGATTAGATATTTTAAGCTTAAATTTTGGAATTTTTTATATTCACGTTATGAAAATTAGTCCATTACATAAATAATAAATTTATTTAAAATATATATCAATTTTGATTATACACATCAAATTCAATCGACATGCTTTTTTGTCGAGTGCGCAATTATGACATGGCTCGAGGAAGAAGTCCTAGCTAATTCCATTCTAGCGGTTGTAGTAAGACAAGGTGGGTAAGTGTTCTTCGATCAAAATGACTGGACATAAAAGGCACGTCGATAGTGAATCGAGTTGAAATTAAGTGAAATCCCCAAAATTTGAAGGAATGTTCTCGAAACCAACTGATCACTTGAGTGAGATGGATGAGAGCGGAATTTTGCGAGTCGAACTCGCTCTCTTGTCGCGTCTTTTACTTACTTGTTCAAGTCAGATGCAATCACTTTGTTAGTTTAAAGGATCATTCATTATTCACTCTTTTGCTATTATCTGCAAGGGACATAATAACCAAAATTACATATTATCATAAAGAAATTGGTGCAACGAATTATCAAAAAGTATCACTAATACACGGACAATAAAATTAGTCAATAGGCGTAGTCAAGCGTAGCGAATCACATTCATGCATGTGTACAAAGCAAATTAATTCAGCACCATTCTTGCTACCTAATAACCAATATGATTTTTTGTCGTTTCATTTATTCTCCCCTTCCTGTCTCTGTTATGTATTTTAGCTCATCGAGTAGCTTTCGAAGCATGTGTAAAAGTTTGTAAGGAAGGACGTAATCTTCCTTTCAAATTCTACTTTCATTGTTCTCTTTCATCTAAATTTTTTACTATATGCTCAAACTTGTTACGTATGAAATTATCTTTATTAAGAAGCGTTTTACTCTAATATAAAACTTTTCGACGAGAATTCAAATTTAATCGGCCTAACGCAGATAGTGAACACATGAGTGTTGTGTTTTATGTCCAAAATATTTTTTGGTTTTCCATTTGGTGTCCGATATTCGTATTGGAGTCTGATTAATTCGATTTCGTGCCGCATATAACCTACTTAGAGGAAGCGCTTCCTACCAATTTTTTTTCAATACTCAAGACTCAAAACCGAGAACTCTGATTAAGAAAGGTGCAATCTCATCTGTTGCACCACATCCTTCGGTTGTTTGTTATGTCCAAATTGTTTGTTCATTCAAGCACATAAAGCTTTCGTAAAAGAGAAATCCATTTCCTACATATTTTAATATTTAATTAATTACATAGAATTAACTATAGAGAATATTTGTCTAAACTATTTTTAATCTTTCTGTAAAAGTCTCACTTAATTAGTACTCCAATAATTGACTTTCTATTTTTCTAAAAACGTTTATATTAAGATATAAATTTGCTACGCCCAAACGAATAATATTTGGAATCAAAGAGAGCACTAGTATAATGTGAGAGTTTTTTTTTTATTTGTTAAGAAAAATTAATGTGAGAATTGGATCTTTAACTTTAAATGTGCACCACATAGCAGATTAATTATTTAATTTTAAGACCCTACTACTTTATTTCATTTTTTTGATTTTTCACCCAGTTCAGTATTCGAGTTCGATGAAATCTAGATTTTCCCATATTGCAAGGCTCATTTATGGGGGTGATGCTTCTAACATGATTTTTTTTATTCCGAGAAACTCAAACCTGAGATCTCTGATTAAGAACAGAAAAATCTCAACCATCCCACGACCGTTCATGTTCGTCCCCCTACTTGCATTGGAGCCCGATTAAATTCAGATTTTCGCATATTGCAACACTCATTTTTTGGAGCGGTACATCGAATATTTTTTTTTCAATTTCGAGAAACTCAAACTCGATACCTTGGATTAAAATTGAAAAAATCTCAACTATCTCATCACGATTCATGTTCGTCCTGCTACTTTATTTTAGATACACACTTTTGATATTGGAACCCCACTTTGAAATAAAAATGGAACATCAATATTGGGGATTTTTCTTCTTCTTTTATGTACACTTATTGGACAAGTTGATTGTAGGAATATGGCATTTGCCTTTTGTGTATTAATTCATTACCACTTATTTTTAAGTGCATTTGGGATCCAAAAACTTTATAAAATATGATTAATTATAAACGGAAATTATTATCTTTATAATTATTTTAGCTTTTAACGTCTTAACGTAGCTTCAAACAATATTTGAATATTATTATCAATCTTTAATATTTATCACATTCGCTAATATTATCATCAGTTTTGTTTTTTCAAGAAAGTATTTTTTACTCACCAACTAACACGAAAAAATATTTTTCAGAAACTGACTTATATTCTAACGTCATTTAAAAAAAAAAGACTATAGCAAATACACCCTATATAACGTTTTTGATTCACATTCCATCGAAGGGATTGAGTTACACGAAAATACAAGAGCGGGTGAAATGTGAACTCAAAATTTTTAGTCGACTATACGGTTCGTTTCTTTATAGAAAAAAAATTGATCCTAATTGAACCGTGAACACCCTTACATACGAACAAAAGACCGAGAGAACCGGATATTGGGCCAAAGGTAATTGGGCCTTCTCTAATGTTGCAAAATGCAGTTCATTACGGGCTATAGCCCAAATTAGCAACTATGCTCCCCCAAAAGAAAGATGTCAAAAAAGTCGTATCGAAGGTAGTTTCCCAGTTTGCGTATGACAATTACCACCAGATACTCAAGGGTATAACAAGAAGGGTGACATTCTAGAAGGAAATAACATTTTTAGCCAATCGACTAAAAACGAGTTCACTCGCATAACCACAATTAGCGGCGAAACTAAATAGTATCAAGGGAGTTTAATCGAATTCTCTTTGTCAGAAATTGTGCAAATAGAGTAATAATGATATTTTTTGGTTATATGTCAACTGTTAAATCCCTTTGACACGAAGACAAATTTAAGTATAGTGATAAAAGGAGTTCAAAATTGCTTTAGGTCATATGTTCAAAACTTCAAATTACAACTATGACATTCTAGAATTTTTCTTAAATCCCCCTTTATATAAAATTTATGATCCCGTCACTAACCACAATAACTTGTAATTATTGATTGGAATATACCTGATGTACACACCGATTAACCAATAATTAGATTGAATAGAATTTATAAAAAAGAAGATAAAGATTAAGATTAATATGTGTTATATCAAGATACAAGAACGTATAAACATTCGATACGAATTAATTTTTACCAAAAGAAAACAATCAATTTATTTATGAGATCGATGTCTCTAGATAAAACTATGGTACATCCACTTTATCACCAAATATAATGGATATCATAATTCCCCCTAAATGGAGCAAGAAGTTTGGGTGGATATTGATATTTTTGAACCACTTATTTCATAAGGACCAAAAATGAAACATTGACTATAGAATCCAATCGAGTGGCTATAAATGCAAGATTCAATTACATGTCTATCAAGATATAAAGGATATGTTGGCCCTCGTTAAGGGCGTGGCCTAGTCGCCAATATAAATCGATTCAAAATTTTAATTTTTTTGAGCTAAATTTATAAGTTTTTATAGAATTCATAAGTTCAACAGTAGATTCATCCACGACGACTAGTGGATTGGGTGTAATTTTTGAGACCAGAGTTCAAATTTAAATAAAAACAAAAAAAAAATGTTATTTCCTTTCATCAATTTAAGCCTTGGCGTAGAATTACTTGATACTTGTACACGCGGATCAGACAAGCGAGGATGTAGAGTTGACGACTTGAGAGTATGGATTCAACAAATCCATTAGTTTTGGTTCAAACTTCGTATTTATCTTTAAAATTTATTTAATAGGTATAAATTATCAATTAGAATTCAATAACTCAGGAAAGTAAAGTTTTGGAACTCATAAACTTCAAATTTTGAATCTACATTTGCTGGCGGAAGATAGCAAGTACTCAATAAAATAGTCGAGGTAAGCACAAGTTAGTCCGAATACCACCATAATAAAAAAGATAAAGCTGATCTTGACACACATACTCAGACCGCTTATTCCCAAAATTTCGTTAGGTATTTGATATTCGACATTCACTGATTTAACTAATTTGGTTATCGCTAAACAAATTTACTAATAAAATAAACTATACTTTGCCAAAAAATATTTCATTCTTATAGCTGGTGATAATAACCTCTAATTAAAGATAGAAGAAACCTCAACATCTCAATCATACCTTGAAATTCCTCCTTATCACAATACATCCCCTTTTTCTCATCAATGTCTCTTTTTCTATTTTGCATCACTCACTAAATAGTGCTTCATTTTCTTATCCTCAAAACATTTGTAAAGGTCCATAATTTAGAAACAAAAAAATCATGTGTGAAAACAATTTTTTTCTTTTTATAAAAGTCAATTCTAACACTTGTATTTTTCTTTCCTTTTCTTGGGGTTTGTCCTTTTTGGTTATGCTGTCTTTGGCTTAAGAAAATGACATTTTATTTAATAAATTAAGACTTACTTTAATTTTCTTTTTTTGGCACTATATTAAGACTTACTTTAATTTCCTTTTTTTTGGCACTATCTTAGGACATATATAAATACTAAACCAATTGAAATTGAATAATGACTCAACAAAAATAAAAAAGAAATAAATATTTCCCCTTTTGATGTGCACAAATAAACATTCCTAGAATCAATTGCTTTTCTTCCTATTGGAGGAAGACAATGCAAAAAAGTATATACTACAATTTAGGTTTGCTTGCGTTGCTACTAGATTGGACACAACGTTAGTTGTAGAGTGTATAATTTCAAAAGTGACTTCGACTTGCTAGGAACAAAATTACCACACAACTTGCAATTCGATTTTCTAAAGATTGATGAAGGAACTTCCAAACATTTCGCAATTGCTTTAAATTCATAAAGTTGAAACGAATGCAAAGCAGGATGATTCGTCACGTGCTAAGCACGTGACGGTCACAAAAAAAGACAAGAAAAGAAGAAAAAAATTACATATTCTATCTTGTTTTATAAACTTAAAAGATGTAATGATGTAATATGTTACATGAAATATCATAGAAATATTAATGTGTATTTGTTGAACAATATTCCAAGGTTAACTTCAATACTTTAGAAAAAATACGAAAGGTCAACCAAAAAGAAGAGAGAAGTCAAAGTCTTTTAATCTAACCAAAGAAAATCAACTTAGTAAAATATAACTCAAACCTTAATCATCCCATTGATGTTGTTTAAGGAGAATCTAAGATCTTTGTTTTAGGAGATTATTTTATACCGCGGACGTAGTGAGACGTAGTGGGATGAATGAATCTCTTTCTTCCATTTGATCCGAAATTTCAGATTTGAACTACGAGAATAAATAAATTCTTAGTAGGAAATGTTTCCTCTTTTGATGGATCCGACCCCTAGGTGAAACAAATGTAGATTAGTGCGTCAGTGAGTACATAATACCAAATGGTTAAAAAGGTAGAAAAGATCCAATTTTGTTGGAATACTATCTGAAATTACTTAATTTTATCTTTCCTTATATTTTTGGTCCGTTGATACCCTTGTAAATTGTAATCAACAAATCATCTCGAGCTGTAATTAAATATCTCCAACGTCAAATGGATGATTTTCATTCTTGAAAAAAAAGGGAATTCAACTTTTGATAACGATTTAAAATTACTCTCGAGTTGGAACTTCCTAAGGAGTAAAGGGAAAAAAAAACAAGATTTTTCTCTTACGATGTAAGTAATACTAGATCAAAAGTCCAAAAGTTTAATAGACGATAATGTTATTCATTTTTGAATAATACCTGAGCAAATTTGACTTTTTTTCCTTTTTCGAAAAAAACTTTAGAATATTCCATTCTCTCTTGATTCTCCAAAATTTTCAATGGTTAAAGCCTTTTGAGTTTTGAGCATAGAATTTGATTAATATTAAAGGTTGCTTAAAAGTTAATCCACAGTAATAGAGCAGCTAATCTTGTTTTTCCAACAAAAAAATGGAACAATTAAATGGCCAAAATTACACTTTATAGATTAAACTCTTGTTTGACCATAGATTATAAAGTTGAAACTTAAAAAATTGAAGTTGTGTTTCACTCGACATCTATTTTCCTTGAAATTCTTTTGATGTTTTACCAGTGAAAGTGAAATTTCTCCCAAAAACCGATATGAGTCTGTTTTTGGAAACTTGAAGAATACTTGAAGATCACATTTTCAAAATCCAATTAAATTTCACGGCCAAACACATGTATATCAAGATAAATTTTCAAAAGTCACAAGATGCGATCGTAACAGTACTAAACCACCGGATCCCATAAGAATTTCGAAGTTAAGCGTGCTTGGGCGAGAGTAGTACTAGGATGGTTGACCCCTTGGGTTTAAGCCTTGAAAACAACCTCTTGCAGAAATACAAGGTAAGACTGCGTACAATAGACGCTTGTGGTCAGGTCTTTCCTCGGACCCTGCACATAGCGGAAGCTTTAGTGCATCGAACTATCTTTTTTTTTTTATAATTTTTCAAAATTTGATCGAAAATCTATGGTCAGCTAGCTAAAAATCCAATCTTTCTTCTACAGGGTAGGGGTGGCTGCAAGTTGCTGCAGACATATGAGCAAGAAACTCATGTCCCTCTTTTATTAATAATAATCCTCTGTGAATATGACTAATGTCTCTAAAGCAGACATTTTTAATGGCTATTTCAAGCTAATTAATCATTAGTCAAACAGTTTATTGGTCAATAAATGCAACTTCTTTTATGTTCAAACTTTTTCTGATATATGAGGTAGATACATAGTCAACCCTTCTGTCAGAACATATGTATACCAAAAAATATCCATCTTTTTGCTAAAACAAAAAGGTAAAAAAGACAAATCCAAGAAACCCCTCTTCCCCCTTTAGTATATTTTTCATTATAGTTGTTCAAGATTACAGATGAAACAAGAAAAAAGGTATTTCTTGATTGTATCATTAAACCTTTGTGTTTTCTGCTTCATTTTGCAACTAGATAAATGTTCTGCTGTTGATCCACAGTTTGTAGCATGTTATAAACCAGTAAATTGTAGTTATGGTCCAAGAATAAGCTTTCCATTTTATATTCAAGATGTTCAAGAATCTTATTGTGGGTACCCTGGATTTGGGCTAAACTGTAGTGAACAAGGGTTTCCTGTTGTACATATTGCTGGAAATGAGTATATAGTTGAAGATATTTCATACCAAGAACATACTTTTCAGCTTAAAAATTCAGTCTTTAATAGTAGTGTTAGCAATGGTTGTGTTTCTGAGATCAAGAATGTGTCACTCGATAATTGCCCTTATAAATTCGTTGATGAATCAAGAATCTACTTGTTGTCAAAGTGTAATGGATCGATACCCGAGGATCTTTTGAAGCACAGTATTGGTTTTGGTTTTGGTTGTGGTGAAGAAAATGGGAATGATTGGAGTCTTGCAATGTTTGCTGAGGATGAAGGGTTTGAGTCTGCATTACAAGTGTGTGAAAATCATGTAATGGCACCGGTAGAAATGCGTGGAGATGAGGGAAGTAATCAAGATCTTAACTATCTAGTGCTCTTGAGAAGGGGGTTTAGATTGATCTGGACAGCTAGTAATTGCAGTGAGTGTGCAGAAAGTGGAGGATGTTGCGGATTTGATGTACCAAATTATCAATTCAAATGCTTCTGCACTGACAGGCCTCATGCTTCGAGTTGCAAACCTTCCAGTAAGCTTCTATGACCCCTATCTAGCAGTTAATTTTCAAGTATAATTATGCAGGACCTTATGCTATGATTAGGCTCCGTGCTTTAGGTTCTTTTCGTGTGATCACCAAGCACACAAAAGAGTATTGCTTGATGATCTAAGCATCACGATACAGTTGAAATAGTAGTTAGGATTTGGTTGTCCGTTGTCGATGATTAATAATGTGCTTACTGCAAAATTTGTGCAGCCAAGGAAACATCCTTATAGTTTTGATTAATCCAAGCATTTTGGGGTTTGATCTTTTGGTTACACCAGTAGTATTTTGTTAAGTATACGAGGATGGCAATTGAAGACTTCTTTAATTCTATTCACAATCTAATAGGCCACTTAATCTCCTTTTTTATTAACCAATTCAAGTTTACATTTTGAGTACAAAATTATTCGTTAAAAGGAACACCGCCTGTGATCATCGCTTAGTTGAACTTTATCTGTGATAATTCATGTCCAAGATGCCGTCTTTAATGATACGTATGAAGGACTAGGTTACTTTGAGATGGTTAATTGAAGTAGGCTAACATGAACTCAGGAACCGGGTTGTTAACAAAGCAGAGTTGTAATTAATTTTTATAAATTGGCTGCTCATATTGTCCAGTTGCTTGTTTGACAGATTCAGAACCTACGTTGTTAACTTTAATATAGGTAGGAAATTGCAACATGTACAACCGAGTCAAACGCAAAATAAGAATAAGTAAAACATTTCAGAAGTATGTTATCAGGAGCTGACTTTTATCTTACTTTATTAACTTTAATATAGGTAGAAAATGGCAACAACAAATATGGTTAATACTTGGCATATGTCAGTTCAACTTTCTTAAACTTCGTGCCAAGTTAAAACCAGACAAACAAATTGAAAACGGAGGGAGTACAACTTACCAAATACCCTTTTCATAAATCCAGTTTTATGTTGTTACCCTGGTTTTGTGGTTATTTACGCCACTTTACTAAACTTCCAGCAGTCACTACATTAACAAAATAGCTCCTATGAGAGCCAATCTTTTCGGTTAGTGAATGCTGGCATAGTGAACCCTTCATGCATAGCCCCTCGAGAGTTTTTTTTGCTTTTGATCAATCTCCCTTCAGATATGGTTCAACAATTATAGTAAATCTTTAATTGTTTCAATAACTCCTTTCTCACAAAGTACCCCAAAAATCCAACTACTTGTGCTTCAAATGATGTGGATATCATCCCTATGCTGTTTTAGAAAAGGGGAAAAACCAAGTCGATCGTAGTGCGATGCCTTGAGAGTCATATGTTGCTGCACCAGTTGAAATAGGAAAAAGAAAAAAAAAATCAAAAAGGCCAATAGATAGACTATGTAAGTTTGTTGGAATCTAGATTAAAATACTACAATGGTCTGGAATTAAGTTAGTGGTTATGAAAGAAGCAGCAACCGTTGTGGCTCTGAAAATGGTAGAACCTGTTTGTTATCGCTCTGATCTGTCTCACCAGAATCATTGCTGTGATGTATCTGCTACCACCAGCTGCAACTTTAAGATGCTAGGCATAAGATACTGATTATTTGCAGAGTTACAATGTTACAACAATCGAGGAGGCTTTCATGTGTATCATTAACATCCAAATCTCCTCTTATAAATGCATGTCCCTATATATCCATTTCCATCCACTGAAATATTTTATAAAATCTATTTTCTTCCTTGTCAGATGCAGATCACTATTTTTCATTACTACCTCCTCCACGATTTGTCTGACGTTACTTCATTTTCAGGGAAAATAAAATTGGGGTTGATTCTTGGCTCAGGTAAAACAGTACTATATTACTGTTATCCTGAATTTGACATTTCGACATAGTTCCACATCTTGTTAACTTCATTTTTGTCAATTTCAGTTTTAGGTGGAGCTGTGTTAATTATCCTCGTGGTTGCTTTCATGGTTTGTCGTTACAAGAAAGAACACAAAAGTTGTTTATATTTCCCCTCAAGAAAAAAATCTTCTGATCCTTCCCTAACGCATGACTTTGATGGAGATAGTAATTACCATGGGGTCTCGGTCTTCTCCTATGCCGAACTTGTAGAAGCTACCAGTAACTTTGATTCCTCCAATGAATTAGGAGATGGAGGTTTTGGTGCTGTCTACTATGGTAAGAATCTTGAAAGCAAAATAGATGTTCGAATGACATGCCTAGATAACTAAGCTCCCGTTTGGCCATAGATTATGAAGTTGAAACTTGAAAATTTGAGTTTTTGAAGTTGTGTTTGGACATACATATATTTTACTTGGAAAAAAATTGAAGTTTTGTGAGTGGAAATCCCAAAAGTTGGCTCATTTGAAAATATTTGGAGATCAGATTTTGACAAATTTCATAGCCAAACAGATATATGAAGAAATTTTTTCAAAAAATACTCTCAAATCTATGGCTGAACGCTAGCAAAATATGTACAGCTTGCTAAATTTGT
The DNA here is from genome assembly GCA_003996215.1 of Jaltomata sinuosa. Taxonomy (NCBI): domain Eukaryota; kingdom Viridiplantae; phylum Streptophyta; class Magnoliopsida; order Solanales; family Solanaceae; genus Jaltomata; species Jaltomata sinuosa. The sequence continues at coordinate 48,459 of QJPP01000008.1, forward strand.
GCTACATTCCTTACTAGGTATACTTAAGGATGGGAGAGAAGTTGCAGTGAAGCGACTTTACGAGCACAACTGCAAGAGAATGGAACAGTTTAAAACTGAAATTGAAATTCTCACTCGTCTAAGACATCGAAATCTCGTTACCCTTTATGGTTGCACATCAAAGCACAGCCGTGAACTCCTCCTTGTTTATGAATACATTCCTAATGGAACAGTGGCGGATCACCTGAACGGGGATAGAGCAAAGGACGGATTCCTTCCATGGCCTATCCGCATGAATATTGCTGTAGAAACTGCTTGTGCATTGGCTTACCTCCATGCTTCTGACATAATACATCGCGATGTGAAGACTAGCAACATACTCCTCGACAGCAATTGCTGTGTCAAAGTTGCAGATTTTGGGCTTTCGAGACTTTTTCCTAATGATGCTACTCATGTCTCAACTGCTCCTCAAGGGACAGCTGGATATGTTGATCCAGAGTATCATGAAACTTACCAGCTCACTGATAAAAGTGATGTTTATAGTTTTGGTGTTGTCCTTGTAGAACTCATCTCATCAATGCCTGCTGTTGATATTACTAGGCGTCGACATGAGATCAATTTGGCCAACTTAGCAATAAACAGGATTCAGAGATGCGCGTTCGATGAGCTGATTGATCCATCTCTCGGATTCAAATCAGATGCACAAGTTATGAGAATGACTACTTCAGTAGCAGAGCTAGCATTTCAATGCTTGCAGCTTGAGACGGATTTGAGACCAAAAATGGATGAAGTACTAGAGACGCTTAAACATATTCAAGGCACCTGTACGAATCACATCAAAGATGAGAAGACGAAGGATTCTATTGTCGATAACACAGAATGTAATGGTGAAAAGGCTTCTACTTCTCCTAAATCAGATAAAGTAGTTTTGTTAAAGAAAATGCATTTGCCACCTTCACCTATTTCTGTAACTGAGAGGTGGGTTAGTAGTTGTGGCAGTAGTAATATTAGCGGGTGAAATTCTTACTCTTTGCTTTGATTTCAACGTAAATGTTATAAATATGTACTCATTCATCTGTAAAGGAATAAGTTGCTGAACACAGTTTCTGATTTATAGAGTGTAACTATTGAATATGGACATGCTTTCCGCACTAACGAGCATGCATATTTTTCATGGTATCCTGGATCTAGTATCAGCCACTTTACGGGGACATTTGACAGCTAAATAGTGGCGCCTGCATAATAATTCCTCTAGAAAACATGGTGATGAAGGTTTCGGAACAGTTTGTAATGGTAAGAAGCATATCGACTTAAGCTACACATTGCATCAGTTACAAAATTCAGGAAATCAGCAGGTATTTGGCAGATTTTTCATTAATGTTGATTGCAGAGTACCTTTACTGTTCTTACCAACTTACCTTTCTCTCATGGAAATGTGATGTGATCCAAAATACTTGCCTTCTGCTTGGGAAAGAAGTTAGGCATGAGATTTTGTTTAATACAAACAAAAAAGAGCAGAAATATCTTATCTTAAGAGTCAATGAGTCAAGTCTTTACATAGTACTTAGTCAATGAAGAAGGAGAGTGGAAAAGTCTTCCATGTTGGCCCTCACTTGAATTTTGTTTCCTTTTTTCCTCAAAGTCTTTGTAACAAAATTCCAAGTCCACGGATAGAAAATTAAACCAGATAACAAGGATAATATATTGCAGAAAGAAACCTTAACACCACTCTTTTCCAATTTTCTTGCTTTGTGAGACCATAAAAAAAGAGTACATAAATATGGCTTCTACTTTCTTGTTTTTGTGTTGTTTAGTGATCTTTTACTTACATCATGTACAAGGTAACTCCAAATCCAACTGCATCGATGAATTCAAGTGTGGCGCCCTTGGAGTTATGAAGTTTCCTTTCACAAATTCCAGCAACCCCGAGTGCGGATTATGCAAGTTTGATTGTCAGGCTAAACCATATCCAAAGATTGAACTTGGTGGACACAAATATGATGCTATGTTGAAGAAGGGTGATTTTTTCTTACTTTCAGACCCTAAGCTTAAAGAGTACTTAGATAACAGAAATTGCAAGTCTTTCAACAAGAAATTCTCATTTCCAAACTCCCCTTTGATTTCTTTCCAAATTGTTCCTAACTTAACCTTGTACAGATGCAAACATAGTCATGACACTATCCAGAAGACAACTGATTCCTTTTTCCAAGATTTCTATAAATACACTGAGTGTAAAGATTTCAATGTGTACTATCACCATCCTAAACACTCATTGGGAAATACTAGTGCTAAGATAAGAAGCAAACTTCCAAAGCACTGTTCACTTGTACAATTGCCAATTCCATTGCCTACACCAAACAAAACATATTCCAGTGACTTGTTTGAACTGTTGACATCTAATATTCTACTAGAGTGGGAGTTGTCCAAAGATTGTCATCTGTGTCTTGACAAAGGAGGGAAATGCCTGATCATCAACGAACACGAGTTTCATTGTTCCAAAGGTATATATAGTATAGCTAAGAAATAACTCTTGTTCTGCTTGTTTTCTATTGAGGTTTATCTAAAAAGATTATCTTTTTTTCTTTACTGCAGGACAAAAAGGACAAAGTAAATCGAGAATGATTATTCTGGCATCAGGTAATTATCTGTTATTAACAATATTTGTTGCCAATAACCACATTTTTATAGTAGTACACTTTCGAAGGGGGGCCTTGGAGCAACGGTAAAGTTGTCTCGGGTTTGAGCAGTGAAATCAATCATTGATGCTTGCATCAGGGTAGGCTTCCAGCTGCCTACATGACACCCCTTGGAGTGCGGCCCTTCCCTGGCCAGGCTGCCTTTTTTTTTTGGTAGTACACTTTTAAAGGATCAGACTTTGATTACGGTATCTTGTGTTTTCTAGTGTTAAGTGGAGTTGGTTTGATCCTGCTATCTTCCATTATCATCTTTTCTATCTGGAGTCGCAAGAGAGGGAAGAATGATTCTACACAATTTCGTCAGGAACTTGAGGTAGAGAGCAAATATTTTGGATTTCAGGTTCCGGTTTTCACCTATGCTGAACTTAAGGAAGCCACCAACAATTTTGATCCCTCTAATGAACTAGGAGATGGAGGTTTTGGAACTGTATATTATGGTAAGTTTTCTTTGAACCTAAATGTTACCTATTCAAAAAAAAGTTTATAAATGTTACCTATTCAAAAAAAAGTATCTTTGAAATTATGTTAAAAAGACAGCAATTTCCAAAAGGTGAAAAGTAGCTAATGTTCATGCTCAATGGCGAAACCAAGAATCTCGCTGAGGGTGTATAAACACTTTAACTTGACCTCAACTGGCAACTAAACACTCCAACTTTGAATATGAACATCTAGATACCTCAGCTCGTCTATTGTGTCAGTTGATCACTCCAACTTACAAAATGATCATCTAGACACCTCCAAATTTTATGTGCCACGTCAGCGTGGGATGTCCACGAGAACAGTGGGGACGAGTTGGAGTGTTTACTTGCTGGTTGACACCAAGTTGAGGTGTCTAGATGTGTACTATCAAAGTTGAGTGCTTACTTGCCAGCTGAGGCCAAGTTTGAGTGTCTGTTCATGTATTATGCCTTTAATATACATGTATAAAATGTAATTTTTAACCTTTATACTTGGTACAATTTTCGATATACACAGTATGATTTTGACGTAGAGTGTTCAATTGATCACTTTTCACTATGTGTTGGAAAACTCAGTTGCTCATTGTTCTTGCACATTATGTATTAGGAAAACTATATGATGGAAGAGAAGTTGCAGTAAAATGCCTCTATGAGCACAACTGCAAGAGAATGCAGCAGTTCATAAACGAAATCGAGATTCTTACTCGTCTGAGGCACCAAAATCTTGTGTCCCTTTATGGCTGCACATCAAGACGCAGCCGTGAACTTCTCCTTGTTTACGAATACATTCCCAATGGAACAGTTGCTGATCACCTCCATGGCGAAAGAGCAGCAGAGGGATCACTCACGTGGCTCATCCGCATGAACATTGCAGTTGAAACAGCCAGTGCATTGGCTTACCTCCATGCTTCTGATGTAATACATCGTGATGTCAAGACTAACAACATCCTTCTCGACAACAACTTTAGTGTCAAAGTTGCAGATTTTGGGCTCTCAAGGCTTTTCCCTAACGATGTTACTCACATATCAACAGCTCCTCAAGGGACGCTTGGATACGTTGATCCTGAGTATCACGAATGTTATCAGCTTACTGACAAAAGTGACGTCTACAGTTTCGGGGTTGTCCTTATCGAGCTTGTATCATCAATGCCAGCTGTTGACTTAAATAGACACAAGCATGAGATCAATTTGGCTAACTTGGCGATAAACAGGATACAAAGATGTGCATTTGATGAACTGATCGATCCATCACTCGGGATAAACTCAGATACGCTTGTTAAGAGAATGACTATCTCTGTCGCGAAGCTAGCTTTTCGATGCTTGCAACTCGATAAGGATATCAGGCCAACAATGAATGAAGTATTGAACATTTTAAGAAAGATTCAAGGTGGAGAGTTTCATGAAAATGAGAAGACATGTGATACTAGTGCTAGTTTTAATTTATTCAAGTCTAAGAGTGTTAATATCCCTCCATTTTCCCCTGAATCAGATGAGGTTGCACTGTTAAAGAAAGTTAAGTTCCTAAGTTCATCAGATACTAACAGTGAGATATGGATTAGTGGCTCTACCACAACTAGCACTAGTGAGTGACTATCTATGTTGCTCGGACGCTCAAAAAATGTTGCCGCGTTCATGTCAGGTCCTTAAAAAATGCATACCCTGGCAATATTTTTGAAGAGTTCGAGCACCATAGGTGAATATCTTAGGAAATGTATAGAATAATATATTTTTCAGACTTCAGAATCTACTAACTCTTTGGCTAAGGCATTTGATGAGCTCAAGGGAATGTACATATAATACATTATGTTCTTGATGTTATGCTTCTTTTTGCTTTTTCAATTGTCAATGTTCATGAAATTACCTCTTTTTCTGTTTTTTTTCTGGTCCTAAGCTATGTTGCTCGGACCCTCAAAAAATGTTGCTCTGCACCGTGTCAGATCCTTAAAAAATGCATAGCTTTTGAGGATCCAACACACACTCAATGATATTTTTGAAGAGTCCGAGCACCATATGTCCCATGTACAATAATGGTAAATCAACTTAACCATGGTATATCCAGGATTGAACATTTGAAGCGTAGATAATATAATATATGGGTTCAACATTGGATGAAATCAAGAACAAAGATGAGTTTCACGCTAATACCATGTTGAATAAAATGGACGTTGGAGCTAACTCAGTCCCCAAAAGCTAACTTTCGAGATGAGGACTACCCAAGATCATAAGACAATAATCCATTCCGAGCAATCAATATGCGACACCTAGCACAATCCATTTGTGTATTTAGCAGTTTATAAGTTCTGTGGACAGAAGAACTAATGCCACAAGTTCCATTTAGCATTCAAGTCACTAGGAACCTGAAAGTGATGGGACATTTTGATGTATATTATACTTCTACAAGAACCCATAGAAATATTTTCATTCCAATTTATGTGACATAATTTGATTCAAAACGGAATTTAAAGAAAGAAAAGAATACTTTGAAACGTGCGACCTTAAATATATCATGACAGTCATCTGGACTCTGGTTATAAGCTTTTAAAACTTGTGATCTTAAACATGTCGGGCTATGAAAGCTATTTACTAGAGAGTTAAATGAGACGTTTAGAGTTTAATAGTTTTCAAATATAAAGTAATTCATTCTCTTTGAAAAGGACTAATAAGAAAATAATGTCACATAAACCGAAACAGAAGGAGTAATAAATTATTTGCAGTTCTACCGTTTCTATAGAAGAAAAAAAACTATGTAGCCAAGCCAGTCAGCCACATATAATGAAGGGTAATCAATTGAACACCCTTCATCAAAAAATTATAATGTGAATATAAGAAAAATATACTCAATATATAAAGTAAAATTACTTTTTATACATGTATATTAAATCTTAAATATCCTTGACGGAATTTCTGACTTCGTTACCGAAACTACTCACTGTGAAACTGTATCACTGCATATAATTTCCAAATAAAAACATAGAATGAACCAAATGGAAACCTCAATTCAAAGATAAAAGTAGACAAGTTTTGTTCACATGAGTAAAAAACAATGAGAATTACTATATACTGTCTTTTCTAAGACCAAGTCAATGATAAGATGAGTGGCAAATTTGTCCAATTTCTTAGTCTAGATGGTCCCTTTTTTTTGACATTTCTTCAAGACTTTGCTAATAAGTTACAAGTCTAGTTGAGAGTGTTGGAAAATTTTGGAAGATCAATCATTTTCTTTGAATACGGGGCAGAGCGCGGATTTTACTAAGAAGAATCAAAATATAAAAAAGTAAAGATATAAATAAATCAAGAAGATTCAATATAATAGATGTAATCCCTCAATTTTTAATAGAGGTCTCGAGTTTGAGTCATGAGAATGGATTAATATCTAATAGGTAATGCTTTCCCTTAAATTTATGCGGCTTGAATTCAATTTAGTCAGATCAATGAATCGTGGATATCAGATAGTTATACTAAAAGTAAAAAAAAAATCATGGACTTTATCTTTTAAGAAAGATTGTTAAAGATTCATTGAAGGGCAAGTTTGGTTCTGATTGTTGACTAAACTTATGTGCAGTTTGATAAAATATATGATACATTGGTGGGTGAATATGGTGATTCTGTTAAATAAGGGGACTAAAAGAATAAGATAAGTTGATTTTTTTCTTTTTGATGTGTAAGGATAATAATTCCGAGATAAAATTTGAGATTAACTTTATACTATGTTTGGTTTGAGGTATTAGCTAATTTTTGAAATTATTTCATTCCACCAATTTGTACTAAAATAGTGGTATTACTATCCCATATCGAAGTCGGGTTGTTTGGTATGCTCACTAAATTATCCTTGAATTATAGTCTTGTGATTATAAGGAATCCCACCTTATCCCGTGTATCCAACAAACCCCAGTGTCTTGGATTCTGGGTGAGCAGATAAATTACTTATACCGTCAACCAAATGCATTATAAATTTTATCCCAAGCTTAATCCTGAGAGGCCCCACCTTATCTCGCGTACCAAATGACCCCCTAGTGTCTTGTATTCTAGGGTGAGTGTTCTATAAGCTAGGGATGACAACAAAGATTGATTCTTTTTCTAATTTCTAGTTGACTCTGTGTACTCTGCCAATCTTTAGAAACTTTCTTGGTAGTTTCTAGTGAGAAAATGAGAAAAATGGAAAGTTGGATTTATTATGCAATGTTCTATTTACATCATCATACTATTGTACTGAAAACGATGAGAAGTTGGATACAGTTTCCTAATACCTGTTGCCGGTGAGAGGTGACAGGTATCCCGTGAAATTAGTCGAGGTGCGCGCAAGCTGGCTCGGACACCACGACTATCAGAAAAAAAGTTGTTAGTATGCAGAGTCAAGAAGTCAAGTCTTTTTGCTGGTGTCAATGTGAAAGTTTCATTTTTTTTTCTTTGCCTTGCCTTTCTTTTTCCATAATAAGTGTGACCCCTCTTATACGTTTGGTTCTACATAGTGTTTCTTTTTGACAAATTTTAACAATAAGCTAAAGACTATTAATACAGCTAGATAAAGTTGCTGTATAATTCAAAAACCTTCAGCTTGTTTTCCTCTTCTTGCAAGTGGGATTCAATTATGGATTTTGCTTCTTCTTTTGTTTGCTTTCTTGTATCTCTTCTTCTGATCTTAATTCAGACAAAGGGGAGAAATGATTCAACTTGTCCAAAATCCTTTTCATGTGGAAATCTTACTGACCTGAGTTTCCTTTCTCTCTTTCCACACAACCTGAATGTGGAATAATGCACATGTCTGGTTGTGATGCTAAGCCATTTCCAAGAATCCAACTGCTTCCTGGAGGAGATTTGTATTATGCTTTTTGGAAGCCGTATAATTATACAGTTGGGCTCGTGGATCCGAAGCTTTATACCACGTTGATTCTAAACAAGTGTCAGGTTTTTGACAAAAGTTTCTCCCTTCCAGACTCACCTTCCATTTCTTTCAAAATCTTGAATATTCAAAACTTCTTCAAATGCAGCATCACTAGTAGTAATACCCCAAACATTACCCAGAAGAACGATCATTTTGCTGGTTATAAAATGTACAATGACTGTAATGGCTTTAGCATATACTACAAGCTTCACCTATTTGTTGATGAAGACATTCGAGCACGTAATCTTCCTGCCAACTGTTCACTTATTAGATTGCCAATTTTTTCAAAGGATGGTGATCTGTTCAACATGTTACGTCCTGAATTTCTTGTAGAATGGAAACTATCTGATGACTGTAACAAATGTCACTATGGTGGAGGTCAATGCCAGACTGATAAAACTAACATTTTTCAGTGTTACAAAGGTAGAATTCTCCAAATAATCTACATGTTCAGTCAAATGCATATTTCTTAGGGTCCTTTCTTCTTTCATGACACATCTGGATTATTTTCCCTCTTTTTTTTAGATGCAAAAGCGGCTAGAAGCAAGTTGGAATTGACTCTTGGGGCAGGTAGTTAAATATCCATTAACCTCATCTTCCTTTTCCATTTCAGAGTTTCTGTGCATATCAATTGAATTTTCTTCTTCATTGTGGCAAAAGCTCAAAACATATCCATAATGACAAAGGATGATAAGAGAGACAAGTATGTTAGCTTTCACAAATGTATGGAAAGTGCAATTGAGAGATTGCGATGTTTTGCTTTTTCTTTCTTTTCTGATAATCTCTGAGTTTTGATTTCTTTCCAGTTTTTGGTGGAGTGTTGGTGATGATAACTTGTTTAGCTGTCTACTTTATCTGGTGTTACAAGAAGAGGAAATTTAGTCCATCCCGCTTCCTCTCAACAAAGAAATTCTCGGACATTTTAAAACATGATGTTGAGGGAGGCAGTGTATACTTTGGTGTCCCAGTCTTCTCTTATTCAGAACTTGAAGAAGCCACAACTGATTTCAATTCCTCTAGTGTACTTGGAGATGGAGGTTTTGGAGCTGTTTACTATGGTGAGAAACTTCTTAATCCAACTGAGATTTTCGTCAACTTTTTCTGTTGTGGCTAATTCATGTCCATCAATGAACAGGAAAACTTAAGGATGGACGAGAGGTTGCTGTAAAGCGCCTCTACGAGCACAACTGCAAGCGAATGGAGCAGTTCTTAAATGAGATTGAGATCCTTACTAGACTAAGGCACACCAATCTTGTCACCCTCTATGGCTGCACTTCAAGGCGAAGCCGTGAACTACTTCTTGTCTATGAATATATTCCTAATGGAACTCTTGCTGACCACCTCCATGGTGACAGAGCGAAGCAAGGATCACTCGAGTGGCCAATCCGCATGAAAATTGCCATAGAAACTGCTGGTGCATTGGCTTACCTTCATTCTTCTGACGTAATACACTGTGATGTGAAGACTAATAACATACTCCTGGATCACAACTTTAGTGTTAAAGTTGCAGATTTTGGAATTTCAAGGCTCTTCCCAAATGATGTCTCTCATATTTCAACTGCACCACGGGGGACCCCTGGCTATATCGATCCACAGTATCACGAATGTTACCAGCTGACTAGTAAAAGCGATGTTTATAGCTTCGGGGTGGTCCTTGTTGAACTCATTTCATCAATGCCAGCGGTAGATATGAATAGGCATATCCGAGAGATTAATTTGGCTAACTTTGCAATAAACAAGATCGTTCAATGTGCATTTCACGAGTTGATCTATCCGTCCCTGGGGTTCGATTCAGATACCAAGATTTGGGAAATGACTACTTCAGTGGTAGAGCTGGCTTTTCTATGCTTGCAGACAGATAGGGATATGAGGCCTACTATGGCCGAAGTTTTGGATACTCTAAAGGTGATTCAGACAAATGAATTTGACAATGAGAAGCAAGCTAAGTCTAATCTCAATGGCAACGAAGATAAGATAGTCACAGCACCTCCTTTCCCTGAAACAAAAGATAAGTTATTGCTGAAACAAGTTAAATCACTACCTTCACCAAATTCGGTGACTGATAAATGGATTACTTGCTCTGATGTTACTAGTACAAAGTAGTTAAAAGTTCTATACCCCCTTTCTTTGTTATTGATGTAAATTTTGAGAGTACGAATGTACTACTGTGAGAAGTTTCTTGTGCTATGTATCTATGACTGGAAGTCATTCAATCTTTAGTTTCATTATATAAGAGTTTAAGTTATATACCTTGGCAGTGTAAAGGATTTTACTCTATTTGTGTAATGCTGCAGTATTAGCTTTGGTACTGCTGGCCAGTCTATTGTTTCTAACAAAAAATACTTTTACTGATCAAAGAAAGAATATTTCTCTAGTTGTTGTAGCAGGTTTTGCTACTTTATTTTCAAGCTTATCATACATATCTGTTACAAACAATTACTTGTTATTGCAGGTAAATTAACCCAATGGAATAAGAATATTATACACTTTAAGTACACAGAAGAGGTTGCTGAACCCTCGCAGCCCGCAGGTCGGAGAATGTAAAGGGATCACCCCCCCTTGTTTTGGGTTAAAACTGGTGAAACAGAAAATGAACGGGAGAAGTTGAAAAAAAGAAAGCGAAGGAATTGGAGAAGGATAATGTTATCCATATAAGCCAATTGAAGAACTTGCAGGTATTCATATCACTATGCACTCTTGTTTCAATCTTAGTCATAGATTCTAGTGTTCATATTACATTTTCAGACTATCTTTAGGTGTATTTTGGGGTGTGACTAGAATCTTTTCCTTTTCCTTTTTTCTTTTTTGTGTTTTAACATTTGGATGTATAGCTTCTATTTCTACAGGTTGAGTCATCCATTTTTGGAGACTTGGTCCTGAAAATGGTGAGAAGTTGCTGTTATATTTCTGAGTCAAGAAGTCAAAGTCTTTGTATGGTGTCAATTGCTAGAAAAGCTAATGTGAACATTTCCTTTTTTTCTTCACCTTTCTTTTCCCTAATAAACATGACCCTTCTTATACGTTTGTGTTCCACATGTTTCCTTTTAACAAACTTCACCAATAAACTAAAGGCTACTCTTATTGCAGTAGGATTCAATATGGCTTTAGCTTCTTCTTTTAGTTGTTTCCTTCTATCTCTTCTTCTGATCTTAGTTCAGGCAAAGGGAAGAAATGATTCAACTTGTCCAAAGTCCTTTTCATGTGGAAATCTTACTGACCTGAGCTTTCCTTTATCTCTTTCCACACAACCTGAGTGTGGAATAGTGCCCGTGTCTGGTTGTGACGTTAAACCATTTCCGAAAATACGACTGCTTCCTGAAGGAGATTGGTATTATGCTTTACAGAAGCATGAATCATCAATTTGGCTTGGGGACACGAAGCTTCAAACAACGTTGAGGAAACACAAGTGCCAGGCGTTTAACAAAAATTTCACCCTTCCAAACTCTCCTTCTATTTCGTTCAATATGAATAATCTTAACAACTTCTTCAAATGCAGCAGTACCAGTAATAATGTCCTAAACATTACCCAGAAGAAGAACGATCATTTTGCTGGTTATAATGTGTACAATGGCTGTGAAGGCTTTAGCATATACTTCAAGCTTTACCCAGATGATGTTCGATACATAGGAGAAGTTCCTACCAACTGTTCACTTATCAGATTGCCAATTCAATCAAGAGATAGTGATTTGTTCCACATGTTAGGTCCTGAAGTTCTAGTAGAATGGAAACTGTCTGATGACTGTAACAAATGTCACAATGATGGAGGTCAATGCCGGACTGATAAAACCAACAAATTTTACTGTCATAAAGGTAGACATCTCCAAATAATCTGTACTTTCAAGGTCAAGTTCATGCTTCTTAAGTCCCTTTCTTGTTTCATGCCACATTTATAATATATTTCGTATCATTGCCCCTTTCTATAGATGCAGAAACACCAACAAGTAGTACCGATCAAAGAAAAAGAACAACCAGAAGAAAGATGATTCTGGGCACAGGTAGTAAGATATATTTTATTGCTGCCATGTTATTCTTATAACAGAATATTCATGCATATCATTTAAATTTTCATCACTTTGTATAAGCTCAAAACCTTTATCTAGCGATAAAGAAACATAAAGAAGAGACTTAAATAATGTAGGTTGCACAAAATGTATGAATGTGGAGTTAAGGGAAAATTCCTTCTCCTTGCTATTTCTTTTTTCTTTTCCAACGACATGGATTACTAACTTCTCTTCCAGTCTTTGGTGGCGTAGGATCGGTGATGGTAACTTGTTTAGTTGTATACTTTATCTGGCGTTACAAGAAGAGGAAATTTAGTTCACCCCACTTCCTCTCGACAAGGAGATTGTCAGATATTTTTAATCACGATGTTGAGGGAGGGAGTATATACTTTGGTATCCCAGTCTTCTCTTATGCAGAACTTGAAGAAGCAACAAATGATTTCAATTCCTCTAGTGTACTTGGAGATGGAGGTTACGGAACTGTTTACTATGGTGAGAAAATTCTTAATCTAGATATGCATCAACTATTTCTTCTTGTGGCTAATTCGTTTTCCATCGATGAACAGGAAAACTTAAAGATGGACGGGAGATTGCTGTAAAGCGCCTCTACGAGCACAACTGCAAGCGAATGGAGCAGTTTGTAAATGAAATTGATATCCTTACTAGACTAAGGCACAACAATCTAGTCACCCTCTACGGCTGCACTTCAAGGCGAAGCCGTGAACTACTCCTTGTCTATGAATATATTTCTAATGGTACTCTTGCTGATCACCTTCATGGTGACAGAGCGAAGGACGGATCACTTGCCTGGCAAGTCCGCATGAACATTGCCATAGAAACTGCTGGTGCATTGGCTTACCTGCATGCTTCTGACATAATACACTGCGATGTGAAGACTAATAACATACTCCTTGATCACAACTTTAGTGTTAAAGTTGCAGATTTTGGGATTTCAAGGTTCTTCCCAAATGATGTCTCTCATATTTCAACTACACCCCGGGGTACCCCTGGCTATATCGATCCAAAGTATCACGAATGTTACCAGCTGACTAGTAAAAGCGATGTTTATAGCTTCGGGGTGGTCCTTGTTGAGCTCATTTCATCAATGCCGGCTGTGGATATGAACAGGCATAGCCAAGAGATCAAGTTGGCCAACTTTGCAATAAACAAGATCATAAAATCTGCAGTTAACGAGTTGATCGATCCATCCCTGGGGTTCGATTCAGATACCAAGATTCGGGAAATGACTACTTCAGTGGCAGAGCTGGCTTTTCTGTGCTTGCAGACAGATACGGACGTGAGGCCTACTATGGTTGAGGTTTTGGATACTCTAAAGGAGATTAAGACTAATCTCAATGCCAATGAAGCTAAAATAGTAGTAGCTCCTCCTTTCCCTGAATCAGAAGATAATTTATTGTTGAAGCAAGTTAAATCACTACCTTCTCCAAATTCTCTTACTGATAAATGGATTACTTGCTCTGATATAACTTGTACAATGTAGTTAAAATTTCTATACTCCCTTTGTTAATTTTATGTAAATTTTAGGAGTCTGCAAATGTACTACTGTGAGAATTTTCCTTGAGCTATGTATCTACTAGTGGAAGTGATTCAACTTTTAATTTCATTATATAAGAGTTAAAGTTTTATACACTGGCAGTTTTAGAACTTTTTATTTGAGAACCATGGTTATTGAGGACCGGCATTAGAAATCTGTGCAAGTACAAGGATCTTGGATTTCTGGGGAGTGTGTTCCATAAGTTAGGGATGAAACAGTTGCGCCGTGTATACTCCCCCAATCTTGAAACATTTTTCTTGATAGTTTCTAGTGAGAAAAATGAACAAATGGAAGGTAGTATTTCTTACCTTCTTATGCAATGTTCTTTTTACATATTCATATTGTCTGCAAACCATTTATATTTCAGACAACTTGAAATGAATATAGCTTCTATTTCTACAGTTCAAGTCTTCCATTTCCACTTTCTTTTGCCCACTAAGTCCGACCCCTCTTATACGTTTTCCTTTTCCTTTTCCTTTTCCTATTCTTTTCTTTTTTTTCAACTTTGGATGTATAGCCTCTATTTCTACAGGTTAAGTCAACCATTTTTGGAGACTTTGGTCCTGAAACTGATGAGAAGTTGCCTGGTATATTGCAGAGTCAAGAAGTCAAGTCTTTCTACTGGTGCAAATGTCTAAAAAGGCTAATGTGAAAATTTCCTATTTTCTAAGCCTTGCCTTTCTTTCCTCAATAAGTCCGATTACGTTTGGTTCAACTTAGTGTTTCTTTTTGACAAATTTTACCAGCAAGATAGAAGACTACTAATAGAGAAAGTGTTTAGAAGTTATTGCACTTGATATAAGTCTGGTGAGCTAGAGTTGCAATTCATAAAACTTCAGCTATCTTTGTTCTTCTTGCAGTAGGATTCACAATATGGCTTTGGCTTCTTTTGTTTTCTTTCTTCTATCTCTTCTTTTGATCTTAGTTCAGACAAAGGGGGAAAATGATTCAACTTGTCCAAAGTCCTTTTCATGTGGAAATCTTACTGACCTGAGCTTTCCTTTCTCTCTTTCCACACAACCAGACTGTGGAATAATGTCCATGTCTGATTGTGATGCTAAATCATTTCCGAAAATCCGACTGCTTCCTGGAGGAGATTGGTACTATGCTTTAGGCAAGGAGTATAGTTATACAGTTCAGCTTATGGATCCCGAGCTTCAAACTACGTTGAGGCAACACAAGTGCCAGGCTTTTAACAAAAACATCTCCCTGCCAGACTCTCCTTCTATTTCTTTCAGACTTCTACCCGTGGATATTCTCAACTTCTTCAAATGCAACAGCACTAGTAGTAACAACCCAACCATTACTCAGAAGATGAAAGATCATATTTATGGTTATGATTCGTACGATGGCTGTGATGGCTTCACCATATACTACCAGTTTGATGGAGTTGATGACGACGACATTCTAGCAGGCAATCTTACTGCCAATTGTTCACTTATCAGGTTGCCTTATTACCCAACATTAGATGATGATAATTCGGTCAACTTTTTAAGTACTGAATTTTATGTAGAATGGAAACTGTCTGATGACTGTAACGAATGTCACTATGGTGGAGGTCAATGCCAGACTGATAAGAACAACAATTTTCTTTGTTACAAAGGTAAACATCTCAAAATAATATACATGTTCAAGGTCAAATGCATATTTATTAGGGTCCTTTCTTGTTTCATATCGCATCTGATAATTTTCCCTCTTCTTTTCAGATGCAAAAGCGTCTAGAAGCAAGTTGCAACTGACACTTGGAGCAGGTAGTTAAACATCCATTAACTTCACTTTCTTTTCTATTTCAGAATTTCCAAGCATATCATTTGAATTTTCTTCTTCATTGTGGTAAAAGCTCAAACCATATCCAAAATGATAAAGGAGAGACTAGTATGTTAGGTTACACAAATGTATGGAAAGCGGAGTAGAGAGATTGTGATGTTTTTTTTCTTTTTCTGATAACCTTTGATTACTGATTTCTTTCCAGTTTTTGGTGGAGTATTGGTGATGATAACTTGTTTAGCTGTCTACTTTATCTGGTGTTACAAGAAGAGGAAATTTAGTCCATCCCGCTTCCTCTCAACAAAGAAATTCTCGGACATTTTTAAACATGATGTTGAGGGAGGCAGCATATACTTTGGTGTCCCAGTCTTCTCTTATTCAGAACTTGAAGAAGCCACAAATGACTTCAATTCCTCTCGATTCCTTGGAGATGGAGGTTTCGGAACTGTTTACTATGGTGAGAAACTTCCTAATCCAACTGAGCTATGCTTCAACTATTTCTTCATGTGCCTAATTTTTGTTCATCAATGACCAGGAAAACTAAAGGATGGAAGAGAGGTTGCTGTAAAGCGCCTCTACGAGCACAACTGCAAGCGAATGGAACAGTTTGTAAATGAAATTGAGATCCTGACTAGACTAAGGCACATTAATCTTGTCACCCTCTATGGCTGCACTTCAAGAAGAAGCCGTGAACTACTCCTTGTCTATGAATACATTCCTAATGGTACTCTTGCTGATCACCTCCATGGTGATAGAGTGAAGGACGGATCACTCACGTGGAAGATTCGGATGAACATTGCCATAGAAACAGCTGGTGCATTGGCTTACCTTCATGCTTCTGACGTAATACACTGTGATGTCAAGACTAACAACATACTCCTTGATCACAACTTCAGTGTTAAAGTTGCAGATTTTGGGATTTCAAGGCTCTTCCCAAATGATGTCTCTCATATTTCAACTGCACCACGGGGGACCCCTGGCTATATCGATCCACAGTATCACGAATGTTACCAGCTGACTAGTAAAAGCGATGTTTATAGCTTCGGGGTGGTCCTTGTTGAACTCATTTCATCAATGCCAGCGGTAGATATGAATAGGCATATCCGAGAGATTAATTTGGCTAACTTTGCAATAAACAAGACCGTGAAACGTGCATTTCACGAGTTGATCGATCCATCCCTGGGGTTCGATTCAGATACCAAGATTTGGGAAATGACTACTTCAGTGGCAGAGTTGGCTTTTCTATGCTTACAGACAGATAGGAACATGAGGCCTACTATGGTTGAAGTTTTGGATACTCTAAAAAAGATTCAGACTAGTGAATTTGGCAATGAGAAGAGAGCTAAGTTATTGCTGAATCAAGTTAAGTCACTACCTTCACCAAATTCTGTGACTGATAAATGGATTACTTCCTCTAGTACTATAACTAACACAAAGTAGTTTAAGTTCTATGCCCCTTTCCTTTGTTATTGGTGTAAATTTTGAGAGACCATGAATGTACAACTGTGAGAAGTTTCTTGCTATGTTTCTTCGATTCTTTGAAAATGTCGACGAGTGCGTGTCGGATACTCCAAAATAGTGCATTTTGGGAGAATTCGACACGGGTGCGATAACAATTTTGGAGAGTCCGAGCAACTGGTTTCTTGAGCTATGTATCTTAGTATCTATGAGTGAAAGTGATTCAATTTTTAATAGTTTTATTGTCTGTGTAACATGTTGTAACATGTTTATCTAACTTTAATTTCCATCTTATCATATCACATTTGTTAATAACAATTACTCTCTCTGTCTCATTTTAATTATATGATATATTTTCTTTTTTAGTTTGTTAAAAATAAAATGATATCTTTCTATAATTAGAAATAATTTAGCTTTTTAAGTGTTATGTCTTCAGTATCTATGAGTGAAAGTGATTCAATTACACTTTTGGTTCATTCATTTAGTGCTATGTTTCTCAGTATCTATGAGTGAAAGTGATTCAATTACACTTTTGGTCCATTCATATCTTGTGGTTAGCAAATCGTCTCATATTTGTCTATTTATATTAACGGAGCTCTAACGTGAAATAGGTGGACTCCATGTTCGAGAAAAAAGAAGTCTAAATTTGCCCCTCAACTTTTGATTATGATTTAAAAATTATTCTCAAGTTTAAGCCTTGGAAATAGCTTTTTGCAGAAAATGCAAGGTAAAGTTGCATACAATAGACCTTTGTGGTCGGACCCTTCCCCGAACCCTGTGCATAATGAAAGTTTTAGTGCACCGGGATGCTCTTTTTTAGAGCTCCATTAGAAATAAGGGCAAAAGAGACTTTTTCCTAACTCCAACTTTAAATTGATGGACCTCTATATTCCATGTTCTACCTCTAGCTAATGGTTGACTTGCCCAAAAAAAAAAAGAAGGCAAAAACAAAAAGAATATTCCACCTCAATATTCATTTTTTTACTAAACAAAGATTTCTTCTTTTGTTTTTGCATTTTTATTTAATGGTTTAGTCTTAAGAAATCACATTCAAAGAAGTTTGCTCTCAACGTACAATAATCATTTTCCTCAATTTAATACTTTTCTTTTTGGTTTTTCTTTTTCAAAATAGCTTTTTGGACTGTTTTTTCTTGCGGTGAGGATATACCGGAAATAATCTTTTTACTTTTAAGATAGGGAAAAGATTTACGTACACACTACCCTCTCCGAACCCTACTCTGTGGGATTACACTGGGTATGTATTTATTGTTGTTGCTGCTTTCCTTTTTAGTTTGTCTTAAAAAGAATATTGCTTTTCTATAATTGGACATAACTTAACTTTAAAATTTCTCTTTTACCCTTAATGAAATAATTTATAATCACACAAATGTTATAAGCCTATTTTAGATCACAAGTTTTAAAAATCTACCATTTTTTCTTAAATTTTGCGTCAAGTCACATAAATTGATACGGAGAGAGTACAACTTAATATTCTTAAGCAAAATGCATTATACTAATAAACTTAGCTGTCACCACTTGTTGTCAGAAAAATACAATGGAGTAGAAACCCAGGCATAGACTTATTCAAAAGTACACCTTTTTTCTAGATTGATTAAATATCTGATTTTTTTCTTCTTTTTTTTAAGAGTCAAATTATTATTGAAGTCTTTTAATTCGGCTAAGTTACAGTCAATGAGAAGTTGGTAAGCAAAATATACTCATTATTGCTATTATTATATTGGCACTTGTAACCTTAATGGTCCCCATTTCTTGAATTATTGGTACACGATAAGAAAGTCTAGAAAATGATAAAAATTGACCCTTATGTTTGGAGGTAGGTTCAAAATAGCCCGTCGACTTATTATGAACAGTTTTGGTCCTTTAAGTTTGTCAAAAACGAGCACCTTTTGGCTTACTTCACATATTTAACAAACTCCGCATGTTAGGTTTTAAAAGAATTGTGAGAAAAAAAAAATTTAATGGGAACACAGATTGGGAGTGTAGCAGTTTTTGGGATTTGACGAGATTTTTTTGATGTTTGAGAGTGTAGCAGTTTCTGATGTTTCTGGTTAAATCTTTTTCTTTTCACGGTTTACATTACGTCTAACAGGCAGAGTTTGATAAATATTTGGCAATGGAGGACCAAAAGTACTTACTTTTGGTAAACTTAAAGGACCAAACTTGCTTAGAAGATATTTAAGGGACTAATTTGAACCTACCCTCAAACATAAGAGACCATTTTTGTCATTTTATCTAAGAAAGTCCAAACTCAAGTATAAGATGGATTCAGAGTGAACAAGAGAATATTTTTTTTTGTAATACTCATATTTTGTCTATAACAAACTTTTTCTACTTATGTATGTTACTTTAGTTGAAGTTTTAGACTTATGGCTTTAGCCTGTTTTTCTGCTATGTTCTTTATGTTTCATGTTCTAATCTTCAACTTAGTTAAAGTTGATAGTAAATCTTGTCCAAAAGAGTTCAATTGTGGAAGACTTGGTAGCATGAGTTATCCTTTTTCAGAATTCAATAAACCTCATTGTGGATTATCCAGGATTGATTGTAACAACACTTTTCAATATCCAAAAGTTGAGATTGAAGGGGTGATATACAATGCTTACAAGAAGTGGCTATGGGTTAATGGTATCGATCTTTCGGACTCGATTCTTGAAGGTTATTTGGCTAACAGAAGTTGCAAATCCTTTGAAAGGAACTTATCTTTTCCTAATACTCCTTCTGTTTCATTTGGTGTATTCAACAATATCACTTTGTACAAATGTATGAATGGTAGTAGTAGTAGTAGTAGTGAGGAGATAGGTGATTATTTTAGACGTTATGAGAAGTACTCGAATTGTGATGGATTTAACTTATACTATCATAAACCAAGATCAGGTAGAAGTGACAGTATTCCAGCTGGTGATGATCTTCCTGCAAATTGCTCGATTATTCGATTGCCTTTGAAGTATTATCCACCTTCAGCACCAGTTCCTTCTGATTTGTTTGCCCTGTTAACTTCTAATTTCACATTAGATTGGGAAGTGTCTAAAGATTGTTCTAAGTGTTTCTATAGTGAAGGGCAATGCCAAAGTGACAGCAAAAATGACTTCTTTTGCTCCAAAGGTATTGTCATACATGATGCTTGTCACTTGTCTGTTGTTTGTTGCCTCCCAAGATGTTTACTATGTTAATGTGGATGAATTTGACTAAATGAACTATCATTTGTGTGTTCTTGCAGCAAAAAAAAGAAACTTGGGACTGATTCTAGGCATAGGTACTTTTCTATAACTTTTATCTGTAACTCCATGTTGCTCGGACTCTTCAAAAATGACATCTAAGTGCGTGTTGGATCCTCGAGAAGTAGTGATTTTATGGAGGATCTAACACGGGTATGAGAGCATTTTTGGAGAGTCCGAGCAACATAGCAGTGTAACTAGAATTGCACAGAAATCTCCTATAACTATTTGTATCCATTTCAATACTACAAACATAAAATGTAACCTGTTTAATATCTCATGTGCTTTGCAGGGCTTGCTGGTTTTTTTGTCATAGCAATCAGCATAGTGATCAATATAATCTGCTGTTGCAAGAAGGGTAATAGAAGTTCTTCTAATGTTCTTCCAAGAAGCACCCCTTCGGAGCCCTCAACACAAAGCTACGAATTAGACAGCGGGTTCTTTGGGGTTCCCGTCTTCTCTTATGCTGAACTTCAACAAGCTACCATGAATTTTGATTCATCTCGAGAACTCGGGGATGGAGGATATGGAACAGTGTACTATGGTAAGAAACTCTTTAGTAGTAGCAATCATCTATTTGATAATGCAGGTGTCTAGCCATCACTTTTCTTCTTTTTCGTTGATTCTATTGTTGTATGCTAAAAAACTAGGGAAACTTCAGGATGGAAGAGAAGTTGCAGTAAAACGCCTATACGACCACAATGCTAGGAGAAAGGAGCAGTTTGTAACTGAGATTGAAATTCTGACAAGGTTAAGGCACAAAAATCTTGTCACTCTTTATGGTTGCACGTCTAAACTCAGCGACCAGCTCCTACTTGTATACGAATATGTCCCAAATGGAACGATTGCTGATCATTTGCATGGTCATAAGGTGAAGGATGGCTCACTCACCTGGCCTATCCGCATGAAAATTGCTATTGAAGCTGCCAGTGCTCTGGCATATCTGCACGCTTCTGATATAATCCACCGCGATGTGAAGAGTAACAACATACTACTTGATCAAAACTTCTGTGTCAAAGTCGGAGATTTTGGACTTTCAAGACTTCATCCAACTGATATTTCTCACATATCAACTGCACCACAAGGTACCCCTGGATATGTCGACCCAAAGTACCACGAATGTTACCAGCTTACTGATAAAAGTGATGTTTATAGCTTTGGGGTAGTCCTTGTTGAGCTGATATCATCCATGCCTCCAGTGGACTTCAGTAGACGTAACGAAGAGATCAACTTGTCTAACTATGCAATAAACAGAATTTTAAGGTGTGCATTCGATGAGTTGATAGACCCGTCCCTCGGTTTTCAGTCTGATGCAGAAGTTAGGAGGATGACTACTTCAGTAGCCGAGATATCGTTTCGATGCTTGCAACATGACAAGGACATGAGGCCTACTATGGTTGAAGTACTAGAAACATTGCAAGAAATTCAGTATGGTGAGTTTAAACATGATAAGAAAATGGACTGTGATGCCAATACTAAAGAGAGTGTACAAGTTCCTATTTCACCTGAATCAGAAGTAGATGTATTATTAAAGAAACTCAAAAAGTTTCCAACTTCACCAAATTCTGTAACTCAAATGTGGATTAGTGGCTCTAGCACAAGTGCCACTAGTACATGAGATTATATGTTTTTTTTGTTTACTAGTTCATGTAGATAAAGCAGAAATACACAGAAAATTGAGCAAAGTCATAACATTAACTGAATATTATTGGGTACTTGTTTTCATGCTCTTCGTTCTGGTTGTCGCCTCCAAGTCTCTTGCTCTTATTAAGCCCAACCTTAGTAAACGTTGGTTGTGGCACGGGGTGAACGGTCCATCTGCCCTTAAGTGGTATCACCAACCATTCTAGAGAAGCAGTCGATTTAGCAATTTCTAGTCTTCATCAACCTAGTGTTTCATCTATTTTAGGTTGGACCGGGATATTCAGAGGTAGAGTCAGGATTTTTAGTTTATGTGTTCTGATTCTAGTCAACTTATTTGGTTCTAGATAAGTATATATATACATATTAAGTGGATTTTTAACAAAACTACAAGATTTGGACCAAAGCTATTCAATTTTGTCGAACCCCTAAGTCGAACTGTAGCTCCGCCCTTGCCTTGAACGACTAAGCATAGATCACCTCTATTTATATGGTCCGTTCTAGTGACAACACTCCAGATATTGCCTGTCAAAATATTTCCTGTTCTGAAGTAGCTCATTCTAAAAACACCATAGAGTCCATTTCTTTATGAATGGCAATTCTAGAGGGTGGATTTGCACTAAACATATTAAGTAGCGGAATCAGGTTCAGTGAAGGAATTCAAAATATAAAGAAGTAAAAACATGAAGACGTCAAGGAGATTCAACATCTACTATAACGTATCCATAAATGGATAATTTTAACCTCGTAGATATTGTGTAATTTTCAAAGGCGGTGGGGAGTTCAGATGAACCCCCTTGCGCCCCCTAGCTCCGCCACAATACAAAGTGTAGAGGCTGCATTTTCTCCCTCATTGGCTTCACTACAAAATTTGCAATGACCAAAGACCAGCAACAAAAATAATTAAGGGAGTTAGATAACTATATATGTAATTATGGTGTTCAAGAATTCCACTATTCTAGAATTTTAGACTGGACTAAGTTGGTCTTAAGAACTCCATCTCATTAATTGACTCAATTTCCAAATCTTAGGAGTAAGTTGAATAGATTTATTGAGTTTGGTTTTAAAAATTATTAAAAGAAAAAATTTCAAACTAAAAATGCAAGTTTAATATTACCAAAATAACAGTAAACCACATTAGCTTGAATTTTTAATGAGCAAAATTTTGCATTTAATGAATTTGGAGTACCTCAAAGCTATGTTGCTCGGACTTTCCTAAAATGTTGCCGTACCGTGTCGGATTCTCCAAAAATGTTCCTACTTTTGGGGGATCCGACACACGCCCGTCGGCATTTTCAAAGAGTCCAAGCAACATAGACTCAAAGCAAAAAATTAAACTGATGCCAAAACAAGTAAAACAATTAAAAAAGGAAATACATTAAATAGAAACTTTTGGTTAGAAAACAATTTTCTGAAAATAAAAAAGAAGATAAACTACAAGAACTTGTGGTCATATTAAGGGATCTTGAGTAGATTATTTGATTTTCTTAAATTTTGTGCAATATGGCATGCTTCATCCAAAAAGAATGGAAAAGAAACAAAATTAAGAATTTAATTTTTTTGGCCCATTTTCCCCATAAACAAATATACCAAGAAGAGCCAAAAGTGAAAAAGGTTTATTATGCAGTGTCCTTTTCAACTTTTAAGAGAGGGTACTCATTTTTCCTAACTACTTTCTGGGGTCATCTTATATGTGGAAGGAATGATTTGACTTGTCCCCTTTATAAGAAGAGTCATATTTTAGAACTAGGATGGTTGAGAACCGTCAATCTTTAACCAGATGTCTCAGGTTTGAGTCTTAAGAAAAGAAAACCTCTTGATAAGGAACAATTTACCTTCCTTATTGGATTTACATGAGGTGAATCTAAATTAGTCGGATCAGTGATTTTTCAACGTCAGATGCCTCTTTGAACCATTAATAAGTGGAAGGAAGGCGAATAGAAAATTACCCATTTTGTAAAAAGGAGTGGGGTAGGATAGTTGAGAACCATTTATCCTTAACGAGATATTTCAGACTCGAGTCCTGAGAAAAGAAAACCTCTTTAAGGAACAATTTACCTTCCTTATCGGACTTGCATGACGTGAATCTAAATTAGTCGGATCCGTGAGTTCTAGACGTTGGATGCCTCTTTGAACCATTAATAAATGGAAGGAATGGTTTACTTTCCTTAACGAGCTTACATGACATGAATCTGAATTAGTCGGATCAGTAATTTTCGGACGCTAGAAGAAAAGTTTGTCTTTGAACCATTAATAAATGGAAGGAAGGTGAATAGAAAATTCCCCATGATGTAAAAGTCACAAAGGGTCCACACACAATTTGGCCAATCTTCCATCAAACTGTATTTCTTCAAAGTCTTGTTTCCACATGTTTGAGTCAACTTAACGTGTCCAAAAGACAACAACATTAATGCAATCCAATTGCCAAGCAAAGCCAAACAAACAATAAAAAGAAACTCTGCAGAGTTCAGTTTTTTAAAACATTCTTGGATATTCTTGTTAATGTTTGATGTTTTTTTTGTTTTTATCCAAAAGGGTTCATCATGGATTTGTTTTCTTGGTTTTGTGTCTTCATTTTCTTTCATTTTTGGTGCTTTGATTCAGCTCAAGGACAGAACACATCATACTCAAGCTGCACTAAGGAATTCCAGTGTGGAAACTTAAGAAATTTGAGTTTTCCTTTCTATAAATCCACTGAACTTGATTGTGGATTGTGCAAAGTGGATTGTGAAGCTACTCCAAATCCTATTATTGAATTAGAAAGGGTGGAGTATCAAGCTCTAGCAAAATATGATGTTTTTATCAACCTTAAGGACCCTATTCTTGGAGACCTTTTAAAAAATAACAGTTGCAAGACTTTTGATAGAAATCTCTCTCTCCCAATCTCTCCTTCAATCACATATAGATTCAGCCCCTTTGTAACTTTGTTTAAATGCAACAGAAGCCAGAAGAGTACACATGAAGAAGTTTTCAACTCCAAAAGTTATCAAAGTTACAATGTCTGTGAAAGTTACATACTATACTATAACACATCAGTCAGTTATTATCCAGGATTTCATCTTCCTGGTGGTTGTTCATTTATTAATTTGCCTTTGACATCAAGTTCAGAAGCAAAATCAAATAATAGTGGCTTATTTCATTTATTAACTGATGAAGCTTTTCTAGGATGGACTGTGTCTGATGAGTGTAATCAGTGTTATTATACAGGAGGCAGGTGTCAAACAGATAGTACTACTAACAAGTTTCATTGTTATAATACCAATACCAACAGAGGTGAAGAGAAGTTTTTTTCATAGTTCACATTGAAGATTTTGGTTCAACTTACATTTTCATTGTTTACAGGGATTGCAGGTCGTCATAGAAATGTGAAAGTGATTGTTGCAGGTATATTACCTTTACCATTTTATCTGCATGTCCATCACAAGATTTAGCCTTCATGTTTTTATTTCTACAATGACAATGATATAACAAAAAGTAGTTGTTTCCACCGCTTGAGCCAGTGATCTCTTGGTCACATGGAGGCAACTCTTACTGTTGCGTCAAGGCTCCCCTTCTCAATAATAAAGATAGAAAGAATCTAAAATATTTAACCTTAGTCCACGTTTTATGTCCATTGATCGGTTCTTTTTGTGCTTCAGCTTCAGCATTTATCGGTACCCTTATTGGACTCTGCGCAATTGCCTGTGTTCTATGGTTTTACAAGAGGAGGAAAAATGATTCTTCACCATTTATTTCAAGAAATACATCTGGTATTTCAATAATTCATCACGAGCTCGAGGAACGTTGTGAATACCTAGGGATCCCAGTATTCTCCTATGCAGAACTAGAAGAAGCCACCAATAAATTCAATTCCTCTAGACAACTTGGTGATGGAGGTTATGGAACTGTGTACTATGGTAAGAAAGCTTTTTTCATAGAAGTTACTCCCTCCGTTTCAATTTGTTTGTCTGGTTTTGACTTGGCACGGAGTTTAAGAAAGTAAAGAGAACTTTTGAATCTTGTGGTTTTAAACTAAAGATATGTAGAATGTAGCAAAATGCCCTTTGATCTTGTGGTCTTAAATATGTCATGTGGAAAGTTAAAATGAAAGACTTGCCAAAAAGGGAAAAATGCATTCTTTTTGAAACGGACTAAAAAGAAAAGTAAAACAAATTGAAACTGGGGGAGTAATATTCTAAAGACAATCCACAAAAGTCTTTTGTTTGTTTTGCTTTTCGAGGGGAAATGCAGCTAGTAACCATTGGGATCTAACAGCTATTTCTGTATGTTTTAAAATCAGGAAAACTTAGAGATGGAAAAGAACTTGCAGTTAAGAGCCTTTATGAGCACAATCACAGGCAAATGCAGCAGTTTATCAATGAAATTGAAATTCTTACTCGCCTTAGGCATCCGAATCTTGTTACTCTTTATGGATGTACATCAAGACGTAGCCGTGAACTCTTCCTTGTTTATGAGTACATTCCTAATGGAACAATTGCTGATCACCTGCACGGACATAGAACGAAGGATAAGTTACTAACATGGCCTATTAGGCTCAAAATCGCCATTGAAACTGCTAGTGCATTGGCTTACCTTCATGCTTCTGACATCATACACCGCGATGTTAAAACTAATAACATTCTCCTGGACAATGAGTTTTGTGTCAAAGTAGCAGATTTCGGGCTGTCAAAACTCTTCCCTAATGATGTTACTCATATCTCAACCGCACCTCAGGGGACCCCCGGATATGTTGATCCTCAGTATCACGAATGTTACCAGCTTACTGATAAGAGTGATGTTTATAGCTTTGGGGTTGTCCTTGTCGAGCTCATATCATCAAAGCCTGCTGTAGATATGAAGAGACATATGCACGAGATTAATTTGGCTAACTACGCGATGAACAGGATACTGAAATGCGCGTTTGATGAGGTGATCGATCCATCTCTTGGATTCGAGACAGATGCTAAAGTTAGGAGGATGACAACATCAGTGGCAGAACTAGCTTTTCAGTGCTTGCAAGGTGTCAAGGACATGAGGCCTACAATGGAAGAAGTACACGAGACGTTGAAGACTATTAAAGACGGTGAATGGAAAAATTATCACAAAAAGGATATCAATAACTGTAATACCAAGCCAAGAACTGTAAAAGTTCATCGTTATCCTTCTGAAACGGATGATGCTGTGTTATTGAAGAAAAACATTCCAGCTTCACCTGATACTGTGATTGATACATGGGCTAGTAGCTCCACTACTGCTAGTACTGGAGGGTGATATCCATAAACCCTTTTTTCCCCTTCATGTTAAATACATATCAAGATTAGAATGATATCATTTCTATAGAGTTTTTTTAGCTTGTTTCAGCCTGTTTAATTGGTTGATGCTTAAGGCATAGTTCATGAACATAGTAAAATGAAGTTTTCTTAAAGTGTTAGTCATAGTCATATATGTATATGATTCCCCTTCAGACTACGTTATTCGGATTCTCCTAAAATTTTGCCATACCTATGTCAGATCCTCCAAATATGCACTAGTTTTGGAGGATCCAACACGCACCTGTCAACATTTTTTAGGAGTCCAAGCAAAATGGCCTTTAGACAGAAGCTTAGGATTGGTTGGTGCAAATAAAGGAAACCCTTTTCCTTTTGAAGATTTTGGAAAATTGTCTATGGTTATCCTGGCTCTGAGTTTTGTCTACAAAAAAAAAAGTTTTGCTTTGTACTACATCAAGATTTCTGCGAATAGCTACTTTTGGTGAAAGACGTACAAGCAATTTTGCACCATTTATGCAATCTTTCTTTGAAGCCAACACCAATACATGTAGCTAGCATCAAAGGTGTAGCCCAACGATTAATGAAGTGGTGAAAATCAAAGAAACCCCCGTTCAAATTTCAGCAGAGACAAAAACCGTTAGGTATACCTATACTGGTGGATAGAGTTACCTAATACCTGTACTGGTAGGAGGTAGCATGTATTGCCTTTTAGTCGGAACTTTTCGTGTTCGTTTTCGTTCTCATTAATGATTTGAAATATAATGGCTGTCAAGAAAGTTAATAAGATGTGATTTCAAAGTTCAAACTATGACTGATTCTTTTTCCACCAAAAATTGGCCTGCAATAAATTGTCTGCAGACAAATTCCTTTATTAGAAATTGCATCCAAGAATGAGTCAATAATCAACAAAAAGGGACACCAATTTTGTTGCCGTCACCAGTCACACCACTATATTTTACAAAGAGAAAGATGCAACAACAACAAAAACATACCCAACGTAATCCCACAAGTGGGGTCTGAGGAGGGTGGTGTGTACGCAGACCTTACCCCTACCTTGTGACGGTAGAGAGGCACAAAGAGAGATGCAGTAGAACAAGTAATCAAAGATGTTGAAGAACTCAGACTTCTCGGAAAACTATTCGAGCCCTTCTTTATTAGATCGAAATATAAGACTTCCTTGACCAGAAATAGCAAGTTACAAAAGAAAATTTTGTGCAACAGCAAACACTTGTTGCAAATTGCCTCCGCGACGAAAAAAAGAAAAAACATCTCTAATCAATGTCTAGCAGTTAGATTATCAGAGTTACTCAATGGGATTAAAGGAGTTCTCTTATTCGATGTGCTTTCTGATTGTTGTAAATTTTCGTCATTGTCTCCATGTTCTTCAGCTACCTTATGGGATTTACGTCTAGGAGTTGGTTCTGAATCCTTTTCTGGAAGTATAGCTTGTTGAAATATTCTGTGGATCATTTCATAACTGGTAAATGTAATAACAGCAGAGGGAGTCGTTCGTAGAAGATTGGTTCCACAACCCCGGTAGAATCCGGTCAAACGTTCCTGTTTGAACATCTTTTTTACACAATCAACAACCCCATTATATGCTTTTTCTGAGTTTCTTACTTGCCCTTGTTCTTGTAGTTTAGAACGCACGACCTGGTCAAAAACGATAGATTAACAAGTAGGGCAGTGATTTCATGAAAGAACAGAGAGTTAATAGTCAAAAACACACATGAAGTATCACGTTTTTGCGAGTTTCCTACATGAACTATCAGGTGTTCAACTTTCCTACCTGAACTATCATCAACTATTTATCAAAACACACCTCAACAATCAGTTGTTCCCTTTTCCTACCTGAAATATCACCATCGTTCAGGTAGGAAAAGCGAACACTGATAATTGAGGTGTGTTTATAAACATTTGGGGATAGTTCAGGTAGGAAGTTCGCACACCTGATAGTTCAGATATGAAACTCGAAAAACCGAATACTTTAGGTGTGTTTTTGACCCTTCACTCATAAGATGATCTTGGTGCATTTCCCGCTTACCTCATGTGGATAAGTCATTACAGAGGCAACTACTTTCGCCATCGAAGAGGCAATTGCTACTTCACCGGGGGTCAGTTCATTTGTATGCTTATTGGCTGGCAGTTTGAGAAAGGCATCATATGTGATCAATCAGACAGAGACAAATGGATAACAAACTTCCGCAACTGATAAAAGGAAACAGCTTCTCACCCCTTTTCGCCAAGTACGATTTCAGCTTTTCATATGCTGGAAATTGGATAGCAACATGACTTATCCCAGCCAAAGACGGCAAGAGGCCACTGCAACCCAAAGGAAACGGAGATATCAAACCCAAAATAACTAGACAGAGTCAACATCAGGTGATGAAAATGGATATTTTTTTATTTTATTTTTTGGACAAGGGTAATTGCTTATTCTCCTAAGAAGATGTTTTCCAGCTTCGCATAGTTGGCTAAGAGGATATGGAACTGAAGTGTCTCTACAAAGGATAAAACACACATAAGTAAAAAAGTTTGTATATGACTATCTTCACTATATAACTAACCTGTACCATCCGCGGATCCCTTCTTCATGTGATATTCGTATTAAAGCAGACAATATACCTTTATACGGAACTACACCCTCCCTCATTGCCTGTGTCTATAGAATGAGGAAAAGAAAATGTCAGGAACAAGATACAGAAGCAAATGCAAGTTGTTATTCCAATACTAATCAAGGACACCCTACCAATAAACTCAAATGGTATTAGAAACTTGTTCTTTAGCCTATGTTACGTGAACTCGTAGCACATGTATGTTGAACTAGGATGACAGCTGTATCAGCACCATGTGCAGATCCATACAGCAATGGGTACTACAATTATGCCTCAATTCCAAGCAAGTTGGGATTGGCTATGAGAACCCTCACTATTTATGTAGGTCCATTTAAGTACGTCACCAATTTTATAAAAATTTAGTTTCTCTAGCAGTAGAAATTATCAACACTTTTACTGGCATATAAATCTCTTACAAGACAGAGAGTCTCTTAGCAAATATTGAATCTTAAGAAAACGTGATTAATCCCAATTAATAGGTATATATATATAGGTCTTTCGAGACTACTTCTTTCCATATGATTTTATGTCTACCTCATTCCTCTTTAGCAACTTTATCTACCATGGTCTCATCCATACAGACGGGTACATCTGGAGGTCAATGTATGACATGATCATACCACCTCAAATGACCTCTCATTTTCTCCCCTATGTTAATACTTGCAGATTTTGTCTAATATCATTATTTTTAATCGTCTAAACTTCTTGCATGACCAATTCATAACACATCCATCTTAGCGTTTGTATTTTTGTGACTACCATTTTTTTATGGACCCCCAATATAAGATTGTCGGTCTTACAATCGTTCTATACCACTTTTCTTTCCCTTTGAAAGGTTTTCTATCACATGACACTCTGATAATTTTTCTAAAAAGTCAGAAGATTGCTCTAAAGAGAAAAAATGACTAATTTTGTGTTGGTTGTGAACCTAAAACAACCTTTCTCCCCTATCCAGACTTGGAACGGGCAATGTAAGAAAGCTCACACAAGAGTGTCCATACAACAAAGTTATTAGCAAAGAACCATATGAGGGCAATTAGATTGATGTCCAGAAGTAGCAAAGAAACCATGCAAACTTAACAATATTGATTTTCAAAAGTTAACAAATGCAAAATAAACACAAAAGTTCGGATTCGGATTCATATTAGTGAAGAAGCATCTCCAGTTCCCGTGGCGTTAGTACTAATTAGAACTATTTACTGTTGTTTACACCAATTTCAGTTGCTAGAAATACAGCAAGCTGCAGTTGCACCATACACCAATTATCCAACAAGAACACTTCTTCGTTAAGTCGAAACGTTTCATTGATAATTCACCTACATGGTGTAGCTATCCAGGTATGGACCTATGTCAAATGTCCACAAACTCAAATCAACTATCCACAAGATGGGTATATCCTTTTTTGAAAGAAGGCAAGTATTATATATATAGCACGAAATGTGCTTGAAATAATTATAAAAGGAATCCAACAAGATGATATGTCCTATACTACACCAAAGGTATATATGGAACACAAGGGAACTCTTGCCCCAACGTTTTGATTCAACAACAAAAGAAGCACAACACAGGATGCGTAATTGGGTAACAAGTTTTAACCCTGCCAAAAACTAAAGCTTAACATTTAAGTGAGAGGAGGGTAGAGGGTCGGGCCCATGCTTCCCCGAGTTTCAAACCTGAGCCACAACTGTACTGGATCAACTAACTCACCAGAGACTTCTCCGTTGAGAAGAGAAAAAAAACATGGGAACTCTTAAATCTCCATGAAGGGTTTCCTACCCTCATAAATTTTAGGATTTCTCTCCCTCGAAACTTTTCTCTTTTCTAACACGGGAAAGCAATCAGCTTTGCTCCTATATTTGGTGATATATCAAGAAGGCTCCCATCTTCAAATTCTGTTTCTTGTCATAAATTTCCTAGTTCCTCTGAAATAGCAGCCGCAAAGAAAAAAGGAACTTATGCTGCTTATTGGATGTAATTTCCAGTCAAAAGTCCAAAGTCAACTTTTCTACTACCCATGAATCGGGTGGAGGGGTTAATGCATCTATCAGGTTTTCTAAACTATGTGAATTCTTCCATCAAAGCTTGTCCTCTGTTCAAGTACATGATGAATACTATATCGAAGGTATTACCACATGATAGAAAAGTGAACATGCTACATGTGCACATGAGAAACTCCTTTTTGGTATGGGGGAGGACGGAGAAACCAGAGGAATTTTTCTTTCACTCGCTATAGGGCAGCATAAACTAATTATACTAACAGATGCTTAGATACAGACGGTGGAAACTCTAATACTCCAATCCCAACAGAGGCAAAAAACACTAGGGTCGATCTCTTCCCATCTGCCTAAGCCCGGTTGGCAGAGTTACCTGGTACCTATGCTGGTGGGAGGTAGAGGTACCCGGCAAAATAGTCAAGTAACGCACAAGCTAACTCGGATACCACCAACATAACAGAAATTTCTGATACTCCATATTTGAGCCCCAACAAGGAAAAAAAATTCATTTCACCTATTCCCATCCTTCTCTCTGATGATAGTTGATGAAGGAAAGCATACATGGATATGATAATAGTACAGTGATAAAGACTGCAAAAACTAGAGCAGGACAAAGAAATACATAGCAAAATGAAAGGACATGGATCATGGCTCCCTACCAACAACACCGATTTCCCAAATTGAAGGAAGCCAACTTAACCAAATTGATATTCTGTTATATTTCAGTGCACTTAAGCACTTAAGCACTTTAAGGCACAATAAGCAAATCCATGCTAACTATATAAGAACATGAAACCTACTTGGAGACGGGTCTTAACAACCCACAATGGATTTGTCGTAATGGATGTTGCAGCCCCCGCTCCCGCAGCAGCAATCATGTTTGCACCAATTGTAAGCTGCCCACTGCTATCCACTGCATTTACAGCACAAGAAAATTCTTTTGGTAAATATAAGTGCTAAGCTCCTATTGTCTTCATAACAACTTCCAAATACTAAAGGATTAAAAAATAAGTGATGAAAGATAAGAGTCCAAATAACCAATAGAGTAAAAGTTTACCATGTGAATGCAACGAATCCTTGAGATATCCGTAAACTGTAAAGTACACCTGCAAATGATGAATGTTTTCTCTCAAAACAGTTACTTATGTGGAAATTTCAGAAGAAGGGTGAGTGGATTCTGCACTTCAGCATGCATAGAAAATATATGCCAACATGAAGTCAGTTGTAAGCAAAGCTAATAAGATTACAGAGAACATGGTAAATCAACTTTTTATTTCCATAAAGAAGCTATCGGTTGGGGATATGCTGGTGAAAAAAGTGCTCCCGGTGCATGTTTAGCTAGGTTTTGCTAACGTGCAGTGATCTTGGGGCTCCTATTTGTTGCAGCTGTATATGCTATATGGAATGAAAGGAACACTAGAAGATTTCAACAACGGGTGAAAGGACCACATAAAAGGATAAAAGAGATCATACTGCAGCTCCACATTACAGGACAGACAAAGCAAATGGACTGGCATTCTACAGAAGCTAGATAGTTACCCTTGTTGATTATTACTGAATGTTTATAAATTCAGCAACATTAGTGGTTTTTTCTTTACGGAGATCTAGCTCTAGAGTCAAAAGGAGCTAGTTGTACTTACTGAGTTACTTGGTGGAATGAAAAAATTTCTGTTCTGAACAAAAAAAAAAACTATCCAGGAGTCAATACAGCATCACCTTGCCCCGCCCAAAAGAAAAGCCTTATTTTTTTATTCTTCATCAGCAATAACAGCAGGTATGTGGTGGTCGGCAAGGAAGGCCTAATCATTGCATTATCATAATAACAAAGAATGCAGTTCCATAAGAGGCCAAAGAGAATATCCAAATATTATCAAATTCAATTTTGATGATTCATTTGCCTCTCTACCTCACCTCTGAGGTAGAGGTACGGATTGCATACACTCTACCCTCCCCAGACCCCACTTTTGTGGGAATACACTAGGTATGTTGTTGTTGTCAATTTTGATGATTCATTTCATGAAGGAACTCCAACTAATAGCAATCCATCAGAAGTAGAAATTGAACAAGACAATGCTTACCGCCCAGTTCGGAAGAAGAGCTGTCAATGTTGGTGAAAGGCCTTGATAAAGTCCCCTGAAACCTTGATCTCTTAGTATAGTCTGTAAGCTTGTGACAATGACACTACCTGTTTGTTTCCCAAAGAATTCAAGGAAAAATAAGTGGGCCAGTAATATGGATTTGGATTTTTCTTTATTCTTTACTTCTTTTTCTAAGCTAACCATTGATCTTAATAGGTTTATTAAGAAGACCAAAAAACAATATATTTATCCCAAGGAGGAACAAGATAAAATACCAACTATCAGCTCCTCAACACTTGTTTAAATTAAGAAGAAGACAGAACTAGCCCTCCAAAACCTTCATGAAAAGTTGACAGCAAGTCTCCTCTAAAACTAACCAAATTATACTCACTGTCAAAGGCAATTTCCCATAGAGAAGCGATGAGCTTAGAGTGCACAACGTACAGAATGTGAAAGTCCATTTAGGAAATGACTACATCAAATGTGGAAAGCAGAAATTCAAGGAAAAGCACCGAAAGCAACATACTGGACATCTCACGTTGGAGAAAATGGAAATTGTGGGAAACAGAGGCCCAATGGGCAGCCTATTTGAGCTGAAAGCTGAAGGAACACAAAGACAGAAAAAACACAACGAAATAGCTCTTCATGCACTAAGGTGCAGTCTGGTGAAAAAAGAAATCACTAAGCATCCAAGACAAGAAAATTCCTAAATCCACAACGCAGTTTTTTTTTTTGGTTGCTAATTGCTATTTTGGATCTCAAAAGAGATCCCACCTGTGCTTCATGGTTGGATATATGTTTTCGTAGTCACACCTTTGTTTCGGATGAGGCAATAGTATAATCCTACCGTACAGCGCCATTAGTTTTATGCTAACAATACCTTAAATTTAGAAGAATACATAGATAAATAAATTATAAGGACAGGGTGGGAGATAAGGATACACTGCGGCTCAGTAAAGCAGTCAATCAGGATAACTAATACTTCTCTTGTGCCTGAGAGGATTGCTAAGAATTTAAAGGAACAGCTGACTTCTTTTATCGGAAGTATACTAGAACTGGAAGAATTTTGAATCCATTGTACTGTGTAAAATCGGGGTAAAAGTTGCCGTCAGATTTTGACAATTTGTGTTAAATCCAAGGCAACTAGGAGTGAGGCGCAGGACCTGAAACGGTATATCATTGCAAATGAAGAAAGCTCAAGTCTATCGTTTATGCGGCTTCATTGGATCAGATAAGCATAAATTGTTGGCAGTCCACTTTCCAGATATGTTGATTTGAGTGGTCTTTTGCTCACACAAAAAGCAAACAGAAATTCTCGTGGTTGTTAAGTAGTGAATAAGAAGTGCTTAGGACACCATTGATGGGTAATAAGCGATCTACAGATCATTACTAGAGCTACGAAATAATTCAATTAGAAGATCACATTAATCTTAATAGAGTATCATTTTGCATTTGTTCACTTGGAAGCACTTCGGCACAGGGTAGCAGTTCTTATCACATCTAATATAAGAGACAACGACGAGCACAAACCTGGACGAACAGATTGAGAAACCTGAGGCAGACCAAGTACTTGCAGTCTTGTCTTAATAACATCCAATGGACACATAAATGTAGCAGCAATAGCACCTAAAAAAAACCAGAGATACAAAAGCAAAGAGTTTTACAACCCCCAATTAATCAAATTCACATTCATATAGCTCAAGAAACTCAAAGATCAAAAAGCAACACAATGAATAAATCTCCTATATTCTTTAGCATTAAACCACCCAAAAATACAAAAGCAAAGATTTTTACAACACCCAATTAACTCAAATTCACATTCATCTAGCTCAAGAAACTCAAAGATCAAAAAGCAACACAATGAATAAATCTATTATCTTCTTTAGCATTAAAACCAACCAAAAATACAAAAGAAAAGATTTTTACAACCCCCCAATTAACTCAAATTCACATTCAAATAGCTCAAAAAACTCAAAGATCCAATGGACACATAAATGTAGCAGCAATAGCACCTAAAAAAGAACACCCAAAAATACAAAAGCTAAGATTTTTACAACCCCCAATTACCTCAAATTCACATTCAAATAGCTCAAGAAACTCAAAGATCCAATGGACACACAAATGTAGCAGCAATAGCACCTAAACAACCACCCAACGATACAAAAGCAAAGATTTTTACACCCCCCAATTGACTCAAATTCACATTCAAACAGCTCAAAAAACTCAAAGATCCAATGGACACATTAATGTAGCAGCAATAGCACCTAAAAAACCACCCAAAGATACAAAAGCAAAGATTTTAACACCCCCCAATTAACTCAAATTCACATTCAAATAGCTTAAAAAACTCAAAGATCCAAATGGACACATCAACGTAGCAGCAATAGCACTCAAAAGACCACCCAACGATACAAAAGCAAAACTTTTAACACCCCCCAATTAACTCAAGTTCACATTCAAATAGCTCAAAAAACTCAAAAGATCCAATGGACACATGCATGTAGCAGCAATAGCACCTAAAAAAGAACACCCAAAAATACAAAAGCTAAGATTTTTACCACCCCCAACTAACTCAAATTCACATTCAAATAGCTCAAAAAACTCAAAGATCCAAATGGACACATAAATGTAGCAGCAATAGCACCTAAAAAAAACCACACAAAATTACAAAAGCTAAGATTTTAAAAACCCCCAATTACCTCAAAATCACATTCAAATAGCTCAAGAAACTCAAAGATCCAATGGACACATAAATGTAGCAGCAATAGCACCTAAAAAATCACCCAACGATATAAAAGCAAAGATTTTAACACACCCACCCACCCACCCACCCCCAAATTAACTCAAATTCACATTCAAACAGCTCAAAAAACTCAAAGATCCAATGGACACAGAAATGTAGCAGCAATAGCACCTAAAAAAAACACCCAAAAATACAAAAGCTAAGATTTTTACCACCCCCAATTACCTCAAATTCACATCCAAATAGCTCAAAAAACTCAAAGATCCAATGGACACATAAATGTAGCAGCAATAGCACCTCAAAGAACACCCAAAAATACAAAAGCAAAGATTTTTACAAACCCCCATTAGCTCAAATTCACATTCAAATAGCTCAAAAAACTCAAACATCAAAAAGCAACACAATGAAATAAATCTCTTACCTTCTTTAACATTAAAACCCCAGATTATAACAATAGACACATAAACGTAGCAGCAATAGCACCTAAGAAAACCACCCAAAATCACGAAAGCTAAGATTTTTACAACCCCCAATTAACTCAAAATCACATTCAAATAGCTCAAACACAACCAATAAATTTCTTACCTTCTTTAGCATTAGAACCCCAGATAACAACAATTGACAAGTCAATTCAAAACAAAGTAGGGGGGGGCAAGTATATACCTGCAGAAGCACCAGCGCCGGCATCACAAATGATATCTCTAACACTCCTCCGGTTGCCGGCGACGGCGGTGGCCATTTTTTCAAGATTCTTGCAGGAAAATTTGTACCACAAGAACCCAAACAACAAAAAAATTGCAAAAATTAAATCTCTTTTTCAAGAATTGAATGAAAATGAAAGAACCCTTTGAAGATTTTAGCAAAAACCCAGGTGGGGTTTCATCATATACAAATACCCTTTTGGGTTTTCAGGGGAATGGGACCGGTTCTACATACGTGTTAGACGAGTTAGATAACTCAGTACTGATTCTTTATTGCGTGTAGATAGTGGCTTTTTTGAATTAGAAGAAGAAGAAAAAATAGAATTAGAATTTTGATATGGTCAAAAATATATTCTTGGTAATTATTGTAGAGTCAAAATGTTGGATTGTATTAGTATCGAGATTAAGAACTCTACTATAACAGAATAATTGAATGAAGTTAGTGAATCATAATATAACGATGTGTCATTATCATACTATAAATTATTATATCGATAGTAATATGTCTTAATATTTGCGAGATTAGAAACTCTATCATAACATGATAATCGAATGATAATTAAGGAATTAGTGAATCATGAATCATGATATGATGATGCATCATTATCATAGGATAAATTGTTGCATCAGCGATGATAAACTATTACGTCATATTTTATATAATTGATCACTTTCAATTATGGATAATGTTTTTTAATTTGTTAAAATAAAAAAATTATTGATGTTGTTTTCTTTTACTAGAGTTTAAAAATATTTTTTTGGATAATCACTCTAGATATATCAACCAAATCATTACAAGATTAGAAATTCACGTAAAAGATGATATAGTGTTGAATCATATGACATAGACTATTACATTAACTTATGATAAATTATGTCAGCAAGCTCTAACAGAATAAATGACAGCTTTTTTTCTTAAAAATAAAGAATTCGAATAGAATTTAACTCATATTAACGTAAGAGCAAATCTAATACTAAGATGCTTGAAAGAAAACGCTAGGTTAGAATCCATTTTTTGTTCCAATGAACAATTTCACTAATTAAGCATAAGTCAAAGCGATATGGTAAAACCAATATATCTTATTCCTACGTAAAAAGATCAAAAACATATTTTTCAATTAATTGAAAATTAACAAATATTATAAAGACTAAAATCAAAAAAAAATTCAATTAATCAAGAACCAAAAATGCTTTTGACCTTAAAAAGCAAAGTCTACTAATATTAAAAACAACTCAAATGCCAATTGAAATTTGTATATGTTTGATCACATTTTGTATGAACTTGGACATAGTCATTGTTTTCCTTTCCCTTTTATTTTTTGTTTTCCTTATTTCATTCAATTATCTTTAACTATATCCTATATAATTATATATATCACTATCAGAACAAAAGACAATAAAAGGATTTGTTTTTTTTAACATATAGTTGTGATTGAGAAAGTATGCTATATATAATCCTCTTTTTGAACTATGGAAGGAATCAATTCTTCATTGTCTTCTCACCTATCACTAAGGGCGAAAATACTCCTAGCCTTTTACCCCCCCCCCCCCCCCTCTCTTCCCTTCCCCAACCCCCAAACGTTAGATAGTAATATTGAAGCCCCGGTTAATTCAAATGTCTATCGCGTAAGACCTTTCAAAAGCACCTAATCGAGCTTTAGGCCCTGTGAACTTTTTTATGAAGGTCTAACTTGACATAACATGGTTTTTACGTACTCAAAACTCGAACTTGGAGAGTTAGACCTAACATGGTTTTTACGTACTCAAAACTCGAACTTGAAATCTCTAATTGAGGAAGGATGGATCTTATTCATCTTAACAATTGCCTCTTTTGGGGGGTATCTTGTTCCACGCTTTTTCTTTGTTTAATCTCAAAGATAATGGACCTATATATTTGGTTGAGATGTAAAGAGAAGGAATGAAAATGACTTGAAGTAAATGTATAGGGCCAGGGTTCGAAAAATATGTTTTTGATCTAAAATATGTTTAGCCCGTGTCCGGCACACGCTTTAGCCTCGACAAAGTCAGATTCACGTCAAGAAATCTCACTATGAGATAAACTGCTCTCTATCAAAGGCGATTCCACTCTCAATACTCGAATCCAGATGTTACAACAGGATAAAAAACAACCTTATTTTCATTTCCTTCCATGTTACAACAGGATAAAAAACAACCTTATTTTCATTTCCTTCCATGTTACAACAGGATAAAAAGGACAACTCAATGCACAAAACACCCCGCGTTCACGCAAGATCCAGAAAAAGGCCGCAACCCCAGGGAATGTAATATAGGCAGCCTACCCTAATGTAAGCATCACTGGCTGATTCCACGGCTCGAACCCGTAACCTGTAGGTCACATGGAGACAACTTTACTGTTGCTCCGAGGTTCACTTCATGTTACAACAGGGTAATGTCTTTAAAACATCAGAGAAAAGAATAGAGACGTTTAGGCTACGGTACAACACTCAGCAATAATGAATCCTTCAAACAATTACATGAATGGCAAAATTCTACTGACTGCAAATGCATCTGCCAAAATGATCATTTGCTAAGGTCTCAAGGAAGCCCCATCTTCATAACTTTAAATAGCAGCAGGAGTTTTGCTGTCAATAGACTTGAGCACTTCTTCACCCATTTCCTTGCACCCGACCAATTTCTGGAGACAAGCGATTCAGCAAGTTTTATATGAAAGTGTTAGTTACTAAATCATTTCAGCATTCAAATAGGACCAAACTATGCATAGAGGTGTATAATCTAATTTTTCTCGTTTGTTGGATAATTGCCGCTTGGCAATTTAGTAATAGAGCTATCAAACATAGATAAAACTCACATGTCCTGCTGAGTGAATGTCACCAGTACGGAATCCTCGATTTAAGGTGTCCAAAACAGCTGCTTCAATTCTCTGAGCAGCCTTCTCCTCACCTAGGCCATACTTCAGAAGCATAGCAGCACTGAGCATTGTTGCCAAAGGGTTTGCTTTATCCTGCATGTTTAAAGTTCGTGTTAAAACATGAACATATGCAAATTTACGAATAGCACAAAAGTTTGTTACTCCCTCCGTTTAAGTTTGATTGTATGGTTGTTGAAGAAAATAAAGAGGACTTTTGAATCTTGTGGTCTTAAACTAGAAGATATGTACAATGTACTAAAATGTGCTTTAATCTTGTGGTCTTAAACATGCCATATGGAAAGTTGGAATTAAAGAGTTGCGAAAAAGGGAAATAGGCATTCTTTTTTAAACGGACTAAAGAGGAAAGTATAAATTGAAACACAGAGCAGCAGGAGAAGGGGGAAGAGAAAAAGAGAAAGAAATACTAGAACCAACCTGCCCAGCAATATCAGGAGCAGAACCATGTATAGGTTCAAACAATCCAGGTCCCTAGTGGCAACAGGTGCACCAAAGGTATAAGGGATTAAATAAAGAATCTTTTTGTAGTAAGAAGGAAAAAGAATCAATAATTATCCGGAAATACCGTTGCACCAAGACTGGCAGATGGAAGCATCCCGATACTTCCTGTAATCATTGATGCTTCATCGGACAGGATATCACCAAATATGTTGTTTGTCACAATTGTATCAAACTGCATTATGATTGTTTCCGAGGATCAAATACATGGACTAGTGTGTCATCGATTTGCTAAGACCAAACTTGAGAGACAAGAATTCTAAAACCAAAGGTAAATGAAACCTGTTTCGGGTTGCGAACAAGTTGCATGGCTGCATTATCAACATACATGTGAGAGAGCTCTACATCAGGATACTCTGAGGCTAATGCTGTAACTCTCTTCCTCCAAAGCATAGAGGCCTGGCCAATATCTCAAAATCATGAACTCCATCACTATAGAACAAGAAATTACCCTTAATGAACTCAACCTCAATGCTCTCTTTCTGGTCTTCCAGTTGCAATTTTAAGTAGCGGCAAATTAGAGTAAACAATGCAAACTTTAGTCTATAGTACAATTCTTTTAAAGCGTCAACTGCTGAAGGGATAAACAAGAAACTTTCTTAAAGTAGAGTAGATTTTGTTGATCACTTGATTTTTCAATTGCATAGGAGTTACGACTTGTGGGGTTATGTTTTCCCCTTATATTGTGTTGTATTTCCCATCTAGCAGTAGGCACCTTGGCTAGTGTGAGATTGGTGAAGATTCATGATTGAAGAAGAGTCGCATGAGAAAGACTCCACTTTGGCTTTTGCTGGATGATTTGCAGAGAAAGATACATGAACCAGTTGAAAGATATTCTTGGAGAATAATGAGCTACTTTCTAATTCTAGTATACTTCTGGTATAGAGAGCTGGGTAGTTGACTAAATTCTTTCTTTTTTCAGAGGATAAAAGATAAATCATATATGTAGTGAAGAGTATTCCAGCACCATGTTGGTGCAACTATGATTGATTTACTTGCTTTATAAAGAAACAGAATTAGACAAGAAAGTTGAAGGCAGATAGAGAGGAAACAAAGGGTTGAAGAACGGGGAGAGAAAGATTAGCTTTTACCTCCAAAACATTTGCTTTATCCACACTACAGAGTTTCCCTCGACGCTTCCTTGCAGTTTCAAATGCAATGCGCGCAATTCTGTCAATCTGAAAAGAAATTAAGCCAAATACTACTAATGTTAAGGTTGGGAACAAAATTCAGGTAAAAAGTCTGATCTCAATCTATTCTACTTTTAGTAACAGTAAGACATTACTGGATGTAGTATCCTTGTGAACTTCAACAGTGATTGAATGACAATGAAAGAGTTAAGTTAGATAAGCAAAGCTAATAACTTGAAATTTTTGCATACAAAATGACACTTGACATTAGTTCCAAGCTAAATTCTTATATGGATGTCTGTCCAGATATCAATTTCAGAAACTGCCCCATGTGTTATAACTAGCAGTTAATTGTAGTAAATATATAAAAGAAAACAATACAAAATTCTCGAAAGGAACAAAGTCAACCAACATGTGAGCTTCAAGCCAAGCTAACTGAAATGACACAACTGAAGTACTTTTCCAATCAAAACTAGAAAGAAACCAAAAACTTCATCAGATTCTCCAATGCGATCTCAAATGAACATTCACTTGAAGCTATCATGCAAGAGATTCTTTTTATTAAAAAAAAAAAAGGAGAGGGAGGTGGGGGGATCCTTTTACTGGAAAGTACTGGATAACGTACTAGAAAGTTTGTCATAATTAGCAAGCACAGCAGGAAGCATTTATTTTTTAGGCAAATTACCTCATATGTTGCATACACTTCAGTGTTGAAACCTATTTCCTGACCATTTTCATTAGTGCTGAAACCTCTTGGTTTGCCAAAATAAATACCTAATTAACATGAGGAAAAAACAGTAAGTTGCAATCATGGAGAGAGCCCATCTTGAGAAAGAAAAGTAAAGAAACAACTTAAAGATGATGGAAGTTGATTCGAATATCAATGACCGTAACAATTCCAAACTAACCTCCTGTAAGTTCCCTAACAACCATTAGGTCTACACCTTCAGCAACTTCTTTCTTCAAAGTTGAAGCATCTACTAACTGCATTAAGTGAGGAATATGAATATGTGGGAAGCCACAGAAACTCAGAATGTAATTTATGCGTACAATGATTT
The DNA here is from genome assembly GCA_003996215.1 of Jaltomata sinuosa. NCBI lineage: Eukaryota > Viridiplantae > Streptophyta > Magnoliopsida > Solanales > Solanaceae > Jaltomata > Jaltomata sinuosa. The sequence continues at coordinate 91,103 of QJPP01000008.1, forward strand.
GAAAGACAAGTTCATGAAGAGTATGTTTCCTGTTTGGCAATAAATGATAGTGAATGATGGCTTTCCAGAAGAGAGACTAAATTTACAAAACTGCAGAGGTCAGATGGCTAAAAAGGTCATGTCTTCAAGAGCACATGCAGGTCAAAAGAAAAGATGAATATTAGTAAAGGATGAAAAAAAGTTGAACTCGTGAACAAGCAGCTTACAAGTATCTAGCATGTGTTGCCACATGTAACTCATAATGGTTTCAACTAAAATATTTGATCCAAATACTTTTAAAAAAACGAACCAAAAGCGAAAAGTCTTGAGGCGAAGAAGGAATGAGGGAGGATGCTGGGCAAAGAGAGAGAGATGACAGTTGGACAGGACAAGACTTTTGGATGCCATCATGAAATCGTCACTTACGGTGCATTTCCTCCTCTCTGTTTGATCATATTATGAAGGATATATCCACTATTGACGAATCACCAATTTTTAAATGGAAATACACTATAGTTCTGCTGATTATACGACAAAGCACCTTAGAACGGTTGGAAACATACCACTGATCTTTCTCATTCTCCTTTTCTTTTATTTCTTTTTTTCTTTGAATAAGGAACATAACTGATCCTTGTAACACAAGTTAAAGGTAGGCGTGAAAAGAAGAGAGAGGTAGAGGCAATCTAATATCGGACCAACTTTAACGATTAAAGAGAAGTCCACTGGGACAATAGACAACATACTAGGGAAACACCCATTTGGCCCTTTTTATTAGTCCCATGCTAAGTACTTAAGAACGTCCACTCCTCCAAAATGCAAAAAGAAAAAAAAAAGCTCTCTACCTACATTGCTCTCTCACTTTGTACCACTCAATGACAAAACAACCCTGCCAGCTCTATTATCCTCCAAACCCTATAGCACTCACTCACATGGGCCATGGAGCCATTGCCCTTTCACCACATTCATGCACCACTTACTAGCTTGAAAGAATAACTCTTAGGTTTGTTGTACCCCACTCACAACCAATGTTTAAGGAAATGTCAAAACTCGCCAGGAAAGGTAGGTAGTGGTGCTATCAGTAATTTTGTTTCGCCAGTCGCTTGCTCAAGGAGTATCAGCAGTTAATTTGTTCTGGAGACCAAAGAGGAGGTACGGTTCCAGGAGGTTGCTCATGTCAAAAAGCGTAGGGAGATGCACATGCTCTCCATGTGAACCTTTCTACTCATTTTCTGATTACGTTCGTTGATATCTCTCATTACTTCATGCAAAAACTTTTATTTTTAAATCCAAATAGGTGAGTCAAAAGAACTCCAAATGAGTTAAATTAAACAATTTCCCTGTTTATGCTGACTTTGAGATTATCAGTTGCAATCTTCATTATAACAAAACTTGTAAGCAAATTGATATGACAGTCTTTTTTTTTGTGATAGGTTTAGTCTTAAGCAACTGAAAACAAATATTACCTGTGGTAAAACAGTGGCTGGTCTCAAGTTAGCAAAGACCTGCAAGCCTTCTCGAAGTTGAAGCAATCCAGTCTCGGGCTTCAAATGTTTTTCATTATTGTCCCATTTATATCTTTAAAATTGAGATGCAAGAAAAATCCAGCACAAGAAACAAGAAATATGAGATTCAATCAAAAACAACCATATGAAACATAACAAAATGTTCAGAAGAAGACCCCATCATGTAGTTACCCTCCAATTGCTCCAAGAAGAGTAGCATCAGATTGCTTTGCAGACTTAAGAGTCTCGTCAGGCAGTGGCATTCCTACAGCATCCAATGCAGCCCCTCCCATAGGCATCTCTTCAAATGCGACTTCAAATCCTGTTATGTTTTCAAGAATTATATCCTTAACCTTTGGTCATACTTTTGCTTTAAGATTGTAAATTTTAGTCCTATTACGTTTGCTAGAGTTATATCCTTAATCCTTGGACATACTTTTGCTTTTGTTTGTAAATATTTTAGTAGCACCTTCTTGGTGCTGTTTATCAATATAATTACCAATTCTCAAAAAAGCGCCTTAACCCGAAAAATTTCAAATGAAGCATGAAAATCACCACATAAAAATTACTCCTTTTGTCCCCCAAAAAATAAAATGGAGCGGCATACCAGGGTCAACAAATCTAACTTCCACTATGAACGATACCAGTAGTGTCTGGGCCAGTTTGGGTGCTAAAAGGTGGCAGAGCCACAGCCAAGGAAGGTTATTCAATTAAATCATTTTCTTTAGAAAATCACACTGCACAAATAGGACAAAAACAATTTCTTTGCCATATATATTAACTCTGAATCCCAGGAAGTTTTCATTGTGATGCCAAAGGTAGTTCAAAAGTTGCTTTAAGGTCACAAGTTCAAATCTTTTGAATTCCCTTAGTAAAATCCATGGCTCCACCAGTGGAGCTAAATAGTATGAACTTGGACATCAAGTTACAATATTTTTATGCACTATTAAAAGAATATTCTTAAAATCCTACTCAAAAACAAAAAACTATTTAACTCCAAAAGAATAATAATGCCACAACAAATTCAAATCAAGAGTGAAAATAACCACATAAAATTTACTCTCTCGTGCCCAAAAACAGTTTTGGACATCCATTTCTTATCATTTTCCAAAACGATTTAAGTTATATATACTAACAGTAAGTAAATCATACTTCCTCCATTTCAATTTGTTTGTTTTACTTTCCTTTTTAGTCCATTTCAAAAAGAACGTCCCTTCCCCTTTTTGGCAACTCTTTAATTCTACTTTCTACCTGGCATGTTTAAGACCACAATACTAAAGAGCATTTTGATACATTCTACATATCTTTAGACTAGGACCATAAGATTCAAAAGTCTTACTCCGTGCCAAGTCAAAGCGAGACAAACAATTTGAAATGGAGGGGGTAATCTATAATAACATGTTATTTTTACCAGATTACCTGTTAATGATATAAGATTTACCATAACTCCTGATTGTGTAAACATTGTTTATAATTTACATGATCATCATAAAAAGTAAACTCATTTCAAGATAAAATGAAGTTGATTTCTCATACAGTAACTGAACTAATAGTTATTAGTATCTCAGAAATTCACTTTTTTTGTTGAAAAAATTGGAATCATGAATAAGGTTGACTTTCTGAGATAATAACTATTATTTGAGCAATCATTTCACAAATCAAACCTATAAAATGCATACATTCAACTCATTTGACAAATCAAACCTATAAAATGCATACATTCAAAATCAAATTAAAATCAAAAAAGTACAAGATTAAAATCAAGAAAATAAAGTAATAGTAAAGCAAAGTCAAAAGTAACTAATAGTTTTTACTATCTCAAAAAACCACTTCTTTGTTGAAAAAATTAGAATCAAGACGAAGGTTGACTTTATGGGATAATAACTATTAGTTAACCGGCAATTTGAGAAATCAACTCGACAAAATGCATACATTCAAAATCACATTAAATCAAAGTAACTAATAGTTATTATTATCTCAAAAAAATCACGTTTTGTTGAAAAAATTGGAATCAAGACAAAGGTTGACTTTCTGAGATAATAACTATTAGTTGAGTGACGATTTGACGAAATCAACCTGATAAATTCCATACATTCAAAATCACATTAAAATCAAAGTAACTAACTTGTATATTGTTTCAAGATAAAATGGAGTTGATTTCTCATATGGTCACTCGACCAATAGTTATTATCTCAAAAAGTCACTTTCTTTGATGAAAAGAAAATTGGAATCATGACGAAGGTTGACTTTCTGAGATAACAACTATTAATTGAGCGACCATTTAAGAAATCAACCCCACAAAATGCATACATTCAAATCACATCAAAATCAAAGTAACTAACTTTTTTATATATAAAGTTTAAACTTGTTTCAAGATAAAATGGAGTTTGATTTCTCATATGGTAACTCATAATAGTTATTATCGCAAAAAGTCACTTTCTTTGATGAAAAAAAATTGGAATCAAGGCGAAGGTTGACTTTCTGGGATAATAACTATTAGTTGAGCGACTATCTGACAAATCAACCCGATAAAATGCATACATTCAAAATCACATTAAAATCAAAGTAACTAACTTTTTATATATATAAAAATTAAACTCGTTTCAAGATATAATGGAGTTGATTTCTCATATGGTCACACAACTAACGCTATTATCTCAGAAAGCCAATTTCTTTGTTGAACAAAATTGAAATCAATAATGAAGGCTGACTTTTTGAGATAACAACTATTAGTCGAGTGACCATTTGAGAAATCAACTCGATAAAATGCATATATACAAAATCACATTAAAATCAAAGTAACTAAGAGTTATTACTATCTCCAAAAATCACTTTTTTTGTTGAAAAATTGGAATGAAGACGAAGGTTGACTTTCTGAGATAATAACTATTTAGTTGCGCAACCATTTGACAAAATCAACCGATAAAATGCATATATACAAAATCAAAGTAACTAATAGTCATTGTTATCTCAAAAGAATCACTTTTTTGTTGAAAAAATTGGAATCAGACAAAGGTTGACTTTCTGAGATAACAACTATTAGTTGAGCTACCATTTAACAAATCAAACTGATAAATTGCATACATTCAAAATCACATTAAAATCAAAGTAACTAACAGTTATTATTATCTCAAAAAATCACTTCTTTGTTGAAAAAACTGAAATCAAGACAGAAGATTGACTTTCTGAGACAATAACTATTAGTCGAGTGACCCTTTGACGAAATCAACCCGATAAAATGCATACATTCAAAATCACGTTAAAATCAAAGCAACTACATTATTATCTCCAAAAAAAAATCACTTTTTTGTTGAAAAAATTGGAATCAAGACGAAAGTTGACTTTCTGAGATAATAACTATTAGTTGAGCTACCATTTGAGAAATCAACTCGATAAATTGCATACATTCAAAATCAAAGCAATTAATATTTTTTATTATTATCTCAAAAAACAAAAAAAAATTACTTTGTTGAAAAAAATTGGAATCAAAACGAACATTGACTTTCTGAGACTATAACTATTCGATAAATCAAATGTATAAATTGCATACATTCAAAATCACATTCAAATACCTTCGAGGGAGGCGACGAGTTGGAGGGCATTTTTGGCAACAGAAATGACTTCAGGGCCAATACCATCACCAGGAAGAAGAGTGATGTTGTAGCTTTTGCTAGGTGAGGCAGCAGAACAGCGAACAGTACCCAATTTAGTGGCGTGTTTGGGTAATTTTTTTGAATGGAATTGGAGTTTTGGATTGGAAGGTGTTGCAGTGAATTGTAAAGAAGAAGCCGCCATTGATACAGAGAGTTGATGAAGCAAACAAAAAAAAGTGAAAGGAATTTTGGGTTAAATAACAAATTAGTCCATTTATTATGTTTGGGTTTAGGCCCAATGGGTCCATCCTTAAAGCCAACCTATTTGTTTAGACTATTGTAAAGAATTTAGGGGTCGTTTGGTTGGGAACAAGTTATCACAGGATTAATTATCTCGAAATTAAATATCGTGTATGGGATAACTTATCCCAGCACTATGGTATAAATGGTGGGATAAGTTATTCCAAACTTGGCAATCAAACAAGACACCAAAATTTTATCCCTAAACTATTTTTTTATCGCAGGACTATTTATTTTTATCTCTCACACCAAATGATCCCTAAGGGGTTGTTTAGACTAGTAAAGAATTTAAGGATCGTTTGGTTGGGAACAAGTTATTCCAGGATTAATTATCCCGGGATTAACTATCATGAGATAAGTTATTCCACCATGTATATGGGATAACTTATCCCATCACTATGTTATAAATGGTGGGATAAGTTATTCCAAACTTGGCAACCAAACAAGACACCAAAATTTTATCCCTCGATTATTTTTTTTTTATCCCAAGACTACTTTTTTTTTTCTTACACCAAACGACCCCTTAGAGAAAAAGACACCCGGTGGCCAAAAGCAAAAAAAATGGCCTAATTTAATTTATTAGATATAAATTATACTGTCGGTCTATTTTATTTCCATTTTGTAGCCCATTGGCTATTATTAGTCCCAATGTGTAGCCTTTATGTTGTGTACCTTTTTCTTTGCCATTTTCTTTTCCAAAAAGGGTTTCTCCTTTGTTTTTTTTAAACATCTATACACTATTATTGCATCTACTCCAAATTTTCTTCTTCCTTCTTTTCTGTTGTAAACTCGACGTACTTTTATTGTATATGAGCTGATCATGCAAAAGAGTGAATCAAAGTATTTTAATGGTGCTTTATTTGGATGAAAACAACTTGATTTTTGATATTCTTTCGACTGTTGCTTTGATGTTAGTTACAATTGGTTTAGCAATAGCTATGGACCATTTTAATAGTGAAAAATAATGGTGAAAGGGTGTTAAAGGAGCCAGTCGACGTTTATGGTATTTGGGTTGGTTACATATTTTTTGTGGAGCAAGAATTTAAGCTGTATACACCAATTAATAATAATTATTATTAATTTGTGAAAGCAGTCTCTTGCAGAAATATAGGGTAAGACTGCGTATAACAGTTCTTGTGGTCCGATTCTTTCCCACACTTCACACATAGCAAGATCTTAGTGCATCAGACTACCTTTTACACCAATTAATAACAAGTTTTTGGACGGATTATCTGTTTCAGGTGATCTTTAATTTGTATCCCTTAAATTAGTGGTCTTTAATTTTTATCTTTACTTTTCATTTAATGAGAATTTGTGGGCTAAAGTACCCTTAACTATGAACTAATTTCGCAAGTCAAAAATTTAAGTCCGACATAAGTCACATAGTATCTAATTCGCAAAGCATACGTTTTGAATTTTTTTGCCTTGTTTGGCAAAAGCTTATAAAAGTTATGTAGGGTTACGTCTCTTAAGACATAACTTTGCGGGTTCCTCTATTGGCATAAATTTGTAGGAACTAAGTTGTGCCTTGCGATTTTTTTATTTTATTTTTCGATGTCAGTTGTATTATCGGCCACTTTTTGTTACATAACAGTTTGAATATATCATTTCACTAGTGAACATTTGGGCCAATATCGTAATACCTTTTTATGTAGGGGAACAATTTGCACAAAAAGATTATTTGAGGCCGTTATTTAAACTTTGTTTCCATTTAGGTAATTTGTGCCAAAAGTAGCCTTGATACTACACTCACTGGAGAATGAAATATTACACTTTACAAATTATGTTGGGCGGAACATAACTTTAGTACAATTTTCATTATGTCTACCTTGTTTATGTATTCACAGCTCTTGCCAAAATTGACGAATCTTACTTTGTTCACAAGTTATGTAGGAGGAAACATAACTTTAACATAATTTTCATTCTTTCTTATTAAAATGTTCTTAAAACTAGCCGGATTGACAAATTTAGTCTTGTTTTCACAAGTTATACTGGGCGGGGCATGATTTTGATACCATCTTAATTGTTCACAAGTCTTATCGAATTGATAAAGCTTATTTATGTTGTTCATTTATTCATAAGTTTAATCGGACAGGTCAGGCTTAATACTATCTTTATTCTACCTATCTTATTAAATTACTCATGAATTTTATTGAATTAACAAAGCTTGATACTATCTACAATCTATCTTTTCAATTTCTTTTTAAAAAAAAAAAAAGAATTCAAAAAAGACATGTATCCACATAAAAGTGCAACACAAATCAATAAGTTTATGACATCCATGCCAAGTGATATATATTTCATAAAAATGTTAAAATTACAAATGATCACCAACATAAATTACATATCAAAGAATCTTGTTGGTTAATTAATCATATAATGACATGGAATCAAAGAAATTTTGTGCCTCCATAAAAGTGTGATAAAAAAAGAAGGACGTCTCTGAATTGACTCCCAAAATAATACCATGTGACCAAATGAAATTGGAATAATAGATCGATCGAGGGAGTGCTTGTTTAATTTTCGATACGTTGATCGAAATTAAACTTGAGGTTGAGCAGGAGGAGTAAAGTTTGGCACTACAAATTTACCATGGTTATGGCATGTGTCATAGCATTGTTGTTCAGCATATAATGGACTTCCTTCGCTCGAGAAAATACCTCTATAACAATTTTGATAACATTCTTCATGTCCTGGTTCGATTTTTAATTTTTTTCCCGCAAAATCATAAACTGGCCCCACAGGACCTTGGGGTTGGGGTTCGGGGTGGGGGTGGAGGTGGGGTTCGGGGTGGGGTTGGGGGTTGGGGAGCGGGTGGGCGTCAGGGTGAGGTGGGCAAGGTTGGGGGTGGGGGTGGGGGTGGGGGTGGGGGTGGGGGTGGGGGTGGGGATGTATTTCCTCATGTGCCAATGCAAATTTGCTTGAAATAAAGATAGTAACCATAGCAATTAAAAGGATACTTGTCATATTCTTGTTAATAGCCATTATTTCTTTTAATTCCCTCTACTCTTTCCTCTTTATTTTATGAGAAAGTTAAAAGAGGGAACAAAAAGATAATATGAGAATGATAGGGACAAGGTGGTTTTTATAGGTGAAAAAATGATAATATTTTGGAGTATTCAGTGGATGTCCATTAAAAAATTTAAGGTAGGAGAAGGGATGTCCATGAAAAGTCTAAATGTGGTGAAGAGAGAAATAAGGAAGAAAACAAGGGAAATTATGAAATTCTTTTTACGAGTTTAAATGTTATGTATTGATCGTGTAAAAAAAATATTTATAAAATTGGGTTATTTATGAGATAATTACATGTAATTTTGGACCTTTTTTGGTATTTGTTTAGTATATAAAGGGATTTTACGAGTCGGGTACTAGGGCCGATGGGAGGTTATTGGTTAAAATGAGTTGGATTTAGGCTTGACACGTCATTAAAAAGTGTCTGAATATATCCGATTGAAAGAGGAAAGTAAAGGCCTTTATAAGGATTAACACAAGTTTACATGGTACTCGCGCTTTTGCAATCGATGATGGCATAGCCCAAGAGACAAATCCGTGAGGCCTGTTGGACCAAGACAGACAACACGTGCTATTGGCTTGGACCATGAAAAGGTTGCAGACAACAAACCTGATGTGCTTCAACATTTTCCCGGACATGTGTATAGCGGGAGCTTAGTACATCGGACTTCTTCAGTACCAACTTAGATTCCAAGCACATTTTCCTTCACTATGATGTCTCTTAGAATCTCAGAACTACTATAAAAATCCCAAAAATGGATACTGAAATGAGAAAAACAGAAACAAGAGTACCTGTTTAACTAAAATTTCATAACAAAATGAGACTACACAATTGATAGCTTACATATCAGCAAACAAAGGCTATGTCAATTCTACTACTGATGAATCTACATTTGTTGTTGAGGTCTCTGTTGTTGAGGGATAATATAGGTAAGGCTTGGGAGGAATTTGCAAAGAGTCTACGTTCCCTTCTAACATTTCCACAACCTTACTCATAGATGGCCGATTTGAGGGATCAGTCTGTATGCACCATAAACTCGCTATCACCATCTTTCTTGCACATTCGTTCTCCTCTTCATTCATTATCCCGATTAGTTGAAGCTCTTCGTCTAGTTCAATTCGTTGATAGAGCCAATGTGGAAAGTAGATTTCACTCGTGCGATCAACTCTTACATCAACATTTTTTCTTCCTCCAACCATCTCTAGGACCATCATTCCATAGCTATATACGTCAGACTTGTGAGAGACACCTCCTAAGTTTCTGCAAACAATTTCAGGAGCAATATAACCGATAGTCCCTCGTGGACCTAACATTGACACAATGCTATCCTTTTTCATGCACAGTTTGGCAAGACCAAAGTCAGAGATCTTAGGACAAAAATCTTCATCAAGTAGGATATTATGAGGCTTTATATCAAAATGCAAAATCCGAGTGTTACAACCACGATGCAAGTACTCCAATCCTCGAGCAATGCCTAATGCAATTTTGTATAATATTGGCCAATCCAATTGGCGAACTCTGTCAGATCTTTCCTCATAGATAAACTTTTCAAGAGATCCATTTGGCATGAATTCATATACGAGAGCTCTTTTGCGACCCTCAAAACAAAATCCCACAAGGGTCACGATGTTAACATGTGATGTCCTGCTGATACTTGCCACCTCGTTAATGAATTCTTCACCACTGCCTTTCAGTTCATTCAGGACCTTCACTGCCACTTGACTCCCATTACGCAAACTTCCTTTGTATACATTACCAAATCCTCCTTGGCCTAGTTTGTTTTTGAAGTGACTGGTGATTCGTTTGATGTCTGTATAGTTGTATCTTTTTGGAGCATATGATCCATAGTCCTTTAGAAATGCTTCAATATTTCGGTAATCCTCAGCTTTATATTCCCAAAATCTGATCTTTTTTCTGAAGCAGAAGAGCAAAATCAAGATTCCAGTGCAAGAGAAAACTGCAAATGTGGGAAACTAAACGAAAGTCATGCACTGGAAGGAGTCCGGTTTTAGGACCATGCAGCAAGTACAGCATTTGCAAAACATGTAAAAGAATTCTATTTTTAAGCAAAACGGAGATTTTTGTGCAAGTCTAGTTACAGATAAAAGTAAACGATAACAGACATGTACCTGTGCCTAGAATCAGTCCCAAATTTCTTTTTGCTGCTGCAAGAACACATAAATGATAATTTGATTAGTCATAATAAGACTGAAAGCAATGCGCATTCATCCACATTAACATAATAAACATCGATCTTGCAAGGTACCAAAAAACAGATAATATTTAAATCCTTCTCAAAATTGAAATCAGACATACACAGGCAACTGACAAGCATCTTATACTAATGCAATACCTGTGGAGCAAAAGAAGTTGTTTTCGATGTCTCTTTGGCATTGCCCTTCTCTCTGAAGACAGTCGGAACAATTTAAAGACACTTCCCAATCTAATGTGAACTTAGAAGTCAATAGATCAAACAAATCAGTAGAATTTTTTTTCGATGGAGATGGTAACTTCAATGGCAATCGAATAATTGAGCAGTTTGCAGGAAGATCACCAGCTGGAATTCTATATCTTCTAGCTGTTCTTGATTTATGATAGTATAAGCTAAATCCATCACAATTTGAGTAGTTCTCATAACGTCGAAAATAATCACCTATCTCCTCATTACTACTACTACTACTACCATTCATGCATTTGTACAAAGTGATATTGTTGTAAACTCCAAATGTAACAGATGGAGAGTTGGGAAAAGATAAGTTCCTTTCAAAGGATTTGCAACTTCTGTTAGCCAAATAACCTTCAAGAATCGAGTCCACTAGATTGATACCATTAACCCATAGCCATTTTTTGTGAGCATTGTATGACACTCCCTCGAGCTCGATTTTTGGATACTGAAATGTGTTGTTACAATCAATCTTGGATAATCCACAATGAGGTTTCTTGAATTCTGAGAAAGGATAACTCATGCTACCAAGTCTTCCACAATTGAACTCTTTTGGACAAGACATACTCTCAACTTTAACTAAGTTGAATATGAACATATGAAACACAATGAACATAACAGAAAAACAGGTTGCAGCCATTAGTCTTAACTCAAAAACTTCAACAAGTAACATACATGAACAGAAAAGTTATAGACAAAATATGAATGTTCTCTTGTTCACACTGAATCCATCTAATACTTGAGTTTGGACTTTCTTAGAGAAATTGACAAAAATGGTCCCTTATGTTTGAGGGTAGGTTCAAAGTAGCATCTTAAATATCTTTTGAGCATTTTTTATCGTTTAAGTTTGCCAAAAGTAAGCACTTTAACCCGCCAAAAAAAATATTTAACCAGAAACTCTTCTTGTTAGATGTAAGTCGCAAACTCTTCCTGTTAGATGTTATGGGAATTGAGTAAAAAAGACTTAACCAGAAACATCAGATAGCAAAAGTTTCATTCAAAAGAACTGCACCAGACACCAAAAATAGCCAAAAAAAGAAAAACAGAAACTGCAATTCCAATGTGAGTTTGTTAAGCATTTGAAGGAGACCAAAACTGCTCTCTTTTGGCTACTTCAAGACACTAAAACTGCTCAGAAGAAATTTAAGGGACTACTTTGAACCTACCCCAAACATAAGAGACCATTTGTGTCATTTTCTAGACTTTCTTATCTTTGTACTGACAGATCAAGAAACAATCATTAGAGATTATTAAAAAAATGATAACAAGTAAGATAAGAGACAAAGAAGTGGGAACATTTACTTCATTGACTTTAGCTAGCTGAATTTAAAGATTTCAATAATTGTTTTGCACTCTTAAAATACTCATATCTTTGAATGAGTCTATGACTGAGTTTGTACTCCATTGTATTTTTCTGACAAGTGGTTACAGCTAATTTTGTGATAGTTCATTTTCCTTAAGAACATTAAGTTGTACTGTTACTTTGAGAATAAACTTCTTCGCTACTGTGTTTCCTTTTCATACCTGATGTGATGATATGTTTTACTTAAGCCGAGGGTTTATCGGGAAGAGCCACTCTACCTCCACAAGGTAGGGGTAAAGTTGCGTACACACTACCCTTCCCAGACTCCACTTGTGGGATTACACTGGATATGATGTTGTTGTTGTTGTTGTATCCTCAGAAAAACCAATCTTGTACTTTAAAAGCTGCTCTGGTAATAATTCGTTGCATTTTGAAAACAAGTAAATTCTTGATTCATTAACAAATTCAAAAGGGCGATTAGCGAGTGAGACGTTCTTGATCTCATAAATACAACCATTGCTTGTAGCTAGAACTGTTAAAGACTGAATTTTTCAGTAGAAAAGTATGATCTTGGTATGATATCTCTTCAACTACATACGCATTTTCAGCAATCTGTACAACACGGAAGGTTTGTTCACTGCAGTTTAGCCCAAATCCAGGGTGTCCACAGTAAGATTCCTGCTCATGTTGAACGTAAAATGGACACCTTATTTTTTGGACCATATCTGCAATTTATAGGCTGGCAGGCTACAAACTATGGATCAACAAGAGAACATTTATTTAGTTGCAGGACGAAGGAGAAAACACAAACGTTTAATGATGCAATGAAGATGTACATGTTTTCTTGGTTCATCTGTGATCTTGAGCAGCAAAAGTATACAGCTACGTACAGACCCCACTTGTAGGACTACACTGGGTACGCAATGAGATAATGAGAAGTAGATAATGAAGAAAATATCACTGAGGGCAGAGGGTATTGTTCTGTTTTATTCCCTTTGTCCCTTCTTGTGGGCTAAAAGAAGTAGGTATTTGTCTGATATCAAGATGGCATCACTTGGTATACACATTTTCTTGACAGAAGAGATTTTACGAGTCACTCAGGATAGTGACATTGTTTAACAGTAGCTTTTTCTATAACAATAAAATCATCTAATAAACAAGAGTCTATCAAAAAATAACTATGGCCAGAAGAGTTGATTTCATCTGCTGGACATCTGATGTTAAAGAAAAAACATGAAATTTACAGCTTCGTGAACTAAAGGACATCTAAGCACATCAGACACCAAGCCTGAACACTCATCTAGGAAGAAAAATAGAGACAACACAGTACCTGATTTTACTAAATTCTCATAACAAAATAAGACTACACAAATAACAACTGACACACCCAATAACAAGGACTAGATCAGTTCTACTACTGATGAATCTACCTCTGTTCGTGAGGGAGAATATAGGTAAGGCTTGGGAGGAATTTCCAAAGAGTCTAGGTTCCCTTCTAACATTTCCACAATCTTGCTCATCGATGGTCGATTTGATGGATCAGTCTGTATGCACCATAAACTCGCTATCACCATCTTTCTTGCACATTCGTTCTCCTCTTCATTCATTATCCCGATCAGTTGAAGCTCTTCGTCTAGTTCAATTCGTTGATAAAGCCAATGTGGAAAGTAGATTTCACTCGTGTGATCAACTCCTACATCAACATTTTTTCTTCCTCCAACCATTTCTAGGACCATCATTCCGTAGCTATAGACGTCAGACTTGTGAGAGACACCTCCCAAGTTTCTGCAAACAATTTCAGGTGCAATATAACCAATAGTACCTCGTGCACCTGACATTGACACAACACTCTCCTTTTTTATGCATAGTTTGGCAAGACCAAAGTCAGAGATCTTAGGACTAAAATCCTCATCAAGTAGGATATTGTGGGGCTTTATATCAAAATGCAAAATCCGAGTGTTACAGCCACGATGCAAGTACTCCAATCCTCGAGCACTGCCTAACGCAATTTTGTATAATATTGGCCAACCTAATTGGCGAACTCTGTTGGATTTTTCCTCATAGATAAACTTTTCAAGAGATCCATTTGGCATGAATTCATAAATGAGAGCTCTTTTGCAACCCTCAAAACAAAATCCCACAAGGCTCACGATGTTAACATGTGATGTTCTGCTAATACTGGCCACCTCGTTAATGAAATCTTCACCACTGCCTTTTAGTTCATTCAGGACCTTCACTGCCACTTGATTCCCGTTATGCAAAATTCCTCCGTATACATTGCCAAATCCTCCTTGGCCTAGTTTGTTTCTGAAGTGGCTGGTGATTCGTTTGATGTCTGCATAATCGTATCTCTTTGGAGCGTATGACTCATAGTTCTCTAAGAATGCTTTGATATTCATGTCATTCTTACCAATAGATTCCCGAAACCTGAGGTATTTGTTGCACAAAATCTTTTCTCTGAAGTAGAAGAGCAAAATCAAGATTCCAGTGCAAGAGAAAACTGCAAATGTGGGAATATAAATGAGAGTCATGCACGGGAAATAGTCCGGTGTTGGGACAATGTAACAAGTACAACATTTGCAGAACATATAGAATAATTCTAAGTTTGAGGAAGGCGATAGGAGATTTTTGTGCAAGTCTAGTTACAGATAAAAATTAATGATAATAGATATGTACCTGTGCCAAGAATCAGTCCCAAGTTTCTTTTTGCTCCTGCAACTGCAAGAACAAAGAAATGATAGACTAATTACTCACAATAATACTGAAAGTAATGCACTTCCATTCACATTAATATATTAAACATCTTTGAAGGAATCAGCCAACACAAGCAACTGACAAGCATCTTGTATGCAATACCTCTGGAGCAAAAGAAGTTGTTTTTGCTGTCACTTTGGCATTGCCCTTCTCTCTGAAGACAGTCGGAACAATCTTTAGACACTTCCCAATCTAATGTGAAATTAGAAGTTAACAGGGCAAACAAATCAGAAGGAACTGGTGCTGAAGGTGGATAATACTTCAAAGGCAATCGAATAATCGAGCAATTTGCAGGAAGATCATCACCAGCTGGAATACTGTCACTTCTACCTGATCTTGGTTTATGATGGTATAAGTTAAATCCATCACAATTCGAGTACTTCTCATAACGTCGAAAATAATCACCTATCTCCTCACTACTACTACTACTACTACTACTACTACCATTCATACATTTGTACAAAGTGATATTGTTGAATACACCAAATGAAACAGAAGGAGTATTAGGAAAAGATAAGTTCCTTTCAAAGGATTTGCAACTTCTGTTAGCCAAATAACCTTCAAGAATCGAGTCCGAAAGATCGATACCATTAACCCATAGCCACTTCTTGTAAGCATTGTATATCACCCCTTCAATCTCAACTTTTGGATATTGAAAAGTGTTGTTACAATCAATCCTGGATAATCCACAATGAGGCTTATTGAATTCTGAGAAAGGATAACTTATGCTACCAAATCTTCCACAATTGAACTCTTTTGGACAAGATTTACTATCAACTTTAACTAAGTTGAAGATTAGAACATGAAACATAAAGAACATAGCAGAAAAACAGGCTAAAGCCATAAGTCTAAAACTTCAACTAAAGTAACATACATAAGTAGAAAAAGTTTGTTATAGACAAAGTATGAGTATTACAAAAAAAAATATTCTCTTGTTCACTCTGAATCCATCTTATACTTGAGTTTGGACTTCCTTAGATAAAATGACAAAAATGGTCCCTTATGTTTGAGGGTAGGTTCAAAGTAGTACCTTAAATATCTTCTGAGCTGGTTTGGTCCTTTAAGTTTGTCAAAAGTGAACATTTTTGGTCTCTGCCAAATATGTAGTACCTATTAATACGTAACAGGAACTGTGCAACAAAAATTTAACCAGAAACATCAAATAGCAAAAATTGCATACAAAAGAACTGTACCATACACCAAAAATAGACAAAAAAAAAACTAGAAACTGCAAAACTGCACTCTTGTAAAATCTAGCCGGCAGAATTTGTTAAACATTTGAAGCAGAGCGAGAGTGCTCGTATTTGGTAAACTTAACGGATGAAAACTGCTCAAAAGAAAATTAAGGGACTATTTCTATCACTTTCTTATCTTGTACCAATAATTCAAGAAACAAGATACAAAAAAATAACAAGTAAAATAAAAGACAAAAAAGGTGAGGACCTTTAAGGCTAAAAATGCAAATATATAAAAGAATAGTCTTTTGCTTACCAACTTCATTGACTTCATTTACTGTAGCTAGCAGAATTAGAAGACTTCAATAATAATTAATATCTTTGAATGAGTCCACGTCTGAGATTATTCTCAGATTTTTTTCCTGACAACAAGTGGTTACAGCTAATTTTATGACAGTGCATTTTCCTTAAGAACATTAAGTTGTACTGTACTTTGAGAATGAACTTCTTCGTTGCTACTGTATTTCCTTTTCATACCTGATGTGATATGTTTTACTTGAGTCGAGGGTCTATCGAAAACAACATCTCTACCTCCACAAGGTAGAGGTAAGGTTGAGTGCACACTACCCTTCCCAGACTCCTGTGGGATTACACTATGATATGTATGGGATAAGAATTGCTTCAGAGCTGATATACAACCTGTTTTTGTGATATTCCCTTATTAGTCCCAAAAGGGTTGCTACATTATCCTTTTTGAGGGTTGGACAAAGTTATCTTCTAAAAATTTAAATGTGGTTCTTTTTTATTTAATATGAGACAAATCGTAACTTACAGCTAATTAGACTCGAACAAAAATAAGTAGAAAGGAGACTAGCTAATCGGGATGAAACAATTATTCAATATTAGCTCTGAAAATGCAAAGAATAAAACAAATTGGGAGGACTGGAGTACTTGATTCTTGGAGCTTCAATTAAATACAGTACATAGCAGTATAGACTTTTGCTGAAATTCCATAACAAAACGAGACAACACAAATAACAGCTGACATATTAACAAATAAAGACTAGGTCAGTTCTACTACTGATGAATGTACCTCTGTAGTTGAGGTGTCTGTCATTGAGGGACAATATAGGTAAGGCTTGGGAGGAATTTGCAAAGAGTCTACGTTCCCTTCTAACATTTCGACAACCTTACTCATAGATGGTCGATTTGAGGGATCAGTCTGTATGCACCATAAACTGGCTATCACCATCTTTCTTGCACATTCGTTCTCCTCTTCATTCATTATCCTGATCAGTTGAAGCTCTTCGTCTAGTTCAACTCGTTGATAAAGCCAATGTGGAAAGTAGATTTCACTCGTACGATCAACTCTAACATCAACATTTTTTCTTCCTCCAACCATCTCAAGAACCAGCATTCCGTAGCTATAGACATCAGACTTGTGAGAGACTCCTCCCAAGTTTCTGCAAACAATTTCAGGAGCAATATAACCGATCGTCCCTCGTAGACCTAGCATTGACACAACACTCCTTTTTCATGCAAAGTTTGGCAAGACCAAAGTCGGAGATCTTAGGACAAAAATCTTCATCAAGTAGGATATTGTGAGGCTTTATATCAAAATGCAAAATCCGAGTGTTACAACCACGATGCAAGTACTCCAATCCTCGAGCACTGCCTAAAGCAATTTTGTATAATATTGGCCAACCCAATTGGCGAAAACCGTTGGATCTTTCCTCATAGATAAACTTTTCAAGAGATCCATTTGGCATGAACTCATATACAAGAGCTCTTTTGTGACCCTCAAAACAAAATCCAACAAGGCTCACGATGTTAACATGTGATGTCCTGCTAATACTTGCCACCTCGTTAATGAAATCTTCACCACTGCCTTTTAGTTCATTCAGGACCTTCACTGCCACTTGACTCCCGTTAGGCAAACTTCCTCTGTATACATTACCAAATCCTCCTTGTCCTAGTTTGTTTTTGAAGCGACTGTGATTCGTTTGATGTCTGTGTAGTTGTATCTTTTTGGAGCATATGAGCCATAGTTCTTCAGAAATGCTTCAATACTTCGGTGACCCTCAGCTTTAGATTCCCAAAACTTAATGTTTTTCTGCCGGAATTTTTTTTTTCTGAAGCAGAAGAGCAAAATCAAGATACCAGTGCAAGAGAAAACTGCAAATGTGGGAAAATAAATGGAAGTCATGCACGGGAAACAATTTGGTGTTGGGACAACGCAACAAGTACAACATTTGCAAAACCTATAAAATAATTCTAAGTTTGAGCAAGGGAATAGGAGATTTTTGTGCAAGTCTAATTACAGATAAAAGTTAATGAGTATAGACATGTACCTGTGCCTAGAATCAGTCCCAAGTTTCTTTTCGCTTCTGCAAGAACAGAAATGATAGATTAATTAGTCACAATAAAGTGAAAGCAATTCACTTCCATTCACATTGACATATTTAACATCTTGGAAGGAACCAACCAACACATCTAAATCCTTTCCAAAAATGAAACCAGCCATACACAATCAACTGACAAGCTTCTTATATGCAATACCTCTAGAGCAAAAGAAGTTGTTTTCGATTTCACTTTGGCATTGCCTTCTCTATGAAGACAATTGGAACAATTTAACGACACTTTCCAATCTACTGTGATACTAGGATTCAATAGATCAAGCAAATCAGTAGAATTTGGTTCTGAAGGTGAACGATACTTGAAAGGCAATCAAATAACCGAGGAATTTGCAGGGAGATCACTAGCTGGAATACTATGTCTTTGATCTATTCTTGGTTTATGACAGTATAAGCTAAAGGCATCACAACTCAAGTAGTTCTCGTAACTTTGAAAATAGCCATCAATCTGCGTACTGTGATTTGTGCATTTGAACGTTCAAAGTGATGTTGTTGTAGACTCCAAATAGAACATGAGGAGTCAAGGAGAGGTGGGAGAAGATAACAAATGGTTCCAATTCTTACACAACGGAA
The DNA here is from genome assembly GCA_003996215.1 of Jaltomata sinuosa. Lineage (NCBI taxonomy): Eukaryota > Viridiplantae > Streptophyta > Magnoliopsida > Solanales > Solanaceae > Jaltomata > Jaltomata sinuosa. The sequence continues at coordinate 110,152 of QJPP01000008.1, forward strand.
CTCTTTTGGACGAGATTTACTCTCTAATTGAACTAAGTTGAAGATAAGCAGATGAAACATAAAGAACATAACAGAAAAGGAGGCTGCAGTCATTAGTCTAACTCTAAGCTTCAACAAGTAACATACAGAATTGTATAGACAAATATGAGTACACAAAATCAATTTAAGAAACAATAAAATAAAAGCCAAAGCGTCTTCATAAAGCGCAAAATTATATTCTAGGAAATAAAGCTGGCTTCTTTCTAGTGAAGTAAGGATTCTATTCATGACTCTTGACATTAAGATTGGTGATCTACATAGATGTGTGAAACTTGGCAAAGCCTCTAATCATGACAATCTTGACTTAGATTTTGTTAGTTGTCATTTCCAAATAGCTATGCACTTCCGTAACTATGAGAAACTGACTTTTCGCTTTGTCCTATTTGTTCCATAACCACTATGCTGTGAGAACCTGTGCTTGGTTGATAAAGCTCAACAGAGAAGATCATAATTGCTATGCTTTTAAAGGACTCTGAGTCAAAACGGAGAACAGGTTATGTGATTTCATGTGCTCAATGTGTAATCCTATTCCTCTTTCTTTATGTCTTTCTCTTTTTTGTTCTGTTTGATTAAGTTCTATGTGCATTATGTGTTTAGTACTTAGCGTTCCTTTACTGTTTTCCCTTTCTCTTTGTGGTTATGTAAAATTGAAGCATGAATGGCCTATTAGATTGAAAACGAATTAAACAAGTCTTCAATTAGTATCCTGTTATACTAACAAATACTGCTGGCATAACCACAGGATTAAAAGGAAAAGAGATCAAACCCCGAAATGCATGTTAGTTAATCAGAATAAGACACCATTCATCAAAGAAGTTATCACTTATCAGCCACTTTAAGGATATTTTCTTGGCTGCACAAATTTTGTGGTTCACACATTTTCTAATCATCCACAGCATAATCCAAATGCCTAATTCAGCTGTATCTTGATGCACAAATCATCATAGGATACGTTTTCTGTGCGTGGTAGTCACTTCAGACAAAAAACCTTAAAGCACAGAGCCTAATCATTGCATAAGGTTCTGCTTAAGGAAATTAACTGCTAGATAGGGGCTTACTGGTAGCCGTAGATGGGCAACTCGCAGAATGAAGCCTGTCAGTGCAGAAACATTTGAATTGATAATTGATAACATCAAATCCGCAACGTCCTCCACTTTCTGCACACTCACTGCAATCACTAGCTATCCAGATCAATCTAAACCCCCTTCTCAAAAGCACTAGATAGTTAAGATCTCGATTACTTCCCTCATCTCCACGCATTTCTACTGGTACAATTACATGATTTTTACACACTTGTAATGCAGACTCAAAGCTTTCATCCTCAGCAAACATTGCAAGACCCCAATCATTCTCATTTTCTTCACCACAACCAAAACCAATCCTGTGCTTCAAAAGATCCTCGGATATCGATCCATTACACTTAGACAACAAGTAAATTCTTGATTCCTCAACAAATCTAAAAGGGAGATTATCGAGTGACACATTCTTGATCTCAGAAACACAACCATTGCTTACACTACTGTTAAAGGCTGAATTTTTAAGCTGAAAATTATAATGTTGGTATGAAATATCATCAACAATATACTCATTTCCAGCAATATGTACAACAGGAAAACCTTGTTCACTACAGTTTAGCCCAAATCCAGGGTACCCACAATAAGATTCTTGCTCATCTTGGATATAAAATGGAAAGCTTATTCTTGGACCATATCTACAATTTATTGGATTATTACATGCTACAAACTGTGGATCAACAGCAGAACATTTATCTAGTTTCAGAATGAAACAGAAAATACAAAGGTTTAATGATGCTATCAATATATACCTTTTTTCTTGGTTCATCTTTAATCTTAAACAACTGAAAAATATACAACTAGACAAGTAGATATTGGAAATATAATAAGGAAGGAAGAGGGTGTTCTTAGATTTTCCTTTTTTACCTTCTTGTTAGCAAAAAGTTGGCCTCATTTGGTCTGCAACTCTGTATCTACCTCATTTCTTAGAAAGTTGAATTTTCAAGATTGGGGTCAAGTTTTTTAACAAAGAATTAGTTGCAATTATTGACCAATAAGGAATCAGGATGGCTTCACTTGGTATACACATTTTTCTTGACTAGAAGAGGTTTTTCGAGTTAATCCCTTAAATGGTCACTCGGATAACTATATTACTTCACAAAGTCACTGTTTTTAGTTAACAAATAAAATTATCTAACTAAACAACAGACTACTAAAAATAAAATTATGGCTGGAAACATTGTTTCCATCCCACATCAGAGGGGGGGAGCTAGAAGGTTACTTATAACTTTGACCAAACTCAGTAGCTTTATTCCAACTGTCATGTGGCGCCTTTCCAAAATGTATTGGAAGGGCGACATTAGGCAAAGTAACCGACTTGGGTGTGATTACTTTCCGCCAACCGAAGGCCTCCTAAAATTTGGAACACATAAAGGTCAAATCTTGGTTCCGCCTCTGCCCACAACAAAAATGAGTGACCAGACAGTTGTTGGGTTTATTAATGAAAAGTGAATGAAAAATTGAGGGAATAGAAATGGAGAGAAAATGAAATTTTGCTTTTGCTTTTGTAAAGAACATTTTTACCACATTGGTGGTAGAAAGGAAATTTCAAGTGTTTATATTGAGAAATACTTACTCATGATCTTAAAGGAGTTGAGAAGAAGACAAGCCTCGCGTCGTCGTTGCTTGGCTTCAGAATTGGATTTGGGTGTGGATTTGTCAAAAATCGAGAGATTATCTTTTTGGACAAAGTTTATTTAAACTTAATTGTTTAAACCAAAATTCTAACCCAGAATATTTGTCCATGTGCGAGCCACACATCGACATATGCGAAATAAACACGAAAGCACTGCTTCAGAAAGGAAGCAAAGGTTTAGAAAAGTTGTACTGTTTCCGATACGACGGGATGACGTACGTTTCGCACCTGAGGAAGTGCGCATCGCACGTCCCGTTGCACACGAAACCAGTGAGACTGCTCAAACCATTTTGCCTGAAATCAAATAGATATGCATGAACTTTAGTTATATGTAACTTCAAATATAACATATTTAAAGTTGTTTCGAAGTGAATAAATATCTAAAAGAATTGGTACATGTTAAATAGCGGTATCCAAATAGAGTATTTCTTAAAAAAATAAATGTTTGAACTTGCCACGAGTTTTACATTACAGATTCGGATTAGTCAGATTAATGAATTTCGATAATCAATGGTTACACATCAAAAGCTTATAATTTGTTTTCCTATTCAAATTAGCCACTAAAATGGTGCATGTTTTTTCTTGGGAGGACCAATTTATACAAATATAAACACCATTTAGTGCTATGAATTTAACAACTTTATATCATTGCTAGTGGACTGGACCATTTATATGGGTGGATACTTATCTTGGTCTGTGGAACAAACAGGCCCAAACATGTAGGGCCCAAATATACACCTTTAACAGCCTGTTAAGAGTTATTGGAATCAACATGAGGCAAAAGTGGAAATATGTCATAGTGTTAATTGTTATGAAAAAAAAGATGAGAAAATGCGTAACAACATTTTCTATAGCAATTGTATTTTTCGTTTTGTATTTTTTGTAGAATTTTGGTATACAAATACAAATAGCTATTAAACGGTATACAAATACATTTGAGTATTGAAATCTCAGCATACAAATACAAATAGCTATTAACGGCATACAAATACATTTGAGTGTTGAAATCTCGACATGCAAATACAAATAGCTATTAACGGCATACAAATACAAATAGCAATAAAATTAAATACTCTACTGTGAAATGTAATTGAAATAAACAATTGTTATGGAGCGTAATTAGGCATGAATGTTTGTCATGTTAGGTAATTTTTCAAAAAAGATCCAAGAGAAATTATTTTCCTCCCTAGAAAACTTTTTATATCTTAATTTCTTATATAGTATATAAAATACATGCTCTTTGTAGAATTATCTTCTTCTATTTAAATTGTAAATAATCATTAATTTCCCTATAGAGGATCATACTCGATCGGAATCTCAATTATTAAGATTTTTGAGTTCATATCTTCAAAGTTGAATCTAAAAAATGTGAGTTTTATCGATTGTTAGTTGAAAATTTTGAATTTGTTATGTGGAAAAGCTCCATACTACTATATATTTCTTAGTGATATTACCATAGAAGTCGTTATAGTCAGAGCATTAGTGCTTTTGTAACAAATGGAGTGATAATGGTAAAGATCGATTCATAAGATCATAACATATAACATAAAAAATCGGTAAATAAAACATATGAGATTTTTATATGATCGTTTTCTTTTATTTAAGTTGTAAATAATAACGGCAGATTGTTTTCACGATAGAGAATCATACAAACATCATACACCACAAAATAATGGACCATAATTTAAGGGTATAGAAACTAGGTAGATGTCAATTTGTTATATAAATGTTTCTATGTACTGAAGCACTTGAAATCACACAATCACCAAGTTGAATAACAACATCAATTGTCTAGGCAAAGTCATCTCAAGTCACTTTCAATAAAACTTATTACTGCCTCCGGAGTCCGGACCATTTTACTTGTCATATTTTTATTTACACGTCTTTTAAGAAAAATATTGACTAAAATGTAATTTGACTAAACTATCCTTATTTATTACTCATCAATATTTGATACTTCTCTGTTTTGTACTACATTAATATCTCTTCATCTTTATAACTAAGGGCAAAGATGAAAACAAACAACTAATTATACCTTGATTTTTTAAAATGACACATATTTTTTATCATCTATTTTTAATAAAGACGACAAGTAAAATGATCCGGAGAGAGTATATTTTTCCAACTAAAATCCACTCACCTGTTTTTTTTCTTTCATTAATGCATTGAAGTAAATGTTACATCAAATCATGTTTGGGATATGACATCTTAGAATTCTTGTCCAATTTTATTTGTTTGCACTTGTACCTTTGACTTGGCTTATAACCTGTTGTTAGCTACTCACTTTGGAGCTCGATTAATTTAAATTCGTACCAGAAAGTTTTAAAGCGTGGAGAGTGAAGTGCTCCATATAAAAGACGATTGTATTCTTAGGGTTTGAACGTGAGATATCTACTAAGATGGAGGGGGACATATACTTTCGTTGATTATAACTTTGTAGTGTGCATAAAATTAAAAGTAGTTTCGGACCCTCCCTTATCCAAGGGGTGTTAATTACATTGTGTAGAAAGTAGATAGATAATAAAAAATTACACTAATCCCTATTTAAAGACTAATAACAATTAACATGAAAAAATATTTTATTTTTTTAAAAAAAAGAACAATTGGTTAGAATTTTCTCCATATTTTATTTTCCCATTTGGTATTAAATTTCCCTTCTTTTCTAAGCATAAAAATGCACTAGCTAGCTTGAGAATTGAAAAAACAACTACTAGTACTTATTCCAATCTTGAAAAAACTTTAGGCAAAGTCCTTCCACTTGAAGAAAATAGAGTATACTTTAAAAAAGTATTCATGTATCATTGCTAAATATAATTTATAATTCCTACAATGAGTAGCAAATGATATATAATAGGTTTCAACTTTCAATTGGATATACCAATTGGAAGCCATAATTACTGCATTATTAGGTTTGGAAAGTAAACTTCCTTTAAGTATTGAAGTATACTTTGTATCAAGGATTGCGGTGAAATGAATATATACGATTTTTCACTTTAAATTAGAGATTTCAGGATGTAGTAATTGTTATTGATCAAGAAGGAAATCCAAAAGAAATTCGAATATTAATGCAATCTCCCTATTCGAGTCCTAGGAAGCGTTTCTTTATACAAAGCGAATTCAAATTGATCAAACCAGAAATTTTGTATATGGTTAAAAATAAATCCTTTTTTTATTAACTCGGCGTCCAGTATACGCATTGGGGTGACTCAATTCAGATTTATGTTGAGAAGTCTCACATTAAGAGGTAAAACTCTCTTTAACAAAAGCGACTCTATACGAACTCGAGACCTCTGATTAAGAACGAACGAATACTTACACCTATCGTATATGATTCATTATGTGAAGTTGAAATTTCAACTCATACTTTATGGAGAGGTTTGTGACTGGATGGCCACTTGCTTTAAGGGTGTGTTTGGTATGGGAAAAAAAATTCTGGATTTTTTTTTCTATTTTCTTGTGTTTGGTTGGTTAAATTTTTTTAAAAATATACTTCCTCCGTCCCATTTTATGTGGCACACTTTCCTTTTTAGTCCGTCCCAAAAAGAATGTCACATTTCTATAATTAGAAAAAAGTTAACTTTGAAATTTCCCTTTTACCCTTAATGCAAAAAAATATTTTCCATGAAAAACATTTTCCTCCGTACTAAACACACCCTAAGTCTTATTCCTTAGAATTTAACCTAAGAATGTTGTAACATTCCTTTGGTCCCATGGCATTCACTTTTAATATCCTACTTGCTTCTTAATTAAGGCTTCAAATTACAACCACAATTATGAAAAAATTTCAACATCACTTTTTTTTGCTCAATTTATTGGACAAAATTCTAACTTAAAAAAAAGAGCTAATAAATAAGTTATAGATGAAAATTTGGTACAGTATTTATGACATGCTAGATTGGTAAATAAAATAATACTCGTTATATATAAATTTACATGACACTATTTTTTTTTAGTTCTTCTTAAAAGAAAAGCATTTTTTGGAAATAATTCAGCTTTAACTTTTCATTTCACCCTTCACGACATAATTTTATAGAAACATATTATGTCATATTTATGATTAAAAATTTCAAAAATCTTTTTTTTAACTCAAAGTCAATCAAATAGATTCATCGAACCATTCAATGATTTTATAACATTATTATCTATCTATCAATCTTCAATGAAATATTTCTTTTTCACTCACAAATTAAAAGCTGAAAAGCATTTTCAGGAAATAAATTATAAAAAATATGTTATTTTTCAGAAAATATTTTCAATCGTCAAATAATTATATTTTCATTTTGTTCTCAACTGATTTTTATTTTTTTTAAATAAATAAATAAATAAATAGAATCTGATTGTTCTAGGAAGCACATGGGCAAAAGGTGTCAAGTCCTTCTGCTCGTGTCTGATGTTTCATATCACATGCCTTTATCAGTAGCTTACCTTATTTATTTTTTTAATTTTTCGCTCGGTATTTAATATTCGTTTTGAATCTAATTAATTTAAATATACATTTAAAAAATTGTCTTTAGGAGGTTAAAATGGGATAAAATTCGTAAATAACTACTTTTAAACTTACAAAATTTAAAAAATAATCATTATCATGAAATTTTTAAAGTTATTACATAAAGTTGGACATATGAAAAGTGGCTAGTCCGCTATTATTACGTTAAAAACACTTTATATCAAAGACGACTCGATTTATGGAATCTCAAAATATTCAAATTTCACAAATAAAATTTTAGGATATTACATAAAGTTTCACACATGAAAAAGTGGTTAGCCGGCGCTATTGTTATGTTAAAAACACCCTATACCAAGGATGACTCGGTTCATGAAATTTCAAATTTTTTAAATATCACAAGTAAAATTTCAAGAAACTACATAAAGTTGCACATGTGAAAAGCGGCCAGCCGGCACTATTGCTATGTTAAAAATACTCTTCACCTAGGATGATTCGATTCATGGAATTTCAAAAAATTTAAATTTCAAGACATTATACAAAATTTCACATGTAAAAAGTGGCTAGTTCGTGCTGTATTACGAACAGTCTGTATCAAGAATAACTCGTTCTAAAGTTGGACCTACTTCTGATTAAGGATAAAGAACTCTTGCAATCGATGTCAGAGTTAGAAGACAACTAATGGGTTCGGTCAACTTCAATAGATTTCTCGTAAATCTTATATTTTTCAATTATTAATACCAAAAGTCATCGATCTAAAATATAGAACACATTGTTCAAATCTTGAATTCGCTTCTAATTCCGACCTCAATAAAAAAATTAAAATAAAAAAACAAAGATAAAGCTTCTAGCTGTACCAGAAAGTCGGTAAAACCAACAGAAAACACACAAAAAAAGTTCATAGTACTTCAAGAGTCAGCTCTTTCACTTTCCATCATCTTTCTTCAACCAAAAAATAAAGGTCAGCTTTTTTTTTCTTTAAAAAAAGATTACATTTTTATGTAACTAATTTGTTAATTACTCTTAAAAAATTAGTATATCTTTGTTTACTTCTCTTGTGGTAGTGAAGTTTGCTGTTGTTTTCTTGCTTGCTGACCTGTTAAATTCATTCTCCTTCGTGTTAATTTATGTGACACTATTTGATCGGGCACGGAGTTTAAAAAACAAGGAAAGTGTTAGTTATGTTTAACAAATTGCCCTTATTAAAGTCATTTTAATGCTTATTTTTAGTTGATTTTTCTTCACAATAAAGTGTTAAAGTGTGACCCGATAAGGGTAAAATGGGGATCATGCCACTAAATAGTTGCGAAAGGTGATATTTTTTGACACGGACTAAAAAAGAAAGAGTGTCACTAAATCGGCACAGAGTGATTATCATTTGTTTATTTATGTGAGATTATAAAGCGTTAAGTATGACCCAATAAGGGTAAAATGGGGATGATGCCATTAAATAGTTGCGATAGGTGATTTTTTTTGGCACGAACTGAAATGGAAAGAGTGTCACATAAATCAGCATATAGTGATTAGCATTTGTTTATTTATGTGAGATTATGAAGTGTTAAGTATGACCCAATAAGGGTAAAATGGGGATGATATCATTAAATAGTTGTGAAAGGTGATACTCTTTTGGCACGGACTAAAAAAGAAAGAGTGCATAAATGGGCACAGATTGATTGGCATTTGTTTATTTATGTGAGATTTATGTGTACATTATGCCTCTCTTTCAAGAATGTTTGTTTATTTGAGGAAAAAATAACTTTTTAAAGTAATGGGTATTTGATGATTAGTTCATTACAGTTCATATGTTGTCAGCAATCCGCGTTTCTTTAAAATTTTTTGTATTAAATTTGTTAACTTGGAGTGAAATTCTTTGTCTTTGTAGTCACTGTCAGATCTGCATTTTGGCTTTGTTTGTGGGGGAAAACATAGTACTTCAAAAAAGCCTTGTCTCTATGAGGTAATATTCAAGTGTTTTCTTGTCCTATGTTGGAATTTGGGCTATTTTTATACAGCTGTTAGGAGATTCTTGAACTTTTATGTTGTTCATGTGTTTGTTCTGGTGTGATGGGATTTGGGGATAAAGTTTTGAGCTTTCGGGGAGTTCTTATTTGGGAATGAAATTGTTAAAGGGTTCTTGAAGTTTCATGTTGTTTATGTGTTTGTTCTAGGTGTGGTGGGATTTGGGGTTAAAGTTTGTAACTTTGGGAGAATTCTTCTTTGGGAATGACATTGTTAAGAGGTTCTTGAAGTTTCATGTTGTTTATGCATTTGTTCTAGGTGTTTTGGTGGTTGAATTTGGGGATCAAGTTTGAAATTTTGGGAATGAAAGTGTTAGGAGTTTCTTATAGTTTCATGTTGTTTATGCATTTGTTCTAGGTGTTTTTGTGGTTGAATTCAGGGATCAAGTTTGTAACTTCGGGAGAGTTCTTCTGTGGGAACGAAATTGTTTGGAGGTTCTTGAAGTTTCATGTTGTTTGTGTGTTTGTTCTGGTGTTTTTGTTGAGTGTGATTGGATTTGGGGATCAAGTTTGAAACTTTGGGAGAGTTCTTATTTGGGAATATTGAGGTTGTCAGGAAGTAAATGTTTGTTGTACTGAATAGACTGATTAAGAGTTCTATTCTGAACGATAGTGGAGTTTTTGTGATGAGCTGAGATGTGAAAAAAAGAAGTGATCTCAGGATTAAAAGAAAAGAAAAACGCGGGAGGTTCATATTCTCCAGATTCGACTATTACAAGGTATAAGTTCTCGACGTCGTGGTGGAATTAGGGAGATTTAACTTGGAATAGTTGGTAGGAGGAGAATGGGGTCAAGAGAAGAGAGGCATATGTTGAATCATGATCTTGTGCCATTAGCAGCACTGATTAGCAGAGAATTGCGGAATGAAAAAATGGAGAAGCCAACAGTAAGATATGGATGTGCAGCTCAGTCCAAGAAAGGTGAGGATTATTTTCTGATGAGGACAGATTGCCAGAGAGTTCAAGGCAATCCTTCATCCTCCTTCTCCGTGTTTGCGGTATGTATTTCTCCATTTTTTTCAATCAAAGCTCCATCTTTCACCATATTACTTGGGGTCGACATGTGAATTCTTTGCATCAATTCTCTCTATTCAGGTCCATTTTATCACAATGCATTTCTCCATCTTTCTATACGAAAAATTGTCGTCTTAATCAATTTAATGACGTACGAAATTTCTGGTCTTTCTCGCATTGGTTCCATACACCTAATATTCCAGTTTTATGTCACCCATTCTAGCTATTGGTTTGCTGAATGTTGTATTTGGATTCACCCAGTAGAATAGTTTTGTAAAGTTGTCCAAGAGAATGAACATTGATGGTCTTGTCACTGTATATTTTCGTACGGCTCATAGTCTTTCCATCGTACTCAAAATTGTTAAGTATTGGGATGGGATGGTACCATGCTTGGGACAAAAGAAGCACCTAAAGGCGTGCTGGTGGGATTTCATTTGTGGTTATCTTGCAGGTAGATTATTCAGTTGATTAGTTGTCCATCAGGTCATAATTCTTCTTTTATAATTGTCAGATCTTTGATGGACATAATGGGACAGCAGCCGCAGTGTTCTCAAAGGATCATTTACTGAATCATGTTTTGAGTGCCATTCCTCGTGGACTTGGAAGGGATGAGTGGCTTCATGCTCTGCCTCGTGCGCTAGTTGCTGGGTTTGTTAAAACTGATAAGGAGTTCCAGAGAAAAGGCATGAAATTTGTCTTTTCTTGCATTTCTTATTTCCAGTTATTATTTTCAATTCATGCTTTGATGGTGCTAATTCTATATGCCTGCATTTGTCACTGCAGGACAAACATCTGGAACCACAGCTACATTTGTGATAGTTGATGGATGGACTGTGACAGTTGCGTCTGTTGGAGATTCCCGCTGCATTTTGGATACTCAGGGCGGTGCTGTTTCAGAATTAACCGTAGACCATAGGCTTGAGGAAAATGCGGAGGAGTAAGTGCTCATCTTCTAAATTTTTCCTTCTGGTTATCCGTTGATATGAAAATGTTCATTGTTTCTTGATTAATCGCAGAAGGGAGCGTGTCACAGCAAGTGGGGGCGAAGTAGGAAGACTTAGTATCTTTGGTGGTACTGAGGTGGGTTGTAAATTTTGTATCTCCGATATCATATTACGGGTGTGAAATGAACTTTAATTTTGTATCTGCAGATTGGTCCTCTTCGTTGTTGGCCAGGAGGTTTATGCCTTTCAAGATCGATCGGAGATATGGATGTAGGGGAATTCATTGTTCCAATACCATATGTCAAACAAGTGAAAGTAATAACTTGCTTTTCTTTTCCTACTCTCTTGTAGACCATTTTAAGATTTACCCCCCTTACCAAATCACGGTGTACTCTTTTCTGTTCTATATCTGATGTCTCTTGCATAGAGATAAGTAAATTCACGAATGGCTCAGCCCCTAACTTTTTTCAACATTGTGAAGCTATCAACTGCAGGTGGAAGGCTAATCATTGCATCTGATGGAATTTGGGATGCCGTATCATCAGACATGGCCGCAAAGTCTTGTCGTGGCTTGCCTGCTGAGCTTGCTGCTAGGCAAGTTGTGAAGGTAGTAGAGTTCACACGAATCGTTGCACCTATATCAAGTGTTTAGGATGATATCTTTACCTCATTTATGTCGTTGGTTGGTTGTCTAGGAAGCTTTGAGGACACGAGGGTTGAAGGATGACACAACATGCATAGTAGTTGACATAATACCTCCCGATAATACTGTACAGCCTGTAACTCCTCCCAAGAAGTATAACAAGCTCCAATCCCTTTTCTTCAGAAGAAAGTCACGGAAATCTGCTGCTAAACTATCGAAAAAACTGTCAGCTGTAGGCATTGTAGAGGAACTGTTTGAAGAAGGCTCAGCAATGCTTGCTGAAAGGTCAGAATTCTCTTGAACTTTGAAACCTTCTTGCTATAGCTTAATATTTCATGAAGCTTTTTATTTCTGTTGATTTTAGATGGAATAAATTAGACAAAATTGATTGTTAAATAGCGGTGTACTAGTGAGACCAGAGCAGCTGGTTTTGTTTTTACATCTTGGAGTAGTGGAAAACAAATTTATTCTCTCCATGCCGTTTATACGACAGAACCATTGAAATATACTGCAATCTCTTATAGTTTCCTCACAAGATCAAAGGTCTAGTGTCTCAATAAATTTCTTTTATTTAGGATTTTGTAGTTGAAAAATAAGGATAATGCTGACATTATAGAATGCACTTCTATGATCATGGAAGATATACTGGATCTGACTGGTAAAATCAGATTGGAATTGTCAACTCGTCCATAACTATTTAACCGTGTTGTTACTTTGTTATTGTAAGCATTGCGATTGCCGTATTGATTAGCCTTAATGTGGTCTCTTTACATGGATATGAGGTGGTTGGCATGTTTCCCTCTACCTGGATTCAGTATTCATGACTTTTTGTTCTCAATTTTCGAATATTTCCAAGAACAGGAGTTTGATCATTGCGTTATTATGTGAATTGCAGATTGGGAAGCGAGGATTCAAATGGTCCATCAATGTCCGGTCTCTTCATCTGTGCTGTTTGCCAGGTTGACATTGCTGCAAGCGAAGGCATATCAGTACATGCTGGTTCAATTTTCTCAACAAGCTCAAAGCCTTGGCAAGGTCCATTCCTATGTGCTGACTGTCGTAATAAGAAGGACGCCATGGAAGGAAAACGACCAAGTGGAGTTAAAGTCGCTTAACTCGTGCATCATTGCCAAGTGTGTCTACAATTTTGTTATAGTAATTCTTTCTGATATCTGTCTCTTATCTTAGTTAAAAAGTGATTTATTGAACATTGGCATCAGAGCATACTATATGTCAGCCAATAATGTAAATAGGTTCTATCAAATGAAAAAAAAAAAGTGTGATAGAGGTAATTGGGATGTTCTCAGAATAGTGAAGGAAAATGTGTTTGAATCTCAGTTGATTCTGAAGCAAATTTAGTCAATGAGTTCAATTGTTGCCTCTGTATGTCATCTTTTCACAGAGTTTTTAATCTGTATCTTCATTAGATCTCTGAGAAATTTCAAAATCTACTTAACAACCTTGACCTCAAATATCATATTTGAAATCTGCAGTGTAAAATTGACTGGAGAACTGCGTGTACTAGAATTAGTTCCGGTTGTAATATTATTAGCAATGTTGTTCACTGTTTCTATCAGTTGATTCTTTATCCTCGATTAATGTATTTTCTCGTTGTTTCTGCTTGTTGCTACTGTTGTCTTTTTCATCATTTTTTGAGCCGAGGGTCTATTATAAACAACCTCTCTATCTTCTCAGGATAGGGGTAAGGTCTATGACTCTGCGGATACACTACCCACCCAGACCCCGTTTGTGAGATTACACTGAGTTTGTTTGTTGTTGTTTTTGTAATAATTACAAAAAGGAATTCAACTGAACAATTAAGTTAATATCTACTCTTCCTTTTCTTGAGGTATTATCTTTTTCTTTTAGTATGGGAGAATTCCATATGTCTCCGTCTTTTTCTTTTGTTTGCTTCTTCATATCTTGAATTCTTCAAATGCAACACTAGTGTCGCTCGGTATCCAAAACAGTAAAATAAGATCAAGGACGAAAATGATAACTGGATCACGCATCATGATAAAATAGTAGAGCATGCTTTTAAATATTTTCGAATTTGTAAATATAGGTAAATCTGTTTTAGAAAGTTGTCATCACATTTTTAATACACAGAATATTCCTCCCCACTTTAACGAAACCTTGCTTTGCCTCATTCCGAAATTTAATAATGCTATTCTTGTTCAAGAACTCATGAATTATGTTAATAGTACCTTGAACGCGTTTAATGCTCAAAATTGACCTTGAAAAAGCGTTTGATCGTCTTGAATGGTCTTTTGTTTATAGAACCCTTCTTTATTTCAAATTCCCTCCTAACATCACTAAACTCATTATGAGTTGTATCTCTACTAGTAACATAGCTGTTTTAGTTAATGGCACCCATACCAGTTTCTTCTCTCCATCAAGAGGAATTAGGCAAGGAGACCCCATGTCCCCGTATATTTTTATTTTATGTATGGAACTCTTGTCTTCCTACATTCATCATCAAGTAGATATTCTTCAATGGGATCCCATAACTCTCTCCAAAAATGGGCCCCAATTATCTCACCTATTCTTCGCGGACGATCTAACCCTCATATGTAAAGCTAATACTAAATCTATCCAAACCATGTATGGGTGTATGAATTATTTCTGTAGAATATCAGGCCAAAAAATCAACATCACTAAATCAAAAGCTATCTTCTCCAGACTTTGTGGTAGTAGCCTAAGGAACTTAGTTCTCCACTCCTCTACCAAATTTGGAAAATACTTGGGCTTTCCAATCCTAAACCACACGCAGAAGTACCCTGACTTCCAATTTATCTTAGACAAAATGAGACAAAAACTCTCTAATTGGAAGAAAGCCATTGATAAAATCCAACGTGATTTCATTTGGGGCTCTTCAAATCAAAGGAAAAAAATGCATTACGTAGCTTGGGATAAAGTGGCAACCCCTAAGGACCAAGGGGGTCTGGGTCTCCACAAAGCGGAGACAAAAAATACCACCCTCTTAACAAGCCTAGCTTGGAGATTATTTTCCAAACCCTCAGCTATGTGGGTTAGAACTCTTATTAGTAGGTACAATTCTAGGAAATCTACCTCCTCCACCTCCTTTATTTGGAAAAATATTTTAGAAGGAGGAAAAATTTGCTCTAACAACATTGCTTGGGCTCCGGGTAATGGTAAAATCATCAGCCCATGGTACCATAGATGGATAACGAACTTTCACCCTCTAAGACAAATCATTCAAGGTCCTCTTACTCAAATAGAAGAACAAGCTAGACTCGTGAACCTTTGGGATGGTAATGCTTGGGATTGGTCCAACTGTTCCTTTATTTTACCTGGAGAATTAATAGACTTAGCCTCTCGTATTAAGCTAACAACCGATCCTACTAACATTGATAAACCGTACTGGAATGCCAATGCTAATGGTGTTTTCACCACTAAGTCTGTTATCCCCTTAATTAGACCTACCCCCGATTCCCTCTTCCCCTTCGCTTGGATCTGGACTCTGAATGTCATTGGGAAGATTAAATTCTTTCTTTGGCTTTGTGCTCATGACAGACTGCCCACTAAAGGTTATTTGCACCACATTGGCCTTATACAAGATTCCATATGCCACGTTTGTAATCAGGCCGTAGAAAACTCCTCCCACATCTTTCTACACTGTACTATTTCTAAAAAGTTCTGGCAAGATCTAGGTATAGATATTGGACCCCTGCAATTATCTCTGGACCATTGACTCCAAGGTTTTCGAAAAATTAAGCTCCCCAATATGAGTCAGCACTATACTTGGGAGGAGTTTTTCCCTTTCGCCTTATGGAATATTTGGCTTAATAGGAACCAAAATGTTTTTAAAAGGGAAGCCAATCACATTTCCATCACCCTCGTTCTAACTAGAACAATTGAATATGTTCAGTGTACTAGTAAGCTCAACAATCCTGGAAATAAGAAGCTTATCAATATAAAATGGTTCCCTCCCCCTCGTGGTGTGTTTAAACTTAATATTGATGGCTCCTACTCTGGCACTAATAATACAGGTGGTATTGGCGGACTCTTTAGGACCTCGGAAGGTCGTTGGCTGATAGGTTTCTATAAAAGTAGTAATAGCCTGAATCACTTCATGACTGAACTGGATGCCCTCTACACGGGCCTCCAATTAGCAGTAGACGAAAATCTTACCCCCCTTGAAGTTGAAACTGATTCTACGGAGGTGATACACGCCCTAGAGCAACCCCCACTAATATATCTTGCAATTGTCACGTCATGCAGGTTGCTTATGAAGAGGTTGGGGAATCCAGTGGTCCGCCAAAGCTTCCGCCAGGCCAACAAAGTAGCTGATGTTTTGAGTAAGATAGGTTCCAAGCTAACATTGTCCTCAACACCACTTACCATTTTGCCGGCACCACCAGAATCAGTTAAACACCTTCTGCAAGCTGATCAAGAGGGGTGCTCCTCTACTAAACTAGTACTAGGGATTGTCTGTAATAAGTTAGCATGTCTCGGAAACCTATCTGTAATCACTAGTAGTGATAATATCGTACCTACCTCTATGTCTGTAACTATTAACTGATATATATAAAATATCCGTTTTAACCAAAAAAAAAAAAGATTTTGACCAAAAGGAGGAAGAAAAAGACAGTTTGAATAAAAAAGAAAGAAGAGAAAAGTTCTTAGTTTCCCATCAATGCACAACTAATGCAGAGACTTTTCCTATCCCAAGTCTTTGCAGTACAGTTCTTAGTCGTCTGCATGCATTAGTACTACTTTTATGGAAAATCAAGAACTGTTTCAGTTCTTAATATTCTAGTGCAAATAAATTCAGTTATATGTTCTGCTGCTATTGATGTTCTTTGTACAGAAGGATTCATCATGGATTTAGTTTCTTGGTTTTTTGTCTTCATTTTCTTTCATTTTTTGTGCTTTGATTCAGCTCAAGGACAGAACACATCCTACTCAAGCTGCACCAAGGAATTCCAGTGTGGAAAGTTAGGAATTGAGTTTTCCTTTCTATAAATCTACTCAACCTGATTGTGGGTTGTGCAAGGTGGATTGTGAAGTTAGTCCAAATCCCATTATTGAATTAGAAGGGGTGAAATATCAAGCTCTTGAAAAAGTTGATATTTTTATGAGACTTAAGGACGTCTTGGAGAACTTTTGAAGAAGAACAGTTGCTAGATTTTTGATAAAAATTTGTCCTTCCCAATCTCTCCTTCAATCACATATAGACTCGGCCCCTTTGTCACTTTGTTTAAATGCAACAGTCCCCGGAAGAGTACACATGAAGAATTTTTCAACTCCAAAAGTTATCAAAGCTACAATGTCTGTGAAAGTTTCATACTATACTATAACACATTAGTCAATTATTTTCCAGGATTTTCTCTTCCTAGTGGCTGTTCATTGATTAGATTGCCCGCACCACAAAGTTCAGCAGCAAAATCAAATGATAGTGGCTTATTTCATCTGTTAACTGATGACGTTACACTATCATGGACTGTGTCTGATGAGTGTAATCAGTGTTATTACAGAGGAGGCAGGTGTCAAATAGATAATACTACTAACAACTTTCTTTGTTCTGATACCAACAAAGGTAAAGAACTTTTTTCATGGTTCACATTAAAGATTTTGGTTCTTTTGTTTTCTTGGTTCAACTTACATATTCATTGTTTATAGGAGTTGCAGGTCATCATAGAAATGTGAAAGTGATTGTTGCAGGTATCTATCTTTAACATTTTCTATGCAATTTTGTTGTCGTCCATCACAAGATCTAGCTTTTATGATTCTTTTTCTACAATGATAGAAAAAGAAGTAGTTAGGTGCTCTAAGCTTCCACTTTGCATGGAGTCTGTGGAAGGGCCGCCACATTAGTTTTTTCAAATGCAGCAGTAGCCAAAAGACACATGAAGAATTTCTCTCTTTACCAAATTTTCAAAATTTCAGTGGCTCCCAGAGTTTCATTATACTATAACCAATCAATTCATTATTATCCAGGATTCCTCTTCCTAGTGGCTGTTCATCTATTAATTTGCCTTTGGCATCAAGTTCAGAAGCAAAATCAAATAATAGTGGCTTATTTCATCTGTTAACTGATAAAGTTATACTATCATGGACTGTGTCGAGTGAGTGTAATCAATGTAATTACAGAGGAGGTCAGTGTCAAACTGATAATACGACTAACAAATTTCATTGTTCTGCTCGTGAAGGCAAAGATATTCAAGAAAATTTCTTCTCTTTAATCTTCTACGAGATTTAATATATAAAAAAACTTTGGTTTTCCGCAATTTATATTTGAAGGTAAAGGTAACTAAGATGAACTATATATTTTGTGCATAAGATCATAATATCTGAATCTAAGTAATGTTATGAAGAAGGGGTACTTTGAGAGATCTAGGCAAATAAGCCATGAATCATAACTGAATTAAAAGTCCTGATTCTTGAACTGTGATTCATTTACTTATTCGTGTAGCAGAGGAGAAGTGTTCAATTTTGAAACTTAGAAGCATTAGCATTGCAAGAAAATCGAAAAAGCTTCTTCAGACAACCTGGTTCATCGTAGCTACAGACATCTACATCTTCTTTCTTCTTCTCTGAAATCTGTGACTGCCCTGAAAATTGCTATGACGCTTTTTTACCTGTTTCTATCCATGATTTTTCTTTTGCAAATACTGTACTAGTTGCGTTGTCCCATAAACAGACTCTTCTAGATGCATGACTTCATTTGTTTTTCCACAGTTGCAGTTGTCTCTTGTGCTGGGATCTTGATTTTGTTTTTCTACTTCAGAAAAAAGATTTTCTGGCACAAATGCCTCATTTTTTGGGAATCTAAAGCTGAGGATCACCGCGATATTGAAGCATTTCTGAATAACTATGGGTCATATGCTCCAAAGAGATACAGCTATTCAGAGGTCAAAAGGATCACCAGTCGCTTCAAAAACAAACTAGGTCAAGGAGGATATGGTAATGTGTACAAAGGAAGTCTGTGTTATGGAAGTCATGTAGCTGTGAAGGTCCTGAATGGACTAAAAGGCAATGGTGAAGAATTCATTAATGAGGTGGCAAGTATTAGCAGGACATCGCATGTTAATGTCGTGAGCCTTGTGGGATTTTGTTTTGAGGGTCGCAAAAGAGCTCTCATCTATGAATTCATGCCAAATGGATCTCTTGAAAAATTTATCTATTAAGAAAGATCCGTAAGTGTTCGCCAATACTGTACAAAATTGCACTAGGCATTGCTCGAGGATTGGAGTACTTGCATCGTGGTTGTAACACTCGGATTTTGCATTTTGATATAAAGCCTCACAATATCCTGATGAAGATTTTTGTCCTAAGATCTCCGACTTTGGTCTTGCCAAACTGTGCATGAAAAAGGAGAGCATTGTGTCAATGTTAGGTGCACGAGGAACCATCGGTTATATTGCT
Source organism: Jaltomata sinuosa (assembly GCA_003996215.1). Taxonomy (NCBI): domain Eukaryota; kingdom Viridiplantae; phylum Streptophyta; class Magnoliopsida; order Solanales; family Solanaceae; genus Jaltomata; species Jaltomata sinuosa. The sequence continues at coordinate 129,354 of QJPP01000008.1, forward strand.
CCAGAAATTGTTTGCAGAAATTTGGGGGGTGTCTCTCACAAGTCTGATGTCTATAGCTACGGAATGATGGTCCTGGAGATGGTTGGAGGAAGAAAAAATGTTGATGAGCAAGTTGATCGCACGAGTAAAGTCTACTTTCCACATTGGCTCTATCGACGAATTGAACTAGACGAAGAGCTTCAATTAATTGGGATAATGAATGAAGAGGAGAAAGAATATGCAAAAAAGATGGTGATGGTGAGTTTGTGCTGCATACAAACTGATCCCTCAAATCGACCATCTATGACTAAGGTTGTGGAAATGTTAGAAGGAAACATAGACTCCACGCAAATTCCTTCCAAGCCTTACCTATATTCTCCCTCAAGATCAGAGGTAGATTCATCAGCAGTAGAACTGGCCTAATCTCTATTTATTGATCTGTCAGCTGTTATTTGTGCAGTCTTATTTGTTGTGAACTTTTAGCAAAATCTGGTATTGTTGCCTCTATTTTCCTTTTACTACTGAAGTTATTATTCCCTCTGTACCATTTATGAGACATACTTTCCTTTTTAGTCTGTCTCCAAAAGAATGACATTCTAATATTTAATCCTCCCTCACTTTCAATTTATGTCATGTTATTTGGCTGGGCACGGAGTTCAAGAAGTAAAACGGGATGGAGGGAGTACTTGCTCCACGCATTTCTCCTTGAAGATGGTGGAAGGTCTAGTACCTGATGTGCTTAGATGTCCTTGAGTGTGAGACGCTGCAAATTCTTTTCTGATGTTCCGCCTCATATCTTAGTTAAGGTGATTTATCGAACATTGCCATTAGACCATAAGGTATATCAGTAATGTAAATAGTATCTATCAAATGAAGAAGTGTGATAGAGATTGTTGGGAAGTTCTCAGATCCCTAATTCCAACCCTGGTAGGTCTGAAATTCTAAGAGACTTATTTTGTATTTAAAGATAGTGAAGGAAAATGTGTGCTTGGAATCTCAGTCTCAGACTTCAATTCTTGCCTCTCTATCTTATTGCAATGTATGTCAAGTAAGAGAGAGAGAGAGACAGGAAAACCTGATGCACTAAGCTCCTGCTATGCATGAGTCCGGGAAAGGATATATTCTGTTTTGAGACAGTTGAAAAAGGACTATCTCATTGAAAGGTTCTATACATATTCCCTTTCTCAACGCATTATAAAGTCTTCATTTTTTTCTCCTTTCGGATAATATGATATAGTTTGAGGAGTGAGTTCCGGATATACCTCTGAGGTATTTCCTCACTCACTCTGGTTTCTGCTCGGACGAGTAATATTCTTCAAGTTCACCATAACTAGGTCAACCTTAGCTAAAATCCACCATCCATATCATACATCATAACTGATATGATCACTGTTAGTATCTTGCATACTGAATTATATGCAGGTGATAGAGGAAGCAGCTCGAGCGACTTTCTCAGTTTTGTACTGTATTTAATTGAAGCTCCAAGAAACAAGTACTCTAATCATCCCAATTTGTTTGAATCTTTGCATTTTACAGAGCTAATATTGAATAATTATTTCAAACACATAAATATATTACAAGTTGCAAGTGTGTGGCAAGTTGTAAATGTGATATATCAAACAGAGAAAAGACTACCAGAATATATCTTTACAAGTTGAATTTTAGCTATTACTACAAGAGTTCTTATCTTACAACATGCAGAAAAGTGCCTGAATTAGGAAAATCCACTCACAGCATTTTGAATGCTGCTATTTAGTTTTGCTTTCTTCTCATGGTAAATTTCATGTTATGCATTCATTGATTAAGTGTAAACAGCAAGCGCGAGTAAATTTTTTCCATTTACAACAGAGAAAGAAACAAACAGCTTGAATCAAAGAAGAAAGAAGAGAAAATGATGCATGACCAGAGGAGAAAAGTCCTTAGACATTGCCAACCACTGCAGAATTGACGAGTAAACGCTGAAGTCTTTGGATGTATCTAATATTTAACACGGAGACTTTTCCAATCCCAATTGCAGTACAATTCTCTTCAGTCATCCATTTATTTACCATGAATTATGTAGGTGACTGTAGCAATCCAAATGGAAGAGCCCAACCCAAAAGACTAGTCTGATTGGTGGGAGAACCCATTTAGCTTATAAACCCATTGATATTTCTCTTTTTATCCGATGTGGGACAATTGGTTCACAACAGTGACATAGATAGCTGCTGACATTCTTTAATTTTAACTGTATCCAGTTGAAGTTCAAAGAATCCAAGTAATATTACCTTTATCTCTTTTGATTTTACTTATTGTATCGAGTCTGATTAGCTATATAAGTTGCCAAGTTATCTCATATTAGATAGAAAAAAGAACCACATTAAGAGCCCGTTTGGATTGGCTTATTTTAAGTGCTTTTTAAGTTAAAATAGCTTTAAAGCTGTTTATAGTGTTTGGGTAAGGCAAAAAAGTGCTTCTGGACACTTAATTTTAAGCCAAAATAGCAAAAGAAAGCTAAAAGCTAAAAGCTGAAATTTCCAACTTAAAAAAAGCAGCTTAAAATAAGCTTATCCAAACAGGCTCTAAAATTTAGAACGTAACTTTGTTTTAACTCTCAGAAAGAAAAAAAATGTAGCAACCATTCTTGGGACTAAGAGAATATCTTAAAACAGGTTACATATCAGCTGGGAAGCAATTTGCGGCGATATAATAAGTCAGTTTCTTGACAATGATGTCTTTGTTATTGGTGCAAGACTTCAAGTCTTTCCGCTAACAAGAAGGTGCTTTGAAGATTCCCTCACAGCCCTTAATGTACGTTTTTGCAACTTTTCCACATCCACTATGCTTTTAAACACAAGTGCAGTGAACAAGAGAGTTCATATTTAGTCTTCTTCTTCTTGAGATTCAATATGGCTTTCGCTTATTTTGTCTGCTTCCTTCTGTCTCATCTTATGATCTTTTATTTAGTTCAGGCAAAGGGAAGAAATAATTCAACTTGTCCAGAGTCCTTTTCATGTGGAAATCTTACTGACTTGAGCTTTCCTTTCTCTCTTTCCACACAACCTGAATGTGGAATAATGCCCGTGTCTGGCTGTGATGCTAAACCATTTCCAAAAATCCAGTTGCTGCCTGGAGGAGATTGGTACTATGCTTTAGACTATCCGTTTAAATATACAGTTGAGGTAGGGGACCCTAAGCTTGAAACCACGTTGAGGCAACACAATTGCCAGGCTTTTAACAAAAATTTCTCCCTTCCAAACTCTCCTTCTATTTCTTTCAAAATCTTGCCAATGAATATTCTAGACTTATGGAAATGCAACAGCACTAGCAGTACCCAGAAGATCAACTATTTTGCTGGTTATAAGATATACAATGGCTGTAAAGGCTTCAGCATATACTACAAGCTTCCCCCAGGTAATGATGAAGACAATCGAGCAGGCAATCTTCCTGCCAACTGTTCACTTATTAGATTGCCAATCCGCTCGCTATCAGATGATCATGGTTTGTTCAATATGTTAAATGACGCTTATATAGTAGAATGGAAACTATTTGATGGCTGTTACCAATGTCACTATGGTGGAGGTCAATGCCAGACTGACAAAACCAACACATTTTATTGTCAGAAAGGTAGACATCTCCATATATGTGCTCCATTTTCAAGGTCAAGTTAACATTTGTTAAGACCCTTTCTCCTATTCCAAATCAAAAAATTATAAGATGTCGGAACATTATCCCCTGTTTTAGATAGTAGAGAGTAATAACAACAAAAGTATTCTTAGTTATGTGATCGTATAAGATAAGACCGCTGTAAGCTGGAGCAAATCCACAACCCTTCAGCTAGCTTGCCTCTTCTTGCAATATGATCTCGGTTTTTCTTTTGTTTGCTTCTATCTGTGTCAATTATATTCTCACCTTAGTTCAGGCCACAGAACTGATTCTACTTGTCCAAAGTCTTTTTCATGTGCATCTTATACATCTACTTGTCCACACATTCTGGTCGTGTGCTGATGTACATGCTTGATTACACCTGCATGGGACCCAAAGCTTCAACCACTTTGTGGGATCGTTAATAAACTTTTTCCCTCAACCACAGAGGAGTTTTATAATCTGAAACTTACAAGTGTTAGTATTGCAGATGGTAGCAATCTAACAGCAAGAACATCAAAAAGGGCTCACCTTCGGACAACCTGGTTCACGGTGGCAACAAGTAACTCATCTTCATTTTTCTTCTCTGTAACTTCCACTGCCCAGAAAGCCTCACAGATACCATTGTTTCCCTTTTGCTTTTTCGACTTGTATTTCCTCTCTCTGTAGTCTGTTTTCCAAATAGTTCGTAGGTCTTCCAGAATGAATTTAGTTTATAGTCTCGGATGGTCCATGACTTCAATATTTCCACAGGTGCAGTTTTGTTTACAGTTGGACTGTTGGTTTTACTCTTCTGCTTCAGAGAGAAGATTTTGTGGTACAAATACATCAGGTTTTGGGAATCTAATGCGGAGGATCACCAAAATATTGAAGCATTCTTAAAGAATTATGGATCATATGCTCCAAAGAGATACAACTATTCAGAAGTCAAAAGAATCACTGGTCGCTTCAAAAACAAACTAGGTCAAGGAGGATATGGGTATGTGTACAAAGGAACTCTGCCTAATGGAAGTCATGTGGCTGTGAAGATCCTGAATCGACTAAAAGGCAGTGGTGAAGAATTCATTAACGAGGTGGCAAGTATTAGCAAGACCTCACATGTTAACGTCGTGAGCCTTGTGGGATTTTGTTTTGAGGGACACAAGAGAGCTCTCATTTATGAATTCATGGCAAATGGATCTCTTGAAAAGTTTATTTATGAGGAAAGATCTGATACAGTTCGCCAATTGTGTTGGTCAACATTATACAAAATTGCACTAGGCATAGCTCGAGGATTGGAGTACTTGCATCGTGGTTGTAGCACTCGGATTTTGCATTTTGATATAAAGCCTCATAATATCCTACTTGATGACAATTTTTGTCCTAAAATCTCTGATTTTGGTCTTGCCAAATTGTGCATGAAACAGGAGAGTATTGTGTCAATGTTAGGTCCACGAGGGACTATCGGTTATATTGCTCCAGAAATTGTTTGCAGAAACTTGGGAGGTGTCTCTTACAAGTCTGATGTCTATAGCTACGGAATGATGGTTCTAGAAATGGTTGGAGGAAGAAAAAACGTCGATGAGGGAGTTGATCGCAGGAGTGAAATCTACTTTCCTCATTGGCTCTATCGACGAATTGAACTAGACGAAGAGCTTCAATTAATTGGGATTATGAATGAAGAGGAGAAAGAATGTGCAAGAAAGATGGTGATGGTGAGCCTATGGTGCATACAGACTGATCCTTCGAATCGACCATCCATGAGCAAAGTTGTGGAAATGTTAGAAGGGAACGTAGACTCTTTGCAAATTCCTCCAAAGCCTTACCTATATTCTCCCTCAAGAACAGAGGTAGATTCATCGGAAGTAGAACTGACCTAGTTTTATTTGTTGAATCTGTCAGCTGTTATTTGTGTAGTCTTATATTGTTGTGAATGTTTAGCAAAAGCTGCTACTGTTGCCTCTATTTTTCTTAGATGAATATATTACTCCCTCTGTACAATTTTATAAGGCACATTTTCCTTTTCAATTTGTCCCAAAGAGAATGACACATATTTATATTTAGTACTCCCTCCGTTCTAATTTATGTGATGTTGTTTGACCGGACATAGATTTAAGAAAAAACTTGGGATGGAGGGAGTTCTTGCTTCACACATTTCTCCTTAAAGATTAAAGATGGTGGCAAGTAGGATGTTAAATGGGCGGGTTGGGATGAATTTGGGCAGGCCAAAATGGGCTGAAGGATTTGGGGAGGGATATAGGTTAATGTCATATCATTTGTTGTAGATCTATTGTTTTAAAAAAGATTGACCCATGCAATAGGTGTTTTGTTCCATCCTCAGCATTGAACTTCAGCTTTAGCGGATTCACTGTTTCGTTGCCCCCTTGCATAGTTTTCACTGTTCCGTTGCCTCCATTAGTGCCCAGAGCCTTAAGCATTGTTCCTATAACGGAACAACGTCCACATTAACATTAGGAGGTACTTCTTGATTATGAACACCTGATTTAGACATTGTACCTGCAAAACTCGGAAGCTGGGCCAACCCGCTAGTGATATTGTCCTCTCTGGGCCTAGACCAACACGGCTTTAAAACACGTCACTAGGGTGTAAGACCTACTTACTTATATACTCAACATCTATCGTGTGTTTTTGTCGATGTGGGAATTTTTATCCTAAGCTGGGGTGTCGCAGTTCCATTTCCATCAGTATTACCACCAGTGTTTACTTTGTGCCAGATTCACTGTTACCATTGGCACCAAGCATTGAAACTACTGGTGTCTGGGCTCGTATGTGATTCACATACAGATCTGGCGTGCTTTGGCTACCATTCGTAGGTGGGTGGTCAGATCTAGCTGTTTCACAACCCCAAAAGGTGTAGCCCTAGACCCTAGTTGACGAAGTTTCCTCCATTTCATGCTCCTTCTCCGTAGCTGGTTGAGATGGAGTACCTGATGCTTCCTTGTTTCCATTCAAAGGTTGAATTCGAGCTCCCACTGAGCTACCAAAGGTAGCTAATGGGACTTTCCTGGGCCTTCCATGCCCTCATCCTCCTCCCTTTGCCATGGTTGACGACCTCGAGGCATGCTAACTATCATGCACCCAGAGTTAGAAAATAAATAAGAAACTCACTTGTTTTCAGGAAAACATTTTGAAGGACACACCCAAAGTCTCCACTTTTTCTCTTTTCGGATGAGTAATATACTTTAAGTTGACCATAATTAGGTCCACCTTAGCTATATCCGATATGATCACCATTAGTTTCTTGCATGTTGAAATATATGAAGGTGATACAGGACGTAGCTGGTCGCGATCTCCTCAGTTTGGTACTTTATTTTATTGAAGCTCCAAAAATCAAGTACTCTTTATTGATTTTGTATAAACAGCAAGTGAGAGTAAATTTTTTCTATTACAATGCCTGAAAAGGCTTCAGATTACTATAGTCATTGTGGAATATGTCATAACTGGATAGATATAAGACTTTAACTACATAAGATAGTGACAAAACAGAGAAAGAAACAGACAGCTTGAGTCAAAGAAGAAAGAAGAGAAAATGATGCATGGCCACAGGAGAGAAGTCCTCAGACGTTTCAGATCACTACAGAATTGACGAATAAACACGGAAACCTTTGGATGTATCTATATTTAACGCGGGGACTTTTCCAATCCCAAGTAATTGCAGTACAGGCAGTCTCTTCACAAGGTTTGATAAAGATGTCTTTGTTATTGGTGCAAGACTTCAAGTATTTCCGCTAACAAGAAGGTGCTTTGAAGATTCCTTCACAGCCCTTAATATACGTTTCTACAACTTTTCCAAATCCACTATGCTTTTAAACACAAGTGCAGTGAACAACTAGAGTTCATATTTAGTCTTGAGATTCAGTATGGCTTTTGCTTATTTTGTGTGCTTCCTTCTGTCTCATCTTCTGATCTTTTACTTAGTTCAGGCAAATGAAGTAACTAATTTCACCTGTCCAAAGTCCTTTTCATGTGGAAATCATACTGACCTGAGCTTTCCTTTCACTCTTTCCACACAACCTAACTGTGGAATAATGCCCATGTCTGGTTGTGATGTTAAACAACTTCCAAGAATCCAACTGCTTCCTGGAGGAGATTGGTACTATGTTTTGCGCACACAGTATAGTTATACAGTTGCGCTCAGGGAACCAAAGCTTCAAACGACGTTGTGGAAACACAAATGCCAGGCTTTTAATAAAAGTTTCTCCCTTCCAAACTCTCCTTCTATTTCTTTCAGCATAATGTCGTTTTACCTTTTCTTCAAATGCAACAGAACCAGTAATAATACCCCAAACATTACCCAAAAGAAGAACAATCATGCTGGTTATGAAATTTACAATGGTTGTAAAGGCTTTAGCATATACTACAAGCTTCCCGGAGATGACGAAGATAATCTAGCAGGCAATCTTACTGCTAACTGTTCACCTATCAGATTGCCAATTCACTTTGCCTCAGATGTTGTTGGTTTATTCAATAATATGTTAACTGCCGATTTTCTAGTAGAATGGAGACTGTCTGATGACTGTTACCAATGTCACTATGGTGGAGGTCAATGCCAGACTGATAAGACCAACAAATTTCATTGTCACAAAGGTAGACATCTCCATATAATGTGCTCCACTCTCAAGGTCAAGTTAACATTTTTTAAGGCCCTTTATTAGTCCATATGACAAATCCATAATATGTAATAACGTAATCCACTGTTTTTTGACAGTAGAAAGTAACAGAGAAAATGCTCTAGCTTATGGTAAGCTGGAGTGAGAATTGAAAAAAAAAAAACTTCAGCTAATTTGCCTCTTCCTGCAATAGGATTTAATATGATCTCGGTTTTTCTTTTATTTCCTTCTTTTTGTGTCATTATCTTATCATCTTAATTCAGGTGACTTAACTGATTCTACTTGTCCAAAGTCTTTTTCATGTGGAAATCTTACTGGGCTGAGTTGTCTTAACACACGCAAACTGATTGTGCACTGATGTGCATGCTAGATTACCCCTGCATTGAGAGCCGATGCTTCAATGTGGGATCAACATACTTCCAGGCTTCAGACTATCTCTGTTCAAATTGAACTCTCATTTTCCTATTAATAATAGACTTTTTCCCTTAACCCCAGAGAAGTTTTATAATCTGAAACTTACAAGTGTTAGTGTTGCAGATATTAGCACTCTAACAGAAGGAACATCAAAAAGGGGTCACCGAAGGACAATCTGGTTCTCGGTAGCCACAGGTAATTCATCTTCTTTTTTTCTTCTCTGAAACTGTCACTGCCAGCAGGGGCGGATCCAGCTCTATGGGTTCAACCTTTCTAAGGTTCTTAAAATTTATGGGTTTAGACCTATTAGTTATTGGAAGGGGAGCCTTGGAGCTACGGTAAAGTTGTCTCAGAGTGACCTATAGGTCAGGGGTTCGAGCCGCCAAAAGACTAATTACAAGGATCCTAAAAGATCTACTATCTTATCTACTTCCTCTACACATTCCTCTTTACACCAAAAATAAAAAGCTATAATACAGTTCCATTTAATTTTCTGAATTGAAGTGAATCTATCTTCAAAAATATCCCGTTTCTCTATCTCCACGCTGTCCACTATATGCATGATGAAATTTTTCTCCACCACTTCTTTTGTCTTTTGCTTCTCCTTGTCCTAATCCAGCAGCTTAGCAGGTTTGTTATATGTTCTGGCATGGACAATTTAGTTTCTGTGAGGCTGAAAAAGATGGACCAGAGCTGTGCAGTGTAAAAAATAAGTGGCTGTTCACCATTAACACCAAAGGCATATTAGATTATCTGTAATTCCCCTAGCAGCCAGCCAATCCCTAGTGAGTGGTCTGTTTTATATAGCCAAGTTCAGCAGAAAGATCCACTTTGGGAAGCCTAGGTTATTACAAGTTAGCCTCTTCCATGGTACTTTCTGAAAAGTTTCTCTGATCTTCCTCGATGTAGCATTTTGTCTTTATAATCTTCTGGATGATCTAAGATGCCTGTTTTGGATTGACATCTCATGCCAACAAAGCTTTTCATCCCTCGTGTCCATAGAGTTTTCCGTCCCTTGTGTCCATCAATCTAGTCAGGTACTCCATGGCTAAGACAAACAGATAGGGAGTCGATGGATCTTCTAGTCTTAGTTCCTTTTTAACTCTAGAAGGCTTTGTTGAACTTCCGTTGATCATAATGGAATGTGGATTTCCATTGATCATGATAGAATTTGATCATGCATCTATGTGATACCTTTTTCCTCCCATAGCCCTTCATAGTGAATGACTTAAGTATTATATTATCAGTGATAGCCCTCCCAGGGATAAATGTTGATCGACTGTTATCAACTGAGAAATCCATTACCCTTTGCAGTCTGTTAGTTACAATCTTAAAAATAATGTAGTACAACATGATATAGGTCTAAACTTCTCTAATAGATAAGCGGGTGTTTTACCTTAGGGATCAAGGTGATAGTATTAAATTGACTGGTAAGTGGCATATCTGCTATGGAGATACCAGTTTCCCCTTTTTCTCTTTTGACTTGCATTTCCTTTTCTTTAACATGTATATTTGAATTGTACCAAATGCAAACTATTTCTCAGATAGTGCATAGGACTTTCAGAATGAATTTAATTTATAATCTGTGATGGTGCATGACTTCATTTTTTTTCACAGGTGCAAGTTTGTGTACTGTTGGACTGTTGATTTTACTCCTCTGCTTCAGAGAGAAGATTTTGTGGTACAAATACATCAGGTTTTGGGAATCTAATACTGAGGATCACAAAAATATTGAAGCATTCTTAAAGAACTATGGCTCAGATGTTCCAAAGAGATACAACTATTCAGAAGTTAGAAAAATCACTAGTAGCTTCAAAAACAAACTAGGTCAAGGAGGATATGGTTATGTGTACAAGGGAAGTCTGCATAATGGAATTCATGTGGCTGTGAAGGTCCTGAATAGGCTAAAAGGTAGTGGCGAAGAATTCATTAACGAGGTGGCAAGTATTAGCAGGACATCACATGTTAATATCGTGAGCCTCGTGGGATTTTGTTTTGAGGGTCGCAGAAGAGCTCTCATCTACGATTTCATGTCCAATGGATCTCTTGAAAAGTTTATCTATGAGGAAAGATCTAACAGAGTTCGCCAGTTGAGTTGGCCAACATTATACAAAATTGCACTAGGCATTGCTCGAGGATTGGAGTACTTGCATCGTGGTTGTACCACTCGGATTTTGCATTTTGATATAAAGCCTCATAATATCCTACTTGATGACACTTTTTGTCCTAAGATCTCTGATTTTGGTCTTGCCAAACTGTGCATGAAACAGGAGAGTATCGTGTCAATGTTAGGTGCACGAGGGACTATTGGTTATATTGCTCCAGAAATTGTTTGCAGAAACTTGGGAGGTGTCTCTCACAAGTCTGACGTCTATAGCTACGGAATGATGGTCCTAGAGATGGTTGGAGGAAGAAAAAATGTTGATGTTGGAGTTGATCGCACAAGTGAAATATACTTTCCACATTGGCTCTATCAACGAATTGAACTGGACGAAGAGCTTCAACTGATCGGGATAATGAATGAAGAGGAGAAAGAATGTGGAAGAAAGATGGTGATGGTGAGCTTATGGTGCATACAGACTGATCCCTCAAATCGACCATCGATGAGCAAGGTTGTGGAAATGTTAGAAGGGAACCTAAACACTTTGCAAATTCCTCCCAAGCCTTACCTATATTCTCCCTCAAGAATAGAGGTAGATTCATCAGCAATGGAAATGACCTAGTCTTTTTCTGTTCATATCAATGTAGCAGATCAAACATTACATCAACTACCAGGAGAAGTTTATGCTTTGTTCTTAACTAGCAAAGAGAAGAAAGATTTGGTTCAATCAATGTAGTAGTAATAATCTGTCTAGATCTTTAGAGAAAAGGAATATTTAACGCAGATCTAAATTTGTATTGCAATTATCATTAGTCTCAGGGATGTAAAATTATTACAAGTAAATTGAAAGGATCTAATGACTTTACATACTCAAAATGCAAAGTTTTCCCAGATTTCCATGACAAAATGGGAAAGAAAAGTAAAAAGAAAAAAGAAACTCTCAGACTCTTAATCTTTTTTTTTTTTGATAACCATGGTGTTCGCGCCAGTTTTCGCGCACCTCGACTAATTCTACGGGATACCTGCCACCTCTCACCAACAACGTGCATCAAGTAACTTTGTTCACCAAGGCTAGAACAGATGGGAAGAAATTTGCTTTCTGAGAAATTTCCAGATCCACTAGCAGGTTTGATGTTATAAGGTTGACTGGAAAATAATAATCACAAAAAATAATTCCACTCAACAATTAACTTAATAGTCTTCCTTTTCTTGAGGTAGGAAATTTTCCATATGGCTTTTAGTCTTCTTCTTTTGTTTCTCTTCCTCAATTATTAGTCTTCCTCTTTTGTTTGCTTCCTCAAATTATTATCATTTTTGCCACGATTTCTTCACCTCCATTATTTCTATTTCGATCTACTTTAATATGTTTTTCCTTGAGTCGAGTATCTATCGGAAATAACCTCTCTACCTTCCAAGGTAGGGGTAAGGTATGTGTACTCTCTACCCTCCTAGACCCCACTTGTGGGATTACACTGGGTATGTTATTGTTGTTTTTTCTTCAATTGCAACACTAGTGTCTCTTAAAATCCTCTTTTGGTATTCTCTTTCTCTTTTGTTTGCAACAGAAAGTGGATTTGTAGTTGTCAAAGGAAATACTAACAAGAGTTATGATAATAGTAGTAATTTTATTGTTCACACATTGACATAACGTATATATACTATATAGCACCTGATAGCCTTCAATCAAAATGATTTGGTCTGCATTCAATTTTTAATGCAGTAGCAAGGACATGAAGATGGTCTATCGGAAACAACCTCTCTACCTTCGAAGTAGGAGTAAGGTGTGCGCACACTCTACCCTCCCCAGACCCCACTTTGTGCGACTACACTGGGTATGTTGTTGTTGTTGTTGTAGCAAAGACATGAAGGATGATGGATCAAATAAATCATCGCTCCGTCAATGTCCAGAAGCTGAAGCTGATGATGCAACTAAGTTCGACTAAGTCATCAAAAGTCAGTCTATTTTTTGATTATATATACATAGTGAACACTGAATATAACATATCTTGTACATAAAGCAGAAGGTACCATAAACTAGTTTGGAATTGAAACATACTTTGATTGATATATGTACACTTGATACAATTAGTTGTTGTCATGCTTTTAGAAGAAAAGTATAGTGAAATAAAATTCAGTACTCATTCCACCCAATTTATGTCCAAGTCCTTGAGTTTCATGAGCCATTTTTTTGCATCTTGTGCAACAAAAGGTTTAGACGACATTGTTTCACAATTTACATCATTAGTTAACAATTCAACTTTCTTCTCTTTGGCAAGGCTTGCTTGTCTGTTAGGATGCCTTACCTTAAGTGATAGAAGACGTGAAACTTCATGAAGTCCACCCCATTTTTCTAATGCACGAGCGATATCATAGCGACCTGTAGGAGATAACTTGAAACAATCAGAACTATTTCTAGGAAACATTGTGTCAACCACCATTGTGGTCCGGGACCATAGAAATTCCTCAAGATGCACTTTCAAAACACGTACTCCCTCCGTTCCAATTCATGTGACACTCTTTCCTTTTTAGTCAGTCCCAAAAAGAATGATATCTTTCTCTATTTAGTAACAATTTAGCTTCAGACTTTCCATTTTACCCTTAATGAAATGATTTATAGTCACAAAAAAATTTATGTCTTATTTTAGACCACAAGTTTCAGAAGTCCGGGTCAAACACCTTCATATAAAATGGGACGGGGGAAGTAGTACCATAACCAAAACTACGGAACCCTATGAACGTTTGGTACTCATTAAAGTTACAGAGCGATGTAGTTTGCTGATCTTGCTTATTTTGATTGAGCTTGGAAGTAGCATATTTTCTTATTCAGTTTTCCATCCACTTTGTAAGTGGCTGCTAGATAGGTAAGATGGTTATCTGTTCTTGTATAAATTCAGAAGTTTCCATGTTCAATAATAGGCTGGATATTGAATCATTTCTTTCTTCTTTTATACTTCAATTCAGTTTTAAGAGAGTTTATGTTTTAACAAACCCGCAGAAGTAAGATTCAACCATTGCACCTATATGAACAAGACTAGTTAATATTATTGGACTTCTTATAGTGACACAGTATCCTGCACTTTTATTTAACTTAGAGTTAATGGTCTAAAACACACCTAAAGTATCCCGGTTTTTCGAGTTCCATACCTGAACTATTAGGTGTACGAGTTTTCTACCTGAACAATCACCAACTATTTTATTAGACCACACCTCAACAATTAGTTGTTCCCTTTTCCTACCTGAAATATCACCATCGTTCAGGTAGGAAAAGGCACCAATTGATAGTTGAGGTGTGTTTTGATAAATAGTTGGTGATAGTTCATATATGAAACTTGAAAAAAGGGGATACTTTAGGCGTGTTTTTGGCCCTTCACTCTTATTTCTTCCATTTTTGTAGGGTGGTGAGTGGGGAGGAGGAGTGAATTATATCAAAAAAGGAATAAAACCTTTTAATCGAGCTCCATACCTGCACGTTCGAAGGATTTTCTACTGGGCATATATGATGGATCCATTCCCCAGTTCTTTTGGAAGCGACTGATCTGAGAAATTGCAGATTCATTTTCACCCTCAATCAAAATAATCAAGAAAATATGAAATGCAAAAGGAAAGGTGGTAAGATTTAGTGAAACTTTTTTTCTGTCATTGATCAGTATCGTATGCTGTTTTTTTTTTCTTTTGCATGTGTTCATAGTTTTTGCAAGAAATGGGAAGTTGATAATTAGTACGAAGAACTATTAAACTAACCTCCTCTTGTAAATTTTCCAAGCTATCCCAATAACCTTTTGGTTTGCGGTGTTTGTAAGCAAGAGATAGATTCATCAACGAAGAAATTCTTCTAAAACCTCCCATACGTGTAATCGCCTTTTCAATATCCACTCTTCCGTGTTTTCTGAGTTGCTTTCTCATAGGCATAAATCCTTCCTGTCCATGTTCGGAGATAAAAGCCAAGAGCTCAGCTTTGAGAATTTCAATATCCCTCTGCAACCCTGGAACTTTCGGCCTTTGTCTAGGTGAATGTAAACTACTACTGTCTGAATTCTGCCCAGCTGGTCTATCATAATAAACAGATGAATCCTTGATCGATGAACTAACCGTTGCCTCTCTGAATGCATCGTGGTTAAATTGCTCAAGAGGTTTCTCAGTCTCTCGTTCCTCAATGTAATCTCGGATTGCACATAAGTTTGAAGGAAGGTCCTCATATATGACCTGAAAATGTCACAAACTTCAGAAAATCAAGAGAATCAATGTAATAATATGACAGAACATAGAAACATTTCAGAGACCTACTCTCTAGTTGTGCTTCGTAACAATAACCTCCCTTCTAGTTTGCAATGATACGCTTACCTCCTTTACTTTGATTTCTTCGTAACTACTATTTTTAATCTATGTTTAATAACTTTTCTTATTTCGGAATCCTTATATAGGAGTTCGAGTACTTGAGTTTAGTTAAATTCAGACTACAACCAATTCATTACAAGTTCGTTCTTCTTTTCCTCTATTTTCAGACAAAAAGTTTCCTCTAATCCTTCCATACAAATAAAAAGGGCAGCCCGGTGCACTAAAGCTCCCACTATGCGTTCGGGGTCCGGGGAAGGGACAAATGTAGTAAGATAAATTTCAATGTTAAGTGGATGAAGAGAGTAGACATGGATACAAACCTCTTCCATAATTGCTTCAGAAAGAAATGAATTCTTGTGCATTTTTGACTCCACACTGTACTTCAATAGAGTATGATGACTGCCTAATTGCTCTAAGATCCATTTTCCTTGAAAAGAATCGAAATCTCCTTCCACCTGCTCGAAGCTAATTTCTTGTTCTATATGTTCAGATAAGTCTAGAACGACACGTGCATGGAGTACCATGTATAGAAGACCCTTGCATCCTTCCTGAAAATGGACAAGTAGAACCATCACCTAATATACGAGAAACATGTTTCGTTGCAATACACAACGTATTGCATTATTACTTTCAATATGAAACTAACACAATTCTTTGCAGTTCAATTGTGAAAGATGACCGTTGTATTCAATTCTGTTATTTAAATCAAACGCAACTCACCTGAAGAATGCGAACTTTGTTGTTGTCTCGTGATAAGATCTTACTGATTGCTAAATTTGGAACTATCCTGCAATAATTCGGGACGAGTTACCATTAGTATGACCAAGCCAGAAACTATACATTAAGTGAAATGTCATCATCAGAGAAAACCAAGTCCTGAAAACTTACTCAGGAAGACTTTCATAAGCAGTCAAAACATTCCATACTTCACGAACTGGAGCTTTTACTGTAATACTAGCAACAACGCAACGATGAACACCTCCATTTTCCTTCATCCAAAAGCAATTTATCAAAGGGACTACCAAAAGAATACGGCTTCACAGGAATAGGTAAGTCATAGTATACAATCTATTAATTACCAGTAGACCATCAAATCTTCGGAGATGGACTTCATCCACCACGCATGGCTTGTCAAGTCTGCAAGATTTCCCAAATATTCCCCAATTATTACTCACATCACTTGTAGCTGGTGCTGACGGGCCAAAAGTGGCTTTGACAAACTTGTCCTTTAAGTGTTCACCGGAAGATTTATCTTCGTGGGATAAGGCATGATCAATATCTCTCTTAGGGGAAATAAGGTAAGAACCAGGTTCCTCTTTGGTATCAGCATGAGTGACAGAAACACTCTGATCACCTTGATAACTGTTTTCAGCTCTACAGGACAACGCTTGAAGATTTACCGGGAGGTCTGAACTGATAATCCTTTCCAAGAAAATGGCAGGAAAGTTGAACCTCGGTATGACACTAACTTCATAACTTAGTATAGCTGTTGAAGACCTGAAACGAAAACTAGGGCAATAAGAAACCAAGGAATAACTATGTTTACGTGTAAAAATATGTCCGCGTCATAACTCATAAGTACATTAGAGGAAATTGTCCTTAGACATTTAATTGCAGCATTTTCGAAGGGTTTGACTCTATGTTTAACCTCCTGAAATTTGTTTTGAGATTTAGGTCCTCGAAAGCAAGCCAACCACAAAAGGTGGCAAGTTAGACTCGAACAATTCAAAACTTATGATACCCGAGCTGATCAAAAAGCAAAGTTCTGTCTGCTACAATAAAGATCATACCTTGTTCCGACTCTCACAGACCATTTGCCTTCAAACTTCTTGAAGTCACCATCAACCATAGAGAAATGGAGCTCGCGAACATTATCCTAAATTTGTAAAACATAATCAACCAAATCAAGGAGAGCAAATGAACAATGTAAGAGAAAGGCTGTCATGTTTTAGACAAGCATGGACTGTAGTCATCAAGACAAATAGATTAGAATGTCAAAGCTCCCACAAACTATCATACACACAGTGACACAGATTTCATATGCTCACCGAGTTGATGAATTCTTGGAGATCCAATACAACGCGAGCTTCTATGTGCCAATAGAGTGATCGCTGGATACCTCTTTGCTCCAACCAAATACGTCCAGGACGTGGACAAGGAATTCTCCTACTGTGATTAACAAGTGATTCAAGCCTCAGCATGTAGTGCAAAATATATCCCTAAATCATCATAACCACAAATATATGCAATACGAACTTCACGGCAATATGACAGACAGAAAACTTCAAGATAATATAAAAGTTGCAGTGTCAGATGACAAATTCTTCCTGGCGTTCAGATTTAAAGTAAAAGTTATTTTTTTTTTTTGGAAATACAAGAACAGACCATTTTCCAAATGTCATCAACTATAGATTTTAGCAAAGGAACCCAATAACTACCACCTATTGGAAATAAAAATATAGACTCCAATGAAGCCATTAACCTGCTTGAATCTTGTAATGAAAGGTACTTACACATTCCTTTTGAGTGCAGCTCAATGCTTACTTGTTTGAACAAATCTAAAGCAAAACACATAGGCCATGAATTCAAAAAAAAAAAAAAAAAACTTAAGCTAAGGAGATTCAACAACTTCTACGTATACAAGAAAAAAAAATTATGCTAATACAAGTATCTTTTTTTTGGTCATAATGGCGGTGTCTGAGCCAGCCTGTCCGCATCTTGAGTATTCACAAGTTAAAGATATGGCATATAGGTCTAACCCAACCCCAAAAGCTAGCTCATGAGGGGAAGATTGCCCAAATCAATATAAGCAACCACCAGTTAATTCCCCAATTAATTTGGCACTCTAATCCGCTCTAACGCCCACTTCACACACAGGCCCAACTGGAGCGTGGATCAGGAGTCCAAATGGGGATGGACCTTGCTCTGATACCATGTAAAGACACGGCATTTGAGCCTACCTCAACCCCAAAAGCTAGCTCATACGGGGAGGATCGTCCAAGTTCATATAAGCAAACCACCAGTCCATTAGTCAACCAATTAATGTGGGACTCCAACCCACTCTAACAGGAACAAATCACGCAGCTTATTTTGCTTCTATAGTTATTTAAACGTGAGACCTCACGATTCTCCTCCCACTTCATTGATCACTAGTTCACACGCTTAGTAACAAGGGATGTTGTTGGTTCAACTCCTCTATCTTTCTTAAGAAATAAATTTAATAGGTAAAAATTATTAACAAAAGACTAAAATCCCGAACTCATAAGCTTCAAATCATCGCTAGTATTTTATTAGCATAACAGAAAGTAAGCATACATTGCTAGTATTACCTGCTAACAAGATTTGGGACAAAATCAGCAAGCCTTTCATAATCAGTAAGAGCATTCCAAACAGAATCAACATCAGCATTCACCAATATCTCAGCTTTAATCTTTCGTTCTCTCCACGAGACAACTTCCACTTCACATCCTACTTTTTTCTCTGCAGTAACAACAACACCATCTTCTCCTCCTCCTCCTCGTAACAAATGATCCCCTCTTCCTCCCTTTTTGTAATAATACATTTTACTATCATTCTTGGAATCAAATGAAAAAATAGATTTCCATGTACAAATTGATAGAAATTTGTTGTTGTTTTCATAGTTTTTTGGTCTGATTGTGAAATGGAAATGCAGAGAATGCATAGAGTACTGAAAGTTAATTGAGTTATAATTAGTTGATTTGAAATTGATGATTAATGTTTGAATAGTGGTTATTTTTCTGTTATATATATATGTTTGATTGACAGTTAATTCTTGACCACATATATGTTTGGATAAAGGGGACAAGAATGAGTGGTCACTAGGCTTATGATTTGTTCTTTTTCTCTTTTCTTTTGTGTAGGGGCAGAATCGGTATTTTAATTTTTGTGAGTTTTAAATCTTAGAGTGGCAACTTCAAGGATTAATAATTGAATTTTAAATTTAGTATGTACATTATTTAATGGATTTTTAATGAAAAATTAGACATAATGTTCATTTAGTTAAAATTAAGGTAGAAATTTAGTATATAGTATAGGCTTAGTAGTAGTTTGGAGCATCGTCCAAATTGTAGCAATTCACTTTTTTTAAGGCGGGAATCGGACCTTCACCAATAAGGTGAAAGTTCAGGTAGCCAACCAACTCAACTACTAAGATTTCCTTGTGACAATTCACTTTCTTACAATAGTAATAGCATTAATTTGTAGTTTCTTGTGTTTACGATTTCTGTTACCACCTGTGTTTCTTGTGCTTTAGTAATTACATTATTTAGTTGTTGTTATTGTTCTTTTTCTAAACGTTATGTACTGCTTTCTGTTTTGTTTGCTATGTCTTATTTTCTTTTGCAAACTGCTTTAGAATGCTTTTCTTCAAGTCGAGGATTTATCGGAAACAACCTCTCTACCTCCACGACCACGAGGTAGGAATAAGGTCTACGTATACTCTACCATCCCCTCTCTCTTTGGCTTCTTTCTCTCCTTTTCTTCTTGAAATTAAATTACAGTGCTATTTTTATGACTTCCACACCACTTATCATTTTTAAGTTTCAATCAACAAAAAAAAATCACAAATCACAACTAGAAGTACACGTAAAACAATTCATACTCCAAAGTCCAAATATCTAGCAAATCTCCAAACGTCCATCAAAATCAATCTCAAATCACCAAACAACTAACATATTCACCAAACATACTAAAATATCTAACGGTAAGAAAAAACATTACAAAAGTTATAACAATTACAACAACAACAACATACTCCCACGTAGTTGGGTACGCAAACCTTACCCCTACCTTGAATAAAGGGTCAAATTGTTATTAGTTTCTACCATAAAGGAAAAACTATAAGACGATAAGCTCATTAAGACAAATGCTAATAGTTTTACTATGCCTCTCTATCCCACAAAATTAGGGGTAAGATCGGCATATATACATCCCACCCTCTCCAGAACCTCACGTGTAGGATTACACTGGTTAGTTATGTTATTATTGTTGTTGTTAATAGTTTTGTTATCCGATGGTTGGTTGCTAGACTCAGCTTCATTGATGGCGATTAATCTGCCAAAACTCTTGCAAATTTTGATCGATGTGCTTTCCCCTTATTGTTTGTCCTCTTACCATACACCACTTCAAATATGGATTCCTCATTTGGTTCCTAAAACGTGAGGTGAGCTGTTGATTCCACTCTTGGAGTGACTAAACATAAACTCCGAATACAGGCTTAGATCGTTTGTATATACAAATTTTTGGGTGCTAAGGTGATGTCTAGCTTCTCAACTGGTAGACAGTTCCTTTTCCCATATCAATCAAGAAGTAGATTTAAGTTGATTCTTCCGCGCAAAAGTTGGTCAATGCAAGCTGTAAAAGTTGAAAATGGGGGGCAACCAAGACCCTCAATTCACAAAGGCGTTAAATGAAGCTCGAGCAGATTACCTTTATAACAAGTTGTGCATGATAAATATCTATGCTCCGACTTGAGAGGAATGTTACAAGAATGAAAGTAGACTTGTTTCTTTGAATGTGTTTCTTCTTTTAATTTTGCTTTCTGAGAAATTTCCAACAATGGAAGTTCTTAGAAGTTGCCTATATTTGAAGGCAAAGACTTTTCAATAACTTGACTCGAAAATGAAAGAAGTGAAAATGACCAAAAGGTAAAGAATCTACGTAATATGATTCTCTACGAACTCCATCCAATCATCTATACAACAAGGGAGAACTTTCTGATTACACCAAAAGAAAATAAGGGGATGGAGACTACTCGTCAACTGAGAGAAGCTCGATTCTACTCCTTCAAAAGCTCTCCTATTTCTCTCTCTCTCCAGACTACAAACACATATTATATCTGTTGTTGCTGTTGATATTTTCTTAATCAAAAGTGTTCATCATGGATTTAGTTTCTTGGTTCATTGTCTTCATTTTGTTTGGTTTGAGGTGCTTTGGTTCTGTTCAAGGACAGAACACACCTTATTCAAACTGTCCTGAAGAATTTCAATGTGGAAGTTCAGAAATTCTGAGCTTTCCTTTCTACAAACCCGATCAACCTGATTGCGGATTGTGCAAAGTTGAATGTGATGCTACTCCACATCCCGCAATTGAATTGGAAGGAGTTAAGTATCAAGTTCTTGAAAAACAGAATGTCTTTGTCACAATTAAGGATCCTATTCTTGAAAATTTCTTGAAGAAAAAAAGTGGTCAATCTTTTGATAGAAATCTTTCTCTCCCAATATCTCCTATAATCACCTATAGAGTCCACCCCTTCCTCACCTTGTTTAAATGCAAGAAGGGATTCCAAGACGATTTCTCTTACGAGGGCTTTCAGAGTTACAATGGTTGCGAAAGCTTCACATTATACTATAACCACTCGTCCGTTTCTTCTACTAGATCAACTCTTCCTACTAGCTGTTCAATGATTCAATTGCCTATGGCGTCAGGTTTTGAATCAAAATCGAACAGTACTGACCTGTTCGATATGTTAGCTGCTGCTGTTTCTCTAGGATGGACTGTATCTAATAAGTGTAATCAGTGTTATTCGAATGGAGGACGGTGTCAAGTTGACAGTAACAACAAATTTCTTTGTTCTGTTGGTGAAGGAAAAGGTATCCAAGAAAAAAATTCTTCTCTTTAATAGGCATCACAGAAGTATAATATACCTGATTCTTTCATCTACTATTCTTTATTTATTCGTGTTCGTGTTGTAGGAACATTCAAAAAGCACCATCATTGGAGAACATGGTTCGCGGTAGCTACAGGCAACTACACCTTCTTTCTTCTATTCTTGTTTTTCTCCTTTTGCTTTTTCGAATTTCTCTTTTGTAAAATTGTACTAGTTGCATTGTCCCGAATACAGACTCTTCCCAGTGTATGACTTCATTTTTCTCCTTACCGTTGCAGTTTTATCTTGCATTGGAATCTTGATTTTGCTCTTCTGCTTCAGAAAAAAGATTTTTCGGCACAAGTACATCAGGTTTTGGGAATCCGAACCTGAAGATCATCGAAATATTGAAGCATTTCTCAAGAACTATGGGCCATATGCTCCGAAGAGATATAGCTATTCAGACATCAGAAGGATGACCGGTAGCTTCAAAAACAAACTAGGTCAAGGAGGATACGGTTATGTATACAAAGGAAGTTTGCACAACGGAAGTCCTGTGGCTGTGAAGGTTCTGAATGGACTAAAAGGCAGTGGTGAAGATTTCATTAACGAGGTGGCAAGTATTAGCAGGACATCACACGTTAACATCGTGAGCCTTGTGGGATTTTGTTTTGAGGGTCGCAAAAGAGCTCTCATTTATGAATTCATGGCAAATGGATCTCTTGAAAAGTTTATCTATGAGGAAAGATCTGACAGAGTTCGTCAACTGGATTGGCCAGTACTATACAAAATTGCACTAGGCATTGCTCGAGGATTGGAGTACTTGCATCGTGGTTGTAACACTCGTATTTTACATTTTGATATAAAGCCTCATAATATACTGCTTGATGAAGATTTTTGTCCTAAGATCTCTGACTTTGGCCTTGCCAAACTGTGCATGAAAAAGGAGAGCATCGTGTCAATGTTAGGTGCACGGGGGACTATCGGTTACATTGCTCCAGAAATTGTTTGTAGAAATTTGGGAGGTGTCTCTCACAAGTCTGACGTCTATAGCTACGGAATGATGGTCCTAGAGATGGTTGGAGGAAGAAAAAATGTTGATGAAGGACTTGATCGCACGAGTGAAGTCTACTTTCCAGATTGGCTCTATCAACGAATTGAACTAGACGAAGAGCTTCAATTGATTGGGATAATGAACGAAGAGGAGAAAGAATGTGCACGAAAGATGGTGATAGCGAGTCTATGGTGCATCCAAACTGGTCCCTCAAATCGACCATCTATGACTAAAGTTGTCGAAATGTTAGAAGGGAACTTAAACTCTTTGCGAATTCCTCCCACGCCATACCTATATTCTTCCTCAAGGACAGAGGTAGATTCATCAGAAGTAAAATTGAACTCATCAGCACAAGAATTGGCCTAATCTTTTTGTTGATATGTTAGCTACAGTTAGTCATCAGGGACGTAAAATCGTGAGAAGATAATAGTTTTATCTTCTCACATTCAGAAAAGTTCTCGTTCAACTCCTCTTTACCTCCACGAGATAGGGGTAAGGTCTGCATACACTCTTTCCTCCCCAGACGACCCCACTTGTGGAATTATACTGTGTATGTCGTTGTTGTTGTTGTACTTGCAAACTTTCTTCATGGCGTTTTGAATGGTTGCTTCTTTAGTCTTCTTCTTTTGTTTGTTTCCTTAATCATAATTTCTTCAAATGCAACACTAGTGTAACTAACCAAAACAGAAGGAAAAAAAGGATCAATTATTGGAAAAAAAATTACTCACACTCGGTATTTGCACTAAATCAAAAAATACACAACTTTTACTTATCTAGTTAATGGTCAAAAACACATCTGAAGTATCACGTTTTTACGAATTTCCTACCTGAACTATCAAGTGTTTACTTGGCTGTAGCTTTCATGTTCACGGTTCATGAAATTTAGATGATGTATCATGCGTAAAAATATATCACGAAGTCGTATTGATTTTTAAGATTTATTTGTATGTCGTAGTTTTGAAATGTATTTTTCTTTTAATCTTTATTTGTAGCTATGAAATCGTGACGATTTGGTGATATAACATGAAGTCATACCACCCTTTGATTAATTACTTGCATGCATGCTACCGTTGTGAAATCTCTTTTTTCTTTGAAATCATAACAATCCGATACAGTTTATAGTAATCTCGTAGGTCATCGAGATTGAATATAATATGAAATTATATTGATATGTCATGACTTGGATGTGACAGTACACCGATTTTGATTCCTCTTGCGAGCTCACTTGATCATCTCTGTCGTTCAACTTAAAAGTATTTTGATTCGTAAATTTTTAATTAAACTTTTTTTTTAATCAATTTTTTTATTTTTTATTTTTAAAAAACTTAAAAGGCCATTTTCGCACAAATATCAAAACTCGGGATAATGTTTAAATTGTAACACAAAAGTTAACTTTTATGCAAATCACTCCAATTTATAAGACTTCAGGCCCAAAACAAAGTCCAAAGTTGGTTAGGGAATGCAATTGGGCTAACTGAGGCCCACAAATTGGAATTAATATTATGAAGTAACAACAACAATGTAGGCAATGTAATTTCACAAAGCGAAATCTCGAAAAAGTAAAGTGTAAGCATACCTTACTCTTACCTTGAAGATAGAGAGTTTGTTTTCGATAGTTTAATATTATGAAGTGAAAATTTAAATAAATATTAAATTTTAAACGACTAATAAAGGAGAAGTAAAGGTAGAAATGACGAACGATACGGTTGCAGAGCAAACTCGCATAAAAAGAGTGTATTGAACTACTTTAAAAGGTAAAAAGAAATAAGTAGTTGAAACTATTTTGTAGTAGCAAATATCATACTTATTAAATTATGCTCTCGCACTCTCCCTGCAAAAAAAAAATCAAATCGTCTCATCGCGCCCCGCACCTGCATAAATCTAAACTCGCCCTGTACAAGTTCAAACCCACACCGTCCCATTGCCATCCTAACCAAAGCAAGTACTAATTTCTTTCAATTTACTAAAAAATGAATGGATTAAATCAATTGCTTTTATTTTGCCGCTCCCCCCTTTAACTTTATGGCCCTATGTTCTTGAAACACTCATTGGAATTGAAGGCTCCATAGAAAATTAAAAAAATTCTTTAGTCAAAGAAAGAAAAAGAAAAAGTATAGTACTCCCCTCGTCCATCTTTACTCGAACATATTCGACTTGACACACTTTTTAAAAGATAATAAATAAAAATGTAATTTTATTATATCATCTTTATTAATTACAAGTCATTTAAATGGTGAAAAATAAATATTAATATTTAATAGCAAGGGTAAAATAAATATAAAATAATAAATTATCTTTTGATTTTATAAACTGAACAAATAAAATTGAACAACTATTTTTAGTATACTGAATAAATAAAGATGAACGGAGAGAGTATTAAAAAATAAAAAAAGGTAGTCATACATGGGAAATGTTGCATGGAATCAAGCAAATTATAATAGCATTTGATTTTGGCCCCACACGTTGGAGACAAGAAGAGAAACAGAAGGTCATAATTACTTAATTTATTCTATTTTAGTCATAAGAAAGTGTGAAAGACAAATTATTAAACAAATCATATTTCTAATCAAAATCCCAAACTTTGCTTTTTGTCTTTAGACCAAATCATTAATCCCCCACCCTTTAAACATAAACTTGCACTCTTTACCTTTTTAATTTCTTGCTTTTACTTTATTATACTTCTCTTTGATTTTTTGTTCTTATTTTTTGTCATTATAGTCATTAACTAATTAACTACATGTTGAATTTGTTCTTTGCCATTTTAGGTATTTTATAGGTTCTTAATGATGATAATTGGATTGTGTTTACTATAGATGAAAATACATAACTTCAAGTGATAGGAGTACTTGACCTTTTTCGACGCCTCCAATCACGATAAGCTAACTCTACTCTGAATACGCTCCGTCCATCTCTTTCTGTAGACTCGTCTGACTTGAGCAAATCTTAGAATTTGTCCGAGTTCTCGTCCATATTTTAAAAATTTGACCAAATATATTAAAACATGACAGATGATACTCTCCAGTTGTAACGCGCATGTAACGCTCGCCCTCTAGCTAGGCCTATAGGTTCACCAAAAGTCCTCTCTTAAGCTTTTTGTTACTAGCTAGCTAGCTCTCAGGACATCCAATATAACACTCTTTCAATGTTCATAGGTTTCCATATCAACCGTCTCACACATAACATATTCACCAGAAAATCATGTAGTGTAACATAGGTTAAATATTAGTTATTATGAGTGTAATTTTTATTTTACACACACCTTAACACAACTAAAAAAAAATTTTACACCCCCTTCGTCAAATTTCTAGCTCCGCGCTTCACTATGTTTGTGTGTGTGTGTGTGAAAGTGCTCTTTAATTTGAACAGCAACAACGACAACATACACAATTGGGGAGGGTGGTGTGCAGTGTGTACATAGCGTTAACCTTATCTTGAAAAGATAGAGACATTGTTTCGATAATGTGTCTCGAACCAAAAGAAACCAAAGGCTATATTTACAAGAGCTTGTTAATTGGGATTGGAACTTTTTAAATTTTATGAACTCTCATTGTTTAAAGTAGTATAGAAGTGACAAATGATGTTACATGGCATTAAATCTGAGTTGTTGTTTGAAAGATTTATTGGTTTTATACCCCAAAAGCAAAAGTGAAATTTGAGTACTTCAAGAGAAGAACCAAAAGAACGTTACTTTGTTTCTTTATTCAAGGACACAAATACCACAAAAAAGCCACTAAAGCCCTTTATGAAATTAGTATATATTTTAGTATTATTTTATACTCTAGTGTTTTTTAAAAATTAAATCAGCTTCTGAACACTAGATTAATTTCCATAAGACATCTGCTATTTAAAACGGATTAGAAAGTAATAGAATGACGTCTCAGCTAGGGGTGTTCACGAGTCGTTTTTTTTAATCGATTTGATTCAGTTTATAGTTTGGTTTGATTTTTAACCAAATCATGAACAGCCCTAGTCTCAGCATGACCCAAGATCGAAGGTCAAGAGTGTGGTACGAAAAAAAAAAACACAAGCTTCATTATTACTTTATTTCGTTTATATTTATTTGTTCAGTATTGACTTAACACATTTTTCAAGAAATAATAAATAAAATGACAACATATCACTTTTATAAATTCAATGCTTTGGGAAATAAATATTACTTAATAATAAAGATAAATTAAAAAGTAAATAATAAATTATCTCTTGATTTTTAAAATTAGACATAGCAAGAAGATGCATTGGTTGATAACATATCTATTGCCCTTCATCGACCCATCCCCATAACAAGCTTCCTATTGGCTTCTCTTGAGACTCGTTTTTCTATTATAATGGACAAGCAAAAGTTAATGAAAACGTATTTCTTTTAAATTACCGAAGTGAGCTGAGCAACATTATTTTTGGGACGAAGGGAGTATTATTATTATTTTGTTCGTCTCATATTAGTTAACTACCTTACTAAAAATAATTATCTTATATTTTCTCTGTTTAAAATCAATTGTCACTTATTTTTATTTTTGATTTTTTACTTGTCATTTTTTATATATCAAGAAAAAGACAAAATAAAATTTTTTATTTTATCCTTAATTTACTGATTAAGACTTTTTTAAAATTTTAAATGGTCAATTTCAACTAGTACCAATTAGCAGGGGGTAATATGGTAAAGTCACTATTTCAATTATTATTTTCTTAATGGATGTGTCAAGTTAAAAAATGATAATAATTTTGAAGTATTAATTATCCACCTTATTAAAGATAATTAAACTTGCAGCAGAGAAGGTATACCTTGGAGAGACTTTTCTGTCTTATGCTATGCTCGGTGATGATGTTCTCATCGTCGGTGAGGTATTGCGCCAGTCTACGCCAATATTTAAACTTTTTCCATATTATTCTTTTTGAAAGTCTTCGCACTAATTTGTAAAGTTTCAAAAAAAGTTTCATAAAATGTGAATTAATAATTTTTTTTTTTTTATGATTTCTTAAGATACCTGTAAAAGAGAAAATAATTGACTAATATGGAACGAAAGGAGTATTATTATTACTACATAATCCAAATACTATATACTAAAAATAATAACTTGCATTAAATTGCCCCACAAATGTCACATTATTTTCACATTAATTACACTCTTCAACCTCCCCATTACCACCTTTCTTTCTTTCTTTCTTTCTCTCTTCCCTATTACTCCTTCACTCTCCTTTCAGTCTTCAACAATGGCTACTACTATACTCAAAAACTTCCATTACACAGTTCTCACATTCTTCTTCCTCTTCACTCTCCTACAACCTTCTTCATCAAACCCAGACACTGCACCATTACTAGCATTCAAATCATCTTGTGATGTAACAAACTCACTCTACAACTGGAACTCATCAACTAACCCCTGTTCTTGGACTGGCGTATCTTGTCTCAACAATCGAGTATCTCGCCTTGTTCTTGAAGGGTTTAACCTTAAAGGGTCTTTCCAAAATCTTGTTTTTCTCAAAGAGCTGAGAGTTTTGAGCTTGAAATACAATCAGTTTTCTGGTTCTGTACCGAATCTTGCTAACCTTACTGCGTTGAAGCTGTTGTTTCTTTCGCATAATGAACTTTCTGGGGAGTTTAACGAGAGTTTAACGTCGCTTTACAAGCTTTACAGGCTTGATTTGTCGTATAACAAGTTTTCCGGTGAGATTCCGGGGAGTGTGAATCGTTTGACCCATTTGCTTACTCTTAGGCTTGAGGAAAATGGGTTTTCCGGTGAGATTCCGGCGGGGTTTAGTCTCCCTAATCTCCAGGAGTTTAATGTTTCCGGTAACAAATTGGTTGGGGAGATACCCATTTCGTTATCTCGTTTCCCGGAATCTGCGTTTTCAAAGAACCAGGTTCCTCGTGAACCGAAGAGTGGAGCAATGGCGTCTCCGGTGAGTCCGAAAACTACCATAGCTTCATCTCCGAGCTCGTTGCCAGTAACATCATCAGATTTGAATACAAAAACTACTACTCACCATAGTAGTGGTAAGATGAGCTCGTTGGCAATAATCGCTATTATACTAGGGGATGTGTTTGTTTTAGCTGTTGTGTGCTGTTTACTGTACTGTTTTTTCTGTACTAGGAAAAATTCTTCTGGGAAAAATGGGTCACAGATTCTTGAAGGAGAGAAGATTGTGTACTCGTCGAGCCCGTATCCGAATACGGGCCAGACAGGCGGGTTTGAGAGAGGGAAGATGGTGTTTTTCGAAGGGGCAAAGAGGTTTGAGCTTGAGGATTTGTTGAGAGCTTCAGCTGAGATGTTGGGAAAAGGGGGATTTGGGACTGCATATAAGGCTGTGTTGGATGATGGAAATGTGGTGGCTGTGAAGAGATTGAAAGAGTTGAATGTTTGTGGGAAGAGGGAATTTGAGCAACAAATGGAGGTTTTGGGAAGACTTAGACACCCAAATTTGGTTAGCTTGAAAGCATATTACTTTGCTAGAGATGAGAAGTTGTTGGTGTATGATTTCATGACTAATGGCAACTTGTTTTGGCTTCTTCATGGTAAGTGTTGTTCAATCCTTTGTTCTTCAAGAAACTCAATAGTATTCAAGCCACGGAAACAACCTCTTGCGGAAATGTAGGATAAGGCTGCGTACAATAGACCTTTGTGGTCCGGCTTTTCCTCGGACCACGTGCATAGCGGGAGCTTTAGTGCACCGGGTTGTCCTTGCCTAACATATTTAAAAATGACTTATTTTCTTAAAAGAAAGGTGTTCTTTAGGATTGTGTTGTTGAAATTGGTTGATTTGGGTGGTAAAGTTTGGCAAGTAGTAGCAAAAATCACATGGGGTTTGTGTCTTTGTTTTGTCTTTAGTTGCTTTTTGGCTGCAACTGTTAATTAGGACTAGCCTCTTATGCATATAGGAATATACACCCAAATTTGGTTAGCTTGAAAGCATAAAAATGGGGTTCATTAGGGGAAAAAAAGGGAATTGGGGAGGGGATTACAAGGTGGGGAATTGAACCCTCACCAACAAGATGAGAGTTCAAGTAGCCAAACGACGGAGCTACTAAGATTTTCCCCAATGCTAGAGATTAGAAGTTGTTGGTGAGTTGGTCTATGATTCCATGACTTGTTTTGGTTTCTTCATGGTAAGTATTATTTAACCTTTTGTTCTTCAAGAAATTCACAGTACTAAAATATTTTCAAATAACTTGTTTCTTAAAGAAAATTGTGATCTTTAGCATTGTGTAGTTGAAAAGAATATTGATTGACCAACAAGAGTTGTAGTGGAGTTGTAAGTACTCCTTCCTCCTTAACTTGTTCGACCTCGAGTATGGAGTTGTCTTTGTTAGGTAGTTCTTTGTCCCCACATAGGGACTTCCTGGCGTGAATCCGGATTTAGTCCAGCCCCAATGCATGTACCGGTACCGAACACTGGATGGGAAACCAAAAAAAAAGAAAAGAATATTGATTGATTTGGGTGGTAATGTTTGGCAAGTAGTAGCATAAATCACATGGGGTTTGAGTCTGGCTTTTTGTCTTTAATTGCTTTTGGTCTTCAACTGTTAAACAGGACTAGTCTGTGATGCAATAGGAATAGAGATGGGATGCCTCAATACTAGACAGTAGTTTTAGAGTCTTTGCTTTAGTTAGGAAAAATTTACTACATAATTGAAGCTAGCCATGTGGGGATAATACTGAAAATGGTACTAAAGATCAATTCAATATCATTATTGGGTCCTGTTTGAAAGTTCTTTTTATCCATTTGTAGCTTCAAAATGATTTCTTGTGATTGACCATTTTTCCAAGTTTCATTTGGGGATGGGTAAATGTGATTTGAGTAGAATTTGCATCACATTTGTATTTACATTGCGATTATGATTATATTGTCCAGTTTATGGTGCATCTTACATAGTCTTTTCAAGCTAAAACTATCGAATATTAGAGTTTGTCACATAAGCTATTCTTGATTTTCAAATGCAGGGAACTTAAACTATTGAAAAATCAAAACTTTTTCTTTATCATCTTATTCTTGAAAAGCGTTTAAAAGAATCTAATTTACTCATGATGGTCCCTAAGTAACAGAAGATTAGAGCAAAGGACGTGTTGTACCAGATGAAAAGAATTTGTTGTCTCTGATTTTTGGGCTAAAGCAAAAGAAAGAAACACTTTTTAGGCAAGAGATGCCCTACTGTCCCATTGTGCTCTACAGCTTTTGCTCGTCTTTTTTACCTCACTTAGTTCTCATATAATAGTGCCATTGTGCAAATCTTTGCATCTGTTTGGTAGGTAGATAGTGAAATAAGCTCTTGTTTTTTTCTGGTTCAAATGGTAAAGAATCAACTTCTTGTTGAATTGCACCTGTCAACTCATGTAACAGGAGACAGCTCCTTCATATGTTAGTTTTCTCATTTTAGGAATTGGAACAGTTATGTACTACTATTCCATCAAAGTCTGTTGTGTCAACTTCATACTCCTGTCCTCTCTGCCCATGTTTTTGTTCTTTTGTCTGGTTAAAGTTGGCCCTTTATCTTTCAATAACAAAATACTTCATTAGGCAAATAAGAAAAAACGTGCAAGTGTTTCATTCGGAAACAGCCTGTTTGGCAGGCTTTGTTTAAGCTGAGGGTCTAGAAGAAACAACCTCTCTATCTCTTCTATGAGGTAGGGATAAGGTCTGCGTACACTCTATCCACCCCAGACTCCACTTGTGGGATTACACTGTATATGTTGTTATTGTGCAAGTGTTTCATTTGGTTGTTTTGGGTAAATGTTTTGATGGGCATGAATCTTGGTACAGGTAACAGAGGGCCTGGAAGAACTCCTTTAGACTGGACAACAAGGTTAAAGATTGCAGCCGGAGCAGCTCGAGGGGTAGCCTTCATCCACAACTCATGCAAGTCCTTGAAACTCACTCATGGCAACATTAAATCAACTAACATCCTCATTGACAAGAGTGGCAATGCACGTGTCTCTGACTTCGGCCTAGCCATCTTCGCGACGCCATCTTCCGTCCCAAAAACCAACGGCTACCGAGCCCCTGAAGTTGCATTGGATGGTCGTAAAATAACTCAAAAGTCCGACGTCTACTCATTCGGGGTCCTGTTACTCGAGCTGCTAACCGGGAAATGCCCCTCAGTCGTGGACAACGGCGGAGGTGGACTCGCGACCGGCTACGGAGGGGCCGTGGACTTGCCGAGGTGGGTGCAATCCGTGGTGAGGGAAGAGTGGACCGCGGAAGTGTTCGATTTGGAGCTGATGAGGTACAAGGACATTGAGGAAGAAATGGTGGGGTTATTGCAGATAGCAATGGCATGTACTTCAACATCACCAGATCAAAGGCCTAAAACAAATTATGTTGTGAAAATGATTGAAGAGTTGAGAGGGGTTGAAGTTTCACCTTCTCATGACACTACTACTGATTCTGTTTCTGATTCTCCTGCTGTCTCTGAAGATAATACATGTGGTGCAGCAAGTCAGTAGTGACCCTTTATTAGCTTAGCTAGTAGTAAAAGTTTTACTAGTTTTTTTTGTTTATTGTTTTAAGTTGTGTAAATTAACCTTTTAGTCTTAATCCTTCTATCTATATGAGAGAATTTTAGGAGAACATTTTACAAGATGAAATTATTCTACTTTTTGTCATTTTAGTTTGTTTTCCACCACTAAGGGATGTGGTGGGATGGATGAAATATCGCCACCCTCAATTAGATGTCTATGGTTTGAGCTTGAGAATGAAAATATTTTTGATAAGGAGTCGTTTTCCCTTTAATGGGTCCTACGTAGTGCGAATTGGGATTGAAGAGATACCAGATGGTTAAACTAGTCTTACTTATGTTAGGGGTCGTTTGGTATTCGGGATAAGTATAATAATTTCGGAATAAAATTTGGGATTAACTTTGTTCCATGTTTGGTGTGAGGTATTAACTAATTCGGGGACTATTTTAACCCATATGATGTTCAAAAAGTCAACAAAATTAGAATTTAAAGTTAACGAGTTCTGAATAAATTATCAATACATATTAAGGGAATTTTAAAACATAAAAATAAGTTTTAAAATATTGAATTCTATCGAACCTATAGCTCCGCCCAGGAATGGGCCTTGCTTTAGTTTTGAAGCATTTTGTGCTACTTTCAAGAATTAAAAATAAAGAACATTAATCAAACAAGATACAACTTATTATGAATGAGCAAAAAATGGTCTTTCATAGAAAAAATTGAACCTCTTACATATCTCACATTTGCTTTTCTACAAGGGAAAAAAAAATCAAAATCAAAGAATGAATCAATAAATGGACCCATTGATCATGTGATCAAGTAATTAAGGTCAGTACAAAGAATTGATTTTTTTTTCCATGTACATTAATTTGTGTTAATTAATCCTAATTAATTGTTGAATTGCATAAGCTTTGGTGCAAATCTCAAGAGTCTACTC
This sequence comes from Jaltomata sinuosa, assembly GCA_003996215.1. Lineage (NCBI taxonomy): Eukaryota > Viridiplantae > Streptophyta > Magnoliopsida > Solanales > Solanaceae > Jaltomata > Jaltomata sinuosa. Next base: position 162,464 of record QJPP01000008.1, read on the forward strand.
AAAGAATGTGGAGTAAATTTCCTTGCAAACAAGTAACAAACACTTGTCTTCTTACCATTGTACTCACAATAACTCTCACTCCTCAGTTTCTCCAGGAGCTCCACAGTTATGTCTGACCTATAGAATCGGGCCGGGTGAGGCCCGCCCTTCGACCAATCAACCCATGTCAAGGTCCGGCCCGAATTCCTCCTCCCAAACTTCATGCTGACGAACGTCGGCAGGTAGTGCTCATCAGCGTAACACGAGCCCTTGCAGTGTTTCTGGAAGACTGAGAAATACGTCATGTCCGAGACGACCTCGATGGCCAGATCCCTGTCCATTTCAAACCACTGAGACCCTTTCCTCCACTGCGGAAGCTTGATCATCGGGCTCATCCGACTGTTGTACCTGCCCCGGCCCACAGGGCCGGGGAGGTCATACGTCTCCACGAAGTTTTTTGTGGAGTTCATTAGGTAAGTGTAGATTGTGGAGAAATTGAACAAGGGTATGCATGCTTCTGAGAGAAGAACAAATCTTTGATTTGAGATGTCAAGAAGTGCATTTGCTAGTAGTCTTTTTTCTGCCTCAACCATATTTACTTTGCCCCATTCAACTTCCTGCATTTGGTCAATTAAACAAAAACTAATTAATTTATGATACATCGTTTCACCACCCTGAAGCATATAGATCCACTCGATCGATGAACACTCAAACTTAAATTACAAGGAAAGACAAAATGAAAGTCTGAAACATGCAATAGTTAGGGAAATATTAATTAATAATGATGCATGCAAGAAATCAAATTAAAACTTATCCAACTCGATTTTTACCTGCACGAAATTAATAAATGCAAGATATTTATTTGTTATATGAATATTTAGTATAAATTAAATTGTTTGATTTAGTGCAAACAACATATACATATAAATATTTACAACAATCAAAAATTTTATTTATATTTATGGTATTAGTCTATTATAGATGTATAATTCAAGCAATTGATGTAATAATTATCAAACAAACTAAAAAAATGAGCAACAAGTACCTCTCTATTTTGGTAGTTACAACTTAGAAGCATTAAGTTGTTTCCATACCAGAAAAAGTTGGGGTGTAGGTACATTTTCGGCGTGAAGTTAGATTAGTCGAACCTCAAAGCGGATAGCAGACAATTGATGAAAAAAATAATAATAAAAACTTATAAAGATTATGGTAGAGTGATAAGTACTTCTTTCTTGAGGTCTCGAGCCTTACGAATGAAATTGCATTTGATAGGAAGCACTTTAACTCCAAAGTAATTTTTTTGACACGAATCTAAATTAATCGGATTCTAAAACGGATACCAAACAGTTGGTGGGAAACAAAAAAATCTAACAAAGGGGCATGAGTAGTCTGCTTCACATTAAAGCATACACATGGATTTTATACAGTACTTGCCCTACTTTATTGTTGGTTCCCATTTAATATTATACAACTATATATCCAAACACATAGGCCATGAAATCAATAATTTGTCAGACCAAATCTATGATATAAATGGAAAAAAATATTAAAGAGGAGCAAAATTAGGTTTTCTTAAATTGTTTAATGGATCATATGTTGTTTTAAAAAAATGAAAAACTTTGGTGCAGTTTAAGTTCTACGTATTGACAATATAAAAAAAAAATTATAATGGCAAAACATGTAGTTTTTTTTTGAAATATTCAATATTTTTGAACCAGGAAACACTCGTTTTCATTTAAGTTGTATTATGTTTCTAATGTTGGAATTTTTGGTACTGTGAAATGAAAAGTGTTATATATTCTTTTTATAATAAAAAAAGGAATGTCATATATAGACTTTTCAAAATAACGTGTAGAATAATGTGTTTGTATATTGATATTTATATAATTAGATCATTTTAAAAAGATAAATACGATAAATATTGACTCATAACCTAAATATATAACAAAATAATCTAATATAAAAGGTTAAATTATTTTAATATTGCATATAACTTTAATCCTTAACAAAATTGTATTACAAACTCGCTAAATCTTTCTGAAACAATCTCTCTACCTCCACGAGGTAGTGGTAAGATATGCGTACACTCACCCTCCGCAAACTTCACTTGTGAAATTTCACTGGCTATGTTGTTATTTAAACTCGTTATACTTGAAAATGATGGAGAAAGAGTCAAGCACATGAATTTACATCGGGAAATTGCCCTTTAAAGATAAAACACTCCATATAACTCGAGATTTCTGATTAAGAATTCTTTGTTTTCTAATAAATACATTATACAAACCACTAGGGATTTTTAGCAAACCACTAGGTTTTTAATAAATCCAGCTACTAGCACATTTTATTCTAAAATTCTTTTCCAAAATCATTTACTATCATTTATCTATTTATTCTTTATTTATTGATTTAGTCTTTTTTTTAGAAATAGTAAAGAATGTGATGAATCTAGACTTATTCTTAGAATTTTCATAAAGAAAAGAATCATAGCCTGTATAGACTACTTCAATACTCCATTCTTTTCTTTAACAACTCAACAACTTAAATATCCTTCAATTAATTATTATTATTTTTGTGATGTTTGTTGTTTCGGGAAGATCGATTGCAGTATTATTTGCGGTAGTCGTGTTTTGTTACTATATGTTGTTTTATTACATTATTATTTGTTGTTTGATACGAACTGCGTACACTCTACGCTCCTCAAACCCTACTTTACGGGAATATAATGGGTATGTTGTTATATTCATTTAATTTTGTCATTGTCCTACATAAACTTTACTATTATGACAAAATGGCCCACTTCGTTTTGCCCCAGCTAATGACACATCAATGTTAACGTACCATAGTAAAGTGACAAATATTATAAACCAAAAGTAGATTTTTATAACCTTATGAATTCTAGCAGCCTCATTATTAAATTAAAATAAAATAAAATACTATTTTATATTTATCTTCTTCTTTTTTATAATGTGCGTTGTATTAGGGCTAATTAGCAACACTTTGACTAATTCTAAAAGAGAATTAGTTACCTTTAAATTGTGATGGAATGGTAAGTATTTTTCATACTTAATCGAAGTTTGCTTCAGTAGAGCGTGGGGAACAAAAAAAAATCCCAGGAAGACCCGTGGTCCACCGTAGGAAACATGGTAAATAATTGGTCCATCCCTCCATCCAAAACCTCAAAGACGATCATTGGTGCACAATAGGAAACACAATAGATAATTGGTCCGTCCCTCGACCCAAAACCTCAAAAAGGACCCATGGTGCACAGTACGAAACACCCCAAAACCTCAAAGACAACCAATGATGCACGGTAGAAAACACGATAGATGATTGGTTTGTCACTCCACCCAAAACCTCAAAGACGAACATTCGTGTATAGTAGGAAACATGATAGATAATTGGTACGTCCCTCCACCCCAAAACCTCAAAGACAACCAATGGTGCGTGGTAGAAAACACGATAGATGATTGGTCTGTCCCTCCATCCAAAACCTCAAAGACGAACATTTGTGCATAGTAGGAAACATGATAGATAATTGGTACGTCCCTCCACCCAAAACCTCAAAACAATGGTGCACGGTAGGAAACACTATAGATAATTGGTCCATCCCTCCACCCAAAACCTCAAAGATGACCATTGGTGCACGTAGGAAACACAATAGATAATTGGTCCATCCCTCCACCCAAAACCCCCAAAACCTCAAAGACGACCAATGGTGCACGGTAGGAAACACGATAGATAATTAATCCGTCTCTTCACCCAAAACCTCAAAGACGACTCGTGGTGCACGGTAGGAAACACGATAGCTAATTAGTCCATCCCTCCACCCCCAAAACCTCAAAGACGATCATTGGTGCACGGTAGGAAACACGATAGATAATTGGTCCATCCCTTCACCATTCCCCCCTCTCCACTTAAATACTTAAATTCACTAATTGAAACGGTAAGAAAAAACAAAAACCATAATATAAAAATGAAAAAAAAAACTATATAATATAAAACTAACCTTGCTTGGAATTCTTCTTCCATGGAAAATAGGACTTTCATCAACTTGTGATTGATTATAAGAAGGATCAGAATGTACATAAATTGAATAAAGACCTTCATGCCCTTTAAAAAATAGCTCCCAAAGTGGTGATAACAAAATTGGCCCTCTAGTTAAAAACATGAAAGCCACTTTTGGTACTCTATCAAATGGAAATTCTTTAACTTTTGGCACCATTGAACCTCTCCATAACAACTCTTCATCACTCATATCATGTTCAACATTAATTGGCTTAATATAATCATTAAACCCTAATCGATGAATCATCGATGACATCGATACTGGTGATGGTGGTGGTGGTGGTGATAATGGTAGTGAATTAGTAGAAGAAGAATAGTTTAAAATTTGGCCATTTATGACTTGTAAATTGAGATTAAAGTTCTTGAAATAAAAAGTTAAAATAATACCACATGTTATACCACATGCAAAGAAGAAAAAAGAAGAAAGGAGATTTAAAATATTTAATGGGGTGTTGAATAATTTGATAGCCACTGCTATGGAGTTTTGGTTTTGGTTCTTCATAATGTTAAAGAAGAAAGAAAGAAGAAATAATTTGAATGGAGAAAAAAAATCTTGTATATATAGAGACCTATAGTGAATAATACTCCTTACCAAACTAGGGGACCTATAATATAAAAAGGAAATTATTAAATAAAGTCAAGTATTTATATATATGATATATAATTACAATAATAATGAAATAAGGAAATTTATATTTTGGTTATTTACAACTTGGAATATTATAAGTCAACATAGATGAGTATTTTTAAAATATATATTGAGGGCGGCGTTTTAACAAACATCCTATTGTAGAATTATAGTAAGTATTTACTCCCTTAGTCCTTGTGGCATACTTTTCTTTTTAGTCCGTCCCAAAAAGAATGTCACATTTCTATAATTAGAATAATTTTAACTTTGAAATTTTCCTTTTACCCTTAATGAAATGATTTACAACCACACAAATATTGAAGGATTATTTTGGAACACAAGTTTTAAAAGTCTTCTTTTTTTCTTAAACACCGTGTCAAGTCAAAATATGCTACATAAAATGGGACAGAAGGAGTATTAATTATAACTTTCCATAAAAAGATTATTATAAGAATTATTTTTGGCTTATGAATTTAATGTAACTTGAAGTTAAACTTGGGGAAGACTAAATAGATACGAGAAGGTCTTGCTAAAAATATTTTTTCTTATAGAAGGGTTTATATAGTACTTATTTTCACTATCAGAATATCATTAATTTCTAACAGACGTCTCATCGAAATCTGACTCATCGATAAAAAGTTTCTGATAGAAAATTCGTCGATAATCATTAGTTTCATACGAAAATTTTGCTGGAATTTGGCTCATCGTTAAAAGGTTTTTGATGGAAAATTTGTCGAAAACGTTACTGACAAGCCAAATTTCGACAAATTCCATCAAAAACTTTCGTTTAAGAGTAGCAATTTTTTTGTAGTATTTTGAGTTTAACCTTATGCATTGATCGTACATATAAATCAGGGATGAAGCTAAAATTTCGATAAAATCTATTTGTTTTAGCTCAAATTTTGTATTTTGATAAATATTTCATTTAATATTTATAAGTTATAATTTATCGAATAACTGAGTAAGTTGCATTTTTAATAATTCAAAATTCATAAATTCAAAATCTTAGCTCTAATATTTACAAATCAAGGGTAAATACTTACCCACACTGGGTGTTTACACCAAATCAATGTAACTTATCATAATTAAGTGATTTAATGAAGTAATTATATACATCATTTAACCATGGTTAAGTGATAGTTATATATATTCAAACACATGTCATGCATTCACTGATTTGGTGTAAACACTCGATGCGGGTAAGTTTTTACCCAAATCAAGTCATATAAAAAGATAACTATAATAATGTTATTTAATAAATATATGTATTAATTACATATTATAAAAATAAATTTCAATAATTGTGTGTAAATTCATTTAATATTTTTCATATATTACACCTAAAACAAACACGTATTTTTAGCCGTCAAATTGACTCTAGATCGTTCAAATGCGGTGGATTTAGTTTGGAAAAGAAAATATTTTTGAAAAGTCAATAGTTTTTTTTTCTTTCTTTTTTCCAATATTAGAAGGAAAAGGAAAGGAAATTGCATGTGCATAAAGACAAAGAGGAAAGTGGAATCAACAATTTTTGGGTAATTTTAGACCTATCACTTCCATAGAAGTTTCTAAATCGTTCCATTTTATGTGGCACCATTTAATTTGACATGATATTATAAAAAAAAAAATAATTTTATGGTCTAAAACAAAATCCTTAGATATTTGTGTGGCCGCAGATTATTACATTAAAGATAAAATGAGAATTTAAAAGTTAAATTATTTGGAATTATAATAAAATAACATTTTCTTTATACGAACTAAAAAAGAAAGGATGGCACGTAAAAATGAAATGGAGGGAGTACTATATAAGGTCCCCTATAGCTAAATGCACCTTTTATAAATGGCTATTATATTAATTGGACAAATTTTGCCCTATTTAAATTTGGAAAAAATGCTTATTTAAATTTGTTTTAGTTTTTGTGAGAAATTTGATAGAAAGGAACCTTAGGTAAAGAATTTACGGGTATCTTATCGATCTAGATATCGTTATTTAACTCACGTTTGATACATAACAATGATGCGATGTTTGACGTTTTCATAGAGCTGAAGTTCAACCATTTCGCCTAAACTTTAGACAAAAATAGGCGAACTCCAGGCAAAAATACCTGAACATTAAGCAAAAATGGTTGAACTTCAGTCATATGTGTCTGAAGTTCAGGCATAAGGTGATTGAACTTCAGAAATCGCATGTCAAGTTATTTCGAAGTGGATAGACGTGTAAAAACTATAAACTTAGTTTATAACTTAAACAGTGACACCCAAATTTGAATATTTGTAAACTTTCCCCAATAATAAAATTATCTTCATATGATTTATTATAAGTCACGAATAGTCATAAAATTAGCCACTAATATTTAAATTAAACTATAATCTATATTATACTGTCGACTCTTCTCTAAACTTTATATAAATACGAGATGCTTCATGCATGGATTTTTTTCTTTTTTTAAGAGAGTTACCTCATTGATAGGCATGGGTGAATGGGTAAATAGAAAGAGTGCCCCGTTTTAGAAAGTGAGTACAAAAAAGAAAGAACCAAAAATAGATTTATGGGTGCCAATCAATTTGCCCCTTTAAACACTTCTCACAAAGTAATACTCTCCTCGTTCATTTTTAGTTGTTCGATATTGACTTGATATACCTTTTAAAGGTAATACTAATAAATTAGAGCGATAATTTTATTGTATCATCTTTTGAATAAGATAAATTTAATATTTTGAGAATTTACTAAGTTAATAATAATGATAAATTAGAAAATAGAAACTAAGTGATAAATTATTTTCTTTTCAAAAAAAGACATTTATTTTTAATATATTGGACAAGTAAAAATCAACGAAAAGAGTAACTTTTAGTAGCTAATCAAAATCATTATTTACACTTTTTTAATCCACTAAAACCTTATTCATACTCCATAGTGGATGTAGTATATACCTTGTCTTCATCCAACAATAAAATTTCAAGTTTAGGTTCAAACAAATAGTATAGATCCCAAACCAAAAAGTAAAACAAAAAAATTAAAAAATCAAAATAAATAAAGAGAGAACATATTTCAAAGCATATTCAAATTACAAATTTGTACACTCTCAAAAGATACCTACTTTCCTCTTATTGTTTTTCTTAAGTGTCTTTTTTATTTGGCAATACTAGTTTTCATTTATTAAAAAATTGCAACTTTAATTATTTTAATGTGTAAAAATAAAAGAAAAGAATGATAAAAAGCAATAATTGTGAATGTAGTTAGTTGGTCAAAGGGACCTCCAAGTTTTGGGTCCAATTTTTTGTTGCAATTAGCTGCCATTGAAGATGACTTTTCAAAAAAGTTTCCCAAAACACAAGGCCATCACCATTGACCTCTATATATACATGACTTCTCACCGACGTTCATATCAATTCAATAAATACATAATACGTATCTTTACAAAAATAGATATAGTATCACGATATTAGATTTATTTGAACTCACACTACAAAAAAGATGAATTATCGAGTAACTATTTCTGTTGTTGAACAACAAAAATCTGTCGGTAATTCTATTCAACGATTAGTTAATGATAAATTATTTTAAAAAATCTTGTTAGCTATTATCTATTTACCAACGCACTAGCTATAAATTTTGTAGCTAATTTCTAATTTTTTTCACAATACCTGTATTTTCAATATGACGCATAAATTTATGTGTAAAAATCTACTAAAACTGCAATAATTAGTTGGTTTAAACCCATAATTATAAAACTACAATAAATTCAATCCTTAGAATCTTAAACATTGAATCAATAGAGTTTAACTCTAGGATATCTTTGTCTCTATATATGCATATATTGTTATTCCTTCCGTCCCATATTAGTTGGTCATCTTATTAAAAATAGTTATCTCATATTAGTTATTTATCATACTAAATTTTAAGAGAGAGTTAATTAGTTTTTTCTCATATTATCCTTACAATTAATTTTTTTGAAAGTGTGAATACTTGTTTGTAAAGTTCCAAGAAAGTTTTTTAAACGATCAATTAGTAAAACTACTTTTTATTTTATGATTTCTTATATATCATATAATATTAGTCAAATATTACTTTATATACATTTATATGTTAAATCTTGAACACCCTCAGCACCACAGATACGTAACTTGTGAAAATATACTGAGGTCTGAGTATGTTATTATTGTTATAGTCAAATTAATAATGACGTCGCCCTCTTTTTTTTTTACTTTTAAGGTTTGACTAGTTAGGTTGTTAGATGTTCAACATCGATTAATGCACCAAATAAAAGATGCTTAGACTTTATAAAAACAATTATTTTTAAAAAAAATATTTTATATGTTATGAGATTAAGAATTAATTAAGGGTGAAAAAAAGGTTTGTTTTTTCCAAAATGGAATGATGGAGTGATTAACAAGTAATATTTGGAGTTTATGCATTTCGTCACAAGGAATAATCTCATTAAAAAGTTCCAAATTCTTTATATTATTACTAATTTAAAAAAGTCAACTTTTTTAGGGAAAAAATTAATTAGAACAACAACAAATACGCCTAAGATACAAAATGACATAATATAGGTGTCGATAGTCTTATATACAAGAAATTGATTAATTATGTAACATTCCGGAAGGTGTAATCAGAGGCGAATTTAGAATTTAAAATTTATCGATTCCTACAACGACTTCAAATTAATATACAATAATATTTGCATTCAAATTTTATAAATATTTAATAATTTTCTTGACACATTGAGCAAAAAATTACTGATTCATGTGAATCCATAGCTCCGAGTCAAATCTGCTCCCTTTTTTCTATTGCAGAAAAGAGATCCCTTCCTCTCGCTTTCTAAAATGATGAATATGAAGTCCGGGAGAATTAAGTTGCAGATACTATGGATCCTCTGACATTCAATTGGTTGCTTTCTCAATTCTCGCTAGTATTGCTGGTAGGTCGTGATGTGCCTTCAGATGGCCGTCTCCTGTCCCCCTTGTATCTGCAGCAAGCTCGCGCTCCAAACTGATGGTGTCTCGACGTTCTCCTGGCGCTCCTGCCCTTTATTATATAAAGAAAAATCACGTTCTCCTGGCGCTCTCAACAGGATTTAGGGCTCGAACCCGAGACCTCTGATTAAAGACGGAGAAGTCCCACCACACCACAAGATTGAGTTATTGCAATTTATGCTATCATTGCATACAACATAAATTAGTTTATGAAATCATACCAACTACGTTACTCTTTTTTCAAAAAAATAAAATAAAAATAAAAAATCAACCAAAGCCAAGCAACTTTGGGGCAATCCTAAGCAAAGGTTGCAAAGTACTAGGATGAAATTTCCTCCCAAAAAGAAAACAAATTGACCTCATCTTTCCATTATAACTACAATTGGATTCACTCCCAACACTCTTCAAAAACTCCTCACTCACATCTTTCTTCAAAAATGTCATCGGGTGCGATCCTCCTGCCGACCAATCAACCCACATAACGCTCCGATTCGACGTTAATTCCGGACAAACTTTATTCACTAATGTAGGCAAGTAATGCTCGTCCATGTAACAAGGTGGCATGCAATAGTCCTTAAAAATAGGGTAATACGTAACATCAGAGACGATTTTTACTGCGAGTTCACGATGTACTTCGAACCATTGCGAGCCTTTTCTCCAATCGGAAAGTGTTATGGTCGGGTACATACGTTTGTTGTACCTACCACGACCTATTTTCCTCGGATCGTCAAATAATCCGAGGAAACTTTGGTCGGAATGTGTGAGGAAAGTGTAAATTGTAGTGAAATTGAACAAAGGTATGCATGATTCTGAGAGTAATATGAATCTTTGGTTGGAGATGTCTAAAAGTGCATTTGCTAAAAGTCTTCTCTCTGCATCAATCATAGTTGATCTTCCCCATTGCACTGCCTGTGGAAAAAAAAAGAAGCCGTTTAACTTATATATACTGACAATATTAAAGAAGTTTTATACAGGTTAAAGAGTAAATATCGGTTTCAATATAAAAGAAGTTCCGTCCATCTATACTCTAGTTGGATAATATTAGGGTACAAATAAGCCAGTTAAAGACACGAGTAGGCAACGCGTTAGGCTAGTGTCAATGGGGTACGTAAATGAGGACCAATCACGTGGTTTTGGTACTGGTCAATTTTGAGTTGTCAAGTGACTATTGGCTGAACGTACTTTGGCAGCTCCTGGTGTTCGAAAAGTGGGAGATTGAATTACTAAATTAGCATGGGAACTCCAGGTGTTTGAAAAGTGGATCAGTAGTTTTTCCTTGCATTTCTAATAACAATAGATCGAAGCTATTCAATTTTTATCGTACTATAGACCAATAACGTCAAGGAGGGCATCATAGAAAGATGTTATATTAATAATAGTAGCACGTCTTGCACCACTGTAGGATGTGGTGGGACGGTTGGGTTCCCTCCACTCTTATTCAGATGTATCCGATTTGAGCCCTACAAACGGAGAACTTCTTGGTAGCCCCTAGCTAGGAACGCTTAACGATCCCCATAGTGGGCTTACCCGATGCTAATCTTGACTAGTTGGGCTAGTGGACTTCAGATGCCATATGGATAAAAAAACTAAGCTCAGGGTCTATCGGAAACAACCTCTCTACCTCCCAAGGTAGGGGTAAGGTCTGCGTACAAATTACCCTCCCTAGACCCTACTTGTGGAATTACACTCGGTATGTTGTTGTTGCTTAATCATAAAGAAATGCTAAAAAAAGAGTACTCGAACCTGGCTAGGTATCCTTCTTTTATAAAACACAGAAGATGGAGGAGGTTCATAGTTGAAATCTGGTGAAGTATGAAGGTATACTGAGAACAACCCTTCATGTCCTTTAAAGAACATCTCCCAAAGAGGTGCCAATGGCAATCTTCCCCTTGTTAAGAACAAGAATGCCACTCTTGGGATTCGATTAAACGGGTACTTCTCGATTTGAGGTACCATTGAAGCTCTCCACATAAGTTCTTCATCGTTCATCGAGTGCCAAACATTGTTCAACTCCATGCTCCTATTGGAACTAGAATTATTAGATGAAGAAGAGTTGCAAACAAGATGTGTAGAGATGGAGAGATTGTATATTGGTGATTGATGAGGCAAGTAGAAATCTTCATAAACAACAATCTTCTTGAATTGGTCATTGATGAACAAGCCTAATAGTAGTACAAAAAATGACATAGATAAAGTAAAGACTATGGTGTTAACAACATGGAAACTCATTTTTTTTAAAATGATATGTATAAAGTGAGAGTAAAAGGTCTCAATTTATGATATGTATAAAGATAGTGAAAATGAGGAATAAATGCAAAAGGAGCATGGGAAGTGTTGGCATGGGGCAAGAAGAAAAATGTGAAATGTAAAGAAGCAAGGTATGATTTTTTGTTTTTATTGCAGTTAAAGTGAAGTGCAATTATGAGGCCTGAAGAAAGAACAGAAAGTTAAAGGAAATGCATTGTAAAGGAACTGGTTTTAAGTTAAATAGAGTGAAAATAATTTTTTACACCATCCGATCATGTTTATTATGAAGGCATACATGTTAACCCTGACGACAACAACAACATACCACGTGTAATCCCACAAAGTGGAGTCTGGAGAGGGTATAGTGTACGCAGACCATACCCCTACCTCAGAGGTAGAGAGGATGTTTCCAATACATACATGCTAAGAGTGATGGTGTAAAAATAGTATACACCTATCAATGCACAAAGTTTCCACTCATGACCCTGTCCCAGGGCGGAGTTAAGAGAGGCAGAAGGGGTTCCTCTGAACCCTCTTTCGCCAAAAATCACGTTGTATATACTGGGTATATAATAGATGATGAATCCCCTTAGTGAAAATCTTGTATCCGCCACTGACGGGGGAGTTAAGAGAGGCAGAAGGGGTTCCTCTGAACCCTCTTTCGCCAAAAATCACGTTGTATATACTGGGTATATAATAGATGATGAATCCCCTTAGTGAAAATCTTGTATCCGCCACTGACGGGATTGCCCCATGCATGAAATTACATGTGAACAAGAAAGAAAATGCTAAAATCATCTATGATCAATAAGGTGACAAACATTGTAGCAAGCCACATCCATTGGTTCAATAAAAGTAGCAAAACCAAGAGCTGAACAACTTATTTGGTGCAGAATTACACTAGGAATATGCATTAATCATGAAAAGTCGAAAGAGAAGGAAGAAAATATATATAACTAGTGAGCTTGATGCTCGTTGTCCATGAAATAATAGGCATCGTTAATGAAAGATGTACTCGTTGATGAAATAACAGGCACTGCTAAACAAAAGATGGTTTCTATATTAACTGTCTCAAATGTTTTATGATCAATAAACATTAATCTTCTCTTACCTTCTAATTGATCCGATCTCATTCTTTAGCCACAAGGAAATATCAGGGATGTGGCAAGATATGCAGATAACACTATCGATGAGTATTTTACTACTAAAAACAGCAATTTAAACATCTTCACGCTTCTCCTACAACTTCTGGTACAATGAGAGAGAAGAACTTCCTTGACGAATTCTACTTTCTGGAGCAAGAACTCTTTGCATCACCTAGAGAAACTTTGTTTCTTTGTGGAGAATGATACAGCCAAGAAACCCATGGCCACGGCCACTGAACCAACTAGTAAAGCCGCTCTCACCATGTGATGCTTTATTGAGAATGCACTACTTGAGTATTCCATTACACACCTAAAAAGGAAACGCAGCCCACAAGTTGCCCGAAAACTTTGGATCGAAAAATCCTGCAAATAGATGACGGAAATGACAATATGATAACCAAGTTAACGAACAAATAAGTAGTTGCCCTCGTACATGATTGAGAAAATGATCTGCATTCAAGACTGTATCTGATGAAATGTACGTAGGCAGTACAGACTAGCTATTACAATAAAAATAAGTAATTGTCCAACCTAAAGGAAGAAAGGTAACTGCAGGTCTTAGGGGCAGCTTTCTGAAAGTTCCCTTATATTTTATGCACCATGCCAGCAAACTCAGCACAACTGCGATTGTAATTTTCTAACGAGAAGTCCTGCACATGACACAGAAAAGTTCGGGATCCTAATCAATTAAGTTACTAAAGGCATATGAATAAATGGCCCAACTATTGCACCTATATCTACACTCAAGCCAGCCATGGAGCAAATCAGCGTCCAAAAGTGTTTGCAAGCATGGAATCTCTCGTCAATTATTTTCTATGGGGCCCAAATGGCCGGATCTAATTTTATGGAACACCAAAAGTTTCCACATGATGGACAAGCAATTATTTCTACTTCACGATTTAAGTAATTCCAGAAACATAAGCATGTATAGCATTTAACATGAAAACCGGTACAAAAGTTTCAAACTACCACATTCCGGGACTATGCTCCGTGAAACTGAGGCTCATTCAAAGCTGGTAAGAAGCCAAGCTATATGGATTTTCAAAGAGAAGCATCAATTTTTATTAAGCTTATTATTGGTCCTTAAATTTGACATTCTTCTCTCAGACTATAGAACCCAGAGACTGAAATAGATTGGATGTGCATATGCTAAACAGGAGTGATCATGACGATAAGCTCTGACATATAATGAATTGATGTTGAATCCACAAGGGAGCAGAGGAGACATACATGTGGTAACTTGTCCTGCTGTGCTAGATGATCCACGTGCAGTCTCACATTTGATGAGGCATAAAACCAGAGGCTTCGGTCAACATCGGCATAAGTGTAAGCAACTATGTCAAACAATGTTTTGGCACCATTCTCTATGGCCATTAAGATGGTTGATTCTCTGTTTCTCCGGTTTCTGACAATAGACAGGTAACAATAAATTAGAAGTGCATCAATTGAATCTATCCATTTGTTTTTATACATTTCTTGAGAATGATAATTTGATTGGAATCTGGCTTAAACAACTAAACATAAAACTAAATGGACAAATTTCACTGCTTATGACATATATTAGCAGAATGATCAATTAAACAAGACTACAAGAGTTACATGGTGGGAGAAAGCAAGAGGGAAACATGCAGGTTTTCTGCATAATTGTTAACCACAAATTAATGTCCATTGATTTTGGCAATGACTGATAGACAGAAATGGCACTCTGGGTAAAATATCATACTTTAGATACCCACAGAGCATGTGTTTCGGCCACATGTTAGTTCTTCCATGCATTGGAATCAAAGCATGAGGAGAGAGCTCAATGAATTTGTATGTTGTCTGAAAGTAATCCTGTATAAAAAGAGTTAAATGTCAATACTGAGAATTTCGAAAAGAGGGAAAAAACCAAGTCGTGGTTGAGCGTGATGATAAAGAACATATGACCACCGATTACTTGCTATAATCCTAATCTTATTCAGTATATTCACGAGGATATAATAGAAGAGAGCAAAAATAATTATAGCAAATAAAAAATAAAACTAGCAAAAGTAGATAGTAATTTAGCTTTACAGAATCCAGATAGGCACTTCTGCTGAAACCCCAACCCCCTAGGGCCCCTACTTGCTTTATTTCATATCTCATTCAGCATATTCAAAAAGGTATTATAGAAAAATAGCGTTTTCGTAAAAAAAGTAAATGAAACTAGAAATAGTAGATTGCAATTTAGATTTACAGAATTCAGCTATGCACTCTTGTTGAAATCGAAGGGGAGCCTTGGAGTAACTGGTAAAGTTGCTGCCATGTGACCAGAAGGTCACGGGTTCAAGCCTTGGAAACAGCCTCTGGCAGAAATGCAAGGTAAGGCTGCGTACAATAGACCCTTGTGGTCGGGCCCTTCCCCGGACCCTGCGCATAGCGGGAGCTTTAGTGCACCGGGCTGCCCTTTTACTCTTGTTGAAACCCCCACCCCCTAGCTACAAGAAACTAATCCACGCTTTTAGCAAGTTTTTAGTGCTAATTCTGTAGATGTTTTCAAATTTTACTAGGGGAACCTGAATGTAGATTAAAGCATCTCTGAAAGACAATCTTAGGAACATAATAGTTTCACCCTCTAAGTACCCATAACAAACACAATACAAGAATTTAGATTGTCATTCAATTCACTCAAACTGTTAAAATCTTTCATAGCTGATCTTTTGATATGAAACAAGAATTTAGAATTGGATATAAAATTTGAATATGAAAAGTTTGATGTAGTCTTAATTCTCACTGCTTCGAGTAGAGGTGCTAGTTCACACAAAGTTTCAAAAGCTAAAGAGAGAAAAGGAAAAAGCTATTCAATAAAACTAATGGAATGCATGAGAAAGGCTTGGGCTTTGGCATGAAAACAAGTAAATGAGTTTCACATGGGAAAAGAAAGGTATGGCGGCTTTTCTGGTTGAAGAGTCGAATCCTCCTTTTTTCTATTAGGCTTCAAGGGTCGGACACCAACAACCAATCCTCATCTTCTAATTAGCATTCCACGTATGACAGAGTGGCAAAAAGAAGCATAGAGAGGCTGATGTTAACTTACCTTCATATTTCCACCAGACGAACTATCTAAGAGAGCACTTCCTTGGCTGAAAACCAATGGATACACCAAATTAGCAATTTTTTATGAAAGGAAAATAAACGATAGAAGATATGATTAACAAATGCAAAGTTGGCCAACACAATCACAGAATTCTTGAACAGGTTATTTTCCGTATCATCATAGAAAAGCTAAAAAAAATCAGAAGGACTAGAAAGCTGCACTAAAAATTGGTAAGTATGTCCACACATTATTTATCAAGTGAAAATGCCCATTTGTTAAAGAAAATGAAGTTTCCTGATCCAAAATATCTTACCCCACACAATGATCCCCTACAATCAACGAGTTTGTACTAACATGAAGCAGTGCCATATGTCCATCTGTATGTCCCTGAATCACAATATTGTCACCAAAAGAACATGTTAAAGTTCCAGAAAAATAATTATAAGAGAATTGAAACGTTTCCATGGAAGATTGATATAACACAGAAGTAAAACTAGGAGATTACTTGCATTTCAAAGAAAATTCCATTTCAGAAACTAGGAGTCTAGGAGATAACTTTTAACTTTATCCATTTTTTAAAACTGGTATTAAGTTCAATCACAACCTCACCATGCTCTAGTAAAGATTTTTTAACGGCAACACTACAGTCACCCTAATTAATTAAAAAATTTATCAATGTCATAAAATTCAATTGACATGACTTTTCAGATATGACAAGATTTCTGCCCTATGAGAATCTCGGATGGTTCTTTTTTGTTGTTGTTGATGAAATAAGTTGTATTAAAAAGGCATCAAGAAGATGCATGAAAGAATCTCGGATGGTTCTTTTCTCAAGCAACAGTCCTACAGATTCTAAATCTAAAAATAGATTAGTCGTAATACCATGAATCCCTTCAATAGAGAAGCAAGTATCAGAAGAGAATCAACGAAAATGAATGTCAAAAACAAAATTTCATGGGGAGATGTTGATTCTCATCAGAGGAAAATAGGATATAAATGGATATTACCGGTGCTAAGATAATTCTTAATTTCTGACTGCCAATGCAAATTTCTTCAGATCCAGAAACTGAAACATATGGGAGAGACCAATCATCTGCATCACATGGAAGTTACTTTTAAGTTTTTAAATTCATTTACTTGATGAAGAATATTTCACTTTCACACAATACTGTGAGATTAATAAGATGTAAATGGTGCGTGAATGAACATGAGTATATTTTTTATTAAGCTCACTTGAATGTACACTAATAGAGTCATCATAGTCAACCTAGCAACTATTCCTGTTAGTCAAAAAGGATCCCCACCCCTACAGAAAAAATTTGCTACGAGCATCAAAACAAGTCCATCATATGGCATGTCTCTTTGCAAGCTCATTATCACTATACGTTCTTGCATGAAAATCAATTGCCTTTTAATAGTAGAGGACAAACATAAAAGTCATCCTTCATTACAATAGTTCACACTCTTCTTTTCATGACCAAAAAGGGTAAAGACCCGCAACCCTTGCTAGCTACAACATTACGCCTCAGTCCCAAACAGGTTATGGTCAGCTATATGAATCCTCATGATCATGTTACTCCATTTAAATTCATCTTAGGCCAATATTATATAAAATAAAAATAATGATAATAGTAACAAGAAGTACTAGAAATTCTTTTTATTTTCTACTGACAAATAAATCTCTAAAAAGCTAGACAAAACTTCTAGCAAAGCATAGGATGTAAAGTAAAAGCGCTAATTATTTAAACAAAAAGGTGATTTAATAATGGCAAGATAGACATTTACTATTCTACAGAATTGAAAATTTTCTTACCTTTTCTAATTCGACGAATCGTATTTTCATGAGCCAAAAGACAAGCATCAGGGCTGTACTTCTGGACTACTGAAAGACCTGAGCGTGACAGGAAACACATGGAGCACCAGATTATGTTTCCGGAAGAACTTACAAAATCTCCAAATTAGTCTGGTGAACAGTGTATGGAGAATAATACTTTTGATAACAAAATTAAATGCTTCTATTGACATAGACATCCAATAAATTCATTCTGCAAATAGTCAACCAACTTTTGCTGACGAGCCAGACAAATGTTTATAAAGGATATTTTTCATAACTGCAAAAGGAGTGCTAATTTTTTCCGATCCATAAAAAGGGCCAAACGTAAAGAAAATGAAAGTTGTGAATTATTTTTACATTAAAAGTAGGTTTTGGCCAGACGGCTCAAGCAAAATCATTTGAAACAAAAGGAAAATACATAAGGATAACCCTTGATGAGTATGATGACATCCATGTGAGAAAATCAAATGTTGTGTATAGCATAAGGCTGTGACTCTAAGCAGAGGAATGTTGCTAGTCCTGGATGTGAAAGTTTCTGCAGCTACTTACCATCAACATGATCATTATGATGATGTGTCACAAAGACGACTAGTTTTCTCGGCAAAGAAGCAATGATTTCCTTGAGCTGGTAATCCGCACATCAGGGCATCGAGATGTCACA
Source organism: Jaltomata sinuosa (assembly GCA_003996215.1). Lineage (NCBI taxonomy): Eukaryota > Viridiplantae > Streptophyta > Magnoliopsida > Solanales > Solanaceae > Jaltomata > Jaltomata sinuosa. Next base: position 181,055 of record QJPP01000008.1, read on the forward strand.
ACAGCATAAGAGGCAGAACCAATTACCAGAAAGAGAAAAAGATGAAAACAAAGAGGAGAAACATAATAAGAGTCTCAACCACTCCTAAACAGATTACCAAGACATACAGAAAAGAGAAACACGCGCAGGAATCCATTTAACAAGGTAAAGCTATTGAATGTACAAACATTGAACAAATATTCTCAGCTTTTCCTCCTCTACTGCTTCTTGCAACTGGAACTTATTCACATTTTCTTTTAACAAACCAAATATACTATTTTCTTATCCAAAATGTAAACACCGCATAACCAGCACGGAAGATCATAGGATAAAGAAAGCTTTGGCCAGAAAGGTGAATCATTAAGGAATTATCATAATCTATGTGGTGGTAAGCAAACATACAGGAAACTTGGCAATAGAGAGATAGGAAGCATGTCAATTGTTCAGGAATTGCGAAAGACAGATACTTGGATAGTGAAGGGTATCTTTAATCAGCTGTTATCTACTGTCACCTAAATTTGAAACATTTTGGCCAATATTTTCGAACATTCTTCAGCAGAAGTGAACGTAGTTCCTACAGCAATTGTTCAGAATTTACTCACTCGGGTATCATACTATGATACTAGCATTTGCCTTCATTGCTTGTTTACATGACCCTTGTAGAGTTATAGTCAACCAATTTCTTGACAATTTGCAAAGATGCTTTAGGCCTGTGAAAGTCTCACACTTCAAAAGAAATGTAACAACAAGTGCACAACAACCCAAGTGCATCTATATTTAGTAAAGGGAATTGCTACACCCTGTCCGCCTAAGACCAAAATTAGTGAAAGTAGTTGCTTGAGTGGATTATTCTCTGCATTCTCTGGCTTCACTTCTAAGACCGAGAAATTATCATTTGTTCGTTGCACATTATAAAAAATAGTAAGAAGCAGATTATATACTAGCTCTAACCTGTTCATATGAAGCAGACTTGCATCCTGGGTCTACTATGAGTGCTTCCCCATGAGCGACAAAACTATCATCACGCTCACTAGCACTGCCTTCAGGCAGGAAAACAATTAAGTTTGTCGTGCGAAAAGGCTTAGCTGTTCTACTTTCCATGGGTAAAATTTTAACACCAGGAGGGTACTCCTGAAACATGAGAAAAGCATCAGTTCCCTAGTGGACAGTATTTTGTCCCTAAGATGATATAAAAGAATCAAAGAAACAAAATTTTCATATGTACATGTTCACACATTAATCAACATGTGCTGCTTATCAGACTGGGGGCTCTTTCTAGAGTTACCGTCTTACAGGTAGATTAAAATACAACTGCATATGCAGCTAAGAGGAACTTCAGAATAAAGATCTCAAGTGGAAGCTCTATAAAGATTACACTTTAACAAGTCTTAACAGCCTCCAAAGTTGCGCAGAATGAACAATTTTTGGCTGACTTCATCAGCACTCAAAAACAAATAACCATGAGAATGAACAACCATATCAGGGGAGTTTCTGATAAAATGTCTCTTAAGTTCTTCTTGACTGCAGGTCTTCAGAAAAAGATCCGGTTAGGTCCCATGAAATTTCATCAATAAATTGGTATTTATGCTTTTCATGATACTTCCTGTCCCTCTAGTTATGTGATATGCCATTAGTTGTCCATCTATTATTCATTTCTCATTTCATAATGATAACTTTGATAGGTTAGCAAGCACAAGGCATATAACAAACCTGAAATCGCAAGGTGGAGGGAATTTTCCAAGTCCCAGATTTGTTTGAATCATTCAGAAGACCAACAACCACTAATGATCCTACACGGTCACTGCAAGGCTTCACTTCAGTAAGCATACTAATGCATCTCTCAGTGCTCATCCACTTGCAGAACTCAACATCTGCTCAATATGAGTTACCATGTTACAATCTCGACAATCATCAAAAAAAAGTTCAACTGCATTATTCATCTAAAACTTGAAAAAGTTCAAATGTAAACTGAGTGAAGTCAGTCAAACCCTTCGATTTGCCATTCTTCGGATCCAAAGTTCCAGTGATGTAGACCGTCTTTACTGGCAATCCTGGTCCAAATTCAGGTTCTTGTACGTACTTCAGGAATTTCCACTCAACTGTGGCATTGTCTAATTCCACTTGCTCTAGAACCTACAATAAGCATCACCTACAAGCTTAATAACTAAATATCGCAAGACATACATATGTATTAGTACTCTATCATTTAAGTAAAATACAATCTATCAGTACTGAATTTGAAAGTTGATTAATCTACCGGGTAGTGAAAAACTGAACAACTTAATATAAAACTACGTCACTAAAGGGGGAAGAGATTTCCCAACAGAGAGTACATCTACCCAAAGCTCCACATTAAACTTCAAATTTCATAACTAAACATTAAAAAATGATTAAAATCCATCAAAATTATCCAGATATTGAAAGGATAAATTTGCAACACCAGTAAGCTGAAAACAATTCAAATGTTCCGAATTCTACATTCTTTCAGTAAAAGGACCTTTATACTATGCAAATTTCTAGTAAATGCATAAACAGAGATAGTATCCTTTAAAGGATCAATATTTCACTCATAGAACTTTTGACTTGTAACTTTTTTATACAGTTTCTGAATATGTAAATTTTATCTGAACAAAAAAGGGTCTTTACACAAATAACCAATCAGATTTACTGTTACATAGAGTATACATTGATTACACATAATTACACACATATTATATATGAATTATACATGTGTCAGTTACTTTTAGTTTAAGCGGTTGGATGAGCGGCTACTTAGGTTGATTCTTCAAAAAAGAAATAGGAATCTGTCGGAATACACGTCCAAAATAAAATAATTGACCCTTATGCTTTGAAGTCCATCATTTTGGATAAAGGAAGTAATACTGAGTAGGAAAAGTACATTTCTTGCCTACACCAATAACCAAGCAAATACAGGGACAACAACATCAACAATTATGCCAGGTTGATTTCTCATATGGACACTCAACTAATAGTCATTATCACAGAAAGTCACCCTTCTTCTTGATTCCAAGTTTTTCCAACAAAGAAAGGGACTTTATAAGATAATAACTATTAGTTGATTGACCATCTCATAAATCGACTCGAGTTATGCCTCTATCCCAAACAAGAAGGGTTTTTTAAAAGAAAAAAAAATGGGGGTAGGCCAAGGGGAAATGGTGGAGGGGATTACAAGGTGGGGAATTGAACACTCACCAACAAGACAAAAGTCCAGGTAGCCAACCAACTGAGCTACTAATATTCCCCTTGTGTTCATCGATATGAATACTCATTTCTTTATTTAAGCTCACATCATATCATACAAATAGAGCTACAACAACAACAACAACAACAACAACAATTATGCCTCTGTCCCAAACAAGTTGAGTTTTGAAAAAAAAAATTGGGATAGGGGAAGGGGAAATGGGGAAGGGATTACAAGGTCGGGAACCGAACCCTCACTCACAAGGTAAAAGTTCAGGTAACCAACCAACTGAACTACTAATATTTCCCTTGTGTTCATCTATATGAATATTCATTTCTTTATTTAAGCTCATATCATATCATAAGCAAATACAATTAACCCTCACCAACAAGGTGAAAGTTCAAGTAGCCAACCAAACTGAGCTACTAATATTCCCGGCTATATAAATACTCATTTCTTTTAAGCTCATACCATATCATAAGCAAATACACATAACCCTCTACAAGACACTGCAGTGAGGTCATAGGTCTGATTCTGTCTTGTATTGATTTCATCAACAAGGTGAAAGTCTAGGTCGCCAACCAATTGAGTTACTACTAATAAGCTACAGTACTAACAGCCAAAACAATACTAAAAGAAATTGTCTATATGAATATCATTTCATAAGCAAATACAGGTAGCAAGAAGTAATTCCAAGAACTAACAATTTCAACAAAAAAGGTAGAATTTTTTTGGGTACCTTATGAATAGCTGAATTCAGATCAAATTTACTCAAATCAACCTCATGTGAGAAAGATTCAGGGACTTTTAAGGAAATTTGATTATGTGAAGGAGAATCAAGAAGTATCAATGGTGAACAAGGCAAATCCCATAAAGGGGAATCAGAAAAAGAATCATATTCAGGATCATTGAATTTGGGAGGTGGGGTTTGTTTAACAAGTAGAAATTCATCTTCATTTGAGGGGTTCTTGATGATTACTGAAAGATTATAGAGAGTCTCCATTGAAGCAAAATTCTACTCACTGTAAGTGTTAGTTGAATTTTTTGTTGAGTTTTAACAGGAAATTTTTAATAATTTGTGGTTGGTGGATTGTTAAAGCAGTAATAGTTAGTTGGATATTATTATTTTTGGTATGACCGTAGAGTCCGGGCTAGCTTTCGTGCACGAATTACAGGGAGATTGATAAGTCCTTCTTGTATATTCTTTTGGTTCGATTTGACCTTTTTGGTAGGATGGAGTTGTTGTTGATTGAGGATTGGTCGAGGGATCCTTTTTCCTTTTTTAGGGGAAGAGATTGTGGTTGGGTATAAATAGGTTGGTGAAAGATGAGTAGGCAAGTACGCGGGTTGTCAGTCAGGTTTGAGCTGTCGAGTGACGATTGATCCATTTCTTAACAAAGGATGCAGGGGCCTTTCTTATAATAAAGGGGTACTATCTTCTCTGATGTGAAGATAAAAAATACACTTAAAGTATCTCGATTTTTTCGAGTTTTATATCTGAATTATTAGGTGTGAGAAGTTTCGTACTTAAACTATCACCAATTATTTGTCAAAACATACATTAACTATGAATTATTCACTTTTCTACCTTAAGTATTACCATCTTCGGGTAAGAGAAGTGAACACTTGATAGTTGAGGTGTGTGTTGATAAATAACTGATGATAGTTCAAGTAAAAAACTCGCATATGTGATAATTCATGTATGACTTGTATTTTTTGAAATACACTTGTATCATCACCAGTAATTACCCCAACCCCCGCCCAAAATCACTTTTATGTCGCTGTATTTCAAGCTTAAAATAAGGAGACATGCCTATTAAGTGTATTTGCTACTAAACTCAAACTATCGTTATGTGTCGTATTTTTTTTAAAGCATAGCTCTTTCGAATAAATATAGGGGCTATGTTTGTTGTGTCGCGTAATTTTTCCTGTATAGTGGATGGACCTCAAAAGGCCTCAAAACATCAAAGTTGTGCATAGGCCTTCAAAGCCCAGTAGTCTTTAGTATCTCTTTTCAGAGGAATAAGCCCATTTAGCTCCTTAGCCTTTGGGCTCGATGTGTAGAGATTTAAATCCAGCCCAAATACACTAGGCCCAAAATTACCAAAAGTTTTGGAAGATATATTTTTCCAAAGTGAAATTCCAATAAACCCTAAATTTTTGTAGAAAAGAAAAAGATCATTTATAGTTTATAGATAAGAAAGGTTTGGTCAGAATTGAAGTTACATTTCAAGATTGAAAAGTTACAAATAGTTTCCAAACCTTGCAAACAATATACTCCTATAGGATGTTTTGCAAAGATAATCACAAACCCAAAAAATTGTGATTGGATGGATAAGATTCCTTCACCGTTGAAGAAAGATTTCGGGTTCGAACCATGATACAGAAAAAATCTTGGAAGAGAGTGTTTACCCTTTAGTAGGTCTTACACGATACGAATCTGAATATATTAGGGCTCAAATATATATACCGATTGGAAAAAAAAATCAATGTCTCTCATCTTTTCTAGAGGGGATATGAAAAAAATCCCTAGGAAAATGAAGGAAAAAAACCATTCTATTATTAGGCCTACAACTAGATGCAATAGCCTTGTTTCTTTTTTTGGCTTTTTGGCTAATCATCTGGTATTCGAAATCACTAATTCGATTAATTCAGATTTATATCATAGAAAATCTAATATGTGCGATTTTAGCACTCTTTGCTAAAAAGATTTCATTTCAAGAGCTCAAACTCGAAATTTCCAATTAAGTGTGAAGAACCTTTACCTTTCTACCACATTCTTCGTTGGTCTCATAGCTTCTACTGAAAAATTCTTAAGGTCCAATTGCAGTGTTAGTCAGGATTTCACTAGGAGAATTCAAAATATAAGAAAATAAACACACACAAAAAGTCAAGGAAATTTAACATATAATATATATATATATATATATATATATATATATATATATATATATATATATATATTAACTTTAACCCTATATATGCAGTGTAATCTTTTGACGATGAACATCTTATATTCCAAATTTAAAGGAAATTCAATATATACTATATATATATATATAAAAATATTAACTTTAACCCTATATCTACAGTGTAATCTTTTGACGATCAACCTCTTATATTCCATATTTGCACATTACTCAAAGTCCACTACAAGAACTAGAAAAGACTCTTTAATGGAAAGTTTATATTTTTCCAGAGATGCCTCTCTTATATTGGTCTATACATTGTCCAATTAACTATGTCCCCTTAGTGGTGTGAAAAAGGATATACATGTATACTTTCACCTTCTTATGCTTTGACAATACTTGGAAAATGTTTTGACTATATGCTTTCTATAGATAGAAAAAAGATAAAAGATTATACACTTTTATTGCTCTTCATGATAATCCACACACAAAAAAAGTGACTCCTAATAGTGGTTGATGTTTTGGATCAATTGAAGACAAAAGAATTGATCATTTGAAGTTGGAAAGTTTGAGAAAAAAGGATAACTTTGCTTTTGAAATAGCAAAAAAAAATTATAAATAATAATTTTAGAGATAAAATAAATGTGGCGGGATAAATGGAATCTCTTATTCCATAACTAACCCTATATAATAGCGAAGCCAAAAGTTCATGTAAGGAAATTCGTAACACTAACTTTGGAGCCCCCATTTACGCTATAATTATCATTTTTTCTTATGTCAAAGGGATTTAATAATTTTTATTTTACCCTCTACTTGCAAGGATCCAATTTGAAGAGGGGCCAAGGATCTTCCTCTCAACAGTGCCCTAGTTTCCTCGTGCTAGCTCCGCTCCTAGTCCTGAGAATGGAGAAAATTCTGATAAAAAGAGCAATTTTCTCGTTAATAGATCCTACACGATATAAATTCAGAATAATCGGATTTGAAAATATCGAATTAGATATGATTATATACACTATCCAAATTAAATAAAGCTTCATGGACAATAATGCCTCTTTAGACTTCTACCTAGCTAGTAAGCTAGTTCCATTTTTTGTTTGACATTTATATGAGATTCCATGTACGATTAGTCGAAGGCCATTTAACAAATAATAAAATAAAATAAAAAATTATCACTACTAGAAAATCATGTTTTTTCGACTACCAAAATAGACGAAAAGTAGTCGAAAATGGGAATTTTTGATCATTTGGGATAGTTGGGAAAATAAACGTTGAAAACAACTTCCGACCAGCTGAAAGAAGGAGGTGAGATAGGCAAGAGCTAGCTTGCTTTCAAGTCGGTCCGGACGCGAGAAATCAAGAGATCTTTATTGATATTGACTTTGATCTCGGATGACAGAATAAGGCGGCCAAAAGCGACGAACAGTCACAGTCGAAACTTGGTTCTAGCCGATAGGCTATATTAATTGTCATCAGAAATAGGTTTTATAGTATGCAATTTAAAATTTAGTTAAACTTTAATATAAATATCGAATATCGAGCGAAAAAAATGAACAAAATATAAATTCTCCTTGACTCTCAAAGATATAAACAACTACAATGTAGGCGTGGATACCATTTCTCAAATGGTATAATAATTGCACAAATTAGTTGGTGGAGAGACAAACTTACTTCTTATATATTACTTAAATAAAAATAAAAGAGATTATAATTAAAAGGTTCCAAGATTCCTATTTCAACTAATAAATAATTTGACAATAAAGCATGCTTTATATTTAATTTCTTTTTGAACATTGAATTGTCCTCTTATGAATTATCTAGGATATGTACTTTACATCTAGATGCACCTAGATTTGACACTCCCATATTCTAATTTGTTTGTACTCAATTCATTGATATCTCTATTTTTATATATATAAAAAAAAAAGACCTCTTCTTACAAATTATCTTATATAAATGATCAATTTTAGATAATTATTATAAACTCATACATGTAAATTGTAATATATCATTTTTTTCCCTTTTATTTTCCACAAATTCTTTCCATATAAAACCACTACAAAAAAAAGGAATTAGTAATTACGGAATTCATCACTAATATATCTCTATAATATAATTCATAGCCAACATGATTTTTGATAATCAATTACTAATACGTTATTGAATAGAATTAGTGATGAATTTTTATTGTTTAGCGATTTGTCGCTAATTTCTCTATATTAAATGAGATGGAATGGATAAAATAAAAGTAGGAAAAGGATAATAGTGGTTTTATGAGATGTTAGAGGACACAATAGGAATTAATTATACATGTGGGGAGAGAAAATCATTTAGCTTACTTCTCTTTTTTCTTTTCATATTTAATTTAAATGCTAAGTCATTTGACACCACTCAACCAATGATATAATTATATATTTAATTAATGACTTAATTAGGCTAAAGATGTGAGATTAAAAGAATTTTTGGTGCAAATTGAAGGATTAAAGTATATATTAAACCTTATTCCTTATATAAACAACTTCATTGTAGACGTGGATAACAATTGCATTTTAAGTGGTGGAAGCAAACATAGTTTTCTCCTTCTTCTTTTTTTCAAAAAGAAGTAATTATAAAAAGATTCTAAGATTCGAATTTAATTAGAAATTAAAAGAGAGCATGCTTTATACCTTTTTTAAAAAATAAAATAAATTGAATTGTCCTCTTTAGAATTTGAATTCATATTTTATATATGCTAAAAAGTCAATTTGTTTCCTATATGCCTAAAATATGTCATATTTATAATCTCTTCTCATATTAATAATTATTTCCTAGATTACACTTTAAGGTTTTCGGTTCAAGTCTCGCTTGCATTTTATATGTATTTTAAAATAAAAAAAAATTGACAAGCAAAATGCAGTGACAAAGATTCAAACCCATGCCACCTCGCTTGTGCATCTAAGACGAGCATTAGACCGATGCACCAAATTGATTTGTGTCTCAAGGTTAATTCTTTTTGAAGTTAACGGGTGCATGTACACACCTACCTTTCCACGTGGATTAGCCTCTGACTAGCTAATTCATGATGAATCCTCGTAAATAAAGATAGTGTGCATCATAATTAGAAGAAGGAAAAAACAAAGAAGATAAATATGTCAATTCATTTTCCCCCCCTCTCTCTTTCAGTGGAAATCCTTATTAAACTCACATCCTCACTCTAATCAAATCATGAATTGCATTAAACAAATACTAATTTTAACATAAGTCACTTTAATTAGTTGAATGGTGCCAAATGACTTAACCAATGACCAAAGTGAGCACTAACAATATTTGATTATAATTAGCGTGTGGTAACCTTAAGCTTTCCCCACTTCTTCATTTTTTAATTAATTAATATGATAAATAATAAATGATTTTTAAAAAGTATATAGCAAAGTGATTTCTCCACATTGTTCATAATAAACCTACCTTAATAAATAGGACTACCACTCTTGTCATGTTCATTCTTTTATTTTATTCAAACTTTTTTATGAAATAGGATAAAGATAATTTTGTCCACTACCATATTTGAGTTTGTTTAAGATTAATTCACTTTATCCAATAAAGGGCTACATAAAATAGGACTTGTTGTTTCCATAGTGATGCCCCCCCCCCCCCCCCCCAACCAAACCTATATGACTCGCTCAATTCGTTCAAGTTGGTGGGATGGTGGGCTGACTAAGCGGATCAAGACTTTTAGGCTAACAAGATTTTAAAGAAGGAGTGCATATGATAATTTAGGTTAGAAATTTGAATAGCTTTATAAAGCATATATAACACAAATTCACATGATACGCAATTACGCATATTTTTGAGTTCGATGGTGGCGTAGCCAAGGCGAAGAAACAAATTTGTGAGATATGATGGGACAAATCAAATAATATGTGTCATGGATTTGTCTGACTGAATTGTGACAAATATGTTATCGGAATCAGATACTCTCTCAGTACAGTAGCTGGGCAAATCTCAATGAGGAAAGTGAAGGGTTTTAGAGACATAACACTAGTTCACATAGTATACGTGTACTTGGACTCAATAATGGCTCGACTCAAGAGAAAAAATTGTCAGACATATTGGGCCAGGACAAACAATACGTGTTGGATTGTAACATACACTACTTTACCTTTCTATACTCTTACACCTTTTTATGTTTTCACACTTGCCTTATATTATTGAAGTAAAAAATATACTCCATATAATACTGTAGTTATCGAAAATACTTTCTTACGATATCACAAATCGCGCCACATCATTATTTTATTCAAAAAAATTCACCAACCTATTTAAGAGTAGTAATCCCACTCAAGCCTAATCATACTTTTGTAAAGTGAGATTCAAGACAATCAAATTACACTGACATATGTTATTTTTTCTCGTTTAATTTTTATTTATCCAAGTACATTAGATTTTATGTGTGTTTACAATATTTTTTGACGAAGCAGTATCGGTATTGTGCGACATCGCTTCAACTAGCACACATTATTGAAAATATTGAAGAATCACGAAGATACTCATTGTTTGAGGCATGTCTATTGGTATTGTCCTTAAGGAATTTCATCAGTTAAGGTGTATCCCGCAGAATTTAACAAGCTCTTCTAATTGTAACTTACGAGCAAGAAACTAACAAAGACTTAACTTAAATAAAACTAAGCAGCACAAAATAAGAAGAAAAGTTTTATGTTTTCTTTTTTCTTGTTTTTTCTTCCTCCTTTAGTATAAGAAATAGTTAAAACATATATAGGAAATGAATGATTGTAAGATCATAAATACCAAGGATTTTCTGCCAAAGCATATAATCAATAATTATAAATTGTAGTAAAAGGTCATTATGACCATTAAAAGAAAATTGTCACTAAAAGAAAAATTACTACCAAAATTAGTTTGAAGGTTAGCCATAACTATTTTTGACAAAAATATTAACAAAAGAATGTTGCCTTATTAAGGCTAATAAATATGTAATTAAATTCTTATTCTTTTTGAGATAATAAGAATAATATTTTACCAACACACATCCGCATTTGATGGTGCTTCTGTCATCTTCAAATCTTGAGTCCGCATTTTTAGCTAATGTTATGTTCGTTGTCCGTCTATTATAACTTTCTACCTTTAATAAATTAAGTTTTAAATCAGTAATGTGAGTAAATTCACACGTGCTAATTAATAAAGAATGTGATCCATGAGACAATTAAAATTCATCTAGTCAATCCTAACTTGTTAAAATTAGGTTAGACATAAAATTCTACTTGTTATTATAGATTAATATAATTAATTTAATAGCATAAAATATTTTACATGGTCAATAGACATAATATAAACTAAACTAATTAATTAACTAACACTATAAAGCATCACTATCCTTAATTATAAGTTAACGTTGTTATCACGAAGGAATTAGTATTATTATAGATAGAGTATAGTGATATTGTGACATGTACAATTCATTTTTTTTGTATTTCTTTTTATGTGAATAAAATCTTACATTCATCCTAATTAAAAGATGAACTATATGTTAGGTTTTTTTTTCCCTTGCAAAATTTTACTTAATTTGGAGTGCTTGTTATATGCACGACATTATCAAGAGCATCTCAATAAAATTAATAGCTTAAAATTAAATTTTAATAAGAAGCCATAAATATATGCACATATCAACAAAAATAATAAGTAAAATTTAGAGTTACAATTTTTGTTCTTACATGCTACTTGTGTTTAGCGTAGTATTTCTAAATGGCATTAAGCTTTTAGCTTGACATAATAATATTATTATTTATAAAAAAATAAGGATTAGTTCTAATTAGTAAGATGTTAACCATTTATTTGTAATGCATTATCTTGGATGTTGTTAGAGAACTTTATTTATTAATATGAAGATTTGAATTGTTTAATTCAAAGTCCTAAAATATTTTATATAAAAAGTAGATAGTTCTTCTTTCTTTGTGTTTTTATTTAAATTTTTGTACCTTTTATTTTTATAATCATTAATATTGTTTTAAGTAAAATTAAAATGATAAAATTCAGTAATTCACATTAAAAAATTATGGAGCCTCAAAATTTTGAGGGCCTAAAATAAAAGCTTTACTAGCTTCACCCTTGAGCCACCTCTGAACATTATATAAACTATTTATGTTATCAATATATATAATTTAATCGATCATAACATAACAAGGCAATAACATGTTCACTATGAAATTTTACTTGTTGTTATAGATTAATTTAATAGCGAAAAAAATCTTTAGATGGTCAATGGACATAACATAAACTCAACTAATTAATTATTTAACACTATAAAGCATCACCATCATTAATTATAAGCTAACGTTGTTATCACAAAGGAATTATTATTATTATAGATAGAATGTAGTGATATTGTGACATGTACAATCCATTTTTTTTATTTTATGTGAATAAAACCTAACATTCATCTGAATTACAATATGAACTATAACATATTAATATATTTTATCTAGTTATCTTAATCAACTCTTGACTCTAATAAATCATATGTACGACGTGCAATTTGATAAAATTAAATAACAAAGTTCCCTTTAAGTTGATTTTATTCAATAATATAACAAGAAAATAATATTTATCGCTAATCAACTCACATAAAATAAGTATAGGTAAATTTAAGTGATAAATATTAATCGATACCTAATAAAAATGAATAGATATCGATGTATATCTAAGTAACTCAAGTAAGCACTTGATTTGTTTCGATATCAAATTTTCACTTTCATAATCAAGTTTTATTGTTCTAACTAATTTCTAGTTTATTGTCTCATTTTAATATGGAAATTTATTTTTTTAAAAAATTGTCTCGCTTTTTTGTTATTTATTTGAGTTTAAATATGTCAATTATTAAAATAATAAAACTTCGAGTAAAAATAATTAAATAAGTTTGTCGCAATTGCTGACGTGATACCTTTTTTCCATGTAAAGACAAAAAAGTCCCTCTGCAAATGTTCTTTTTCGTTGATTTTTAAAATATTTATGAATTTTATTATTAATTGCTTGCAAAAATTTATTAAATCTAATAGCACTTAATGGTATATATACCTTGGAGTCAGATGAGCTTTTGGGGAGCTACAGTAATAACAAGCTTAGCTAATGTCATATCTCAAGCATATTTTATATTGTGTTACGTAATTTATAATTTATGTATTTTATATTTAATTAAAAATTAATTTGTTTAACATAACATGTGACATGTATGCGCTATTTGTAATTTACATATTTTTGCTTCTAACTAAGAATGGATGCATTCGACATAACACATGAATACACCATTTCAAGCATGTTCTTTCGTTTTATCCTGTATTTATTAATTTATATTTATATATTTCAAGTATAATTTAAAATTTCAACATAAAATGTGAGGTATGCATTACTTGTAATTTACGTATTTTCACATCTAACTAAAAATTGATGCATTTAATATAACACGTGAATACACCATCTCAAGCTTATTCTTTTGCTAATTTATTCTAGCGTCTAAATAAACACTGATGTTTAAAATCGATGCATTTGATATAACACGTGAATATAACATCTCTAGCATATTCGTTCGTTTTATTCTCTATATGTGTTAACTTGTAATTTATGTGTTCTACGTCTAATTTAAAACTGATGCATTTGAGATAACACGTCAATATAACATCTCTAACATATTCATTCGTTTTATTCTCTATATACCCTACTTATACTTTTCTGAATTCCTTTCATTTTATCGTGTGATTATTATTTTATATTTTGACTCTCTGTAATAAAATTTTTGACTCCGCCATTCCGTTTTATCTCAACTAACATGAAATTGAGGTATGATTATTGTTGTTCCCAAATATCAACTCGTGTAGGTGTATTCGAGGGCGTTAGTTTCAATTTAACTATAATATTAATTGCTAAGAATTATAAATAATTCCTTATAATAAGTATAGCACTAAAGGATTATTACTAATATATTTTAGATAAATTGTAGTGTTAGTGTGACATGTACATCCATTTAGTTAGCATTTAGCAATTTACAAATTATAAAACACATTTGTATAATTATCAGAAATCACGCCAATTCTCATAAAAAAATCACTAATTATATGTTACTGTGTTTTATGAAGATACGTGTACTGATTGTATTTACTATTAAATCTAAACTCTCGCTATGTATATAGGGCTTATGTTTGCCATGCCGTGTAATTTTCGTTAAATTTAATTAGCTGTCTAAATCAAATATTATTCCTCTAATAAGTGTTGAAATTATGGTTATTCTCATGAACTCATCAATAATTAAAACTTGATATAAATTTTAAGATAATTATTGTCTAAAGAAGGACAACTCAAATCTAGTGTAGAACATTATTATTGATTTAATAATTCAATTCCAGGAAACTCATCAACAATTATAACTTGATATAATATAATATAAATAATAATTGTGATGTCGGGGTAAATTGCATGCAAATTAATTCAGTCTATCAAAGTTATGACAGATAAGAAGAAATCACCTCATATTTTTGTCTTCATTGAAAATTTGAATATGATATCTCGTGATTCTTAATCCATTTCACTGATCACCAAATCACATTCTGAATGCGATATAATATACTCCCTCCATCCATCTTTACTTGTCTATGTTTGACTTGGCACACCCCTTAACAAATAATAAATAAAAAGATAATTTTACTAGATGATCGAAAATCATACGAAAAATACTATAAGTTGCAATCTTTCTCATATTAATATGATGAAAAAATACATCTTAAAAAATTGGTTAAAGTTCATGCAGTATGACCTCGAAAAGCGAAACAGTGACAAGTAAAAGACTAATAGTGAACGGAGTGAGTATTATGAAATATCTATTTTTAATAAAGATGACAAGTATTTTGGAACGGATGGAGTATCAAGGTAAAATAGACACAAAATAGTAAATTATCTCTTGATTTTCCAAGCTGGATAAGTAAAGTTAGACATTTATCTTTAATATATACTAGACAAATAAAGATGAATGAAGGAAATAAACATCTATTAATTTTTCAAATTAAAAAAAATAAAATAAAATAATTATTTTTAATATATTGAACAATACTCGAACAGAAAAAGTAAGATATTTATTGTCTATAAAGTCTAATATAAGAATTAGGTTGTCAAAAGTTCAATAAATTCCTCTATATGGTCCAAAAAGTAGGCATTTGGTTGACGGGGCAATAAACTTGTGACAACACGAATGCTTCGCATGCCATCTAATTTTTGGCACGGCTTCTCCGTGTACGTGTCTGTGCTTTCCTTTTTCTGCCTATTCACCCAAACAACACATAACTAGTAACGTATCGAGGGCGTGTCCTAGTGGTCAATGACGTGGATTGAGTATCATGAGTTTTTTTTTAGATTTAACCTCAGGTGATCTGTTCTTATTTGTTCTAGTCCCCTTGGTGGATAGAGTTACCTGATACATATTGCTGGTGAGAGGTGACGTGTGTCCCGTGAAATTAGTCGAGGTGTGCGCAAACTGGCTCGGACACCACCGTTATTTAAAAACGATTGAAAATGTCCTTAAAATTTATACGAAATTTATCAAATGTGTCTTTCATTTATAGTTTAGCTTAGAAATATTTTTACTTTAACTTAATTAGGTAAAGAAAAATGTTCTTATTTCATACAAAACTTAACAAAAATTGTCATCCTTTGAATCTACTCGCATATTTGATTCAATTTAGTTTCTAACTACAATTATGCAATAACTAGTAAAATTCCATTTATAAAACAATTTGATTAAGTTGTAGTGAATTAATTTTCTCACCAATTAAAACATCATGCACATAAACACATTACGAGTCATTTTAAAGCAACTTAAAATGACACAAGCTCATATTGATTTGGCCCAAATTTAAATTAATTGGATCAATCTATTATAATCATATGAGAAAAAGAATCCTTGAGAGGGTACATATATAAAAGACATAATACATAAACGTGCTCTTTAACTCGACCTCAACTGTCATGTATGTCCTCTAACTTTGGATGTGCACAAGTAGACATTTAAACTTGTATAAAGTTGAACAAGTAGACACATATGTCCTACGTGACATAATATACGTAGGATGCCACGTAGGACACAAATAGCCAAGTAGGATGCCACGTAGGACACGTGTGTCTACCTATTCAACTTTATACAAGTTTAAGTATCTACTTATAGTTGTGTTCCTTTGCGGTGAAAGTCGAAAGGCAGAAAGAGTGAGCACCAAGTGCACACACGGAGTGAGCCCAAATTTTAATGGCATGTGAAGCATTTATGTCGTCGTAGTTTGAGCTAAAATTATTGAATTCGATCGAAACTCATAAATCTATCACATTCGAGCCTCGGAAATTAATTATGTGTAATATTTACATAGAAAAGAGTAGAAGAGCATGACCATTATATCCGAATTTCGAAGGTTGTGAATGGTCATAAAAAATAATCTCAAATGCATTTCACTTATCCACAGGAAAATAGATACGTTGAACTTTGCATTCTAAATCCTTCAATTTCTTAATCATGGACGTTTACTTTGACTAATTTATACTTTAAATTAATGTAGCTCCATCGGAAGTTTAGTAATTTGTCCGACTAATTAATTAAATTTCATGGAAGCTTATTTTTGACTGATTAATACTTGTGTATAAATTAATTAAATTTCATGGACGTTTATTTTTGACTTACATTAATACTTACGTATTAAAATAATATAATCTCATGAAAAAAACGTATTGACTTATTTTTTCAACTTGTCATTGGCTTGTGAACACAATTTTTTTTTGTTGAAAGCATCGTCCCTAAAAATAAATCCTGCAAATTTCAATGCATGAATGCAAAATTAATTGAGTCTCGATGCAGATATCGCACCGAGTAGGAAAGGAAAAAAAAGAAGAAGAAAAATGGTCACTACCCTTTATTTAATTTTACTTTCTCATTCGTTGTTTGTATCCCATTAAAGCTCAATTAAATTGAATTCCGAATAGAACCTATTTGGAGATAGCGGTTTCTACTAAGAATTTCTGCACTTATTATGATGTAAATAAGCCTAATTTATCAATAAGAGTGCAGTAGAGTGATAAATACTTCTTCGCTTTTGTTAGAAAGCTTTTACCCTCAAATATATAATATTTTAACGTGAATTTAAATTTACAAAAAAAAGAAGCGAAAAGCCAAAAAGTTGATTGCACATAATTTTGGCTTTTACCCTCCAAGACTAATTTTTCCAAATGCCAACCTCAATTACCCACGTGCCCTTCCTTTTCCCAACACATCATTCTGCTGACGTGGACCATATGGCCACGTGGGCAACTATATATTGCATCCTCTTTATCGTTTCCGATTTAACCCCACCGGAAACCAAAAAAAAAACAAAAACCTATACATACAACAACAGTCACCTATACATATAGAGAGAGAAAAAAAACCAAACAAAAAATGGCCAAAAATTACATATACTAACAAACTACCAAAAATATCAAATCTGAAAAAATCACTTAGTTGCTATGGCGACGCCGTTAACGACTACCGGAGGAATACAAGGCGGCGGCGGCGGTGGCGGTGGTGGTGGTGGAGGAGTAGCGGTAATGACGGTAGGACACGTGGATCAATCTGGACCGCTGAATAGTAGAACGACGGTAGGAGGAGGAGGAGGAGTTAAAGGTTCATCGCCTATAAGGATTTTTCTGTTCTTTCATAAAGCTATACGTACGGAACTAGATGTGTTGCATGGATCTGCTATGGCGTTTGCGACGAATAAGGATACTGAAATTAAGCCTTTTATGGAACGGTGTTACTTTTTGAGGTCGATTTATAAGCATCACTGCAATGCTGAAGATGAGGTTCGTTTGAACTAGTTTTTTTTAGCTCAGTTGCAGGTTAATTTTGTTTGATAATTTTGTGAAATTTGTGTGCAGGAGGATTCTGGTGAATAAATTTTGAGCAGCTTATAGCAAGTATATACATACATTAAGGATTGAAATTTAGTTTTTAATTTTCTGTTTATCCTGTTCTGGAAATGTTATGTTTATTGAACTGGAACAATTTTAGCTCACATATGCGAAATTTCTGATATTTGGTAGAGAATTAGTGCTTATAAGTAAATAGAAAGAAATGTAGAGTTTTTTGTTTCTCCTGCTTTTGGAAATATTAAAATGTGATTTTTGTATCTGGTTATGTTTATTGAACTGGAACAATTTTAGCTACATATGCGAATTTTTCCGAAATTGATGGAGAAGAAGTACTTACTAAATATAAGTAAATAGAAAGAAATGTAGATTTTTTTGTTTCTCCTGCTCTTGGAAATATTCTGTGATTTTTGTATCTGGTCATGTTTATTGAGCTGGAATAGTTTTAGCTGCATATGTGAAATTTTCCGAATTTGATAGAGAAGAAGTACTTACTAAATATAAGTAAATAAAAAGAAATGTAGAAATTTGTGACAATAAGATTGGATTATGTTGTAGTTGGTACAATTTGATGAGACTAGTAATTGTATCTTTAGTTTGGTTATGCTGCAAATCGCTCTTCTTGAGTTCTCTTCTGCTCCGGGATTTTAGTTGATCCTCTTTGGTTAGTTCTGGTGTATTTGAGGTGGTGGGAAAACGGATAAGATTTGAGCTTTTTGTAGCTCAAGGTTCAATTTTTTTTTTTGTTAGCTCAAGTGTTCAATTTGTTTCATGATTTTCTCTTGAGGTATATAGAAGTCAGTTTGCTTCTTGATTTGCTGCTAGTACCTGTATTGGTTGTCATGGAAACGAGGTACCAAACGTCAAATGTGAAATTGACAACGAAAAGAACTTTATGAACGGTTTTTGCTTCACACCTTCTTTGTTGGGGCGAAACAATGTAGTATATCAGGTCTCCTGCTGGTTACATTAATATTTTTCTGCATAGTTACTATAACTTGAATCATTTAATAAAGCTGTCTGTTTTCTGGCAACTGATTCTCAATTTTGAATGTCCGAGGCTACTTACTATTGTGAGCAAATGTACACTGTATCAAATTTAAATTTCAATTTTTAGGTTTTTTTTAACCTCCATGGGAGCTTTCACCTTTTTTGCTCCCTTGGTGACTCGAACCCACAACCTCAGGGTTGGAGATGGAGGGTGCTTACCATCCGAGCAACCCCTTTGCTTGACAAAATCGAATTTAGTTTCATGCTTTTTTAGTTCATTTTAAAATTGAGAATTAGTAAATGACAAAAAGATTATTAATGTCTGAGAAAGTGTAACAAAAGTTTGACTTGTGTTGTCGATTAAACAAATGGGGCTGCAAGATTTTGCATCTTAATTTGGAATTAAATTCCTTCGCTGCGTTGGAAATTCTTTCTAATCCTTTGTAGTTCTTTTTGGTTACTGCGTGGTGCAGGGAGGTGGTGGGAAAGAGGGCTGGTTTTAGAATTTATTGTAGTTCGAGCAATTCTTTTGGGCTGAACTTTTCTTTTTTTATTTTTGAATGAAAGGGTTTTATCTCGAGATAAAAGGAATTTGGTTTGCTTTTCATCTTCTACTAGCTTCAGTATTAGGTGTTATGGAAAAAATCAAAGAGAGCACATTTAATATGTGAAATTGAGAAAAAACAAAAAGGGTTTACGAGAGATAGAGAAATGTTCCCACATTTTTCGACTTAAATTAACTTCAAGGAAATCGTGGGCACAAATGGTTCTTTTCCTTGTTTAACGTCGAAAGTACACCGTGGATCAATCCAGCGGATTTTGTGCCTTCCTTTTTGCACCCCAGTAATAAGATGTAAACCGACCCCCCCCCCCCCCCCCCCCCCGCTACTTCATACGAAAAGAGCTACCTTGATATGCTGCTTCAAACATCATAGCATATCTTTGTGTGATTGACAGGTTATCTTTCCAGCACTTGATATACGTGTGAAGAATGTAGCACGGACCTACTCCCTTGAGCATGAAGGAGAAGGTGTGCTTTTTGATCACCTGTTTGCATTACTTGACTCGGATATGCAAAATGAAGAAAGCTACCGCAGAGAGTTGGCTTCCTGTACAGGAGCTCTTCAAACATCTATTAGCCAGCACATGTCTAAGGAAGAAGAACAGGTATCCTCGCGAATTTACCTTACTCTGAGTTGTGGATGGAGGGGATGTATGACATGCGTTGTTTTCATGTGCAATTAATTATTTTACTGATGTGAAAAGGGAAAATCCCCGTGATGTAGATCGTACGGATATCATTATCACTTGATATGATTTATGTTTATTTCTTACTTTGTTCCACTTTATAAGACCTAGTTACTATTTGGAGAGTCAACGGATGCTTTGCTTGAGTACAATCTATTCAAATACTTTTAAATATTGTGAATTGGTAACTATTATGCCTTATAGTATTTTTTTATGTAGTTTCTAGATATGTAAATTTTATAAATATTTTTTGAAGATTCCGTGTCCGAATTCATACCGAAATTAGTTAGATTGACCCTCGTACATCGAATTAGGTCACTTAAAGTGGAACAAAGGGAGTATTATTTTCAGATAACTGAGAAATCCCCGAGGGGCAATGGTGAACGGTTCAAAATCTAGTGGATAATAGACCCACACCTCTACCTTTCTCCATTTAAGTACCATGCTGCTGGGGAACCTGTGATGTGTGTCTAACTCCACGCATCACGTGTTGTGCTCTTAACCCTAGATGAAAAAAACATTGGGAAATAGATTATGGTTTATGTATTAGTTAGAAGTAAAATTGAACATAATCTTCATCAAAAAAGCAAAATTGAACATAATCTTATCTAATCTTACCTTTTTAGTTAGAGATATAATTTTTATAGTTCCAAAGTTCTAATTTTCTCAGAATATTTGATGAATTTGGTACCACACACTCTCTTTCTAAATCCTCATCTCTCCCCATCTTGTCTCTCTTCTCATTAATATTTCCTCTCTCACCTTTTAATTTCTTTCCTTGCCCTTTCCCCTTTCTCTCTTGTGTTGGAACATCAATCTTACTGGGACCATCTCATATCCCTATCTTTGTACTAATTTAATCTTAGTATCATCGTGCAAGTTTCAATTCAATGTACAACTGCACTCTCTAGTACCTATAAGTATTACATTGCGCAATCATTACCAAAGATGTTCGTCTACTTCTCTTGGTGGTTTTCACAACTTCATTATTCAATGGAACTATGGAAGGACCTTCATGTACTACTGTGAAGTGTTGGAATAATATTTAATGATTGAGGGAACCCATTGGTGGCCCCCTTATGTTGGCACCAACTTTCACTTAGACACCTTAAGTAGACCTGGTCCATTTTAAACACCTCAAGTTGGGGTCCGCTGTGTCAATGTGGCCACCGATGGGTTCATCATCATACTAAATAAAAATATAAAAGTATCTTATCCAGAAAAAGTAAAAAGAAATTGTTAATCATATAAATAACAATAATAATCTTAGAAGTTCTTTACCAGTTCCTGAAGAAAAAAATTAATTTTAGAAGTTCTTTAACAAGATTAAAACCTATTCCCAGCTAGTAGATATCACCTATATTGATCTTTTTCTTCCATTATGCCCTGTCTTTAAATTAATCCCGACAAGTTAATGCCATCCTTGTCCGTATTTGGGGTGGGGGTTTCTCTGGCGGAGGTTCATTTAGTTAAGTTAAACTTTGGTGTGAAATTTCCCCTTACTATTTCATTTTCTTGACGAGTAACTGACCCTTATTTAGTGTGATGATTGTTTTGTTGATTGTTAAAATTGTTGACTAGTATTTATTTTATTTCTTCTCCTTCATTATTATCACTTATATTGCTATCTATCTGTTGTTATTGTGCCATTTTTGTAGGTCTTGCCCTTGCTCATGGAAAAGTTTTCATTCGACGAGCAGGCGTCACTGGTGTGGCAGTTTCTGTGCAGCATCCCCGTGAATATGATGGCCGAATTTCTGCCTTGGCTTTCATCCTCTATTTCGGCTGATGAACGCAAAGATATGCATAAATGCTTGCACAAAGTAATTCCAGACGAGGAGCTTCTTCAAGAGGTGGGTTAGCTTGCTTATAGATGTTAAAGACCGTTTGTTAAGTATATCAGAGCTGATAAAATTTATCTTGCATGAAGATTATGTTTACCTGGATGGATGGGAAAAAGTTAACAAACAAACGCAAGGCTTGTGAAGAGAGTACAACGGACCATACTTCAGATTCTATTGTTAGAGGCTTAATCAGTCAGGCAGAGAATGCTCCTTGTCCTTGTGAATCTTCTAGAAGTGAATTTCTAGTCTCAAATTTCAATCTTAAAGAATCTACTTTAAATCGTCCGGTTGATGAGATACTGCATTGGCACAAGGCTATTAGAAAGGAATTGAATGACATAACAGAAGCAGCTAGGGAAATAAAGTTGCGTGGAGATTTTTCTGATTTATCTGCCTTCAACCAGAGGCTCCAGTTTATTGCTGAAGTTTGTATCTTTCATAGGTATGCGACATCATTATTATCGATAGTACGTTTGAAGTTTTGGCTTGAATAATTTTCACGGACTAAGATAACTACTACGGTGCTTGTATCTGTATCATTCAAACTGTTTTCATACTTTGACTGCAGTATTGCCGAGGACAAAGTTATATTTCCTGCGGTAGATGCAGAAATATCATTTGCCCAGGAGCATGCGGAAGAAGAAAATGAGTTTGATAAATTTAGATGCTTGATAGAAAGCGTTCAGAATGCAGGATCCAACTCAACTTCTGTAGAATTTTATTCAAAACTGTGCTCACAAGCTGATCATATAATGGAGACAGTGGAAAGACACTTCTGTAATGAGGAGGCTCAGGTGAGTAATATCAGAATTGCAAATATTCTGCAAGTTCAACGTTTCTATCTTTATATATCCCCCAGTAAAAAAAGTAGTTGTTTCTCGAAAGTGATGAAAGTAGGTATGGCGTTCTTGCTATCTATAATACTCAGATGTCCTGGTTGCCATTCAAAACTTAAAACCCAAGAGTTAATAGTAATTGATGTTGATTATTTGGATTCTATGTGATCCCAGGTTCTTCCACTCGCACGAAAGCATTTTAGCCCCAAACGGCAGCGGGAACTCCTATACCAGAGCTTGTGTGTTATGCCACTTAGACTCATAGAATGCGTCTTACCATGGTTGGTAGGTTCATTAAGTGAGGAGGAAGCCAGGTCTTTTCTTCAGAACATGCATATGGCAGGTAAAGCCTAATTTCTACTGTTTGATACTTTTTTGATTTAATTAAAACTTGGCTTCGGTGTTGACAATGATAGAAAGTATGCCTGTTCACCCCATCTGATTCAGTTATCTAATGCAGCACCAGCATCAGACACTGCTTTGGTCACACTTTTCTCTGGTTGGGCATGCAAAGGTCGTCCAGCTGACATTTGCTTATCTTCAAGTGCAACCGGTTGTTGTCCTGCTAAAATTTTAGCTGGGAATCAAGAGAACTTAGGTAAATGTTGCGGTACGTGCACTTCTTCAAGAATTGTCAAATGTAGTAGCTCAAATGGTGAGCAAAGTAATGGTGAAAGGCCAACCAAGCGTGTAAACTTAATGTCAGAGGAGAAATGCTATCGTCGTGATCCTTCAGGAGGTGGAAAATTTCGGAAAGGATCCACTGGTAATCAGTCTTGTTGTGTTCCTGCATTAGGCGTCGTAAATTCCCTAGCTGCAGCAAAATCATTGCGCACTTTTAGTCCAAGTGCTCCTTCTCTGAACTCCTGTCTTTTTAACTGGGATACCAGCTTGACCAATGCTGGATATGCAACACGGCCGATCGATAACATTTTTCAATTTCACAAGGCAATCAGAAAGGATTTGGAATTTCTGGATGTTGAATCTGTAAAACTCACTGATTGTGATGAGACTTTCCTCAGGAAGTTTTGTGGTCGTTTTCGTCTCCTGCGAGGATTGTATAAAGCTCACAGTAATGCAGAGGATGATATAGTATTCCCAGCTTTGGAATCGAAAGAGACGCTTCATAATGTTAGCCATTCTTACACCTTGGACCACAAACAGGAAGAGAAGCTATTCGAGGACATTTCATCTGCACTTGATGAGCTTTCTCAGCTCCGTGAAAACTTGAATGGTGGGAGTTCAGTTAAAGGTCCTTGTAGAAACTCTGATTCTTGTGACTTACATGAATATTCAAGAAAATATAATGAGCTAGCAACTAAAGTTCAAGCCATGTGCAAATCAATAAAAGTAACCCTGGATCAACATGTTATACGGGAGGAAGTTGAGCTATGGCCGCTGTTTGACCGGCATTTTAGCATTGAAGAACAAGACAAACTAGTTGGTAGGATAATAGGTACAACTGGGGCAGAAGTACTTCAGTCAATGTTGCCCTGGGTAACCACTGCTCTTACTCAGGATGAACAAAATAAAATGATGGAAACATGGAAGCAAGCAACCAAAAACACAATGTTCAGTGAATGGCTCAATGAATGGTGGGAAGGATCTCCAGATGGAACTTCCCAGACATCAAGCTCAGAGGACATTGTATCACGAGGTTGTCACCATGCTTTTATAAGTTTAATTCATCCCGTTGTGATGTTCCATAAGATATTTACGTTAGACAACGCTATTAAGTGGATCTAAACTGAGCACTTTTTCCTGATATTCATTTTAGCCTCTAATATTATGTCTTTTCAGGATATGAGTTTCCTGAATCTCTAGAACAAAGTGATTCCACTTTTAAACCTGGATGGAAGGACATATTTCGGATGAATCAAAATGAGCTAGAGTCAGAAATAAGGAAGGTCTCCCGAGACTCTTCGCTTGATCCAAGAAGAAAAGCATATCTCATTCAAAATCTTATGACCAGGTTTGTTTTCAATAAATCCATCTTTTGAAACCTTTATGATTGCTATATCTTTGTTATTATTCCACATAACCTATTGAGCATCTGTTGTTCAGTCGCTGGATAGCTGCTCAGCAGGAGTCTGAAGCAAGATCTGTTGAAACTTCAAATGGTCAAGATCATATTGGATGTTCCCCTTCATTCCGTGATCCAGATAAGCAAGTGTTCGGATGTGAGCATTATAAAAGAAACTGCAAGCTCCGAGCAGCTTGCTGTGGTAAACTATTTGCATGCAGATTCTGTCATGACAAAGTCAGTGACCATTCTATGGATAGGTAAATTTCTGAACTCATTTCTGTTTCTAATCGACTCCATTACATGTCTAATTTTTCTAGTAATTTGCAGGAAGGCAACAACTGAAATGATGTGTATGAACTGCCTCAAAGTACAACCAGTTGGACCTATTTGCACGACTCCATCCTGTAACGGCCTTTCGATGGCAAAATATTACTGCAGCAGCTGTAAATTTTTTGATGATGAAAGGTGATACTACAATGACACTACTTGTTTCTCGTTGATGAAGTAGGTTGAATCGCTTAAGTCAATTACCTAGAACATCATACCCGCATTTTCAAAAGTTAGTTTGTTGATTTCTTTTGAACAAACTCATAGTGACATGAAAATCTATTTCAATACCTAATTCCTGAAGTCAAGGATGAAATTCTTGCGTCTCTACTATTTCTGCTTCTTGTACATGTTGCAAGATGAAAAACAAATACCTCTAATAGAGCTTTGATCTTGATTTTCTCTAAGTTCTATTCTTTTCCTACTTCAGGACAGTATATCACTGCCCATTTTGCAATTTATGCCGGCTGGGGCAAGGACTAGGTGTTGACTTCTTTCATTGCATGACCTGCAATTGCTGCCTTGGAATGAAACTTGTGGACCACAAATGCAGGGAGAAAGGTCTTGAAACCAACTGTCCAATATGTTGTGACTTTTTATTCACATCAAGTGAAACTGTCAGGGGTCTACCCTGTGGGCACTTTATGCATTCAGCATGCTTTCAGGTCTGTTCGCTTCTCTCCTGCTGGGCTATTCTCGTGCCATTGTTGTCACAAAGGATATTTATGTTGTTTATTAGAAATTTAATTTGAACTAAAAGCAATCTCTTTATTTCCTCAGGCATATGCCTGCACACACTACATCTGTCCCATTTGCAGCAAGTCTATGGGAGATATGTCGGTAAGAAATGTTCTTCCTTCTTTAAACAAACCTTTTCCCAGAGTAGTGATGCTCGTTTGTGTATATTCATAGAATTATATGCACACACAAGAATATTGTGAAATATTACTGTTATCATGTATCCTTTTTTTCCCTTTCTATTATATTTGTGCTCAGATGAACGACCTCAACTTTCGTTCTCTCTTTTAGGTGTACTTCGGCATGCTTGATGCTTTAATGGCTTCGGAGGTACTACCAGAAGAGTTTAGGAACCGCTGCCAAGTACGGAATCTTTTAACACTCTTATGCTTATTAATTATTTCTGAAGCTTTTTCTCAATTTTTTTAATATGAAATCTCCCCAGGATATATTGTGTAACGACTGTGGTAAGAGGGGAACTGCACCATTTCATTGGCTATATCACAAGTGTGCATCTTGTGGATCCTACAATACCAGAGTGATAAAGGTGGAAACAAGTCCTAATTGCTCCAGCTAATGAGACCTGTCGGTTTACCGATGGCCGGAGCTAGAAGGGCGGGAGGGGGGGTTTCTTCCAGATCCCCTTTACCGAAAAATCACATCACGCTATATATACAAGTTCGTAAGTTTCTTTTATGTATATATAATAGATGTTGAACCCCTTTGGTAAAAATCTTGCCTCCGCCACTGAGACCTCTCTAGGATTACATACTTGTATACATCGCATTGTTTAGTGCAAGCACGATACATAGGTTTGTAAAATATATGAGCATTTACGGTCGCCAAAATTTTGTTATTGTTATACACAAATTCATGTGTTTACGAGGATGCAGTGTTCAAAGAGGTACCAAGATTCATTATGGTACGATTTCATACATGACAAGGAGGGGCCAGTTCAGAACAGAATGTTTTCTTCATTTGCTTTAGTTGTTGGTTTCGGGGAATCTTAGTAGCTCAGTTGATTGACTACCTTAACTGTTATCTTATTGGTGAGCGTTCGATTCCCCACCTTGTAATTTCCTCCTTTGTCCCCCAATTTAAGAGAAAAGTCTAGATATTACGTTCATGTGTTCTGTAGAAAGGACTTATAATACTCTGCTGGACCCTGTACAAATAGAAAATACTCCATTCCTCAAGTAAGCTTGTAGTTTTTGCATTTTTGTAATTAATAATTGTGGCCCGAATCATAGTGCTTTGTCGATATTCTTTCGTTCTTAATAAAAGACTTTTAAGTTCGAGTCTTGAAAATAGAGAGAACTTTATAGACTATGCCACCGCACCAAGTCACAACTTCAAGCATTGATCGAGGCATCGAGCTGTCCTGATATTCAAGAACATTCAACCTATAAATTTACTAGTATTTCTCCTTTGGGATAATACATAAACGTGTCCTTTAACTTGACATTAACTGATATTTATGCCCTTCAACTTTGGGTGTGTACAAGTAGGTACTTAAACTTTTATAAATTTGAACAAGTAGACACATACGTTCTATGTGGCAATTCACGCGAGACACCACGTAGGTGGAAGATCGAAATAAAGATTTGTCATTACTAAACTAAAGCCATAAGAGATAGCAACTTCCAATCAACATGGTTGTGGTGGGATGATTTGGGATCGTTTTATATTTAAATAGAGGTTTTAGATTCGAACTCTTGAAAATAAAAGAAATCCTTTAGATTTAATTGGACCTGAAAACGGATATCGAAGCCTAGGTGGAAAACGGAAAAAAGAAGAAGAAAGAGATAGCAACTTGCAAATTAAGGAATCAATATTCAACATGATACAATCAACTATAAATCAGCTCCCACGTTCAATATGACAAAATGAGCGCAGAAAGAGATGACATTATACTATACTCTACTATAGATTCTATTTAAAGATCATTTTTTTCACCGGTTTTAATTTACAGGACATATTTTGATTCAATATCGAGCTTACGAAATAAATGAGAACTTTCAAAAGTTGTGCTTGTAAAAGTGTCATGACGTTTTTGTGAATATAAAAACTTGTTATTAAAAGCAAAACAAAAAATTTCAAACTAAAATATATTCAATTATTATGTATTATTCACTTTTGAAATCACGATGGCTTAGCCCCCGTTTTCGATACTCGAGTTTGAATTTCAACTACTTTTATCATTGACGAACGTAGCTGCACTAATAAGACAAAGAAATAGAGCGTTCGCCTTGCCACGACACACGTGTTGTAACCTCTTTGTCGTCGCCAGGGAGCTCTTGGCGAGAAAACCTAATTAGGATAAGTTGCTAAAACAAATAAGATAGAATGATGAACCATTCAAATAATTTCAAAGGACTATTACTATACATATAAAAAAAAATCAATATCTAGAATATTAAAAAAAGATTAATAAGAAAAAAAAAATCAAGCTTCCAATTATTATTTTTTGGTACAATATTGCCCCTACAAAGTACTTTTGAGTAGCATAGCCAATTTGTACATATTTGTACATTCATAATTTTAGCTCTTCTCATCGTGTACAACTTTCAAAGTTGAACCTTTTTTCAAAATCGAAGAAAGCAAAATCAAAAAAGCTCCAATTTTTTCAAAGCTTTCAGCTGAAGAAAAAAAATCAAAGGTAATTTTTTATTTTTTTTTGTAAATTTCCCTTAAACCCTAGCTAATTTCCCCCCTTTTTAGTATAATTTTCTTGATTTAGTGTTGGATCTCCCTTATTTGATATTATTCTTGTTGAATAATTTGACATTTATTCAAGAAAACCAAAAGGGGTGATCCATTTTATTTTTTTTTGGTATAGAAAATTGTTCAATTCCTCTTGAATTTTGATGGGTTTGTGTTAAAGTTTTTGTCTTTTGTTTGTTGATTTTGGGAAATCAAGGTTTTCTGTGTTGTGTTGATTTTTGAGGGCAATTCCTAATTGTTGTCGTGGAAGAAGGAAGAACGTGTAATGAGTGATTCAAAATTGGAGGGGCCATCGGCTCCAGTGGTAAGGAGAGACCCGTATGAAGTGTTATCTGTTTCGAGGGATTCGTCTGATCAGGAGATTAAGACTGCTTATAGAAAGCTTGCTCTTAAGTAAGTTTATTTCTAACACATATTGCTAATTATAATTCATTGTTAGTTTCAGCTTACTGAGGACATGACCTTAGATAAGAGGTTGTGGATGATGCACATTAGGTTAGTAGGTAGCAGTGTGATGTTTGTTATCTGGCTATACTAGTAGTTGTAGTATTGCCTTGGTAGTTTCTTGTCCTTCGATTTCTATTATTATTTGTTGTGGCTTGTACTTTGACTATCATATTATTTTGTTGTAGTTACTATCTTGTTACTATCTGCTATTTCCTGTACGACTGTTACTTTTCTTCTAGAATGCTTTGGACGATTTATTGTTTAAAAAGTTGTGGTTAAGTAGAATAGGACCCTAGACCTATTCTATCTAAAAACTTGACTACACCAATGAGACAAGGCTTTATCTTGTGTAAAAATTTGCTGATAACTATTATTTATAGTTTTCCTATGTGAATATTGACACTGCTTTCGCAAAATGCTGCATACGTTACTGTTCAAAGCAACGTGACACCCATAGCTTCCAAATCCTGGATCCGCCTCTGCACACGGGGTTATTGAATGACGGTAGTAAGACAAAACTTGTGGAATTTATGGTCAAGTAATTAATTAAGTAATGTGATGGTTGATGTATATTGTCACTGAAGAAATAGAATAGAGATGGGAGGGACTTGCTTCTACAGTATTTTTTTCGTATGATGTATCAGATGGAAAAAAAAAAAGGTGATGGGAAGTGAAGTCTGGTTATAGAGGAAAAAGTGGCCGAAATTTTTGTGCTGTAGATATTGGGATTTGGCTGAAAAAGCACCTGAATCCTGAATAATGGAACACACAAATTATTGGCAGGTATCATCCTGACAAGAATGCTAATAATCCTGAAGCTTCAGAACTCTTCAAGGAGGTTGCATACTCATACAGCATTCTATCTGATCCGGAGAAAAGGAGGCAATATGATATGGCAGGATTTGAGGTACTCACCCCCTGTCCACTTTCAAAGATATATGTATTTTTCCGACAAGGTTGTTCATCATGAGTAATGATTTATATCACCTTACATTTGCTTGTTATGTATCACATTGCATTTGAATGAGGTTACTGATTTAGCAGTAAAAAGTAAGTAGTTCAAAGAGAACTCTTTATGTTCTTGATTTCAAGAAGGGTCATCGTCTTATCGAAATAAGAGCTGGCTTAGGCTAATATTGCTAATATGATAGGTTGTAACTTTATGGCTTCAGCCAAGCATATCTAGAAAGATTGAGTGCTTAGTTATTTTTTTGACTAAAAGATTGAACACTTAGTTATTATGCACTCAAAAGTCAAAACCATACAGGGGCCCTTAAGTGCTTACCATGTAAGCTTAACATATCATAAAGGTTCAGAAAAATGTGGATAGTTGAAAGTTGCAGGATAATGCTGCAGCAATCTGGATGTTAGAACAACTCCTTTCATTTTCGAAGTTTCTTTCCTGTTGTATTTGGGGATGGTAATTGGTGTAAAGCTGAAAAGTCATCCTATCAGCTGCCATTTTCTGGACTTCTCACTTCTCTTTGAGATTTCTAGTCGAGGGTTGTTTATAGGGTCCCCAAAATATCTTAGAACATGCTACAACACAACATGTACCTACAAAGACAGTCTTTGTTTTCATGTTAGCAGCAAAAGGTCCTTCTATTGGTGTTACAAGAGCTTTCTAATGCCAATATCTTTCAATTCGAAGGTTATAGTGTATCTTAGTGAAGCCATTCATGGAACGGTTGTATAAAATTTTGTGCTAGACTGCTAGAAATAAGCTGTTATATATGCATCAAGGTAGGTTGTATGAGGATTTAGCGACTACATGTTAGTAAGACTTAAATGATCGATACCTAAAAGTTGTGCCAGGTCATTGCAAACAAGAAGAAAATAAAACAATGAAGAAAATACTAAAGAATATCTTGAAAGGAGTAGTATTCAGATTGCGAGAACCTCTACTTATCCAAGTAAAAGAAAACCAGTCTATCTTCTACACGTACTACAGGGATTCTATGATATCTAGCAATGAATCAATATCCTGTACAAAATTTTCCTTACACCAAAAGTGAAACAAAAAAACAGTTCATCTTAATCTTTTGTCAGGAATTTCTATTTCCTTGAGAACACCTACTGTTTCTTCCTTCAAATGGTCCACCATATGCATCCTGGAAAGATCTTCCACCACTTTTTCGTCTATTCAGTCTACCAGAAAAATTCCAACAAGCAAGCAGCTTCTCTTTGGTCCTAGGCATGATCTATGACAGTCCTTTCATACTCAAAAAGAGTTTGAGTTGCCAAAGGACTCTAGCAACCACACAGTGTAAAAATAGGTGAGTACTACTTTCAACAACCTCTTTTCCACATAGATAGAACCTTTAACACAATTGCATCCCCCTTCTGTTCAAATTGTCTTGTTTTAGGTAAGCATCTTTGACAACTAACCATGCACAACAAGCTACTTTGGGTGATATTTTCACTTGCCATACTAGTTTCCAACTCCACAACTGAAACTGCTGACCAGGATGATTAAGTTATAGTATATGCTGAATTCTGGCCCCGATTGCGGTTCTCCATTTAAGTCTGTCTTCCTATTTCTGTTGTCCCCTTGAATTGATCAATAACTTTCAAGAAGTTGGTGAATCTAAGTAGCTCCCAGTCATTAAGTTGTCTCCTGAAGTTGGTGGACAATATGGGAACAAAGGAACAAAAGATTCTTTGAAGATAAAGCTTGTCACATTCAGAAGATAAAAATGAAGTGCTTGATCCTTCTGTATTTTTGGTGTAAAGGAGTCTGTCTAGAAGATCAGGAATCAATTTTTGATGTATTAGACTCCCTATAGATGATATTGGAGCTGTGGATTTTGTCTTTTTTGTCCTTCTTAAGTGTAATTATGGGTGATTATACAGTCTCTGTATAGTCTTTATATATATACACAAATATTTTACCTTCCTTAAAAAAAGTTGAGGTTCCACCCTTGTTGATCCCAACTGTCTGCCACTGCAACTTCAGGATTCAGATTCAAAACCTTCATATCATTGAACATGTCCTTCAAGGGACCATGTCCCAACCAGTTTTCATTTCAGAAAGATGTCTTTCTTCCATTCCCTACTATAATGTCAATATTTGGAACCAAGAGAGGGCAAAAAGCCTTGATGAACCTCCATACACTGACCCCATATAGTGTTGTCACTGCCCTTGAGACTCGATGTCTCTCTAGACCATACTTTTCTGTGATGACCTCTTTCCATAGTGCTTGCTCTTCCTTACAAAATCTCCAAATCCATTTCATGAGTAAGCTTTTGTTGTATAGTTTCAAAAATCTTTTGCCTAGGCTCCCATATATCTTGTTGAGTGTAAGATTTCTCCAATTAACTAGGTGAAAACATCTCCTCTTTGTTGCCTTGTATATGCTTTTTGCCTTTTGTTTTAGTCATTCACTTTACTCGGGGTATCAAAATTGTTTAGTTATTTTTGTCTGGGTCAATAGGCATTTTTTGTTGGAAGCTTGAGTTCCAATGCTGGATAATTTCTTTGGCAACTTATAGCTGATAAAACTTCTTGAATCTACTATGCTCAAAGAATGCCATTTCTGGACTCTTTTGACATTCTTCTTGAATTTTAAGGCTATTGAAGCTGAAGGAATGGATATGGAAATTGATTTGTCCAACCTTGGAACCGTCAACACAATGTTCGCAGCATTGTTTAGGTAAGTCTTTCTCCCAAAATTTTGTATTTCTGGTGATGTTTTTGATTGGTTTTCTTAAATTTACTTATTTTTCTCAATAGCAAGTTGGGCGTTCCTATCAAAACAACTATTTCTGCTAATATTCTTGAAGAAGCATTGAATGGAACTGTCACGGTTCGCCCTCTTCCAATTGGCACATCAGTCAGTGGAAAGGTATAATTAATTGTCTATTCAAGTGGCAGGATTTATCAGCTGTACCAGGGTTTTGACATCAGTTGAGCTTTAATGCAGGTAGAAAAGCAAAATGCTCATTTTTTCGGTGTAACAATTAGTGACGAACAAGCAGAAGCAGGGATTGTAGTGAGAGTTACTTCAGCTGCCCAAAGTAAATTCAAGGTACATTTTATACAATTATATGATAGGTACTTCCATGCACTTTGTGTTTTCTACCGTGCTGATACTAAAACTAAATTTCATGAAATTTTCAGCTACTATATTTTGAACATGATGTAAGTGGCGGTTACGGCCTGGCCTTGCAGGTAATGCATTTTACAGTTTTTATTCTTGATTGTGTGCTTACAGAGGATTCCTATAGCCAAGCGTTTGTTATTGTGTCAAGAACCTTGATGTTTGCTTAGAGTAAAGTTAAACGGAATTGATGCGGAATTCTGAGTGATTTGATGTGGCTAGAGAATAGTAAAAGCAGTAATAGGGAACTATAATCACCCCAGGACAGGACATGTTTAATTACTAACAAATGAGTTCGTCATTCTATACATCTGTTTAATTTTGTAGACATGTTTAGCCTGATCTTACTTTATGTTTTTTGTAGTTAAGACATTCGTAAAAAGGGCTTTTCTATCCATTTCTTAGAAAATTTGACAAAACTATATAAGAATATAGCATACCTTCAGTTTTGGTTTATAAATGGTAAATGTCTAAATACTGCCTTTAAGAGAGTTCTTACATCATTCCAATATTGATTACATTTATAGATTCCCATGTACACCCAATTTTAGCAAGTTTCTGTTGTACACTAAGGATCCAAACAAAGTGCTCATACCTAGAAGGCTAGAACGGTCATCACATCTCATCTTGATTTGGCTATTCTTGTATATGTATCATCACAATTAAGTTGAAAATTTTGGGGCAACCAAGTGTGCCTAAGGCAGATCAATCTGATCACCTTACCAACTTTTATTGTCACTCATTGACAACCAATGGTAGATTTATTGGACTCGAAAGGACAAAGATCCCAAGTACCACAACTTGTAAGCAAGGACATATCCTCAATTAGTCTCCAAAAATAAAAGATATCTCCTCAATCGGTGTTTGTCATTGCTTGAACGTGAAAGAAGTTCACCTACAGATTTAGGAATGTAAATAGAGAGCAAGGATGACACAAACGTATAATGAAGCTCGAAACTAGTTGGGTAGGCTCGCTTGCTTTTGTCGGCTATCAATATGGGAAAAATCTGGTTTGCATCTTGCTAATTGCTATACATGTCTATCTTGAACCTTGAGAGTGGCACCATCTTCAGATGTTTCTTTTCACTTGGAACTTCCAATCCTGTGTGTATCTTCTGTATTTATGAGCGCTTGTAAACTGGATTTAGATGAAGCAATTTACGGATTAGTATTTCTAAATAAAACTGATTCATTGTCACTATTTACAGGAAGATAGTGAGAAAGCCGGCAAGGTAACCTCCGCAGGAATGTATTTCTTGCACTTTCAAGTGTACAGAATGGATTCAACTGTAAATGCGGTATGTGAATTTCATCTTAGTGGTTAAATTCAATCTTGTAGTATGCAGTGTTGTCAAAAGTGACAATACTTGTGATGATGTAGTTAGCAATGGCCAAAGATCCTGAAGCTGCTTTCTTTAAGAGGCTGGAGGGCCTTCAACCTTGTGAGGTCTCACAACTAAATGCTGGCACTCACATATTTGCTGTTTATGGTCTGAGCTGCTTTTTTTCCCGTTGAATATATAGTTTATTTTTTGGCAAACGCTATCTAATTGCTACTGATTGTACATTGCTAAAAGAAATATTTGATCTGATGTCTGCAGGAGATAATTTCTTTAAGCCTGCTAGTTATACTATTGAGGCTCTGTGTGCCAAGACATACGAGGACACAACTCATAAGCTCCAAGATATCGAAGCTCAGATTTTGAGGAAGAGAAACGAGCTTCGACAGTTTGAAACAGAATATAGAAAGGTTGTCTATCTGCTCATAAACAATGACTCTCATGGATCTGTTGTACCTCATGCATTCTCATTGCACTATTTTCCCTGTGATGTTTACAGGCATTGGCGCGGTTCCAGGAAGTGACCAATAGATACAGCCAAGAGAAGCAGTCTGTAAGTTTGTCTCTTATGACCAATTTGGTTTACCTATCTATCATTTCTTAGTTACCCTGATTTATCCCCGGGGGTTTTGGGGGGAGGAGGAAAATGAATCATCTGTGAGTTACCCTCTGAGTGACGTTATTTTTGTGAAGGTCGATGAGCTGCTCAAACAGAGAGACACCATCCACTCTTCATTCACTGTTACAAGGACAGTTGCTACCATAAGTGGGAGTGGGAGTGGCCATTTCAGTAACGGAAGTAGCAGTAAACTTTCTGGCGATGACTTAAAAGCCGATAGCCCAGGGGAAGATAGCAGTTCAGACTCCAAGGATAAATACGCGAAGAGAAAATGGTTTAACCTTAACCTCAAAGGATCCGAGAAAAAGTAACCGGACTTAGATGCTATGAGTTTCCAATTCCAGCCTCGCGGCCAAGGATGAGAGCTCTGCCTGAAGAAGTCTCTGCATGTATTATTTGTTCAATTTGTTGGTATTTCTTGGGTTCGGAGACGTTCTTTTTTTTTTTTTCACAATTTTTTTCAAATATCATTTTTTGGACATGTTGATGTCTGATTTCTGTAGATTGATGGAAGATATAGAAGGTTTTTGTTCCTGTATTTATACCTCTGATTCTTGTGGTGTATCATAATGTACTCTAAATCTTCAGTCTCTTTGCACGACATCTACGTCGTATAGATTTTGCAAGATTTGATTCTCGCATGAAAGCATAAGAACTCAACGGGTTTCTCTTCTTTGTTTGTCATAAGGAGGGGGAGTGATCGTCGAGTTCTTAAGAATCATAATATTTTTTTTGTCCCGGAATTTCCACCCCTCTTATCTATCCACTAAAAGAGAGAGGGTATTATGTTTTGTTATTTTTCTGTAATTTCCCCCATTTTTGCCTCTCAATTCTTTTTAGATTGATTGGTCAATTACAAGTCCATTAAGATTGAAACACGTGTAATTTACACCAAGGAAGATAGGATGTACGTAGATTTTATCAGTATATTTGTGGCGTAGAGAGGTTATTTCCAATAGACCCTCAACAAAATGAAAACACGTGTAGATTAGTTGTCTAGGCCTTCTTTAGTTCCTAGATATATAATATTGTATCTCTCTTAGTGAAAGAGATGACGATGACGACGACAACATCATATCCAATGTAAGTGAGGTTTGAGGAGGTTGGTGTGTACGCATTCTTACCTTTACCTTATAAAGGTAGAGAGCTATTTTTGATAGATCCTCGGCTCAAGTAAAAAGAACATCGTACTATATTTATATACATTTAATATGGCTTAAATGTGTATAACATATACCATACATATACTCATTTTGAACTATGATTCTTTTTTATTTTGTCTCAAGAAAAGCTTGACTTGAATTCTCATATAGGACCATACTAAAGTGCTTTGTTACTTATGCCAGTAATAAACAGTGGTTGCATTCATTGAATCTCACTGGTTGCTATGTTTTTTTCACTGTTTTCTTTTTCTTTATATCTGGTTGGCTGTACTTGAGGCGAGGGTCTTTCGGAAACAACCTCTCTACCCTACAAGGTAGTAGTAAAGTCTGCATACACTCTATCCTCCCCAGACCCCACTCGTAGAATCCCACTGAATATGCTGTTGTCGTTGTTGGTTGCATTCATTGAATTTGGAGTCATATGGCACATCAAAGTACCTCCAAATTAAACATTTCAAAAGTTGTTTGTTTATAATCAAATTAAAGCATATATTTTGAAAGTAATAAGCATATGATCATGTTGCAAGAAAGTTTGTTAGCCTTGACAAAATCTCACATGCCTATGAGTGTATATGTCTTTGTATCTATTTGCATGTATGTATCCCTTGGGACCTGGATAATGTATGACACTGAATTGGGTGTTTGTTGAACCAACTAGTTGAACCAACTAGTCGCTCGTCTAGTTGAAGTATTGACCCTTCTATGTCGGCCATCAAAAT
Organism: Jaltomata sinuosa; assembly: GCA_003996215.1. NCBI lineage: Eukaryota > Viridiplantae > Streptophyta > Magnoliopsida > Solanales > Solanaceae > Jaltomata > Jaltomata sinuosa. The sequence continues at coordinate 218,185 of QJPP01000008.1, forward strand.
CAAATAAAGTTCGAAGGACCATCCGATTCATTAAGGAACATAGCGACACACTAGCCTGACGTCACTTTCATAGCAGAAGGGTGAGTCGTGCCTAAATTCAGACCGGACCAGACTCTTCTTTATTTGATTCATGATATGTTTGACAATAAGTTTTGATAAAAATAGAGATACAAAGGATGTATACCAAAAAAAGAAAAAACTATGAAACATTAAAAGAGTAACAAAAAAGGCAAGAAAAAAAAGAAGTAAATTGGTGGGATCGATGTGGACATACACAAACACGTGGAGTGTTTGTTATAAAAATTTATTTTTTTTAAAATAAAATTAACAAGTAAAATTAAATATAAATTAGGATACTTTAATGAGTATAATTAAAAAGGCAGATCGGTGCACTAAATTTTCACTATGTGCACGGGAGGTCCAGGAAAGGCCAGACCATAAAGGTTTATTGTACGTAACTTTATCCTACATTCTTACAAGAGATTATTTTTACAGCTCGAACTCGTGATCTCATGGTCACATGAGGACGACAACTTTAATGAGTATGATTAGTTAATTAATTAAGTTCCCATACATGTGCAAAGGTCTCCCAACTAATGTGTTTTTTTTGTATTACATGTTGTGTTTATATAGTTCACGAGTCTTTCTATTATTGCTAGAAATTTTATACTTTAAAAAAAAGAAGAAGATTTTGATGGAATTGCCATTAACTATATTAAATTAATTAATAGACACCTAAACTACAAAGTAGGGTTAGGATTTCATCTTGTTAAGAGTATTAATTAATTCTTCTAGATTAATTAATAATTAGTTTGTGTCATCAATTAAATAAAAATAATTGTCACTTCACATGACTTAAAGCTAACTCCACCCAACCTATTAGGCCTTTATATGTTAAAAAGAGTAGGTATATGTCAATTGGTATACATGGATGAACTTATTGATTGATTCATACCAAATAATAATAATAATTAATTATGAAATTTATCGTTAAATAATTCGTAGCTAATAATTTTTTTAGTAATCCATTGCTAATAAATAGTCCATAGCTAACAAGATGTTTTGATAATTCATCATTGGATAGTCCGTCAAATAGGATTAACGACAATATTTCACTATTTAGCAACATAAGTTGTACGTCTCTAATTTCTTTTTTTTTGTATTTAATTAAATATGTTTTTGAACATATCCAAAAAGGGATTAATATTACAACTTGTAAACTAAGTCATTGGATTTGGCTTGTTATCTTTAATCTTTTCTAAAAAGATGATTAGAAAGTTAATGAATGGACATCTTTGTTTAATTTTTTTCTCTTTGGTGTTGAATTATGATGGATCATGTCTGAAATAATATAATGTTTATTTTTAATAACTCGCGTAATCACTTGTTATTGGTTAATTAACATGATTAAGCACCAAGTTGGCGGGCCATAATCGAGATTTGGGAGATCTTAGAACGATAATAACAGCATAATTATTCTAATTATTAACAAGAAAAACATGATTAAGGTCTACTTTAATTAGTAATAGATTAAGATGGTGGAAGCCACTAATTAACAAGAAGTAAAAGAATTAAACACTTTGTTTAAGGACAGTTGTTGATGATCCAACAAGGAATTTGACAAAATTGATTGGACAAGAATGCTATAAATTTAAAGTACTTAGGCAAGGGGTGGGGGTGGGGTGGGGGGTGGGGGGTCATGAGTTGAGGGCTATGTAGTATTGATCCAAATAGGGCAAATTTGTTTATATATTAGTTATACCAAAATTATAATGTAGAAATTATTTATGTGATGAGTAATAATGAAAAAAAATATTATGTGGTAATATAATATAAGGATTTGGTATGCAATAAAAAACAATACGAGGATTGTTATGCAATAAAAATTATTAAATATTTAGCAATGAATGTAGCACTAAAGCAACATGTGATCTGAACTCAATATTTTTGATATAAAATGTAGATATATATAAGTGAAACCTCACTAAAATTTCAAAAATCTTATTAGAGATTTGAACTCATAATTTTACAAGTATATAATAAGTTCAATATTAAAAATCTTATTAGAGATTATTGCGTGTTGTCTCGTTCTGAGACAACTGATATTAGTAAATAACCTTTTTATTTCTCTACATTTTATGGACTTTTTGGACAACGATCTAAAAATGTAGGAACAAGGTTCAAGTTTACCGGGTTGTTAGGATGCCTCAGTTGCATACATTACTACACTTTCACTTGACACCTATCATAATGATAAACAACTCATCTCGCCATGACCTTCTCTTGAATTCTCATAAAATTCTGTCGTTGCATCCCTGCAGGGGCAAAGAACTCATCGTTTTCTCGGCTGTGCTACCGAAAGCTCTGGGAAAGACGGAATAGAAGATCACTCATCTTGGGGTGAACTTACTATATATACTTAGATGCTTTCAACAGTTATCCGCTCCTCACTTGGCTATCCAGCGTTTATCATGGACACGATAACTGGTAAACTAGAGGTGCGTCCTTCCCGTTCCTCTCGTACTAGGGAAAAGTTCTTTCAATGCTCAAATTTTATGAGAAAACGCTAGATCACAGTCTAAAATTTTGTAGATGTTAGATGATAATCTAATGCTTGTCAGTTTCAAGGGTTATATCTTCACAACTTTTAAAATAAGGATACAAATTTAAATGGTAACCTAAAAGGAGATATTTGTGTAAATCAACAAAACCCTCTGATAAGAGCCTATCAAATTTAAATTCTAAATCCACCTTTGCGAGATATGATCCTTTTCCAATTCTTGTCAACTCAATAAGTACAAGAAAGAAGTTTCAAGTGGTCTCCTTTGGTAGAGTAGATTAGTAGTGTTCTCTTTTCAACTATATAGAGTGGCTAAAACTTGTAAAATTGTTGAATTTAGGTACACATTTTCAAACCAAATTCTCAAATCATGTCCAAAAAGTTCAACCAAAGTACTACTACAACTAATAAAGTTTGCAAAAATGGACAATCTAATCAAATCTTTTGGTAGTTGAAATTTCATATTCCCATGGAATATTTTCCAACATGATGGAGCTTTAAAGCAGTTTGATTAATTAGTTGTGTCTGCTAATAAAATGAATCTGGCCAAAATGTGGCAAAAGATGACATGATTTCAAACTAAGTTTGATTGTCCTTTAATAATTAGCCCTTTTTGGTGGCTAGTTTTTCAAACTAGAATAGCATTGGCCTTGCTATAATCATAGAAAATCGACATAATTGTCCCTACGAGATAGTTTTTTTTCTATCCGATGTCCATTACTCGCTTTGAAGTTCCAATTAATTTGAGTCCACGCTACGTAAGCTAAGACTACTAAAAGAGGAAGCTCTCCTTACTAGGATTTTTTCCATAACGACTCAAACTCGGGACTTCTAGTTAAGCATAAAAGAATCTTATCTATCCCATTACAACTCTTGATGATACGGTATAACTATTCAAAATACCTAAAATATGGGAACAAATTAATTATTATGACGTCGACAAGTTTAAATTATATGCATCGATAATGTTAAAAAGAATTTTCCTTATGAGGTTTCCTAGGAGATAACAATATGTCTCCGTCCATAAAGTTAAAATATTAAAATTTAAAACTAAATAAATATAAAAAAGTAAGATGCATGAATTTAACTGGAGCAAGTAACTAATTGTGTTTAGCAAAAATCAAAAGCTAGCATAACAAAACCCTAAAGTAAGTGCAAACTATTTGTATTAATTAATTAGCCACTTGTTTAATTTTCATAGAATTATGTTACAAAAGTACCCAAAGTGTATAAGTCCAAAACATTTTCTGTTTAGTCATTTATTGCAAAGTCCCAACAACTTATAGTGCTATAATTAAGTTTCAATGTCTTTTTTGAGTAGGACTCCTAAATTCCCAATTAATTGAGGGTCACTTCACTAATAACATTTCCTTTAAGAGTTAGACCAATTTCTTGAACCCCATAGCAAGGTCATTGTGGCCCAACCCTTGCTTTCAATAATTTCTAACCTCTTTTTTTATTTTTAATTACATAATTGTAATGTTCGAGACAATTATACGTACCTCAAGTATTTTATCGAGTACTTGTTGCTTCTTACCAGTATTGAAAAATTGATAATATCTTATGGACGTGGTCCCATTGGGATCTGGCTTGTTGGTAGAGGATTTCTGACGGAAAAGCCATCAGAAACGTTACTGTCGACCTAGATTTCGACTGAATCTGTCGAGAATTAGAGATTTTTTGATACATCGAGTAATTTTATCCATCAAAACTTAGTTAAATGAGAAGAAATAATCTAATATTTTTTTGTCTCCATTTTTTTTTGGGATGCCTACCACCTCCCACCAGCAACAAATACCAGGTAACTTTGTCCACCAATATTAGAATAGATGAAAAAAATCACTTAATATTTTTTTGTCCCTGCTGAAATTTAAACCTGAGCCCTCATGTGGACTATGATATGCAAGATTTGCAAATATTTTATTGGCCACTAGGTTCCTAACCTTATCAAGAGAGATAAGAGAAGAAAATAAAGTGAAAATCATTGGATCCATGTATAGAAGCTATACTATATAGCATATAGTATATATTTAAAACTATAGGCTGTTAGGTTTAGTGTTGCAAAATATATGTTAATTAAGCTTCATTATGGGATCCTAATCTATTACTACTATATCTAGAAACAATAATTTCATATTAACAAATCCTATAATCACCATTAGTTTAATTGACCCTACATTCATCATGCATGAACTTTTGCCTCCTTAATTAAATTAAGTCATGGTTTAAGTTGACTTTTAGTTAATTACCTAAAAGAAAAGCTAATTAAAGTTGTTTATAACTAGGGAAAATGCATGTCTAAAGCCTATGAATATCAATTCACATCTTTGTTGTCTCTTAAAAATGACCATTTCATTAATTTATTATCACTAACTAATTATGATTAATTATGATAAGAGTCTAACGGTCGAAAAGAATGTATAAAGCTTTCATTCAAGAAAAAATGATTCAAAAGATAATTTCAAATATTAAAATCAACACATTATGTGTGGTGTATATCTAAGTCTATATTGTGTATGAGAAAATTCAGAAGTGGGGCAGAGGTAAATTTAGGATATAATAGTCTATGAATTTTGTGAAATACGTGTGACTGGTTCCATTTTACTTTAAATTTTGTGAGTTCGTCCATGACAATCTAGTAAATAATACTCATTACTTTTCAGGGGCAATCATCGCTAATTTTGGATTTATTGGGCCACGAAGGAATTCTTGATTTTATTGGCTTTTCATGTATATTAGTTCATAAATTATTCGAAATATGTGCCATCGGCTCAGTTTGACCTCAAATTTTATGAGTCCATCCGTGACGACCTAGTAATGGTACTCATTATTTTTCAGGGGTAGGCATCATTTATTTGGATTTTTTGGGCCACAAAATAGAAATTTTTGATTCTATCGGCTTTTCGTGTATATTATTCCATGATTTTTCTGGAATATGTGCGACTGGCTCTGTTTGATCTCAAATTTTGTGGGTCCAACCGTGACTATCTAGTAAATGACACTCATTATTTTTCAGGGGCAAACGTCGCTTATTTGGATTTTTTGGGCCACAAAATATGAATTCATGATTCTGTCGGCTTTTCATGTGTATTAGTCCATGAATTTTTTGAAATATGTGTGATCGACTCTGTTTGACCTCAAATTTTGTAGATCCATTCGTGACAAACTAGTAAATAATACTCATTATTTTTCAGGGGCAGACGTCGCTTATTTTGAATTCTTTGGGCCACGAAAAAGGAATTCATGATTCTGTCGACTTTTCATGTGTGTAGTCCATGAATTTTTTGAAAGATGTGCGATCGACTCTATTTGATCTCAAATTTTGTGGTTCCATCCGTGACAACCTTGTAAATGATACTCATTGTTTTCAAGGGCAAACGACGCTTATTTTGAACTTTTTGGGCCACGAAACAGGAATTTCATGATTGTATCGGCTTTTCGTTTATATTATAGTCCATGAATTTTTTGAAATATGTTTTATCGAAGTTGTTTGACCTCAAATATTTTGAGTCTATCCGTGATTACCTAGTAAATGATACTCATTATTTTTCAGGGGAAGACGTCGCTTATTTTAAATTTTTTGGGCCACGAAACAGGAGTTATCTATCGGCTTTATAATGTGTATTAGTCTATAAATTTTTTAGAATATCTGCGATCGGCTCCGTGACAACTTAATAAATGATATTTAAAATTTAAATCAAAATTTTATCTTGAATATATTCAAGACTACATCTGTCCCTGTGGGGGTGGGGTAAGGAGACATGGTGGGTCACATTTGGAGTTGTGGTGAAGACTTTGTAACTAATTGTATGTGCTTTTGATTGAAAATTTATGAATATAAAAGTATTAAATCAAAACAAAGTTGAAGAATATTTTAATTGCTAGCTTCTTTTTTATCTCTTAAAGTCTCATGTAGTAGTTAGTAATAAGATTCGAAGAGATCTCCTCCCATAGACAAAATGATCATAAACTAATTAAAATATAATAATATAATAAAAAGACAAATATAAAAACTATATACTATATGGATTTCATCGTCAATCACGCAAAATTCCTAAACTATATGATTCATCATCAACACGTAATGTGGGGTTCCATACTTGAACTTGTAACACCTGAATTGTAAGTTCATTTCAATTTTTTTTAATATATATATTTTATAAAAAATTAATGGAGTATTGTTGTTGAAATGGATTGTCTTTTGGCCAAGCAAGCATCGGAAAAATTTGAGAGCGACAACTCTTATTTTGATATTATTGTGCAAGATTGTAAAACACTCATGTGTGACTTTACGTTTATATCTTTGTCTTTTGTTAAACGGTCAACGAATCAGTGTGATCACGTGTTAGCTAGGGCTGCAGGTTCTATGTCTGATGCTATGGAGTGAATTACGCATCCCTCATCTTTGATTCATGATGTACTCAATTATGATTTGAACAATATTTGAGCTACTAGTTTTTTTTTCTTAAAAAAATTAATCGAGTATTTTGTAAAATTAATCGAGATATCACGTAAGTTGATTAAGACGCCACGGATACTAATCAAGTTGTATTAGTATGAGGGAGACATGTGGGTCATAGAGAAAGGTGTGATTAGATACGATCCATAAATAATAATATAATGTGCATGAATCTAAGGTTAGATACTGTTCATATATAACCGTTGGATAATTATTGACTTGGAACAAGTATTCTACGTATTAAGTATTTCTTTTCTTCGTTTTCCCTTCGGTGTTCAGTACTCTGATTAGAACTCGATTAATTGAGATTCACCATTATATGGCCTATTTTTAGGGGCGATGCTTCTAATAAAATTTCTTTTTTCTTACGAAAATTCGAAATCAAGACCTTCGTTGATTTCAACCATCTCATCACAACTCACGTTGATTTCGACGTATTATTTCTGACAAGGCCAGAGTTCAATTTAGTATACATTGCGTGCCTGGGACCTTTTTTTTTTTTTTTTTTACTTTTTCACATAATTCTTGGTTTTGGTCTGTGTCAGCTCCTGTGATTAAGCTAATACAGCTGTTCAAATGAAATAGAAAAATCCAAGGACATTTTTGAAAAAAATTGAATTTCATACAAATATTTGGCATACAATATTTTGAGGGACCATATATAGATTAGACTATAGATAGAGGTAGAAACCAAATTTATCGAGAAATTCATCATCTACTATATATGATAATGAATTGTTTGTTGAATCATTCACTTTGCGCTCGCTCAAAAAAAATAAAAATAAATTGATCTTATAATATTTATCTAGTGGACCATTTGATTGAAAATGATAAGAAAATGCATTATAAGTCGTTAGAAGGCATCCTAAGTGAATCCAAGTAGAGTTTTTTTTTTTTGGAATGTATCAATAAATTAGACCCATACTGTGAGTTGTTGCTTCATGCAATAAATAAATTCGAACACTCAAAGAAATTATGTCAGAGTATAGCTTATGAGTTCAGTCAAATCTAAAACTTTGGTTCAAATTAGGGGCGTACATGGATCGGATTGGTTCTGATTTTTTAAATATCAAACCAAATCATTAGTGTCGGATTTTTAAATTTATAAACCAAACTAAATCAATAAAAGTCGGGTTTTCCAACCTCGGGTTTCTTCGGAGGTTTTTGGGTTTTTTCGATTTTCTCGGATTTTTAGGGTTTTTTCGGTAAAGTCTTCATACAAACATATAATTAACTTGTGCTTCAATTATTTCTTTAGTTCGAGCAAAATACAACTATCTAAGGTATTTCTAAAAAAAACACAAAATATATTCACTTTATTTGAAATTATGAAGTGAGTGATGACAATAAAATATTCAACCAAAAATTAAATGAAATCGCAAATAAATATTGCATATGAATAAGTCATAATAAAAATAACCACAATTTAAAAGTATTAAGTCATGCTAAAATAAGTCTAATAAGTATTAACTACACGACTAAATATTAAACAGAAAAATAAATTAGTTTATGTATTTATGTAAAATTAAAGAATAAATATCTAACATGATTGTCATTCCTAGTGTTGGATTGAATAATCTTTTGTTAACATTCGTATTGATTTGAGCTTTATTTGAGTTACTAATATTTATGGGTTGTAAAAAGACTTATTGGACCATTTAAATTCTAAGTTTAAACTTGAAATAATATGTTGAAAGATAAAAACTATAAATTACATCACAATAAATATTTTTATGCATAAATTTTTTTAAAAAATAGTATACATGTAATATCGGGTTGGTTCGGTTCGGTTCGGTTTGACTTTTTTTAGTTAAAACCAAACCAAATTAATTATGGTCGGTTTTTTTTCCAATACCAAACCAAGTCAAATCAAACCACTAGCCGGGTTTTATTTGCGGTTTGGTTCAACTTGCGGTTTGATTCGATTTGCGGTTCGATTTCGTACGCCCCTAGTTCAAACCTTGAATTTATCTTAAGGAATCTATTATAGAACCCAATATAATATAAAATAACCATAATTTCGAACTTATAAATTTTAAATCATATAACCTCTGCCTCTACTAGTAAAAAAAAGAAGTATGATAGATCATAAATTGGGGCAAGATAATTACTAATAGTAAATTAATTAATTAGACATGTCAACTTTGAAGTTATTTTAGTCATTTCTGTTAGGTACTTTTTTAGACAACTTTTACAAGAATCCTCATGTGATATCTTGTCCCCTAATCAATGATCATGGTTTTAGTGCACATATATATTATATATAATATACTCTTTTTTGATTATTTTTTTTCCATATGCTTTTGGTAAACAAAAGCTACAAAGTGCAATAAGAACAGAAAAATTTACACTACTGCCAAAAAAAGTGATGCATCTAGAAGACAATTATTTGACCAATATAGATTATAGTAGGATAGTTAGAGTTCCTCGACCCTTAATCAGAGATTTCAGATTTCTACCTCTAGGGATGATTTAATTTTTGTTAGGAGCGTCGCTGCCTCTAAAAATGAGCCCTGCAACGTGCGTTTTAGATTTAATCGGACTCCAATACTTGATACCAAACACCAGGCGGAAAAATAAACCAAAAAAAAAGACAAATCATTTGATAGTTCAACAACCCTACAACTTTCACATGAATCTAGTTTACCCTTTCTTTCCCTCTAGCTTCACTATTCCATTATTACTTAATAGTAGTTCAATTGAAAACAAGACAAAATCTAAAAACCTAAAGTAAACAAAAACAAACAAACGAATTGACACTTCCTTCCCCACCCAAAAAAAGCATGTTATCTAGATAATTGAGGCTATACTTTTTTACATTAATTAATTTATGGATTGACTAATTAAGATTCACGTCGAGTGGATTTACTATAAAGTAATAGCTCTCTCTTATGCGCTCTCTATTGAAAAGTTTTTTTATTTTCAGAAACATAAATTATTGAACCCATCACAACCTTTAATGATATAGAAAAGGATCTTGATCGATGCGCCATAATGTAAGTGTAAATTTTGTCACAGTCCAAATCTATGACACGTACGTTCACTTTGATTCAACAGATCACACGAATTTGCCTCTTGAGATACGTTATCATCAAATCCAAAAACACATGTATCACATGTATCTGATATATCTTATAACCCTTAATTTTTTTCTTCAATATCGATGTATAATTTGCCTAAGTATCATATATGCATTCTGATTTTCAAAAGCTTGACAATCTTTCTCGACTCACTCTCATTGGTATGCCTTCCGTCATGGGTATCATGTGTATGCATTTACACATACAAATTCAATAAATATAAAAATATGAATCTTTCAAGTATATATTTATTACTTAATCATAATCAAATGATATATATTCTCTATTTAATTACTACAACTTTTAAGATTATATTAAATATCGAGTACAAGTAAGTATTTTTGGCAGTGAATTGGGTCCCAATTTAGTCCTCTTTCTTCTCCTTGTGATGTCCACAACAATCTATTTCTCTCTCTTACTTTATAATATAATATTATCTTTGCTAAAATTAAAAATTATAACACTTCCAAACTTTTTTTTATATAAATATAACCTAATACATGCATCCATTTCCCTAACGCCTTCAACTTTTATTTCAAAATTCTCTACATTTTTTTTGTCTCACTTTCTCCTCCATTAATAATTATATGGCGGAATTGGAGTATCGTGCGGGTTCTAATACTAATGGACGATTAAAATTATTTGGTTTCAACGTGACAGAGGATCAGGAACAAGAGGTTGATGAGTCTACGAAAACGTCATCGGGGTCGCCGGAATCCGGCGAGTTTCCGGCGATTGATGGCCGGAAATATGAGTGTCAATATTGCTCTAGGGAATTTGCAAATTCACAAGCATTAGGTGGACACCAAAATGCACACAAAAAAGAAAGGCAACAATTGAAACGTGCCCAAATTCAAGCTAGTCGAAATGCATACATGAGAAACCCTATTATCTCCGCCTTCGCTCCGCCCTCTCACCTCCTTGCTCCGCCGGGTACCGTGGTGTTTCCGGCCACGTCAACTCCGTCATGGGTTTACGTACCACGGCCCCCGCCATCCTTCCACGTGTCGAATGGCGGGAGGGGTACTATAGGAAATTTTCATTATAACAGCGGTATAGCGGAGCCCAACTTAATAAGTGTTGGGCCTCAATATGTTAAGGCCCATGGTGGTAGAGTCGATGGAAATAATGGGCCATCATTGAGTAGGTTGTCTAGAGCCGATTTTGGGCCCAATTTCGATGACGCTTTCGGATTGGACTTGCATCTAAGCCTTGCGCCAGCCGGGTCATAGAAATAACGTTTACTGGTCACTCGTTATTATCATAGAGCTTCAAATTACACAGTTGAAATTTCAGGACATTTGGACTATGTCTTTGAAAAGTGGCCAAGAATTCAAATTTCACAGGTGAAATTTTTCGTATGATGTTTCAATTGTAAGGACTGAAAAGTGGCTATTTGTGAATTTATGTCGGGTCGCGGCTTGGCTCGGATATAGTCTATAGGAGAGTAGAATTAATTTATGTCCTAAAAATTAGGATCTTGTACATGTTAATATTATTTATTTAGCTTTTTCACTCAAAGATAAAAAATTCATTATGTGCATTTGTTGATTTTATTTTATTTTTATCTTCTCCTTTCTTTTTTCCCTTTTTTTGTTTGAATATCTCCAATTTAAACTATCATTAAAATATATTTTAAAGAGATTTATATTCTTTTTGTCAAATAAAATTAGAATATAACACACTAATTGAGAATGATTAATTTACTAAATCTCATTTCATTCAGGGGCCGAGTTAGATAGGGCCAAAGGGTTAATTTGAATCTCTTTCAATGGAAAATTATCCTATTTATACATGATTAAAATTATTTTTTTATGTATATAAAGTAGATGTTAAACCTCTTTGATTTTTTTGTATATTTACTCTTCATATTTAAAACTCCTTAATGAAAATCCTACCTCTGTCCGTTGTTTTTTTGCACGACATGTTATGTAGACATTCATGTATTTAAGTGTCAACTTTTTTTTTTGGTATAACACAATAACATATTAAATTTGTCTTATTATTGCATGAGTGACCAAATGTCTTCTTGCTAATCTCCTCCTAATTCACGGGTTTTTCTATTAACATTATTAATTAATTGTTATTTTAAAATCAAAAAAGGTCTTGATGGGATTGCCATTAACTTAATTACGTGGGATTGCCATTAACTTAATTACGTATAATAGTACTCTAGATGCATGTGTCTAGTCTACAAACTAGGCTTCATGTTGTCATTAGATTATTAATTAATTTTAATATATTAATTAATAATTAGCACACACCATTAAATATTATAAATATCACTTCACAAGACTTGAGCACTACTTCACTAAAACACATATACAATGAATTTCTTAATATAAATACAGAAATTTGATAAAAAAATTTTACCCAATTTTACCTAATTGTAGTAAGAATTCTAGGTTCGCTATTACTAAAAGTTCACTATTTTATCATTGAAATTTCTCATTGAAGATCGTTCGGTGGTTATTTCCACAGATATTCTGATTCAATCAGTGTAAAAATTAGAAAGCTTTCCAGTGTTTCTGTGAGAATTTGTTTCTTACCATATTTTTTCAGTGAGCTGATTCGGTAGGAATGAATGGAAAATCATCTTTTATAGTACAAAATTTTTATTGATTCGCGGTAGGAATAACCTCTATTTCTGGTGGTGCGCCTCCACCCACCTTACATGATTAATTGTATGATAAAAGAGAAGTTAGTGTTAATTGGAATACATTGAGGGACTTATTGAGTCATATCCACATTGTTTGGGTTAATTAAATTATGCTTTTTTGAAAACATCCCCAAAAGGAGATTACAACTTGAAAATTAAGTCAGAATTGTTGGGTATTATCTTTAATTAATCCCTTCTTAGATCCTTCCAAAGTAATGGTTCCAAAAAGGAAGTAAGATGACTAGAAAGTTAATGATTTAATAATTTTTATTTTGTTCATTATGATGGGATCATGTCTGAAATATAATATAATCTCCTGTTTAATAATCCATGTAATAACTTCTAATTGGTTGATTAATCTTGATAAACACAAGTTGGTGGGCCATAATTAGGATTTGGAAGATCTTTGAACAATAATATCCCCATCACTTTCAATCAACAACGAAGAAAGTTAATTAGCATGATTAAGGTCCCCTTAATTAAATGTGTTTTAATTAATTAGTAGTATGTATTAAGATGGTGGAAAACCATTAACAAGAAAAAAAAAAGGTACACTTTGCTTAATAAGGACAGTTGTTGCTGATTAATTTTGGATAATGAGCGAAAGTCTGATCCAGCAATATCGCATGTTTGATTTTATGACTCCTACCTTATTTATAAAAAAAGAAAATAAAACAGGAAGGGGAACTTAGTGCCAAAAACCTTCAAAAGAGGGAAAAAAACACACCATATGCCAAGCTATATAATCTTACATTAATTAATATGATCCAAATATCGAGTGTAAATATTTTTTTCTATACAATATTTGGAATACAAATTTGTAACACCCTAGAGATAATCACATATCGGCAAAACACAGATGACATAATGATATACAAGGAAACAAGATTTTAGATCTCTTGAGACATTTTAAAATCCTGCCAGTCTAGGCTCAAAGCAGACAATTTAGTTATTCATTAGTCGTCATGAGTCGAAGAACCATAAAATTCCAGTATATGTAGGAACCAAACATGGTTAATTAGTTGTGACATTGTTCTTGGTTCCTAGATTCCTATATATATTTATATATATACTATGGGTTTGTTTGAACAGTGTGAAGCACATTCACATGTGTTTCTTCCTAACATCATTCCACTAGTCATGTGCATGCAAAACCCTAAAGGGGTGTTTGGTAATTGGTTAGAGTTATGTAAGTATTAATAATGCAGAGATTAATTATCAGGAAATTTATATATTATTTTATGTAGGTATTACTTATGCAGGGCTTAACTATTTATATATAAAATATTCATGTACTTATTAGTTATTTCACCTTTTATCCTGCATAAAATAATACATAAATTTCTTCATAACTTATACATGTATATTAGTTATATGATTTTCTAAATTGCAAATGAATTAACACTGCATTAATTTTATACATGAATAACATACCTTTTAACCAGCTACCAAACATAATATTGCTTATGCAAAATTTAATACCTACATAATTCACCTCCAAACAAACTACCAAACGACCTCTGATATTCTAACATGGCTTTGGCTCTTCTATGCAAAAATCATGTTTTCCTTATAAGTAACTGTCGGGTGTACATATCCCACAAAATTCATAGACTAATACAGATGAAAAAATGAAAAAATGAAAAAATGAAAAAAATTCTCATTTTTCATTTCGAGCAACGTTTCGACTCGAAAAAACCAACGTTTGCCTCTCTGAACTAACGCACGCCATTAAATAGGTCGTCACGGACGCCCACAAAAATTTTGATCAAAAAATTGCTAGGCGCACATATCCCAAAAAAATCATGGAATAACACATATGAAAAAATGGAAAAATCCCCATTTTCCATTTCGGGCCGCGTTTCGACTCGAAAAAAGCTACGTTTGCCCCTCCAAATCAATGCGTGCCATTAAATAGGTCATCACGGACGCCCACAAAAATTTTTGACTAAAAAACTGCCGGGTGCACATATCCTACAAAATCAATGGACTAACACACACGAAAAAATAGAAAAATCCTCATTTCCTGTTTCGGGCTGCGTTTCAACTCGAAAAAATCTACGTTTGCCAACGCGCGCCATTAAGTAGATCATCACGGACGCCCACAAAAAGTTTTGGCCAAAAAATCGTCGGACGCACATATCCCACAAAATTCATAGATTAACACACGAAAATATGGAAAAATCTCCATTTTTTTATTCTGGGTCGCGTTTCGACTTGAGAAAATCTACGTTTGCCCCTCCGAACATACGTGCGCCACTAAACAGGTCATCACGGACGCCCACAAAAAATTTCAGCCAAAAAATAGCCGGACACGTGTCCCACAAAATCCATGGACTTATACATACAAAAAAATGGAAAAATCTACATTTCCTGTTCCAGGCCGCGTTTTGACTCGAAACAATCTACGTTTGCCCCTCCTAACCAACGCGCGCCAATAAATAGGACTTCACGGATGCCCATAAAATTTTTTGTCAAAAAATCGTCAGACGCACATATCCTACAAAATTCATGGACTAACACACACAAAAAATAGAAAAATCTCCATTTCTTGTTTCAGGACACGTTTCAACTCGAAAAAATTTACATTTGCCCCTTCGAACCAACGCGCGCCATTAAATAGATCGTCCCGACCGCCGATAAAAAATTTTGGCCAAAAAATAACCTGGCACATATATCCTACAAAAATCATGGACTAACACTTAAAAAAATTAAAAAAATACCCATTTTTCATTTCGGGCCACGTTTTGACTCGAAAAAATCTACGTTTGCCCCTCTGAACCAACACACTCTATTAAATAGGTCATCACATACGCCCACAAAAAGTTTTGGCCAAAAAACTACCGGGCGCACATATCCCACAAAATATATAGACTAAGACACACGAAAAATGGAAAAATCACCATTCCTATTCTGGGCGGTGTTTCATCTTGAAAAATTTTACGTGTTTTCCTCCGAACAAACGCGCGCCATTAAATAGGTCGTCATGGATGCCCACAATAAATTTCGGCCAAAAAATCGCCGGACGCACATATCCCACAAAATTCATGGACTAACTCACACAAAAAAATGGAAAAATTTCCATATCTCATTTTGAGTCACGTTTCGCCTTGAAAAAATCTCCTTTTGTCCCTTCGAATCAAAGCGCGCTATTAAATAGTTCATATCGGACGTTCACAAAAAATTTCAGCAAGAAAACCATTAGATGCACACATCCCACAAAATTCATGGACTAACACACACGAAAAATAAAAAAAATTCTATTTTTCGTTCTGCGCAGCGTTTTGACTCAAAAAAATCTACATTTGCCCCTCCCAACCAACGCATGCCATTAAATAGGTCGTCATGGACGCCCACAAAAACTTTCGTCCAAAAAATCATCGGGTGCGCATATCCAACAAAATTCATGGACTAACACACACGAAAAAATAGAAAAACCCTCATTTCCTATTTCGGGCCGCGTTTCAACTTGAAAAAATCTATATTTTCCCCTCTGAACCAACGTGCGCCATTAATTAGGTCATCACGTACACCGACAAAAAAATTTGGCCAAAAATTTATAGGGCGCACATATCCCAGAAAATTCATGGACTAACACACACGAAAAAATGAAAAAATTCCCATTTCCCATTACAGGCCATGTTTTGACTCGAAAAAATCTACGTTTGGCCTTCTGAAACAACGTGCACCATTAAATAGGTTGTCACGGACGCCCATAAAAAAATTGGGCCAAAAAACCACCGAGCGCACGTATCCAATAAAATCGATGAACTAACACACATAAAAAAAATAGAAAAATCTACATTTCCCCTTCGAACTAACGCGCGCCATTAAACAGGTCGTGATAAATGCTCACAAAAAATTTTGACCAAAATATCACCGGGCGCATATATCCCACAAAGTTCATGGACTAACACACGAAAAAATTAAAAAATACCCATTTCTCATTTTGGGCCATGTTTCGACTCGAAAAAACCTATTATCATCCATGAATTTTGGGTGATATGTGCGTCTGGCGGTTTTTTGGATGAAATTTTTTGTGGGCGTTCGTGACGATCTATTTTAATGGCGCACATTAGTTCGGAGGAGCAAACGTGGGCTTTTTCAATTTCAAACGTAGTCCAGAATGGGAAATAGGGGTTTTTTTATTTTTACGTGTGTTATAGTCCATGAATTTTGTGTGATATGTGCGTCCGACGGTTTTTTAGTCGAAATTTTTCGTGGTGTCCGTGATGACCTATTTAATGACGCGAGTTGGTTCGGAGCGGCAAACATGTGCTTTTTTTAATTTCAAACGTGGCTCGGAATGGGAAATAGGAATTTCTCCATTTTTTCGTGTGTATAATCCAGGATTTTGTGTGATATATGCATCCGGCGGTTTTTTGGCCGAAAGTTTTCATGGGCGTCTGTGACGACCTATTTAATAGCGCGCGTTGGTTCAGAGGGGCAAACGTGGGCTTTTTCAATTTCAAACGTGGTCCGAAATGGGAAATAGGGATTTTTTACATTTTTTCTTGTGTTATAGTCCATGAATTTTGTGTGATATATGCGTCTGGCAGTTTTTTGGCCGAAATTTATTGTGGGCTTCCGTGACGACCTATTTAATGGCGCGCATTGGTTCAGAGGGAAAAACGTGAGCTTTTTTAATTTCAAACTTGGCCCGAAACGGGAAATAGGGATTTTTTCATTTTTTTCGTGTGTTATAGTCCATTGATTTTGTGTGATATGTGCATCCGGTGGTTTTTGGCCAAAATTTTTCGTGGGCGTCCGTGACGACCTATTTAATGGCGCACGTTAGTTCAGAGGGGCAAACGTGGGCTTTCTCGATTTCAAACGTGGTCCAGAACGGGAAATAAAGATTTTTCCATTTTTTCATATGTTATAGTCCATTGATTTTCTGTGATATATGCGTCCGACGGTTTTTTGGCTAAAATTTTTTGTGGGCATCCGTGACGGCCTATTTAATGGCATATGTTGGTTCGGAAGGGCAAACGTGGGATTTTTTAATTTCAAATGTGACCCAGAACTGAAAATAGGGATTTTTCTATTTTTTCGTGTGTTATAGTTAATGGATTTTGTGTGATATGTGCGTCTAGCGGTTTTCTGGCCAAAAAATTTTGTGGGCGTCTGTGACGATCTATTTAATGGGGCGCGTTGGTTCGAAGGGGCAAACGTGGGCTTTTTCAATTTCAAACATGGCCCGGAACGAAAAATAACAATTTTTTCATTTTTTCGTGTGTAGTCCATGAATTTTGTGTTTATATGTGCGTCGGGCGATTTTTTGGCCGAAAGTTTTTGTGGGCGTCCGTGACGACCTATTTAATGGCGCGCATTGGTTTGGAGGGAAAAACGAGGGCTTTTTTAATTTCAAACGTGGCCCGAAATGGGAAATAGGAATTTTTTTTGTTTTTTCGTGTTTTATAGTCAATGAATTTTGTGTGATATGTGCGTCCGATGATTTTTTGCCCAAAATTTTTTTTGGGCGTCCTTGACGACCTATTTAATGGGGCGCGTTGGTTCGGAGGGGCAATCATGGGCTATTTTGATTTCAAACGTGGCCCGAAATGTGAAATAGAGATTTTTTCATTTTTTCGTGTGTTATTGTCCATGAATTTTGTGTGATATGTGCATTCGGCGATTTTTTGGCCAAAATTTTTCGTGGGCGTTCGTGACGACCTATTTATTGGCGCACATTGGTTCAGAGGGGCAAACGTGAGCTTTTCTGATTTCAAACGTGACCCGGAACGGGAAACATGGATTTTTCTTTTTTTTCGTGTGTTATAATCCATGGATTTTGTGTGATATGTGCGTCCGGTAATTTTTTGGCCAAAATTTTCGTGGGCTTCCGTGACAACCTATTTAATGAAGCGCATTTATTTGAAGGGGCAAACGTGGGTTTTTCGATTTCAAACGTGGCCTGGAATGGGAAATAGGATTTTTTCCATTTTTCGTGTGTTATAGTCCATAAATTTTGTGTGATATATGCGTCTGGCGATTTTTTGGCCAAAATTTTTCGTGGGCGTCCGTTACGATCTATTTAATGGCGTGCATTGGTTCGGAGGGGCAAAAGTGGATTTTTTTAATTTCAAACGTGGTCCAACATGAGAAATAGTAATTTTTCCATTTTTTCATGTGTTATAATAGTCAATGAATTTTGTGTGATATGTGCGTCCGATAATTTTTTAGCCAAAAATTTTCGTGGGCATACGTGACGACCTATTTAATGGCCCATTTTGGTTCAGAGGGGAAAATGTGGGCTTTTTCAATTTCAAATGTGGCCCAGAATGGGAAATAACGATTTTTCTATTTTTTTTCGTGTGTTATATTCCATGGATTTTGTGTGATATGTGCGTCTGACGATTTTTAGGCTAAAATTTTTCGTGGGCGTCCGTCATGATCTATTTAATGGCACGCGTTAGTTCAAAGGGGAAAACGTTGGCTTTTTCGATTTCAAACGTGGCCCGAAATGGGAAATAGGAATTTTCTATTTTCTTATGTGTTATAGTCCATGAATTTTTTGTGATATGTGCGTCCGGCGTTTTTTTGGTCAACATTTGTCGTGGGCGTCCATGATAACCTATTTAATGACATGCATTGGTTTGGAGGGACAAACATATGCATTTTCGATTTCAAACGTGGCCCAGAATGGGAAGTAGGGATTTTTTCATTTTTCGTGTGTTATAATCAATGAATTTTGTGTGATATGTGTGTTCGGCAGTTTTTTTGGCCAATTTTTTTTGTAGCCGTCAGTGACGACCAATTTAATGGCGCGCATTGGTTTGAAGGGGCAAACGTGGGCTTTTACGATTTTAAACGTGACCCGGAACGTGAAATAGGAAATTTTCCATTTTTTCTTGTGTTATTGTCTTTGGATTTTGTGTGATATGTGTGTCCGGCGAATTTTTGGTCAAAATTTTTTGTGGGCATCCGTGATGACCTATTTAATGGCGCGCATTAGTTCGGAGGGTTAAACATAAGCATTTTCGATTTCAAACATGGTCCGGAATGGAAAATAGCGATTTTTCTATTTTTTCGTATGTTATATAATCTATGAATTTTGTGTGATATGTGCGTCCGGCGATTTTTTGGCCGAAAATTTTCATGGGAGTCCGTGACGATCTATTCAATGGTGCGCGTTGGTTCGTAGGGGCAAACGTGGGCTTTTTTGATTTCAAAAGTGGCCCAGAATGGGAAATAGGTATTTTTCCATTTTTTCGTGTGTTATATAGTCCATGGATTTTGTGTGATATGTGCGTCTATCGATTTTTTGGCTAAAATTTTTCGTGGGCATCTGTGACGATCTATTTAATGGCGCGCGTTGGTTCAGAGGGGCAAACGTAGGCTTTTTCGATTTCAAACGTGGTCCGGAATTATAAATAGGGATTTTTCCATTTTTTCGTGTGTTATATAGTCCATGAATTTTGTGTGATATGTGCGACCGATAATTTTTTGGACGAAATTTTTTGTGAGTGTCCGCGATGATATATTTAATGGTGCGCGTTGGTTCAGATGGGGCAAACGTGGGCCTTTTCAATTTCAAACGTGGCCCGGAACACAAAATATTGATTTTTTTATTTTTTCGTGTGTTAATAGTCCATGGATTTTGTGTGATATGTGCGTTCGGAGATTTTTTGGCCAAAAGTTTTTGTGGCCGTCCGTGACGACCTATTGAATAACGTGCGTTGGTTCATAGGGGCAAACGGGGGCTTTTTCGATTTCAAACGTGGCCCGAAATAGAAAATAGGGATTTTTCCATTTTATCGTGTGCTATAGTCCATGGATTTTGTGTGATATGTACGTCTGGCAGTTTTCTGGCCAAAAAATTTCGTGGGCGTCTGTGATGACCTATTTAATGGTGCGCGTTGGTTTGGAGGGGCAAACGTGAGTTTTTTCGATTTCAAACGTGGCCCGAAATGAGAAATAGGGATTTTTTCATTTTTTTCGTGTGTTATAATTTCTGAATTTTGTGTGATATGTGCGTCCGGGGTTTTTTTTACCAAAATTTTTTGTGGGCATCCGTGATAACCTATTTAATGGTGCGCGTTGGTACGGATGAAAAAACATGGGATTTTTTTATTTCAAACATGGCAAGAAACGAGAAATAGGGATTTTTTTCATTTTTCAGGTGTTATAGTCCATTGATATTGTGTGATATGTGCGTCCAGCAGTTTTTTGGCTGCTCGTGACGACCTATTTAATGGCGCACGTTGGTTCAGAGGGGCAAACATGAGCTTTTTTGATTTCAAACGTGGTCCGGAATAAGAAATAGGAATTTTTTAATTTTTTCGTGTGTTATAGTCCATGAATTTTGTGTGATATGTGCGCTCGGCGATTTTTCGGATAATATTTTTTGTGGGCGTCCGTGATGACCTATTTAATGGTGTGCATTGGTTCGGAGGGACAAACGTGGGCCTTTTCGATTTCAAACGTGGACCGAAATGGAAAATAGAGATTTTCTCATTTTTTTGTGTGTTATGTTATAGTCCATGGATTTTCTGTGATATGTACGTCCGACGGTGTTTTGGCCAAAATTTTTTGTGAGCGTCTGTGATGACCTAGTTAATAGCGCGCGTTGGTTCGGAGGGGCAAACGTGAGCTTTTTAAATTTTAAATGTGGCCCGAAATGAGAAATAGAGATTTTTCCATTTTTTCCGTTTGTTATAGTCTCTGGATTTTGTGTTATATGTGCGTTCGATGATTTTTTTGCCAAAACTTTTTGTGGGCGTCCGTGATGAACTATTTTATGGCGCGCGTTGGTTCGAAGGGGCAAACGTGAAATTTTTTGATTTCAAACGTGGCACGAAATGTGAAATAGGAATTTTTCTATTTTTTCGTGTGTTATAGTCCATTGATATTGTGTGATATGTGCGTCCGGTGGTTTTTTGACTAAAATTTTTCGTGGGCATTCGTGATGACCTATTCAATGGCACGCGTTGGTTCGGAGGAGCAAACGTGGGGCTTTTCGATTTCAAACATGGAACGGAACGGGAAATAGATATTTTCCCATTTTTTTAATGTGTTACATGAATTTTGTGTGATATGTGCGTCCGACGATTTTTTGGTCAAAACTTTTTGTGAGCGTCCATGACAACCTATTTAATGGCGCGCATTGGTTCACAGAAGCAAGCGTGAGCTTTTTGGATTTCAAATGTGGCCCGAAATGAGAAACAGGGATGTTTTCATTTTTTGTGTGTTATAGTCAATGAATTTTGTCTGATATGTGCGCCCGATAATTTTTTGACCAAATATTTTTGTGGGTGTCCGAAATAACCTATTTAATAGCATGCGTTGGTTCGGAAAGGAAAAACGTGGGCCTTTTCAATTTCAAACGTGGCCCGGATTAGAAAATAGGGATATTTTTATTTTTTTCGTGTGTTATAGTCAATGAATTTTGTGAGATATGTGCGTTCGGTGATTTATTGGCCAAAATCTTTTGTGGGCGTCCGTGACGACCTATTTAATGGCACGCGTTGGTTCGTATGAGAAAACATGGGCTTTTTCGATTTCAAACATGGCCTGGAACGGAAAATAAGAATTTTTCTATTTTTTCATGTGTTATAATCCATGGATTTTGTGTGATATGTGCGTCCGGCGATTTTTTGGCCAAAATTTTTTGTGGGTGTCCGTGACGACGTATTTAATGGCGCTCGTTAGTTCGGAGGGCTAAACGTGAACTTTTTCGATTTCAAACGTGGCCCGGAATGAAAAATAGAAAGTTTTCTATTTTTTCGTCTGTTATAGTCCATGGATTTTGTGTGATATGTGCGTCCGATAATTTTTGGCCAAAATTTTCCACGGGCGTCCGTGACAATCTATTTAATGGAGCGCGTAGGTTTGGATGGGCAAACGTGGACTTTTTCAATTTCAAACGTGGCCCGGAATGAGAAATAGGGATTTATCTATTTTTCTTTGTGTTAGTCCATGGATTTTGTGTGAAATATGCGTCCGGTGGTTTTTTTGCCAAAATTTTTTGTGGGCATCCATGACGACCTATTTAATTGCGCGCGTTGGTTCGAAGGAGAAAACGTGGGTTTTTCGATTTCAAACGTGGCCCGGAATGGGAAATAGGGATTTTTTGATTTTTTCATGTGTTATAGTCCATGAATTTTGCGTGATATGTGCGTCCGGTGGTTTTTCGGCCGAAGTTTTTTGTGGGTGTCCGCGATGACCTATATAATGGTGCGCATTGGTTCGGAGGGGAAAGGTGGGCTTTTTTGATCTGAAACGTGGCCCAGAACGAAAAATAGGAATCTTTTTGTTTTTTCGTGTGTTATAGTCCATGAATTTTGTGTGATATGTGCGTTCGGCAATTTTTTGTGAGTGTCCGGGACGATCTAGCTTATGGCGTACGTTGGTTCGGAGCGGTAAACGTGGGCTTTTTCGATTTCAAACGTGGCCCGGAACGAAAAATAAGAATTTTTTTATTTTTTCATGTGTTGTAATCCATGGATTTTGTGTGATATGTGCGTCCGGCGATTTTTTGGCCAAAATTTTTTGTGGGTGTCCGTGACGACCTATTTAATGGCGCTCGTTAGTTCGGAGGGCTAAACGTGAACTTTTTCGATTTCAAACGTGGCCCGGAATGGAAAATAGGGAGTTTTCTATTTTTTCGTCTATTATAGTCCATGAATTTTGTGTGATATGTGCGTCCGGCATTTTTTGGCCGAAATTTTCCACGGGCGTCCGTGACGATCTATTTAAAGTGCGCCATTAAACAGGTCATCACGGACGCCCACAAAAAATTTTGGCCAAAAATTCATCGGACGCACATATCTCACAAAATTCATGGACTAACACACATGAAAAAATAAAAGAATCTCCATTTCCTATTTCGGGCCGCATTTTGACTCGAAAAATCTATGTTTGCCTCTCCGAATCAACGCACGCCATTAAATAAGTCGTCTCGGACGTCCACAAAAAATTTCACCCAAAAAACCATTGGGTGCACATATCCCACATAACACACATGAAAAAATAAAAAAATCTTCATTTTCTGTTCCGGGCCATGTTTCAACTCAAAAATATCTACGTTTGACCCTTTGAAATAACCCGCGCCTAAATCGATCGTCACGAACACCCACAAAAATTTCGATCAAAAAATCGCCGGACGCACATATCCCACAAAATTCATGGACTAACACACGAAAAAATGGAAAAATTTCTATTTACTATTCCTGGCGTTTCGACTCGAAAAAATCTAACGTTTGCCCCTCTGAACCAATGCGTGCCATTAAATAAGTCGTCACGGACGCCCACAAAAAATTTCAGCCAAAAAACCACCGGATGCACATATCCCACAAAATTCATGGACTAACTAACACACAAAAAAAATGGAAAAATCCCTACTTTCTATTCTGGGCGGCGTTTTGACTCGAAAAAAATCTACGTTTACCCCTCCATACCAACACGCGTCATTAAATAAGTCGTCACGGACGCCCACAAAAAATTTCAGCCAAAAAATCGTCGGGCGCACATAACCCACAAAATCCATGGACTAACACATGAAAAAATAGAAAAATCCCCATTCTTGTTCCCGACCGCGTTTCGACTCGAAAAAATCTATGTTTGCCCCTCCAAACCAACGCCATGATGAAATATTTCGGCCAAAAAATCATCGGGCGCACATATCCTACAAAATTCATGGACTAACACACACGAAAAAATGAAAAAAATCTCATTTTCTGTTTTGGGCCGCGTTTCGACTCGAAAATATCTATGTTTTCCCCTCCTAACTAACGCGCACCATTAAATAGGTCGTCACGGACGCCCATTAAAAATTTCGGCCAAAAAATCATCGGGTGCATATATTTAATCAAATATAAACTATAAAAAACTTTTTGGTTCTATGATAATCTTCCTTCCTTAAAATTAAGACTTACTTACATATATAAGACAACCCTAAAGCTTATAATGCTTCATCAACATAAAATATAAGGAACTTTTGGTTCTATGAACTTTAGCTACTTTTTTCCCTCTCGCCCTTCTCCCTTCTCCCTTTTTCTTATATATATGGTGTGTTTTTTTGGTGTAATATATAAGTTGTTGATGTACTTTATACAAAAAAAAAAATTAAGAAAAAGGAAGTAAAATACAAGGATCGTATTAACATATTTAGCCAGCTTTGGTTAATTAGCCACTTTTGCAAAGTCTCAACCACTAATTCGCAACTTTAAGTTTCATACTTATTCAATTGAAAAATCACCTTTTTTTTAATAACCTTCTAGTATTTGGTATTCAATATTCATTAGTCTGATTGATTTAAATTCGTGACGCGTATGTAAAGCATATAGTAAAGGGGAAACACTCCTTAACACTGGTTTTTCCATTCTCAGAGTCAGAGGCAGAGCGTATATTTCATACGTCAACCCCAGTTCGTCAGGACACTGTGGCTAGGATTCCGAGTCTTCCTGAGGGTATACCCACCATAGACAAGATAAAGAAACAAAAGTAAAAATCATTGATGGATCCATATATATGATTAAACCTAAACATTTTTTAAACTTTATAGGCAGTTAGGTTTAGTGTTGAGCAAAAAAATATATTCTCTTATAAGCTTTCATTATGGGACCTAATCTAAGTCTAATTAACTCCTAAATCTAGATACCATAATTTCAGGTTAATTTAACGAACCTCATAATTACCAAATATTGTAACTATAATGTATATAATAATTGACCCAACACATATATATATTTATAATGCATGAAATTTTTGCCTCTTTTGCCCACCTCCACAAACCCAAAAAGTTTTTTTTTGGGGAAAAAAGTTGAACATATAGTACTATAGAAAATAATAATAAGATGAAGTCATGGTTACATGTTGACTTTTGCGTAATGTTCTAATAATAAGATGAAGTCACTCATAGTAATGGCGTAATTTTCTTTTCTTTCGAGCCGATAGTCTATCAAAAACAATCTCGCTACTTCACAAAAAAATAAAATAATATTATATTCTATCTTCCTCAAACTCCAATTGCAAAATTACACTAGATATATTATTATTATTTTATTTATATTAATATAAACACTTAAATCATGGTGAATCAAAGTCCTCCTATAAGGAAACATGGTGGACCATATTTTGAGTTGTGGTGAAGACTTTGTAAGACCTTTTGATTGAAACATTTATGAATACTAATAACATTATTAATTAAATTTAAATAATAAAATTAGAAGAATATTTTGGTTATTTTAAGTAAAACTTAATTAGCTTTCTTCTTTCTCTTTCTTGTGTAGTTAGTAAGATTCGAAAAGATCTCTTGCTATGGAAAAGAAAAACACAAATTAATTAATTAATTAATTAAAGAAACAAAGACCTAATAGCTATGGAGTTTAACGTCAATTACGTAAACATCATAAACAATAATTCATCACTAAATTAACACGTAATATAGTATGAGGTCCAAACTTGAAGTTTTAACACATGATAAGTTAAGGGATTTAAAATAAATATAAAAAGAAAATTTTTAATCTTAAAAAATAAGACATGTTATCTGCTACAATAAGTACCCCGACTATACTTAAGCATATACCTCGCTAATCATTTGTAATTCCATACACACCCCACTATTCAAAATATTCGGTTTTGTAGTTTATTACAAATGTTATTTTGCTTATATGATTTATTTTTATCAGAGATCATTGAAAAACATAAAATTTTGATAAATAAAACACATGAAATCTTCAGAAGATCATTTTTTTTATTCAAATTGTAAATAATCGTAGGAGATTATTTCCTCTAACGGCCCGTTTCCTTAAAAAGAATATTGCTTTTCATTCTTAATTAAGGAGCTAACTAATTATACACATATACACTAATAGTATACAAAAAAAACTATACTGTCAGTATATTTTAACTTGATATAATAGGTAATTTTTATAATTTTTCATATTACCAATGTCATCTTTTGTAGACAGTTGCTCGTAGTTATCTTTGTAAGATGCTCTAATGATATTTTTATTACATTATCAATGAACATATATTAAACAAACTAATCACAAAAAAAGAAATGTGGGGGATAAGCCATATTGAAAGTTAGTTTGTTTTGATCAAAAGGTAGGGTTTTGCAATTTGCATAATGATATACTCATAATATGAAGTTTACTTGGCATAGCAAGTGCTTAATTAAAGTAATAAGACAAAATTTGTTGAGGAGATCACTTGTCCTTTTTGAAGTTAACAATTTATTTGCAAGTATAGTTTAAGCTTTGATTTAATTTGTTGAAATAATCATTAAAGGCTTCTAATTAATGAATCTTTTTGAGATCTTTGTATTGACAATTAAGCTAAACTTAATAAAGTGATTGATTTTGAAGTGACAATACATAAGTAGGAAGCAATTTGATATGTCCAAGAAAATTTTATCTCACTTTGGTAAGAGCTAAATAATGACACTTGGTTTCTTGTAATCAATATCTCATTAGTGACCACTAGATGGATAGAATGGATAAGATTAGTCTATCCTAAACCAAGTCTCGAATTTGAGTTCTGAAAATGAAATATTTTTTTGGTGTGCTTCCTTGTTTAACGGCCTTATGTAACGTGAATATGAAGTAGTCGTACCAATGAACTGAATATCATCAGATACCCCATGGAATAAAAGTGCATCAATACATATTTATGTGCCTTTTAAGCTTATAAATAATTTGATTGTATAATTGGTACATAAAAGTTAAACTCCTAACTATATAAAATTGTACTTCGTTATGTCAATAATCAATAGAAGAGAAGAAGAAAGGGTCACGCGAGTAGCGAAAGACTAAGTGTGTTCATGTTCTCATACTTCTCATAAATCTAGGTTAGAAAGCTGGGAAGTCGTATCATATGGATTTAGAAAGTTTTATCAAAAAATAATAATTTCAAGGTCAGGGCTCGATCCTGCACAATTCAAACCTTTATATTAGTATCTATTTTGATGCACTCAGAAGAGCTTGCATCATTATGCTGACTTCTTATTAAGAGCACGACTTAAAGAAAAATTTACTCGTTTTGATTTTAAATACATCATAACATTTCTATGACTTTATAACTTTTAGACATGTTACCATATTTATGTAACTAAAAAAATTGTTATTAAAAATACATAAAAATGTTTCATTCTTTTTAAAATGAATTATTGCCTAACAAAGTGGGAGGAAGGACTAATTATTAAACAAATAATGGAGTGTACCTAATTAAGTACTATGAAAGGTATATAGATTGAAGGATTGTGATTGCATAACCCACTAACTTGAAAGAATCTGATTCACCATTAATGGCAAAATTTGTGCAAAAAAAACAAAATCCAATTTGCTATTATATGTTAAATTTGGGTACAACATGCAAAATTGATTGGACTATATTGGAATCAAAGCATGTGATATGACTCAAATATTAAATCATTGCCCTCAATTTAAGCTGTGTATTAATAACAAAAATTGTTTTATATAATCAGATTGCCTATAAAGTAATAATACATAATTTTCTATCATAAATATTTTTAAAAATTCTTACACTAGTAATGTACTTCTTCCGCGCGTCCTGAGATATTTGTCATGTTTTGCTTCTTAAAATTTAATTTGAATAATTTTCAGATCTAAATTGAATTGTATTAACTCAATATTTTAAAAGTTAAATTTAAATATCCAAAAACTATACAATAATAGTATAAGTTGTGATTCTTCTCATATCAATATGATAAAAAATATACCTTACAATACTGAGATATAATTTGACGCTGGACAAGTGAAACATGACAGGTATTTGAGACAAAGGAAGTATATAAAAAAGGTTAAATAACCTAGCACCCAAGAGTGTGACCTAGTTATTAATAAAGTCAGTTGAGAAACATGACATCTTAGGTTCGAATTTGAAACGAGACAAAAATACTAGATAATTTCTTCTTATCTGTCTAAACCTAAACATCTTGAGTTACTCAATAAAATTAGTCGAGATGCGTATAAACTGATCCGAATACAATACTCCCTTACTAAAAAACAAGTTAAATCACCTACATCTTTCATTGGTTAGTTATCTATATCTTTCAATGAAGTGGGGCTTTTTTTTTGGTGGTGTTAAGTAGCAGAGCTATGAAAGGTACTTTAATTTGTTCCATCAATTTAGCATGATTGCCTCACTTAGAGGGAGCTAGCTAGCTTTCACCAAGTGATGTTTGAACTTATAGATTGAGACAAAAGTAAACCACAAAATCTTGATTATAAAGATTGTACTGTCTAGCATATATACAAAATCTTTTATTTTTTTTTAATAACTTGTATAAATAAATTTTGCTTCATATGGGAACTTGAGTGGAAGGTGACAAAACAATTGGGGTTTATCTAATTTCTTGATTAATTATATGGAGAAAGTGGGTGTCTACATCACTTCTTCTTTTTATAACCACGGTGCCCGAGTCAGTTTTCGCATATCTCAATAAATATCAAAGTAATTCTATTTATCAAGACTAGAACATATGAAAAGAAATTACCTAGTGTGTTTTGTCTCTGCTGAAATTAAACTTGAAATCTCACGATGATCAAGCCACATTATTGATCATTAGGTCATACTCTTGAGTGTGCTGTCTACATCACCTAAAAATGCACTAATGAAGGAGAAATTATTGGGGCCCTCCAGGAAAAAAAAATATACATAGAAAACAGCTAGCTATGAGTACTATAGGGTTTAGGTTATTTTTTTGTTTCATGATCAGACAAAAGTTGTGGGAATGGGATTGATTTTTTCTAAGTTCTTTAGCCTCACCAACTACTTCAAGAGTTGCTTCACTTTGTACTAATGTGTCAAAAAGTTCCTAGAAGAAACCTTTTTTTTTTAATAATCGTGGTGTCCGAATTAATTTATATATAATATTATAAGATATATATTTATTATTATTTTCTACCAACATAAATATCGAGTAATTTTATTTATCAACGCTTGGATAAAATCGAACAATCACCATGTATTTTTTTCGTCTCCACTAAATATAAACCATGATTTTTATCCAGTTTCATTAACTAGTAAACCACACTTTTGGATCCAAACGAGAAACCCTTCACTTTTTCTTTTGTTTTCTTCTTCCAAGTATTCAGATTTTCACAGTGATGGAGCTAGTAATTTTAAAAAAGAAATTTTTAAAAAAAGAAAAAATGTCACACTTGAAATTTGATCCTATGTGTATCTTATATTAAGGAGCTTTAATAATAATTTTTTTTTATGTTTATCTTATTTATGCAGTATAATTTTTTGATAAAAGAGAATATTGAATTGAATAGTCGTTGATTCATAGGTAGTGACTTGGTTAAGGAATTCATAGAAGCCGTAGTGAAAGCGAGTCTTTATGAGGAAATTGTCACTGCTTATGGACTCGAACCTGGATGATCTATCCATAACCAGAATGAAGCTTGGTAGATCTGAACCGACTGATATTGAAAAATCAGCAAATAAGTTATAATTAAGAATGAAATGCCAAGAAATAATTCATCTATTCACTCTATTAATAATCGAGCCGAATCTGAAGTCCGATGAAATTTTCAAATATATGATTATTAATATGCTTGCAAATCACAATCTTTTCTTTATCTTTATGTCTTTCAATTCTATCACCACAACCCTCAATGTCACCAAAGTATATCATAAGACAAGAAAAGCATCCAATCCTTCTAATTTTTCTTTCTATTATATCATCCTATTAATTGTCCTCCCCTTTAATAATTCAATAGGTCCCTACATTAGTTTTGCATCAAATCTTTCTTCTCATAATTGTTCAAGTATAGAAATTATCATTGCACCTTATTCAGTATCATATAATTTAATATTATACACTTGATTTGACAACAATAAACTATTTTATAATGATCAATTTTATGTTCTATTCAATTCAGGTTGTCAAACACTAAATACATTCAGACAAAAAGAAAAGAAAGTAGTCCTTGTGATACAAAATATAATAAATTATATTTATACACAAACTATAGTATAAAAGATTCTTTCTTCTACGTTTTATAATGATTAATTAATTTTGTATTGACACAAAACTATCAAAGTTAAGTAAAATAAAATAAGTAATACATATACAATATGAAATATCAATCCTCTATCTCCACATAACATTTTTTTTGTTTTTTCGCCTAATATTTCGTGCTCATTTTGGCCCCTCGACTAATCTGAGTTCGTTGTGTAAGGTCATTAACAGAAAAAACGCTTTCTATCAAGATTTTTTTCACTCTCAAAGCTCAAATCAAAACAACTAATTAAATATGAAGTGATCCTATCTATATCACCCCAATCCTTGATGGCACACGCAAATGCACACATTTAGGTACGGATTCAGCCAAACTCACTAGTTTTAGCTCAAATAAATATTTTATCTCATTAATTTGAGTAATCAGTTGGTTAATATTCCGAACATAAAATTTAAAATCTTTAATTCGGCCCCGCATACAAACACACATACATTCACTCTTGTATATGCCAATAGCAAAACACCGACCTATTTATATACTCCCGCCGTTCATTTTTATTTGTCTCGTATATTAAAAATAGTTGTACCCAATTTTACTTGTTTAGTTTAGAGAATTAAGAGATAATTTATCATTTTGTGTCTATTTTACCTTTGTTATTAAATATCAATATTCATTTTTCCAACATTTAAATAACTTAAAATTAATAAGGGTTATATAGTAATTATTCTTCTATTTATGATTTCTTAAAGGCTATGTCGAATCAAATATGAACAAGTAAAGATAGACGGAGAGAATATAAGTTACTATAATTTCTCTTATATAATAAGCAACAGTTAGATGCTTAGAGGTGTCTGTTTCATGCTACATGTTTGTTTTTTTTGTGTGTGAGCTGCTTGTGGCTTGGTGGTTAAAACTGTCATTTTGGAGTGAAAGGTCTTGTGTTCAAACTCCTGCACTTACTTAAGTTTAGTTTTGATCTTAAATGTTACTTACTTCTTCCAACTTTGCCCTTCGCATGTGCAAAGTCTTAACATGCCAACTAAAAAGGAACGGAAGGTTTATATCAGAAGCGGCCCACGATACCAATCTATGCTATTTTATTCATTTAATTTGTCAATATTAGGTGAAACAACATATAATATTTTAATTCATTTTTTGATAACTTATTTTATCTCTATTTCAAATAATGACTTTATTCAATAATCTTATATAAAAACCCTTTTATGAAATTGTTAATATTTTTTTTGGCACTTTAACTAAAACTTCATAGACCCAGTTCATTAAAAACTTCAACAGCCTTTTGATTTGGTCTATGAGAGATTGAAGCCAAAGTTAAAATCTTAAGTTTTTTATGAATTAAAATTCTTAAGTTTTTAATCAATTAGAATTTAAATAAAATACAAACATTATTACTTAGGGGTTTTCCTTATCTTTGTGGTCCTATCGATAGCAATTAACTTAATACTAAATTTAAAAAGGTTTAAAAAAACTTTTGAATATTCACTACAGATTATAATAAGCAATAATTTAACTCTTCAAAATTTTATCTGTGTCATCTAAATTGGGAAAAAAATTAAAAATTACGTAAAAAGATAAATCACAATAATTAATAATTTAACATATTTAAAAAAATATTAAAAAATTAATTGACTCTAAAAATTCTATCAGTGCGATATAAATTGGAAAGAGGAAGCAACATATATAATTTGAAAATGATGTAAAAAATATTATAGGTCACAATAGTAACAATTTTAAATATTTAAAAGACATATAAAAAATTTGATTGACTCTCCAAATTCTATCAATCCCACATATATTGAAGTTGAGAGAGTAACATATATTATTTTAAAATTACGTAGAAACTCCTATAAATCACAATAATTAATAACTTAAAATTTGAAAAACTATATAAAAGATTGAGTCGACTCTCCAAATTCTATCAGTGGCACTGACATAAATTGGAACAGAGAGAGTAACATATATTATTTGAAAATTATATAAAAATTATTATAAATTACAGTAATTAACAACTTAAAATATGTAAAAATCGTATAAAAAATTTACTTGACTCTTTAAATTCTATTTATGTCACATACCTTGAGATAAAAAAGAAATAGCATCATTGGACCGGTGCTTGCACGGGCTCTTTGCATTAGTGTATGAACATAATTGAGACTTATATGCACTTTTGCACCGAAAAGAATGCATAATAGTTTCCCACTTAATCATTTTATTATTTTACTTTAATATAAGGTGCTTTCTTTTTCTCACCTTTTGGAGTGTTGCATTATCTTGATTTCGTGTCTACACGTAAGCTTCATTAAACACATAAAACCATTGGTTGGTTATCCATAATTTATAAGCACAAACTTTAATCTTACTAATAAAGATTTAATTATGTCCCATAAATTAACCTCGTAACAAGATATTTACCTAATTAAATTAATTATAAAGTAAATTCATATAAACTTTTATGATAAATGTTAATCGATAATCTAGAAATAACGACGAACATAAAGGGAGGCAAGGGGTTCAATTGAATCTCAATTAGCGTTGGGAGAAAGTTGGCGAGTTACTTCATTGCAGGTTAACCTTCTGCGAAATTATTATCCATATGCAAGCGGCTGCAATTAACTATTGAATCCCCTTGATATAAGCAAGATGAAGTTCTAATATTATTTTTGGTCATAGGTTTAAATTATAGGTGCGACCTAGTATTATTCTAAAAGTCCTAGTATATGAATGTCTTGCTCCACCATAACATAAAAAAGATGATATTTAACTTACTTCAACAAGTCTAATATTTTTAAAATTTCTTTATAGAAATTTCTAGTTTCGTCACGACTTAAAAAGTGGTATATATCCAAACCATCCTAACAAATCAAATCTTTATACTATAAACTACCAACATATATAACTTAAAAAACTATAAAGATTAAGCAAGAAGCCACTCTCTTAGCTTGTGTTATTATTTTCTAAACAAGAAAACAAAGCCCCCCCCCCCCCCCCCTCTTTTCCACACCCTTAAACAATCTCCTAGTCTTTCCCCATTATGTAGTAACAAACGGTTCTTGTTTGGACAGCTATCCACTAAGGTTTTCTTAGTTTAAAATTTTGGCTTAAGTGGAAGACAATAAGAGGCAACTATTTATGCTTTGACTCAAGAAAAACACTTGACTATAATATACACATAATTCATCCAAAAAAAAAAAAATTAAAAATTCATCCAATCAAGCCCTAGATCTCAAAGCTAGGAGAACTAGATATAGTCTAGATGTGTGATGGATTTGGGTCCCACATTTGGACCAACAATTAATAAAATATATTTAAAGGATTAGTTAAGAATTTTGAATGACAAAACAAATCTTTCAAGATTTATTTTATTCCATTTAATAAACCTACTAGTTTTGTTTTATTATTATTAGCTTACATCAAGGAATATTAACTTCTTGATAATTTATGAAGTTACAAGGACACAAGGGTTAAGTTTTGTGATCTAGATGGTGTAGGATAAAATTTCAATAATTAGAGGGGATGTAGTGTATAAATAAAATACGAGTTCATCTGATTCGGTAAATTTAGCTCATATCATATACAACTTTAAAGATATACTGAATAAATATATGTTAATAATAAATTTTGAACCTAATAAATCAAATGAACTGTGAAAGAATTTCGAACTCGAATTCATAAAATTTTAAATATCAAATCCGCCTTTACCAATAGTACAAAATGGTAAAATTTACAAAACATGCTCACAACTAGCTAGTGTGGTACTTTTTTCAAATTTATTTCTTATAGATATTTGGAATGCTTCTTTCTTTAATGAATTTTATCCGACATAAATTTAAATTAATTAGACTAATAAATATAGATACATGATGATTATACTAAACATAAATAGGCATAGACAAGAGAGAAAGTTGTGCTGAAAAAAGAAAAGAAGTAGATCAATCTTTTTACTTGGCCATTCACATTAACAAAAGTTTAGATATAACTTAAAATTAAAATTCTTTTAACATATCACATGAATATTTACATGCAAATACAACAAATGTAATATTTTACAAAACTTGAACCCTCTATTTGCAAACAATAAAGAGAAAAAATTGTAGAAAAAGAAATGAACACCAGAAAATACTTGTAAGGAATTTTTTTTTCTTTGGGTGAAAAAAATAAATAAATAATATGAGATATACAAGATCCTAATTTTTGGGATAAATTAATTCAAAAAAAAGAGAATAATTCTTCCTTCCTAGATATGGTCTAAGTTGCGCAGACTCTTCACTCTCGATGTCGCACTCGTATTGAATCCTCCAAAAATACAATTCTGGTAGAGAATCCGACACGCATTCATTAACCTTTTTGAAGAGTCTAAGCAACGTAGGTTATGGTGCAGCGGGCGCAAGGCTTAGATGCAAATCCAACCCAAATGCATCATCAAAATTGGGCCCAGAATCCATACCCGAAAATCTACTCAATGAAGGCCCATCATAATTGGGCCCAATTACTCTAGCACTATGGGCCTTAACCTGTTGAGGCCCAACACTTGTTAAGTTAGACTCCGCTACACTGCCCCGCGCCCCCGTAGAGTTCGGGAACACACACCCGTGCGATACGTGGAAGGGTGGCGCGGGGCGTGGAACGTAAACCCACGACGAAGACGTCGTGGGAACCACCACCGAGCCATAGCCCGTTGGTGGTGGAGCCAGGAGGTGAGAGGGCGGAGCGAAGGCGGAGATAATAGGGTTTCTCATGTATGCATTTCTACTAGCTTGAATTTGGGCACGTTTCAATTGTTGCCTTTCTTTTTTGTGAGCATTTTGGTGTCCACCTAATGCTTGTGAATTTGCAAATTCTCTACAACAATATTGACACTCGTATTTCCGGCCATCGGTGGCCGGAAAACTGCCGGATTCCGGCGACCCCGACGACGTTTTTGTTGACTCAATCTCTTGTTCTTGATCCTCCGTTACGTCGAAACCGAATAACTTTAAACGTCCGTTACTTGTAGGGTTATTACCATTTTTACTTTGAAACTCCAATTCTGCCATATTGTATGTATATAAATGTATATATGTAGATTTTTTTGTGTGTGTGTGTTTAAGGTGAGGGAAATTGAACACACAAGAATATGAGGTGAAAGTAAGACAGAAAGAAAGAAAGAGAGAGGAAGCAAATGGGAAATAAGGCCTAAGTGAAGTTGTTGCATGTGTGGGGGGGTATTTATAATAGTTTTAAAGTGTTTTTTTTTTTTGAAGTTGCTTCTTTGTTTTTCGTCTAATTTACGTTGGTATTACTATAACAATAATTAATATGATTTCATGAGTGGAGTCTGTGAAGGATGAAGTATATACAGAATTTATCCTTATTTTTATGGGATAGAGTGATTATTTCGATAGACCGTCGGCTCAATAAAAACGTTATTCAAAATATGTCTGAAAAATACACGAGTAAAGAAGCTATGATGATCTAATTTAAGTGTTGATACACTTTGTTTTTTTATTTTGACTTAAAAAGAATGCTAGATTTATATTATACCACTAATGAAATAATCTACCGTCACACAAATATCTAAGCTTTATTTTAAAAATAATTTTCAAAAGTCATTTATTTGTTTTTACATTTTATATCTGATCAAACAGTGTTACATAAATTAAGGAGGAGGAATTATATATATATATATATATATATATATATATATATATATATATATATATAATTTTCTTGTTTTTGTGTGTGGAAAGAGAGAATTAATAGTAATATTAGAGTGAGGAGAGAGAGAGAAAAGAGAATGTAAGCTTTATGAGAATATGACCCAAGATCAACATTAGGGGTCCCCAATGTGCCTCATGGATAAATATGCGATGCCACGAAAATACCCTATATAGAAAAAAAACATTTTTTAAATTGATAAATTTTAAATTCTGACTTGTCAGCAGTGGCAGAGCCACGTAAGCTTGAGAGGGTTTTCGTACTTCCTTCACAAAAAAATTATACTTCCTCCATTTCAAAAAGAATGACTTATTTTGATTTGACACGAAGTTTAAAAAATTAAAAAAGACTTTTGAATCTTATAGTCTTAAACTAAAATTATGTCAAACGTATCAAAATGCCCTTTAATCTTGCGATTTTAGATATGCCACGTGAAAAGTTGAAATTAAAGTGTTATCAAAAAAGAAAAAGGTTATTCTTTTCGAAATTGACTAAACGGGAAAGGAAGTCATTCTTTTTGAAACGGAGGGAGTATATTATTTATACATAATTAAATTAATTTTTATATAATATATCTTGAACCCCATTCAGTATTTTTACATTTTTATTTTATCATATTTTAAACTCTCTTGCTGAAAATTCGATACTCATGAGAATATAAATAAAAAAGATTTAGGATCTAACAAAACGACATATTTTAGTGACAAGAAGTGGAAACACAAGTCTAGTTTGTGTCAAGTCGTTTTTTCTCTTTTTTTTTTTAATTTTTTTTTCTTGAAAGTGCACAAAAATTTGTCATGTTTTCAAGTAAATATTGAATAAAGTTTGATGCATGTGAAAGTTGTAGGGTTGTTGAACTCTCAAATGATTGAGTTACATGTACTCTTTTTTCTTTCTTTTTGCAGTGCATTTTTTTCTGTTTCTCTTTCAATTGTAAGAGCTCGTTTGATTCGCGGATTAAGTTATTTTGAAATAATAATTAATTTTTAGATAAATTTATCTTATTTAAGCCAAATTTGATGGGATCAGGTGAGATATATTAAGATTAAGTTTGAGATTATATTTATATTTTATTTAAATAGATGGGATATTTAAGTCATTTTTTCTTTCCATTTTTGCTTTGATTTGGTTCACTTGAGCCAGATGGATCTTTCGAAAACGACTTCTTTACCTCCAAGAGGTAAGAGATAAGGTCTGCATATATTATACCTTCCCCGTACCCTATTTTATGGAATTTCACTGAATATGTCATAGTTATTTATAATCAAATAAATTATAAGTTTAATCTCAAATTTAATTTTAGAATATCCCATTTTATCTCGAGTACCAAACTACCCCTATATTTTATTTTTTTATTTTTTGCTTTTGGGAAAGAAACTAGATGGAAAATTCAAGAGAGATCTAAAAAGAATAATGATTGAATTAGGGGACAAAATATCATATTAGATTTGTGGTTAAAGTTGCCCATAAAGTGGTGAACATATATACATGCCGGTGGCTTTTATGAAAGAATTTAAGTTTTACACGATTGTACATAAAAAGCAGAATCAAAATTTAAATTTTATGGATTCTAAATTTTAAATAACGAGTAACAATAATATATTCTAAAAGCTTTTGTCTTAATTTATATTTAGCCTAGTTGCGAGCAATTTATATTTGTGATTTTTTTATATTTCGCTTCTTCAATATCTTACTGAGTTTCTCACTCATCTTTTTGCAAAAATTCGCTCCACGATGATAAATTCTCATCTTGTGCGTTGACTGAAGTTATAATAGCAACATTAAAACCTCGAATACGTTCGAAAATCTGAAAATGATCTTCCAGTTCGGAGGAGAATTCACAAAATTCTGTTTCCATCGAAAATTATACATATTTAGTGAAATTTTTAAATATAAATAATTAAATATAATATTTGAACAAAAATTATTAGGTTTGAACGAACTCGCATCTGACCTTATACCTCCACACCTGATTACAATATGAATAATGATCTTTTTACACGATCGATAAATTAAATAGAAAGTTAATTATTATTTTTACCAAATTACTCATTAACACTTATCAAGAAATTTATATGTTTAATAAATAATTTAATTATGTAAATATTTTTTATTTCATCAGAAAAAAAATAACCTAAAATCCTTATGAAATTACCTAAGATATCTAAAGAAAGGATTTACGTTATATAAATTGATAGAGCTAATTTTTGTTAAACTATTATTATAGTCTAAACTTTAGTAGTATGTTAATTACCATTTTATTACGTTATCATTTAATATTTATTATAATAATTTATCTATAATTACCTGTTAATTAATAAAAATAAACTTAAACTTTATTACTTTCTTCTTTTAGTATACTTATGCTGATGCAAATCCAAAGACAAGAGGGAGTTATTATTGTAATATACCAACATTAATAAAAACAAATCGAAAGATACTCTTTGCCTGCCCCAAATAAGTAAATACTTATCTAATTTACCTTAAAAAAGTAAAATAGGAAAATGAACTAAGAGACATACAGTTTCTTTAATATTTATAGGGATACTATTAAATTATGTTGATAATGTAAAAAAATCTTTGAATTATTTGTGTATGGTGTTAAGCAATGGGCTCGAACCCGATATTTTTGGCTAAGAGTACTGAAGGAATCTCGATCATCGATCTCATCATAACTCATGTTGGTAATGATGTTAATCTCATCGAGGATCTTAGTCGCTTAGTCAGTTGGCTATCTGAACTTTCACCTTGTTAGTGAAAGTTCGATTCCCTTGATAATGGAGTTGTGTCGATGAAGTTCCGGTGAAGGTGAAAGTCTAAGTACTTGGTGGTGCAATTATTCATTGTTTGAGTTTTATTTGAGACGGTTTGAGAATAAAGAATAAATTAAACTTGCAGAACGTACAGACACATTGTTATTGAAGATTCTGAGTGTTAAGGAATAAAATATTGTCGTTACATTATGCTATTTACATAACCATAGAAATATATTTGACCTCAATTATCAACATCCTTTCTCCAAAATTAAATCGAAAAATTAAATACACGCCAACAAAAAACTAGTGTGAAAAGGTCCAAGGAATCCCATGCACTCCACATAGTAAGGAACAATATCTAACCTAAGTTTCATATACACATATGGATAAGATCAATACCATTAAAACATAATTGGTTATATATAAAATTAATTTCATCATTTAAAAATATTATTCACTATTCAAAATTATCAATTATTTACTATCAACTAACTCAAAACGAGCTCTTAAAGAGTCAAAATGGGAGGCTTTACAAAATGGCATCACAACATAATGACTAAAATGAATGTTCTAAGTTATCAGGTGTTACAAACATCAAGTTTAGACCCCACAAATATTACACCTAGATGATCAATTATTTTTTTCTTCTATGTTTGCGTGATTGACGTTGATAACCATTTTCTTTAGTTAAATAATAATTTGTGCCTTATGTTTTCCATAGCAAGAGATCTTTGAGAATCTTACTAACTACATAAGAGAGAGAAAGGAAAAAGCTCATTCCGGAGGGTACAGTGTATGCTGATCTTATCCCTACTTTGGAGATAGAGAGACCGTCTCTAATAGATTCTCAGCTCAAGAAAAAATAGCTCAAAGTAGTAAGAAAAGAGAAATAACGAAAGTGAAGAAGTTATGGCAAAATACTATAGAAAGCATAACAAATCATTATGAATAACTACAACACAATAATACACTACTAAAAAATCACTACTGAAATTTCTCACCCGAAAAATGTTCAGTGGTTATTCTCACATATATTTTGATTGAATCGAGGAAAAAAGAAAAACAGAGTAATGTTTTCATATGAAAAAATTAGGAAGTTTTCTGCTATTTCAATGAGAATATGTTTCCCATCGTCCAATTTTTCAATGAGCTGATTCGGTGAGAAGAGTGAAAAAATCATGTTCTATAGCACAAATTTCCTATTGATTCGCGCTGGAAAAAATCTTTATTTCTAGTGTCGTGACAAAAATACTACAGAAATCATAAAAAATCATTTTGAATAGTAACTGCAACTCAATAATACGATAATTGAGGTACAAGAAACAACAAATAGTAAGTAGTCTCACTTAAAATAAAATTTATAAAATTAAAATATTCATCCATTTTTTAAATTTTATATTATTTAAAATTTAATTAGTGATATTATATTCATAAATGTTTTAATCAAAAGCTCTTGCAAAGTCTTCACCACAACTCAAAATATGGTCCACCATGTCTCCTTATAGACCCCCACTTTCATATTCCCCAAATTGGGGGACTTTCATTCACCATGCATTATGTGTCTATTTTAATATATTTTAATTAAATCCATGAGTGAATGTTTATATTCTTTAATTTCCACCATAGGATTCTTGTAATAATTAATAATCAATCTAACCTATTTCATGTATCATTTTCTTAATTTTGTTTTATCAAAAAAAGGATACATTATCATTGTTGGAAATACTTTATTTTTTAAACTTTTCATTTTAACCTTAACGATATAATTCCATGACCATGGAAATCAGAAAAATATAATTATAATATTTGTCCACCGCTATTTAACTATAGAATTTGTTCACCACTAATTTCTATTTTCTTAAAATATAATTACGCCGTCCGGTGGCATTACCTTTTATTGACTTTTTCTATTTTTTGTAGTAGTAATTTGATATATCCTTAGGCATAGACAATTTCTAGTACTAATAAACAATTTATTTTAGCTTTTCTTTTAGGTAATTATGATACCTATCCTCAAAAAAAGAATCAAAAAGTCAACCTAACCATGACTTCATTTAATTATTATTTTCTAGAGTATTACATGTTCAGCTTTTTTTTTTGAACTTTTTTGGATTTGTGGAGGTGGGCAAAGGAGGCCAAAATTCATGTAGGGTCAAAATTATTATTTACATTATAGTACAATGGTAATTATGAAGTTCGTTAAATTAACCTGAAATTATGTTATCTACATTTAGGAGTTAATTAGACTTAGATTAGGTCCCATAATGAATGCTTATAAGAGAATATTATTTTTTGCTCAACACTAAACCTAACTGCCTATAAAGTTTAGAAAATGTTTAGGTTTAATCATATATGTGGATCCAATAATGATTTTACTTTTGTTTCTTTATATTATCTTTGGTGGAAAGGTTAGAAAATAGAAAATATATACAAAGGATTGGGCCACAATTAGCTATGATATATGGGGCTCAAGAAGTTGGTTTGACTTGCAAAGGAAGTGTTTTGATAAAGTTATCTAGAATATGGCGGTATGAATGAGATTTCTTTCATTTTTAACTAGATCAAGGTCGAGTCTCCAAAATGAAAGAAATCTTGATACGGAGTATTTTTTCCCTTTCATTGGCCCCACACAAAGCGAATTATCAGAATTACTCGGACCAGTAAATACTTATATCAGATAGTTATTTTAAAAAATTACATTCTTTACCACCAAGGAATATAGCAAAATGGATGATTTGATCTCTCCATCCTTAATCATACCGGGTTCCAGCCTTGAAAATGTAGAACTCCTATTATGAGTATTTTTTCTTTTTATGTGTTTTAACGATACAAATTTAAATTAATCGAGTTAATGAGTGTGAAACTTGGCACTACTAATTAGTGGTTGAGACTTTGCCAAAAGTGGCTAATTAACTAAACAAAACTTTTGGACTAACTCTAGGTTTATTTTGCAAGCTTGTCAAAACTAAGTGGCTATGCATTAAATATTTTGGACTACTTTAATTTTTTTGTAAGCTATATGTTTTGGAAAACAAGTGTCTATATATGAACAAAATATTTTGTACTCAAGGGGTTTTGTACTAGTTGGCAAAGAATTTCATTTCTTCTCTAATTTTTTTAAAAAATTAAGTGGAATCTTGACCATAGGAAGAACTTTTGATTTACTTTCTTCCTCTCTCCTTTTCCTTCCATTAAGGAAAGTCTTTTCAAAAACATCATTTTTATCTTTACGAGGTAGTGGTAAGGTCTGCATACACTCTATCTTGTTTAGACCCCACTGAATGTGTTGTTATTGTAAGGGAAGTCTTTTCTTTTTTCTTTTTTCTCGTTTCCTTTTTTCTATGATAGATCAAAATGGGAGAAAACAATTGGTTAAGTTAAAATTCTTATTCAATATCCACTAACTCGACTTAATTCGCGTTATATAGGTTTGGTCTTTGCTTATTGGCCCGATTAATCCAAATCCATTCGACATATATAAGATCCATCAATTAAGGGAAAGCACTTCTTAACATGACTTTTTTTATTCTCATGGCTCGCAAACGAGAGATTCATATGAACTAATTACTATATAGTTTGGTCAATTGAAAAGGATACACAAGTTTGAAAAATTCTGCCACACAAAGACTATAAAGCAACTCAACTCTTTGTCTAAATCATGATCTTGGTCATATTCAATTTTAGAGCTATCATGTTGGAAAATATTCCATGAGATTTAATATTTCAACTATCAATATGTGTGATTGTCCATTTTGTTGTGGTGGCAGAGTCAAAATTTTCACTAAAAAATTCAAAATATAAAAGAAAAATAAACGCATAAAGCAGCGAAGGGGATTTGAATGTAAATAAAGAACATAAAAAAAAATTATTTTGTATATATAGTATTATTTTATTTTTAACGAAGGGTATTTGAATGAACCTATTGCGCCCCTAGTTAGTTGTATTACTTGGGCTGAAGTTTTGGTATAGTTGATTGAGAATTAGGTTTGAAAATTCACACCTTTCAACTTAATTTCTTACAAGTTTAACTAGTCTACATCCAAGAAAAGAAAAACACCAGCATTAATCTAATCTACCATGAGACTAGATTAAATCTCTTTCTTGTACTCAAATTATAACAAAGTCTAAGTAACCAAGAGAAAAGAAAAAGGGATATATTTTTTTTGGTTTAACCATATGATATTTGAAATGCGTTGGTCTAACTAATCAAGATTTGCGTGTTATAGAGCTTATTTGAGGAGAAAACGCTCTCTATCAGGGCACGAACTCGAGACTCCGTCTGAGGGCTGAGAGATCTCATCCATCACATCAGCTTATAATACCTTTTCTATGTATAACTAAGGACTTTGGAAATTAAAAAAAATTAGGAATGCCTTGAGGGCTTGTCTTTTCTTTTATGCAAGTGTTCCAAAGTTTGTTACATTTTATATTGAAACATACTATGCTTTAGGGTTGTCTTATATATGTAAGTGAGACTTTATAATTCTAAGGAATATGAAGATTCATAGAACCAAAAAGTTTTTTATATTTTTTATTTTTATATTGAAACATGGTATACTTAGTTGCAAAGAAGAGCCAAAGTCATCATGTTAGAATATTAGGTTTTTTTTTTTTTTTGCATGCACATGGCTAGTGAAATGATATTAGGAAGAACCACATGTGAATGTGCCTCACACTATTGAAACAAACCCAACAGTAAGTATATATAGGAATCTAGGAACCAAGAATAATGTCACATTGGTCATGTATGGGTCCTACATATACTAGATTTTTATGGTTCTTGGACCCCACAAGGCCACAACTAATGAATAAGAATAACCAACACCTCCTAGGGTATCTTTTAGTACAAATTTGTTTCAGCTCAGCCCACAAGTGATATTGTTCGCTTCAATCTTAATTGACATAATTAATTTAAAATGTATCACGGAGTCTGAAATCTTGTATCCTTATATACTCAGCATATCTCTTCTATTAGTTAAAATAATCGAGAATACATATTAATTAGATTTATTAGCAGTTGAGAATATTATGTGAAAAGGATCAAGGAGGATCGATCCTATCCAAAAGGAGGAGGAGGAGTGTAAGATATATATGCTGTGTATATAAATTTTTGTTGACTAACCATAATTAAATAATATGTGTTCTCGTTTTAATTATAACTTTTAAAATTAAATTATTTGATTTAGTATAAGCATTGGCGTGAATAACTATGTTTGTAGGATGTTGTAGCATTCTTTTCCAATCAACTTTGTCAAGCCCTCTTGTTGATTAATCAACAACAACTGTCCTCAAACAAAGTGTTAAACTTTTTCTTGTTAATGGTTTTCCACCATCTTAATACATACTACTAAGTAAAACACTTTTAATTAATTAAGGGGGACCTTAATCATGCTAATTAACTTTTTTTGTTGTTGATTGAAAGTGATGGCAATATCATTGTTCAAAGATCTTCCAAATCCTAATTATGC
Source organism: Jaltomata sinuosa (assembly GCA_003996215.1). NCBI lineage: Eukaryota > Viridiplantae > Streptophyta > Magnoliopsida > Solanales > Solanaceae > Jaltomata > Jaltomata sinuosa. The sequence goes on from QJPP01000008.1 coordinate 262,821, forward strand.
CCTACCAACTTGTGTTTATCAACATTAATCAACCAATTAGAAGTTATTATATGAATTTTTAAACATGAGATTTATAATAAATATCAGACATGATCCCATCATAATGTACAAAATAAATATAATTAAATCATTAAGTTTCTAGTAGTCATCTTACTTCCTTTTTGGAACCATTACTTTGGAAGGGTCTAAAAAAAGGGATTAATTAAAAATAATAACCCAACAATTCTAACTTAACTTCAAGTTGTAATCTCCTTTTTTGGGATCTTTTCAAAAAAGCATAATTTAATTAATCCAAACAATGTGGGTATGACTCAATAATAAGTCCATCCATGTATTCCAAGTGACACCTATACCTACTCTTTTATCATATAATAGTTAATTAAAGAGTAATGCTTAAGTCTTGTGAAGTGACAATTTTATCTGAATTTAAGTTATATATATTAAAATTTTAATTTTATTTTATTTTTATTTTTAATAATCATGATATTCAGGTCATGCTAGCGCACCCCTCTATTAATTTCACAAGATTTTTAGTACCTCTCATCAGCTCAGATATTGAATACCTCTGTGATTCTACCCACCAATACTATAAGTGAATTTTAATATTGTGATAATAGAACCGATTTAGATTCAACTCTTCGAGAAAGAGGTATATTGACATCTTCACTAATTGTCTTTCAACAGTTTCTTCTCTGCTCACACCTTTCCTTCAGTCTAATTGCCTAATTGTCTTATTAGTTACTCCCTCTGTCCCATTTTATGTGGCAATTTTCGCTTCCCGAGAGTCAAACAGTTTAAGTTTGATCGTGAATTTGGACATGCAATCTTTAAGTTTTTTGAAATAAAATTTATATATTTGAAAACTACATAAAAAGTACTACAAGTCTCAATAATAGACAATTCAAAATATTTAAAAGATATAAAAAAAATACGGTCAAAAATAGACTTGTTTGAATCTCAAAATCTGAAATATGCCACATAAATTGGGACGAAGGGAGTATTATTTTGATCATGTTACAATTTTACTATTTATTATAGAGATTTACTTGTAATTATGTTATAAGTGACTTGATTATATAAATATTTTGACACCTTCTATGCATAGAATATAAATTCGTTAACTATATTTATAAATGATGTGTGTTAATTATTAATCTATTGTCTAGAGAATTAATTAATATTCTAACAAACAAGAAGCCTAGTTTAGAGTAGAAGACACATCTAGACTATTTTAATTAAGTTGATGTCAATCCCATCAAAACCTTTTTTTGATTTTAAAATAACAATTAGTAATTAATTAATAAAAGGAAAACCCGTGAATTAGGAGGTGATTAGCAAGAAAGCACTTAATTAGTCAATCAATAAGACAAATTTAATGTGCTTTGATTTTGGGTTAATATCAATAAAAAAATAAAGTACATAAACACCACATAATTATATAACATGTCGTGCAAAAACAACGGGTGAAAATCGTTTACACCCCCAACTTTGCTTTAAAAATCAAATTACCCCCTCAACTTTAAAAAATAATCATTCTCTCCCTCTTATCATATGCAATGTCTATTTTATCCTTGACATTCATTCCTCCATTTATGTAAAAAAAAAATTATTTTATATATAATATTTTATTTTTTAATCTAAGTATTTATAGTTTTTTATTTTAGTTCATTAATATTATAAGTAGAATAATTTTTTTATAAATTTGTTGCAAAATCAACTATTATTTTTTATAATTATTATTCTAATATCACATGCATTAAATATATATATATATATATATATATATATATATATATATATATATATATATATATATGTGAATTTGAAACCTCAAGATGAATTTTGAATCTCCTAAATCACTGAGTCAACCTCTAATCCTATGTTAAATAGATTCAAAATCTATATATACACACTAAAATTTAAAAAAAATACCTTTTATATATAATATAATTTTTTATCGAGGGGGGTTCAAGTGAACACCCTCGCCCCCTCTTAGATACGTCACCGCATATTTTTCTTAACTTTCACTTATCTCTTATTCTCTACTGTCTATATAGATAAACGAATTTTGATTGTCAATAATGAAATATTTTCTAATATAATTTAAAATTTATTTATAATATAAATAAAAAAATTATTTTTTTAAAAAATAAAATATAAATTTATTTTTACTAATTATTTTTTTATTACATGCATCAAAATATATTTATAAAGTTATTACATTATAGTTTTCATTATTATTAATAAAATAATTTTTTTATTCTGCTCCTTTATTTTATTATAGAACGACATTAGGTTTTATGCTCAATCAAATTTTTTCCTTCTCTTTTTTCAAAGAAAATAATATTTTTTGTAGACAATTTGTTACATAGATTAAAAAAATAAAAATATCATAATTTTAAAGAAGTAAAAAAGAAAAAAAAAAGATTGATAATGTAAGGGTAGAATAGACATTTAGAAAGAAAAAAATAGAAAAAAGGGGTGAGAATGATTATTTTTCAAAGTTGAGGGAGGAGTTTGATTTTTAAAGCAAAGTTGAGGGGTGTGAATGATATTCACCCCAAAACAACTAACTTAATTAGTTGGGAGATCTTTTCAGATAATTATGAAATGGGATTAATTAATAAATTAATCATACTCAATTAGTGTATTATAATCTAATTTTGTTTAATGTATTTCTACTTGGTAATCTTGTATTAATTATAACATGCCACGTGTTTATAATGTTCATATCTTGCCTCTCTTTTTTTGTATGTAAGTTAAATTATTAATGAAGATATATTTGCTCATGAATTTCGAATACTTTAAGAACATATTTGAACCTTTTTTGTAAATTAAATAAATTGTGACAGAATCTTGATCTCAAAAGAATCCAACATTGATTAACGAATACAAATATTTGTTTAAAGAGTATCTAATAATAGCACTTCATAATTTCATAAGTAGAGTTAGAAAATTCAAGGTGGTGTATATGCAGTCTTATTTCTGCCTTATACAGATAGATAGGTTGCTTTCGATAGATCATCGATCCCCATCGATCCAAATAAACTTTCGTATAATTATTGTATACATGTAGAAACACATGCATAGACACATCTTAAGCATGTGGACTTGGTCAAGGCTAGGATTAATTAAACAAAAATACTTTGAGGTGTTTGGAATTACTTGTATTATATGTTTAAAATAAAATCTTGCTAGTTAGATGCAATGTTATTGGCATAAGGAACAAATTAATATTAATTTGGTCCAACAAGAAGTCAAGACAAGTTTATTTATATATATATAGGACAAATATTAGTTAAAATATTTATAGTTCAAAGTGAGTTATTTGAGTGTCTTATATGTTATACACATTAGGTCATATCTATTTTATTTCATTAAATGATCAACACAATATACAAATAGTCTAGGACTAGATAACCTAAGATGGCCTTTCGAGAGATCTATTAATTAGTAAGTACAATCATACATTTATTATTGATTTTTAGAACCAATTAGTAGTGTACTTTTTCATTAATTAAAATGGATTACATAAGCATTGGATTGCTTTAGACTTAACCCTCAAATCTCAATGATCTACCTCCCTTAAATACTTATTTGCGGCCGATGTTTATATCAAATCAAGTAGTTAATTTTAACGATTTAAAATTAAAGTGAGAATATATATATCAATTAAACATAATAATTACTAGCTTCGTGTCAAGGGCACAACTTAAAGAGAACCTTACTCTATTAACGTAATATTCATTCCTAGTCGTCAGGCGAACTGTTCTGAAGACGGAGGGCCCTAAGAAACCCAGAAAGAAAAAGACCTGACTTGATTCGTTGATTTGATTTAAACGACAGGTACAAAAAAAATTAATCATAGTTGAACCGAAGGACGTGATCTAGTTGTCACTGCATGTTGAGAACCATAAGGTCTCAGATTAAAATCTAATGAAGACAAAAATACAAGGTAATTTCTTCTCCTTTGTCGAAACGTTAGTAGACTGAGTTATCAAATACTTGTATTAGTGAAAGATAACAAATAGCCGATAAAATTAATCAAAATACGCAGAAGCTGACTCGATAACGATTATAAACACTCAAAATACCACTTAGATACAAATCCAATCATAACGGGTACATCAAAATTGGGCCTAATATCGGGTCTACTCACTTATGGCCCAATATTTCCATTGACTTCAATTACTACAAGAAAATCAAGTATATTAAGATGAAAAAATTCGTCACAATTCCGTCACAAATTACAAATTTAATTCGTAGCAGAGAGTACTCTTCGGTCTCCACTATTATATTCGCGAGAGTACTCTTAAAAAAGAAACACTTCTTTCCCCAGTAAGTGAAAACGCATTCATCTCTATAGGAAGGATTCATCTGAGGTGTGAAAAGGAATTTCACAATTGAAGTTTTGAATAAAACGATCTCTTTACCTTTCTCATATTGAAAAAGTAATGAAATACGAGATATTAATTGGTAGAAATAATATTGAATTCTTATATAGAAGTGGTCAAACTCCATTCAAAAGAATTTTATACACGATAAATGACATATTTCTCTTAACACCGCATATAATTAGCTAGCGTAAAGGCTAAGAAAGAAAGCAAAAAAGGAAATTATTTCATTTCACTATATAGTTTTCATAATACAACTCATGAATCATGATGACACTTCATATGCAATATCCAAAAAAACAAAATTATACATTTTTCTTCGTGGAAAAATGAAAAGTTCAACAAAGTGGACATATTATTTTCACCTTTAATTTTCTTTCCACTTTGCGGCGTTTATTCGAAGCTTAAAATTCAAGTCAAATCCATAGATGACAACTAGTTATCAGTAACGAAGTCAGAATTTTTATTAATAAAATTTAAAATATGAAGAAAAAAAATTCAACATTTTCTGTACATATATAAAAAGTTGTTTTAATTTTATTTATAACATAAATATTTTGATTAAAAAAATTCAGATGAACTAACACTACTAAAAAAAAATACTATTTTTCGTTGAATTCTTTTCCATAGACATTTTGATTGAATCAGTAGGAAAAGAAAAAAAATTATATGAAAAAATTAGAAAGTTTTTCACTATTTTAGTGAGAATTTGTTTTCCACCATGCATTTTCCTAGTAAGTTATTTCGCTGAGAAATAAGTGTGAAAAAATCATGTTTTACAACACAAATTTTTCATTAATTTGCGGTGGTGAAAATCTTTGTTTTGAGTAGGGTAACTTGGTGGGACCCAAACTAAGTTCAATATTCTTGAAGATAGAGAAAATAAGACATGTAATAATGTTAATGATAATGGTCATAATCATATCATAGGACTAAGGACTTCTAATTTTTTCTAGCTTTGATTGTGATTTGTCATGCAAAGTTAGTGGCATGACTTCAGGAGTGAGATTCACATGTTTCATAGACATATTTGGTGTAAAAATGTTACTCGCGCTCGATATTTACATTAAATTAGTCATAAGCGAATTGAAAATTCAAAGTTCATCAGTTTGAACGTGAATTTCTATCACATGCGGGGAAATCGGAATTGGAAAATTATGGCTCCTATAATTATTTCAAATTAATATACAATATAACTTGATTCACAATCAAATATTTGTAGATATTTCGAAAAAAATTTATACTACACAAAAACTATTGGATTCCCAAAAACTCATATATTTTACATTTGCTCTGCCTCTGGGGTCTCTGGGTATGGCTACATTCGTCTCGACAAAAGGATAGGGAAAGAAAATCCATTGACGAAACCAACTGGGACCGAACCTTTCTATCTTCTTCTTTCTCTTTTTGTTCCTGCTTGCTGGGGACTTATGCTTCAGTAACGATGAAGGGCTACTATAGTAGAAGGGAAAGGGCTTCATGAGAGATGGTTAGATTGGATGGGCATAGTTGATTGATCGAACTATGATACACATATATAAGATTTAAATTATTTTCTGTTTTCAACCCCCTACCTCCCATAGATCCATATCCCACTCCGACCCGCTCAAGTTTTTTTTCTAATCTTTTGTCCAACATTTATTGAGTAATGCATGAGTCGCACCATCAAGGTCCAAGCAAAATTGAACAAGGACGATCGCTTTGCGATATTATGCCAATTCAAGTTTTGAACTACCGCAGACTTTACGTAAGGTCAAACTATAGAAGGACAATGAAAGTTTAATACTTGCAACATTGTTTTTTTTAATGAAATTGTTTTTATAAATTACTATCATTCTTTTCCTTTCCCCATTTTCATCCCTATTTGTTGCATTGGATTGGTCCTGGCTTTGCTGCTTTAGTTGAATCAATCAACATCTACTTCTACAAAATAAATATAAGCCCAATTGTCAATTTCTTTTAGATACAATTAGACTTTTGGACCATTTGGTCCATATATGTAGCCCAATTCTGTATCATAAGCCAATTTAATAAGGGGGAACTGCAGAAAATAGTCATATTAGGAACCCTCCCCCCCCCCCCCCCAAAAAAAAAATTAAAAAAAGAGAAACTTTCAGAAATAGCAAAGATGGGCTCATAATTAAGGAGGAGATAACAACATTTTTATAATTACAGGCGATAGCAATATTTGTAGTAACATATTACTATTTTATATGTATTTTACACGGTTTGAAAAAATGAATACAAATACAAATCGGATATGGAAGAGTAAATTTTGCATAATGATTTTAGTTAAAAAAAGAAAAAAAAAATTAACTAGTACTAATCTCTATTAATAGCTGTTAGGCAAAAAAGGAAAAAATATGTTGACTACTAAAATAAGACCTGGCTATTAAATGAAGATTTTGTTTTCAAACAAGAAGTTGGATCCAAAAATAGATCTACACAAATTTACATTGTACGCATATTTTAGAATTTAAATATTACTCATTTTATTACTGGCATAAATATGTATTAAGAAGTGAAACTAGAAGATTAACAACAACTCTGACAATTTAAAAAGTAAAATATTTTTAATTGAAAGAATTTTTTTTTTAAAGTAAAATTTTAGTATATTTAATAAAGGAGAGAGACGAAAAAGGAACTATGATTTGTATACGGCGTACTTCAGTTGTATTTGTATATGACATATTCATGTAGATACATTTATATCTAAGTTGTATTTATATATTTTGTATATTAAAATTGAGACTTGTATATTACACATTTGAATTTATAGTACAAATACATATTGAATAATTGTGTGTATATATGTATATATGCAACTGAAAATTATTACAATTTGTGTTTGTATTTGTATATTACAATTTAAACCTACATACAAATACCTAAATACATATTGATATGTCTACAACTCTTCCACTAAATACAATTTGCATTTGTATTTGTATATTACAATTGGAAATCAAAATACAAATACCTAAATACATATACAACTCTTTCACTATACGAATGAAATTGAAGAGTGAATAAAAAATAACGGAATAAATATAAAAACACAAATAAAACTCCAAATGTATTTAAAATATATAATTTGCATTTGCATTTGCATTTGTATATTACAATTGGAAGTCAAAATACAAATACCTAAATATGTATATTGATACATATACAACTCTCCGACTACACAAATGAAATTAGAGAGTGAAAAAAATAATAAAATAAATACAAAAATACAAATAAAACTACGAATGTATTTAGAATATAAATCTGGAAAAAAAACGAATTGAAAATCGTCATTGTAGATCTGAAAACGAAAATCTGAATGTATTTAGAACCATGGACACTTGATCTACCTCACTTTTGATAATTTATGCTCTTGTAATGTTCATATCAACAATGACGTAGAGAATAAGTTGGGCCAAGCCAAAAAGGTCTCATCGATCATTTTTAGTTGTAAAAAACAATAAATTTTGATGACTCCTTTGAATCTTGTCATCCCATCATTGAAAATTTTCGTTATAGATTTGAATGTTTTTCAAAATCGACATTGTAGTTACGTAATTTTCAAGAATCACGATTTTGAGAGAGAAAAGGAATTGAAATCACAATTTTTGGAGAGAAAAGGAATTAAATCACAATTTTGGAAGAGAATTTTTTTTTGAAATCTTGTGATTTTATGGAAGACATGATTTTGAGAGAGAAACTTGTTGAAATTGTGTATACCGACCTACGGCATCTGATGGTCAGATGCCGTAGGTCGTCTTCTAACATTACCGACATTTCGGGTTTTCATAAATTTCACATAAGATAAAAGCTCTTTTCATCATCAGAAACAACCAGATTTCCGACCTCTTGCATTGCATTACCATAACGAAAAGAAAAAAGAATGAAAAAAAAAGAGATTGCTCTTGTGACTCGGGATGAACCTTTATCGGTGGAGGAAAGGAATAGCGATGGATTCCTATAGAGCATCCAGGAAAAAACAGATTCAATCGGACGACGAATTCTTACGTGGTCCAAGGAAATCAAAGGTACGCTTCCACGAATTTAATCTATATTAAATCTCTTGATATCATAATAGCTTATATAGTCATGATTTAGTAATTAGGATAATCATAAAAAATTGGAAAAGTAAGAAAGATGTTGAATTCAAAAAGGAAGTGAAGATTGTAATTAGGAGTGATATTAGGAGCATGATCCTCTTCCAAATGTATTTGGAGTAAATTGGTTGGGGCCACTATAAATATTGTTATTTTTGTTATGGATAGTAATTATTTTAAAGTGTTGTTATGATTCATAATTAAGGGCTTAAGTTTGTTATTTCACGTAGTTTTCTCTTAAAAAAATAAATACGAAGTTATTTAAAATTTAACCATCTCAAAATCAACTTTCGACTCTAAAGAGGTCTGAAGTCGGCAAAAACTGGCTAAATTTTAAATAATTTTAAAAACTGAATACGTTTTTAATAGTGGTGCTCAAAGAGGCTACTTTGAGTCAATTCTACTATGATGACAAGGAGGATGGACTATCAATTTATGTCAATCATTAGAACAAGTAACAACAACAATAACATATTCAGTGTAATCTTACAAGTGATGCCTGTGATCGATAGAATATAAGTAGATCTTATATCTACCTTGGTTCATGGGACTCGAAATCATAGATCTCCTTTAATTTCACAAGTAGGATCTGAATCCAAACAAGACATACAAATCAGAATTTCTAATTGTAGCTTGTGCTATAAAAGAGGAAAATAGAAACTTTTATTATAAGTTTATCCCTAACACTGCTGCAAAAGAAGAAACTTCAGGACTTAATATAAGCTACTGCTAATAAATATGAACAAGATTATCATATTGGATCCTTGGCAACCATCACAAGTATGGTCGACCTATATATATTTGAACGAAAATGTTGTGTCGTCTAGCAGAGCCTAGAAGGTGTTTCGTGCAGACAGCTGACTCCTTTTCAATAGATAAAAATAGTCAAACCAACCCAACTGGCTGGTCAATCTCAGAGATCTTATCGGCCAGCAAACCAGAGACTTAAGTAGCACATTTGACAATTCACTCCTTGCCAATTGTTACACAAACAACCAAAATGGATGAACAAAATGGCAAAAAGGGATGCTACTTAACAAGAACTAAACTAAAACACATATTGGCAACACTTTTATTCAATCAATATAGTGAAAGAGATCTAAGAATATCTCCAAACACTGGTGGTGCTATCTGCCATATTCATAAGTTTTATCAGTACAACAGTACAACAATGATAAAGTTTACATGTCGATCGGACTTGCTTAACTAACCCGAGGCAAAAATGTCAGCTCCTTGAGCTGCAGGGCCGTGAAATGTAACAGAAAGTGGGCACTGAGCCTCGGACCATCTTCTCGGTAAGGAGAATGAACCAGGAAAATAATTCTTCAACTCATCTTAGCTACATGCCCAATGCTATAAACAGTATCATGTATGTCTCATCCATAAATTTTCTAGTTCACAAGTTAAGGAGCTCAAATAAGTCTGAATCAGAGAAGGGCTACTGAGGTGGCACCGCAGGATGTTCTAGTTGAACTGGCGGCGCAGCAGGCTGTTCTTGTTGTGGTGCTGCAGTGGGCTGCATTTGTTGAGATGGTGCAACAGGCTGTTCTTGCACTGCTGCAGCAGACTGGTTTGGTTGAGCTGGCGCGGCAGGCTGTTCTTGTTCAGATCTTGCAGGCCTCCAAACTGTTTCAGTCGTCCCTACAATATCCATTAAAGAGATACCCTTGGCCGCTAGATCAATTCTGATCTGATCACTTCTAGCGAAATCCTTGTTTTTCCTTGCTAGTGTTCTTTCCTCTATTGCATGCAAAACATCTTCCTCTGTCAACTCAGCCCTTTTCAAGGCCCTCTCTTTAAACTGCTGCAAAACCTGCATAACAAAATAAATGAGAAAATTAAGACTCAACATCTGAAACTCTCATATCTAACAGGAAACAAAGGTGTTCTCCAATCCAATTTCAGCATTGCTAGACTGGAAACAAGATTACCAAGAACATAAACCAAATATGATTAAAATACCAAAAGTACACTTATATACAGAAAAATTGTCTTTGTATGGGATGACGGCTATAACAAGACTGACACGATGGAAATGACAATGTTAACTAATTTTATATATAGAAAGCTGCTAATCTTTATTAAACAAAAGGAAAGAGTGCCTAAAATCTGAGACATAGGGAGTGCTAATTCTGGCAGCACCTCAGCAGATGTTGAACCAGCGAGCAAGCCAAGAACATCCAACACTGCCTTCACTTCTTTCAGGAGCTCGGTTATGAACAGAGCAGCAGATGGGTGTTGTTTCTTTTGCTTGCTTTTCTGGAAAGATCAAGAGAGAATGAAATATTTCAGTTATATATCACCAGCCATATGCAGAAGTTAAAAAAGGAAGTAGAGTTCCCACCTTCAGTATGTTCAAGTGACTATTCAGGAGTTTAAGAGCATCTTGAAGAGCAGCATTTATAATTGTAGGTGTATGCAAGTCATCAGAGAGCTTTGTCTTCAACTCATTACGCAGCTTATTGATGCTTTCTTGGGCCTTGGGGTCAACACGCCCCCTTACATTTGCTGCAGTTTCAGTTCCTTGTTGGAAAGCTGACAAGGCTTCTTCACAATCATGTAAGGTCTATCAATCACAAAAATCACCCGAATAAATGTCTAAAAATATGACAGATGCAAACTATAGATTCTGGATTGGGGAGACAAAGTTTTAAAGTCGCATGAGCATTCATGTAACAGGAGAAAGAACATAAATGTGTATATATACATATAACCTTCAGAAAACCTTTCATTTTTCAATTAAACCAGTAACCATAAGCCCAAAACCATATTACTCAGTTCAGAGAAATTGAGGAACACTAAAAATTGCATAGGAATCGCTTGTATCAATCATCAAGAAGCAAGTAATAAAACTTTTTTAAGAATGGTAACAGTAAAGCAAAAATAATTGAACAAGAGGCATTAAAAGTACATTAATTCCTGACCTGATAAATGTAGAACACAGATTCTGAAGCAATTTCTATCTGTGATATTGAGTAATTAACTGGAGATCGGTAGTGATTCCCCAACAAGAAGTACCTCAATGCAAGGGGATGGTACAATCGAGTAACCTACAAAATATGCATCCTATGATCCATAACGTTATTAAAAAGAACAACCACATTAAGACAGTAGCTAATGATTACATTCTACCTCACGTATAGTGAAGAAGTTCCCCAATGATTTCGACATTTTCTCATCATCTATGTTCACAAAGCCATTATGCATCCAGTAGCTAATATTACTCTCCCCGCAAGCAGCGCAACTCTGGGCGATCTCATTTTCGTGATGAGGAAAAGTCAAGTCCATTCCACCACCATGTATATCAAAGGAATGTGTCAGATAGTGCGCACTCATTGCACTGCATTCTATATGCCAACCTGGTCTACCAGGACCCCAGGGGCTCTCCCAACTTGGTTCACCAGGCTTTGCAGCCTGTAAATAAATGAAATTGGCATGTAAGTCTAAAACAGTAACTCTATAGAAAACTAAAAGAAAACTTCCCACCTTCCACAAGGCAAAGTCAGCAGGATTTCGCTTTCTTGAATCAACTTCAACTCGTTCACCAGCTCGATTATCTTCTAATCTTCGTCCAGACAATCGACCATACTCTGGAAAACTATCGACAGAGAAATAAACATCTCCATCGATTGTGTATGCACAGCCATTAGTCATTATCTGCAGGTGTCACCTCAACATCATTAGCATTAAGAAGAAAGCAGAGTATATCTGGAGAAAAGAAGAAAAAAAGCAGCTCAAGGTAAATCTAAGCTAGAAAGATAATATAATTGCATACTTAAGCAGTATTTTGCACTTTTCTCTCATCCAGCACTGAGTTTTTGCTAACCTAATCGTTCATCCTTGCTACATAATACTTTTTCTCTTATTCTTTGAGAAAGGTAAAATTTATACTTTTTTCTCTTATTATATACAAGAATAAATGTTCCAGCCTCTCTTTCAGTGATAAGCATACTATCACGGAATGTCGTTCTTATGGCTTCTTCTTTTTTTCAAAAGCAGCAGTAATTGTAAATGACAAACAAGTTTGCATTACAGAACTAGATGAGCATCATGTTATTGATCTTGAGAGAAGGAGAAACCACATATAACATCAAATAAACTCAACAAGATGAATCCTAGATCCTACACTATCAAAGATTCAAAATGACCAACATGGTTTTCAAGAGTATTCAAACGCATCTCTATCTAAAGATGGAGTCTATTAGAACCTCCATCTAGGGAAAAGAAATGAGAGAAAAGTTTGTATCAGAAAACTTCCATAGCATAGAAACAGACGCTGTCTCTGCTCAAGTGGGATTTCAATACAGGGATAAACTGGGAGGGATCACATCAATAAGCTGTAACTTGTCAGAACAGATTTTGGAAGAGATTATCTAACGTGAGCACCTTAGCTATCATTTCCTTAATCTGCTCCATATGCTCAGTAACACGTGGCTGATGAGTCGGTTGGAGGCACTGGAGATCATCCATGTCTTTTAAGAACTCTTGGCAGTATCGACCACTCAAAGCTGTTGGGTCTTCTCCAAGCTCATTAGCCCTACGAATTATCTGGAAAGAACCAACTGTCATACATCTGAAGCATTATATACAGTGAGCGAACTGATAGTGCCAAGTTTATCCATAACAAATAAAAAGAAAAGGCTCTAAAATTCCTTTTATCTTGGGGGAGAGAACATAAAAGAGACTTACTCCCCAAAAATTGTATATCTCACCTTGTCATCTACATCAGTGAAGTTGCGCACATACACAACCTCATATCCCAAGTATTTCAGATATCTGTAAATTCCAGATCATGGAAAATTTCCATCACACTGTTAGTAATTTGAAGTAAAGACTATCAGAGGCTACTATAAGAACTAATTTAAATGCACTGACATTGATTTCTACCAAAACACATGATAAATAACACAAGTCCAATCATAACTTAAACAGATGCAGATCAAAACAAAAGTTCTTCATGGGTTTTTTCTTTATTCTTTTCTCCATTTTGTAGGTAAGTAAAGCACCTTTTGGTTCTCATGTTCAGTGACCTCAAGGAGATACTAGTCCAGAGACTCCAGGCTAATGTGGTAAGCAGGTGCCAAATTGCAGCAACCACGTGGCATTTACGACACATTAAAACAGCGAAAATACTTACTCTACAGAAACGCAACACAATGCAACCCAATCTTTTTTGTTTAAACTACACATTACAAAATAATAACAATTAGACCACCAAATTCCCCTAAATGAGACATGTTTTACTCAATTTCCAATTGTTTCTCAATCAACCAACTTCCTCTACTTATAACTTAGCTCCACTCACATACAACAAACAGAATCAAACTCCTATCAAACTAGTTAGTATTTCAGTGTAATTCCAATTAGATCCCCCAAATTCCCGTAAGTGAAACCGTTATATTCAAACTTACCGATTATTTAACTCTCCAATCATGTTTCCTCTTTCTTTTATGACCGTGGTGTCGGGTCCCGCTTTCGTGCACCTTGACTAATTCCACGGGATAACTGCCACCTCACACGGCAACAGGTACCAGTTACGAGGTAACTCTGTCCATGTTACCTGCCATATTTGAGTGTGTGTGTGTTTTGGGGCAAATTTTCATGGCTTTCTTTTCACATTTTCTGAAATTGTGACGGTTTTGTGATATAAAGGTCCATTTAGCCAAAGGGCACTTCTGACATTGGAGTAGAAGAAAGTGACTTACAAGATGCACTTGATGTGACAAGCCCAAATGGTAAAATTTGAACAAAAGTACTTTCTTTTTGTTTCAAAAGTTACATTTTGTAGTCTGAGACTGAAAATTGTGTTCTGGGTTGTGGTTTAAGGTTCTTGGAGGTGAACCCAGAAGGGAAAGTTCCAGTGATCAATTTGGTGACAAATGTATGTTTCTTCCTACTCTCTCCATGTGTTTATATAAGTTTCTGTACTACCCACATTTCTTGGACCTCAACTAATTCCACGGGATTACCTGCCACTTCCCTGTCAACAATAGGTACCCGATAACTCTGTCCATCAAAGCTAGGACAGATCGAAAGTAATCCCCTAGTGTTTTTTTGTCTCGATTCTCAACCCACTTCATTGACAACTAGGCCACACCCTTGGGTGCATCTCCAATCATAAGCCAAAATAACAAACAACTCGAATCGAAAACAAAAAATATAAAAGCCTCTAATTAAATATAGTTTCTGTATTGCCCACATTTCTTTGGACCTCGACTAATTCCACGGAATTACCTGCCACCTCCCCCCATCAGCAATAGGTACCCGATAAATCTATCTGTCAAAGCTAGGACAGATGGAAAGTAATCACCTAGTATTTTTCGTCTCGGTTCTCAACCCACTTCATTGACAACTAGGTCATACCCTTGTGTGCATCTCCAATCATGTTTCGAGATCAACCAACTTCACCAAAATAACAAACAACTCAAATCGAAAACAAAAATAAGAAAGCCTCTAATTAAATGTAGTTTCTGTATTGCCCACATTTCTTTGGACCTCGACTAATTCCAAGGGATTACCTGCCACCTCCCCCATCAGCCATAGGTACCCAATAACTCTGTCCATCAAAGCTAAAACAGATAGAAAGTAATCACCTATGTGTTTTTTTCTCGATTCTCAACCACTTCATTAACAACTAGGCCACACCCTTTCTAGATCAACCAACTTCTAACATGTTTAGCCGAGCTTCTAAAATCAGCTTAACTGTGAAAAGCAGATTGTGTTTGGCCAATAATCTTAAAAAACACTTTTAAGCAGCAATTAGTAGTTGGCCAAGCTTTTTAAAAGTGTTTTTAATGTATTTTTAAAAAAAAGTGCTTCTACGGAAAAGCTACTCTTTTTTTTTTTTAGCTTCTGCTACTTCCCAAAAGCACTTATTTTCTCCGGAAAACTCGACCAAACACCTTAATTTTAAAAAATAAACACTTTTGAGAAAAAAATAAGCTTAGCCAAACAAACTATTCACCAACAAGTCAAAATAACAAACAACACGAATCGAAAAACAAAAAAATAAAAGTATCTAATTAAATGCAGCCAGCTACAATTGAAACAAAATTTCAGTACCTATAGAGAAGGTCGAAGGCGACATAAGCACGGGCATGGCCGATATGACTGAAATCGTAACTGGTAACACCACACACGTACATTTTCACCTTGCCAGGTTCCTTCGGTACGAATACTTCCTTCTGCCTCGTCATTGAATTGTACACTTGAAATTCTACATTGTCATTCTCCATTTTCTCAGAAATTTTTCTCCGATCGACCGGAACGGAAGGTCAATTTACTCCTCTTCGTACAAAAAAACCCTAGCTCCGGCCGCTCAGATTTGTGTGTACTTTTAGTATGAACTTTTTTTTCCTTTTTTCTGCTTTTATATTTCCTTTGTATTTTTGGTCAATAGTATTTTTGGTAACCTCACTTATATACTAACTAGTCGTTTAGTACGAAGACTAAATTATCCCAAAATTATAATTTTAGACTAATTTATATCATATGAGAAGTGATATAAGATAGTCCCATTTTGGATGGGATAAGAACAAATATCCCAAGACTAAAAGTATGGTATTAGATTTATACCATATTTGGTTGATGGTATAAATTAGTCCTGGGATAAATTTATATCATCAACCAAATATTGTATAAATTTAATATCAACTTAACAATGCGATATCCACCTTATCCCACATACCAAACGACCCCTAAGAGCCCGTTTGAATTGATTTATTTTAAGTGCTTTTTGAGTTAAAATAATTTTTAATCTGTTTTATAGTGTTTAGATAAGTAAAAAAGTGCTTCTGGACACTTAATTTTAAGCTAAAATAGCAACAAAAAAAACTAAAAGCTAAAAGCTAGAATTTCCAACTTAAAAAAAACAGCTTCAAATAAGTCTATCCAAACAGGCTCTAGGACATGCTACTATACCATTTCTTATAATGGTAATAAGAAGTTAGTTATATTTGGAAAAGAAATGTTATGTTTTATAAATATGCCAGCCAAATTAAATCACCCAATTATTGTTTTTTCTTTGTCAAGTTAAACATTTTTCACATTTTAATCGATTTTTTGCTTTAAATGAGTCAATTAGTAAGTTGCTTAAGCTTGAGTTGGGCTCGTGTACAACGTATGTTATGGTGGGATGATTGATATCCACTTTTAATGAAAGGTTTTGGTTTCGAACATATGAGAGTGAAAAAAAAAAGCTTTAGGAGTGTCACCTTCAAAAATAAATCCTACAATAAGCGAATATTAATTTACTCGAACGATCGAACCTCATTACAGATATCAAATATCGGGAAAGAAAAAGAGTTGGGCTTGAGTAGCAAAGAAAATCAAACTTCAAACTTGCAAGTTGCAAATATTTTATTTTATTTTATTTTTAAAAAAAAAAACTTGTTTAGCACGTATGTCAAAGGAATTAAAAGATATGTATTCAAATGTCATAATATAAATTTAAAACTTGTGATTTAAAATTAACTTTTAAACTCTCTTAACGCCAGAATATTCTCTTATATCAAGAAAATTCATCAGCTTATATAAAAATAATAAAATATTTTTGCCATATTAGCATAGTAAACTTTTTTGGACAAACCATTTTCCCTTCACCTAGCTCCTACAGTCATATCATTTCATTAGATTTGTAAAAAAAATTCAAAAAAGTTGTGGCTAGTTTACTAGCTTGGAACTTTATTAATAATAGGTAAAATTCACAATTAATTATTTTTCTGCAAATGAAACTTTATAATAGTGATTGTTTTTTAAAAAGATATGATTGAAAAATAATCTGTAAATACTATTTTTATGTTAGTACCTACTATATGTGAAACATAAATGAGTGGGCTACTTGGTTATATCCTGCAAATTGTTTATCAAAGCCACACACTTGGCCCAACACAACTTCACTTTTGTTGTTTGGACATTCATAAGCAAAAATTCTCATTTGTAATAATAATAATAATAGCATAGAAATTTTAAGGTTTCTTGGTTAAAATGAGAACTCCTTTAGATATTGTTTTATAAAATAAGTTCTTTATAAATCAGGAAATAATTTTATTAATAAAAGCAGGATAAACAAGTTTCATAAATATCATTTCACACACATCAATTGTCTCCTCCCTACTCCACCCTCATAGTGTTTATCAATGATAGAGCCAGAATTTTCATTAAGACAATTAAAATTTAAAGAAATAAATAAACGAAGAAGAAGAAGTCAAGAGTACTCAACATATAGTATACATGAAACACAATGCTCTATCTACATAGTGTAATTTTTCAGCTAGAGTGTGCCTTGTTATTGGTATTTGCTCGATTACACATAAATATTTTTTGGGATAATTTTTTCTGTTTACTTACCGAACATCGAAAGATAGTTAAGCATTTTTGTGGAAAATATGTAGCCTTTTGTTGAGCATTTTTCTTTGTTGGGTCAAAACTGATAGACAAAGGTGAAATCTGACTGTGTAGCTTTGCTCTATCTCTCTTTTCTCTTTCTTGTTTGATGAAAGTTTTTGGTCTGAGCTCTAATTGTATAGGGTTTGTTGGGTAGAGTGTTGGAACATTATATTAGTGAATGAAAAAAAAATCTGTCCTTCAAGATTCTGAATCTTATGCTGATCTTACAACTCAGAGTTATGTAAATTGGTTTTTCACCCGTTATTTGATACTCGTATTGTAGCTCCATTAAATTTAAATAGCGTTAAAAAGTTTCACATTGAAAGTAAATCGCTTCATAATAAAGATAACTCTACATCTGTAGTTCGAACATTGAAATCTTTTGGTTGATAAAGGAGTACTTACTACTCCACCACAACACATATATTGGTACTTTAATTTGTAAACGTTATCCCTAGGTGAAGGTATGAATATATACAAATACATTTGTGAAATTAAGTTTGGTATTGATAACTGACAACATAGGCGCACGAGACAACAAGTGAGGTTTGGTCAAGTGGTTGAGCATCTTCATGGCCATCAATTGATGGATTAAGGATGTCATATTGGAGGGTAAGTCAGAAGACTATTGATTCTCCTGATGAGGTGGGGTAGGAAAAAAAAAAGATAAACAAAGGCGGAGCTAGAGAGACGAAAAGGGATTTGTTGAGATTATCTATTTTTCTCTTAATTTCTTTTGTTTGGAGTATCTACTTAATGGTAATTATAAGTATTTTTCTGTTTTTTGATATATTAAGAAAATAAATTGGAGAATTTTTCAATTGGTAAATTGAATATAATGCCCTATTTGAATCAAGTGTATAACAATTAGCAAGATATGTTAATTTACACATATAATAAACTTTTGAGGTTTAGCAATCTTAATTCCAATGTAGATAAATAATAGTATTTGTATGAGGAAAAAATAGCATATAAGACAGTACGTGTTGTGCATGCATTTGGAATAGCAACTCTATTATCAGAGAAACTGACGAAGGTTCGTTATTTCAAGAGAATAAAAAGGTAGATAAAAATATTGCACATTAAATTAAAAATTGAATGGTTAAAATAGAGAAATATTTATCACGATGTTATATGATAAAGAGTATATCTATTATACAATTAAAAGTAAGTTCTATATATAGTATAGTTATTAGAACAGTAATACTAATGAGTATCGCAAAATTATGCAAATGCAAGATGAAAACATACGATTAGACAAGAATAGATAATATTAAAAATCACCTCATTCAATTAGTTAAAAGGTGTAACCATCAGACATATTAGAGATAAATAATAAATATTGTTTGATTAAAGTGTAACCATCAGACATATTAGAGATAAAATAATAAAATATCGTTTGAGATGATTTAATCATTTCATATGTCTATCTCAAAGGCACTAATCTGTGTGAATTATAGTGAATATTGAAAGGAAAAAAAACTATATAGGTGATAAAAAATTAGTTTGGAATACATTTTAGTCATGTTAATATAATTACCTTAGGCTATATGCTTTCTAAAAGTCTTTTAACTGTATTAGAGATATTTATGCTAGTAATATTATCCAAACAGCTAGACAATATTTTTTTATTTTTCATCTAATTCATTTTTTTCTTAAACACCTTTTAAGTCTTTGACTTAAATGTCATTTAGGTCATATAGTAATTAAGAAATTCCCTCAAATTCAGTAATAGGCAAAGAACATTAAAGGTTGTGATGAGATGATTAAAATCTCTTCAATTTTAATATTAGTCTCGAATTCAAACGTAAAAGAAAAATAACCTCTTGATATAGAGCGTTTTATCTCGTTGACCATGACTTAATGAGTTTCTAATATCATAGATATCGACTATATTCAATATTATAACATTAAAAAGTTTTGATGAGATGGTCAAAATCTATTCATTCTTAATATTAGTCTCGAATTCGAACGGTAGAAAAAAGAACCTCCTGATATAGAGCGTTTTATCTCGTTGACCATGACTTAATGAGTTTCTAATATCATAGATATCAACTATATTCAATTATTATATATAGTGAGTCCGATCATCAAAGGATGTGGAGCAACGGATAAGGTTGCTCCTCTCTTAATAAAAAATCTCAGTTTTGAGTTTTAGATATAAAATTACGCGATACAAATTCAAATTAGTCAAACTCCAATACAGATTACAAATACCAGATGAAAAATCCAAAAAAAAAAAAGTTGAAAAAAAGAGAATATAGGCAAAGAGTATAATACGACATCATTTTTATGAGGAAAAAAAAAACCTCCAAAAGATATAGCAATTTACCTCGTTGACCATAACTTACTGAGTTTCTAATATCATAAACATCCATTATATTATCATTTATAGTAAGTCCGACCATCAAAAGATATGGTACAAAAGGTGAGGTTAAGATCTCAATTTTGAGTCCTAGATATGAAATTAGTCGGACTTTAACATTAGCATACTAGATATCGAATGAAAAACCCAAAATGAAAAATGCCAATTTTTTTTAAAAAAAATAAATTATAGGCAAAGAGTATAATACGACGTCGTTTTCATAAAAAAAAAAACCCTCCAAAAAAACAAAATGCGACCGTCACTTGCACCGCGCACTTTAGCACCTACTGTTTCTTCCAAACCCGAAGGTTAAATACCCCCCCCCCCACCCCCACCTATATAAGCTTCCATTCCCGGCGATTTCACACAAAAAACCATTACACCCAAAAACCAAAAATAGCAGAAGAAAACATATTTCTTCAAAAATTATTATGTAAAGTTTGGAACTTTGAGTTTAATCTTTGTTTTGAAAATTTGAATGTTTGTTGTTGTTTGTTCATGGCAATGGGACATGAAAGATCGAAACCTTTGCATAATTTCAACTTGCCTTGTGGTCTAAAGTGGGGTAATCAGAAGTTCTTGAGGTGCGCGAAAGTTGATTCGAACGGAGAAATTGTCGATGGACGTCGGAGATCAAATGGGTCTGAGTCAATCGGACGTCGCCGGAGGGAGGGTGATGACGTCATGATCAGTCATCGGAGATCGAATGGTGTGATGGAAACGGAGGTGGGTTTCAGTCGGAAATTCACGTCGGCGGGCGGCGGTGGTGGAGGTGGTGGTGATGGAATCGCGGCGGTAAGGGAGAAGTTGATGTTTGATCTTCAAGCAGAAGCTGATAAGATGAAATACGCGATTTTTAGAGATGGGTTTGATCCAACTCCGGCGCCGGTGATGTCACCGGTGAGTAACATGACAGCGGCGGTGGTGGCGGCGGATGGTTCTAGGCCGTGGAACTTACGTACTCGAAGAGCGGCGTGTAAGGCGCCAATGAATGGAATTTCCGGCGGCGGCGGCGGTGGTGGTGGAGGAACGAATGGAGGGTTGAAGGTTGATGTGATCAGAACTAATGGGTCGTCGTTGCCGTTGAGAGATAGAAGTGAGTTTGCCGGCGCCGAAGATAATTGCACCGGTGAGAAGAGAAAGAGAGAGACGTTTTCCGTTTCGCTTTCTCGGAGAGAGATCGAACAGGATTTCATGGAAATGGTTGGACATAGACCTCCTCGTCGACCCAAAAAACGAGCTAAAATGGTTCAAAAAAACATGGACGTAAGTACATTTGATGAATTGTGATTTGAAATTTACGTCTTTGACTGTTTTTTTCTTGAGTCGATGGTCTATCGGAAACAATTTCTCTAACTCTAATGTATGGGTAAGGTGTGTGTACACTCGAGTATGTTATTGTTGTTGTTGTGATATGAAATTTTACTGTTTCATTGGTGTATTTTGCAGACATTATTTCCAGGGTTGTGGTTAACGGAGATTACACCGGACTTATACAAAGTTCCTGATGATCAATAGATTGAAAAAGGTAAAATCTTTATCATTGTGCTTTAGGGGCGGAGCCAGTATTTGAAGCTTATCGAGTTCTGGATTCTAATCTTTTTTAGTTATTGATTTCTAAAAATTTATAATATGTACATATTCAATGGGTTTTTAAGACAAAATACAAGGTTTGAACCAGTGGCGGAGGCAGTATTTTCATCAATGGGGTTCGAAATATCAGATTTGGCCTTATTCCCAACGGATGAAGCCCCTTCACCACCCTGGCTCCGCCCCTGGTTTGAACGAACATTACTGGCCCATAGCCGATAGTCTAGCTCTGCCCCTCGATAAACTAATGGAGTTTAAGATTTGAATATCAAGATTGATTCCAATGTTTGTAACTTAATCGTGTTGTATACTATGTTTGTTTTTTGCAGATGGGGAGTTGTTTTTTTCTGACAAAAGATGGTGACTTTGATACTGGTATAGTGGCATCACCTTTTCGAGTCCTGGGAATTTGATGAAACTGTTGAATTTCCTTCGGTAACAAAAAGGAGGGGGTGTAAGAGGTGGATAAAGTTGCTGCTGCAATGCTAATTTTGCTTTAGAGGTGATTTGATTTGTTCATATTTTCTCTGGTTTATGTTCATTGGAATAAGCTTAACATAGTGTGATGTTCTTAGATCAAAGACAATTGTTCATATAGTTAAAAAAAGCTTTCATCTTTTCAAGTATGTTACGTGCTACGTTATGTTCCCGCTCTTTGCAAATTCGAAACTTTGTGCTTCTCTTGACAGTTTAACGCAGTGGGATGTTCTTAGATCAACGAGAATCATAGTGAAAGATCGGTTAATCTTTTCGAGTGTGCATTACGTGCTACATTATGTTCCTGTTCTTTGCAAATTCGAAACTTTGTGCTTCTCTTGACAGTTTAACGCAGTGGGATGTTCTTAGATCAACGAGAATCATAGTGAAAGATCGGTTAATCTTTTCGAGTGTGCATTACGTGCTACATTATGTTCCTGTTCTTTGCAAATTCGAAACTTTGTGCTTCTCTTGACAGTTTAACGCAGTGGGATGTTCTTAGATCAACGAGAATCATAGTGAAAGATCGGTTAATCTTTTCGAGTGTGCATTACGTGCTACATTATGTTCCTGTTCTTTGCAAATTCGAAACTTTGTGCTTCTCTTGACAGTTTAACGCAGTGGGATGTTCTTAGATCAACGAGAATCATAGTGAAAGATCGGTTAATCTTTTCGAGTGTGCATTACGTGCTACATTATGTTCCTGTTCTTTGCAAATTCGAAACTTTGTGCTTCTCTTGACAGTTTAACGCAGTGGGATGTTCTTAGATCAACGAGAATCATAGTGAAAGATCGGTTAATCTTTTCGAGTGTGCATTACGTGCTACATTATGTTCCTGTTCTTTGCAAATTCGAAACTTTGTGCTTCTCTTGACAGTTTAACGCAGTGGGATGTTCTTAGATCAACGAGAATCATAGTGAAAGATCGGTTAATCTTTTCGAGTGTGCATTACGTGCTACATTATGTTCCTGTTCTTTGCAAATTCGAAACTTTGTGCTTCTCTTGACATTGGTTACTCATTTCTTGTGTCTAATTGTTGCAATTCCTTTCAAATTCAGACAAAGCTGACTGTTCGATTTCGATAACCTTCATATGTTGCCTCTGTTTCTGTTAAACTTGATCAGAAACTACTAGTATTAAGGTACAAAACTAGGATTCAGAGTAGTTTTTGTGTTGGTTTTTATGGCTTGTCTTTTAGGAACAACCAAAATCTGAAAACTGGGGATTTACTTGGTAACTTATGATGTATGTACAAAATGGTTTTTAGATATCTGTCCTTTTGCATTTGCTGTCTCTGTTCCTGTATCATTTTTTATATAATGGTGGTGGCGTTCAAGCCAGTTCACGCACATATCGACTATTCAACTAGGTATCTGCTATCTTTCACCAACACATGCATTGTGTAACTATGTCCACCTAGGCTTAGGCAGTGGCAGTTGGAAGAAAGTACCTATCATTTTTGCCGCTTTTTTTATATATAATGGTAAGCCAGTTCACGCACACCTGGAATATTCAACCAGATATCTGCTACCTTTCACCAACACATGTATTGTGCAACTCTGTCCACCTAGGCTTAGGCAGTGGCAGTGGGAAGAAAGTACCTATCATTTTTGCCGCTTTTTTTATATATAATGGTAAGCCAGTTCACGCACACCTCGACTATTCAACCAAGTATCTGCTATCTTCCACCAACACATACACCGTGTAGCTTTGTCCATCAAGGCTTAGGCAGTGACGGTGGGAAGAAATTGCCTATCATTTTTGCTGCTTTTTATATATAATGATCGGGATCAAGCCAACTCACACACACCTCGACTCTTCAACTAGGTATCTGCGATCTTCCACTAACACATACACCGCGTAACTCTGTCCACCTAGGCTTAGGCAGTGGCAGTAGGAAGAAACTACCTAGCATTTTTGCCGCTTCTTTTATATATATATAATGGTGGCGTTCAAGCTAGTTCACAGACACTTCAACTATTCAACCAGGTATCCGCCAACACATACACCGCGTAACTCTGTTCACCAAGGCTTAGACAGCGGCAGTGAAAAGAAATCACCTAGCATTTTTGCCGCTGCTGAGATTTAAACTCTAGTCTCTCGTGGGTTTCATCCACTTCATTGACCACTTCACCACGTCGTTGATTGCATTAATTAGAATATATTAGGATGATGAGCAGTGCATTAATGTTAAGCAAGCGATTTTGTTTAGGTATCTGATTACTTTAATGCATCAAGTTTGGCAAAACCAAAAATGAACTAGAAACTGGTTGCATCTACTCAAACATACATGCTTTCCTTTTTTAGTTTCCCACCCGGTGTTGGTATTCATATTTGGGCTCCGACTAATTTAGATTTGAGCCGTGTAAGGTCCGTTTGAAGGTGATTGTCTATCAAATTTTTTTTCATATGCAGAGCTCGAACCGAAGCTACATGTTTTGTGTTGGTGCATTGTCTAAACATGTTTTCTATTGGTTAATGCTATGTTCGGTGCATGTTGAGAGGTGAGTCATGGGCAGAATTTAAGTTGGTTCAGTTTGGTAAAGATTCCTTATTTATGTGGCAGGCTGATATTACTTTTGAGACAAGTAACATTTTAATAAAAAGAAAAAAAGGAGTAGAAATAAAAATATATCCTTACATTGTTTAATTTTTGCTCTTAAATTTGAAAATGGTATAATATGTTTTGTAGTATTTTTTAATAGCATAAAATATTTCTTGGTAGGCAGAGTTATTCGAGCACTTGTACTAAGCACTTGTACTAATGGGAAATAACAGTTATCCAGTTAAGTAATTAGACGCACAAGTTAAGTCGTACACCATTGTTATATAAAAAGAAAATCAAAGAATTATTTTTCTCCTTCAGATAAACGATAAATATTAGTAATTCCCTTTGAAAAATTATTCTGGAGGGAAACTGTATTAGCTTTACAAATTTGACTTTTTGACACAGTGATGAAACTGAAAATTTGAGGTTATCAATCCCTAGATTTTAAAATATTATAATATGAGATTTTATATTGACTGCGTTCTCGTCACCCTTCAACGCATCTCATCTTTCCCGCTCACCCCGATAGTCTCCATCTCCACCACCTCACACCCCTACCCATACCCTTACCTTCACCTTTCATAGTATTTGTCTAGATTATATACCAACACTTTTAAGATAATATGTTCTGTTTACGTATCGAACACAAAAAAAAAATAAAAAAAAATCACTTATTTTCCTAAAAAATATTTTTCCACAAAAAACATTATTTTCCCTCGTTGAATACACCCTAAAGCCCACATCTTTTTCACCTGGGATCAAGGCATCATGTTAAGCCCAAAATGTCCAAGGATTTCCTTTCTCCTAGTGGGTGGTCATAAATGTGAGTTGTGAACTAGTGATATGTAACAAATTAACTCGACTCTAAATCAAATTAAAAATACTCGGCTATAGGATGACAATCCTTCACTCCAGAAGGGTAGGTTCCATCCGATAGGACCTCCTATCCCAAAATTTGCTCTTTTCAGACTAACTTAAATAAAACTTAATCACCAAGGTAGAATTATATTAAGCCCTAATGTGACTGAACGAAGTGAAAAACTCCTAATGAAAGAGCAAATACCTTCTGTGTAAGAAACCCTTGTACAATTTTGGTCCACTGTTGTTTTATGGGCCTCTAGGCAAATCCAATGGGCCTCCATCTATTTAGGATCCATTTGGTTGCCTTGATATTTTATTTATTACTAAAAATATAATAATATTAATTAGAGTAATTAATGTGAATTGAAATTTTTGAGGTTTGAATAATAGTTGAATGGCATATGTTTGATTGTTTTACGATGGAGATGAAGGAAGGTGATTTCATGGTGGTGCTATGGTCGAGATCGATGATTAGGGTTTGTGGCTTTACATAGTACAATACATAGAAAAAAGTGATAGTGACAAACAGACTTTTTTGTGAGATCAACTAATGAGGTTTTCGTTTCTCTATGTGAATCCGAGCACAAGTCCTTGTGAAAAAATTGCCCTTGAACTATACGGAAAAAAAAAACATCAACTAATTAGTCACTGAGTTCTTTAATTACCTTTTTGTATTAGCCTAATATGGAATAAAAAGGGAATAATACTAATTTACTTAAGTATTTTTCTAAAAGTGTTTTTACACTTTACCACCCAGTTAATTTTGTTACTTAGTCTTTATTATGGTCATATATTTTTTCGAAGGAATGGAAAATCTCGCGAGTAAAAGAAATTCCAAAAAGAATCAATTTGAATTAAGGCAAAATAGTCAATCTTAAATTAAGAGTATTCTTTCTTTCCTTATAGGCTGATTGTCCAATTTTAGTAAAAAAAAAATATTGTTATTTTAGAAGTCATTTATTTGATTTGTTTTTCATTTAAGAACTTTCTTGGTAGTTGGTTTGCAAGAAATAATAATTCTAGTTGCTTAGATAGTTAGAGTTAGGATAATGTTTTTATTTTTTTGTAACTTTTTCAATAGTTGAAGAAAATCATGTTATTTTTTTGTTGTTTCTGTTATGTCATGTCCTCATTGTTTTTAAAGAAAGTGTCAGTCACAAATTAAATTAAATTAAAGATGAAAAAAGGTGTTCAATTAATAAAAATTATGTTGCATTTAAATGAAAAATTAAAGCTGACTAATATTTTGAATAGTTTCTAATAATTGATAAATTTTTAAAACATAAATTGTGGATTTAAAAAATAAGTAAAACTCTTAAACTTATCAACATACATAATTTACAATTGCTAAAAAAACATTACTAGAAAAGTTAGATTTTTTTTAGAGGAGGTTTCCAGCTGTTTGCTCAGTATCTGCTTTGGGCATCCCGGCTAATTCAAATTCGCGTCATATAAGATCAATTAAAGGGAGACATATTGCTTACCGTGATTTTTTTATATTTCCATGTTTCAAATTCGAGATTTTAAGTTAAGAGTGAAGGGATCTTATTAGACATGACATAATGCAACTTCAGTTTATCGAAGACATGACTTTAGATAGGAGGGTGTGGAGGTTGCGTTCTAGGATAGAAAGTTAGTAGGTAGTAGAGTGATTGTCTTGCTTTTCGACGGGTTTTAGGCTTGGCAGTGTCTATCGTAGTACTAGCCTTATTCTTGTAGTGTCTTGTCTTGATTTTGATTTCTATCGCCATCTATTGTCTCTTGTGTTTCGATTATGGCACTATTTGTTGTCGTTATTATTTCTTTATTAGTTGCTATATTTTTTCACTCTCGTTTGAATACCTACTACGATTTGCTATACTCAAGTCGAAGGTCTTTCGGAAACAACATTTTTACCTTTACGAGATAGTGATAAGGCCTGTCAACACTCTACCCTCCCTAAACCTCACTTTTGAAATTTCACTAAGTATATTATTGTTATTGTCAATGAAGGGATCTTATCCATCCCACTACCACCCTCGAAGGTAAAAAAAAGTTAGGCCATCCAAGATTGGGACAAGATCAAATCAATTGAATGAATAGACCATGCTTTGTATGGATTTCACTCTCAGCCAATAGTTTTTTAGATCTAAAATATGACCACAACAAAATGACTAAAAAGATGGTCAATTATTTTAACTAATCACATTTGCAATCAAATCAAATATTATATTACTTCAAATAAAGTGCCTCAATCATTGATTAATATTCTAAGACTTTATTGAGATCTATTTCTTGTCTAGTTGCCATTAGACAGCACAAAATGGACTAAAAATTGAAGATAAAATTTCAAATGATAAGATTTAAAGTTATTTATTTTGTAGACAACAAATGAAAAAGTTGCCTTCAAAATTCAAAAAAAATAATCACAAGATCTATCACTTAAACAACAATATTCTAAGGCAAAAAGAAAGAAAGAAAAAAAGCATGAAAAGCCATAAAGGAAGGTGGCTCTTGTTCTTTTGTTCCCTTTTTTCATTTGACCTATATTCTTATAATAGTTAAGTAATTTTATTTTACCTATAAGAATCCTAGGTTGATATTAATCCAAACTTTATGAGTTCTCACTCTTGTACTATGGAAAGGTAGCCTTGAAGTAATTGGTAAAGTTATTGTCATTTGACCAAAGTATTACGGGTTCAAGTCGTGAAAATAGCCTTTGGCAAAAATGCAAAATAAGACTGCGTATAATAAACTCTTGTAGTTCGACTCTTCCCCAGACCCTGTGCATAGCGAAAGCTTTAGTGCACCAGGCTGCCCGTTTTACTCTTGTACTAAGGTTCTTTCACATGTTGTTCCATTACTTAACTTACTAGGTACTAAGTACTCATGAATTCACATTCGTATCGCGTAAGATTTATTAAAGGGAGAAATACTCTTTGTTAGATACTTTTTTCATATGAAGGCTCGAATCCTATACCATAAGAATCCTATTCATTTCATCACGGCTCGTGGAGGTGTTCCTCACACTTTTACTTTTCTACATTAGTAATATAAAATAAAATTTCACTATCCACTCAATAATGAGAATTTTTATTAAGGGGATTCAAATATAAAGAAATAAATACACCGAAAAGACAAAGTGATTCGACATATAATATACATATAACAAATTTAACCTAT
Source organism: Jaltomata sinuosa (assembly GCA_003996215.1). Lineage (NCBI taxonomy): Eukaryota > Viridiplantae > Streptophyta > Magnoliopsida > Solanales > Solanaceae > Jaltomata > Jaltomata sinuosa. The sequence continues at coordinate 291,709 of QJPP01000008.1, forward strand.
TTATACAGTGTAATTTACGATGAAGGGGTGTCAACTAACCAAATTATACTATAGTGTAAATATTATATCAATGTATATAAATTGAATCTAAGAAATAAAACAAGAAATCTGTTCTACAAACAAAAAAAAAAATTATTTCTTCTTTTTAGATTTGCCATTACAGAACAATGAACCTGCTAATCCAAATAAACAAACAGTACCTTTAGAAATATAACCATGTGGTATGTTCAATACAGGACTAACATGAACTCCATTGCCATTATAAGATCTAGTACTATAACTCTTCTTCAATGGATGTGATTGACCCTTCTTTGATGATGAATGACTCTGATTAAACGACGAAAAATTCGTCGAAAATGAAGAAGAAGAAGATGATGATGATGATGTTGTAGATGATGAAGATAAAGATGAACTTTTTCTTAGAACTTTTATTTGTGAACTCTGTTTCTGATAAGTTTTTGGAGTTTTTTGTATTGGAGCTGAGCCTGTTGAGTTGCTTCTGGCTAGAAACTGCAAAAAACCAGTGTTGTGGCTATTTTGGTAATTCAAACTACTGCTTCTTCTGAATTGCCAGAATGGTTTTGGTTGTGGGGGTTTCTCTTTTTCTTGATTTTCATCATCTTCATCATCATCATCATCAAGATCAGTGGACAAGAATTCTTTTAAGCTCTTCTTCTTTTCTGTACTTTCAAGAACTGATTTTTCTGGCTGTTTTTGCAAAGATTGTGGATATTTTTGCAAAGATTGGTTGATTTCTGTAAAGGGTGTTGGTTTCTTGAATTCAAAAGGGAGGATCTTGCCATTTGAGAAAAGTTCATCAGCAGAGGAGATTAGTAGTTGTTTATCTGTAACAGTACAGAAATCAAAATCAATGGTGGATGAATCAAGAAGAAATGCATCTGATCTATTATAATGTTGTTGTTGTTGTTGTTGGCATTCAATTGGGATTCCATCATCATGAGAGAAGGAGATTCTTGGACTAACTACTACTAAACTTGCAATTTCACAACAAACATCAACTGCCATGATGAGTGGCTATTTTTTAAAGGATTGATTCTTGATTTTGTATTGTTTCTGGTGTTGATTTCAACAGTTGCAGAAAGAGGGTGAAGTTTAATTTATAAGCAAAAAAAAAAAAAGAGAAAGGTGAAAAGAATGATTGTGTTGTATTGAGGTGTTGTTTGTGTAAGATTTTTGGGAGTCAAAAAGGAGGAGGAGGGGGGGGGGTGGGTTGAAGGGAGTGATTTTTCTCTCTTTTTTTGGTTGTAAGAATGAAGAGTTAGCTTTTGCTTTAATATAGTATTATAATATATACTTCTTTCTATTCTAGGTTAGTTGGTCACCTTACGAAAAAATAATTATTAGTTGTCCATCTTACTAAATTAAGAGAGAATTAATTAAAAAAATTCTATATTACCCCTGCAATTAGTTCATTTTGCTTATTTGTAAAGTTTAATTTTTTAAGGGGTGAATTTGTAAAACTATATTCTTATTTATGATTTTTTTAAGATGCATGTAAAAGGGAAAGTGACTAACTAATATAGGACGAAGGGAGTACTATGCCAAGGCTATATAAGAGCATTTTCAAGATTCTATTATTGGTACAACAAAGAGGTGTTGCATAGACAATGGCTTGTTTCACTTAGGAGTAACATTGAGATTGACATTATATGCTAAATGATCAAACAGAAAAAAAAATATAAAAAAAGAAGAAGGAAATGAAGTGCATCCAACGATGTGGCTTAGTGATCTATGAAATTGATAATTTTTTTGAAAAATCAAGGTTTAAGTTCCAATAACCATGAAAAAAGTTAGGTGATTTTTTCTAATTTGTCTAAACTTTCGTTAATAAAGTTATTCAATACATATAAAAAAGCAGGAGTTCATTTGTTATTGCTGACGATTAATGATAGGGGTTGCATTTTTTCGGAAAGAAAGATTGTTAGTCAAGAACTAACTTCTCATGCCGATCTCGTTCATAGTTATTGTTACATCGTTACATCCGAATAAAGTGATTCGAACAGGTAGAATAATCGCAGTACAACTATACCATTTGCTGATAAAGGGATTTCGATTATCCTCCTTCGTCGATCCCATAGGCAGGGCGGAGCCAGTTTGGCGCTAGGGGGGTCATAACAATATTTATACATGGTTAAAATTATATTTTATGTATATATATTAGATGTTGAATTTCCTTCGGCTAGTTCGTGTGTTTACTTTTTCATATTTTGAACGTCCTTAGTGAAAATTCTAGTTTCACCACAGCCCATAAGAACAATGATTGATTGATTAAAGATAGTAAGTATTCGATAAAATAATTAAGATACATATAAACTGATTCAAACACCACTAGTTATAAATGAAAAAAAAGTAGGATTACATGTGATTGAATTAATTGGCTATTGGCACCGAAAGGCTAAGAGAGAAGGAATGAAGATTCCTCCACCTTATAGGGGGTTAATTTCCAAAGAAACTTTACCTTTTTTGAAAATGTGAGCAAAAGGGAAAATATGAAATGATTTAAAACACACTTCACCTTCAAGAAAATCTACTTTTTTTTTTCTCGGTGTCCGATATTCGTAATGAAGTTTGGCTAAATACAAATTTACGCATTTTAGGGCTCATTTATGAGGATATATGATGCTTCAACATAATTTTTTTCATTCCCAAGGTTTGAACCCGAGAACTTTTATTAAGGATGAAGAAATCTCAATCATCCTACCGTAACTCAGGTTGGTTTCTGGATCTACTTCACTAGTGAAAGTGAAAACTCTAAAAGAAACTGTGGCATTTTGCAGCAAATTAAAATCTTGTGGGACCATTTTGCATTGAAAGAGTACAAATTATAAGGATGTCATGTCTTGAAAAAAAAATCCTAGAAAGATTAATCAAATTAATCCCATTTCAGATAACTTAGAGTTAAATCTAAGGAAGAATTATTCTTGTTGTAATCTTAGAAGAACAATAAGAACTTGCAATAATTTTGGTGGCTACAAATGCTTGAAAATGTTGGTAATAAAAAAGGGTAGCTAACTACGCGGACTGATGGAGTTAAGATTTTCATTAAGTAATTCAAAATATATAAAGAAGTAAGAACGCAGACAAATCAAGAGAATTCAACATCTATTGATACTACACGAAGTTGAATGTTTTGCGGCGACTAATAATGTCGCTACAAAAGCCTAGAAATTCTCCACTAGATGTTATCGTGGCGATTTTAGGAATGCATCAAGTACTTCCGAAACTAGGGTAAAATAGATTTAATATGATAAATTATCTCTTGATTTTTCAAACTGGACACGTAAAGTTGGACATCTGTTTTTATTATACTGAACAAGTAAAAGTGGACGGAGGGAGTAAAACTTATGTTGAAAATGATGGGATGAGAGGAAATTTTAATTCAATGAATATATGGACCTTAAAGTGGTGAAGTTTGAAGGCCTAATGTCTGCTAAAAGAGAAGCCTAGTTCCATAATTGTGTTCCATGATATGAAAAATCAAGACAATTGGATGTAGCTATCTGAAAATGAAAGCAACAATCACATTATTTTCTCCCTATGGTTTCATTTATGAGAAGAATAAAAGAAGCAATTTGCCTAACATTTACAATTTGGCTCTAAGGTAATTTAGGATTTTGATATTCGATATTTGAAATTTGTTGGCGCTCGATTAATTTAGATTAATATAAGTATTATTAATAGATAAGAATCTAAAATGAAATTTACACTTGTAGAAAATTTAGGGGAAAATGTATACTCTCTCCGTTCCTAGATAAGTGGTTGTTTAACCTTTTTCATTTTGTTCCTAAATAAGTGATGTTATAAATAATCAAGAAAATATTAATGATGTTCTTACAATTTTATCCTTCTTTAAATAAAAAATTTTTACAAAATCAAGAAACTACTAAGGAACTACATTCTTTTCAAAGTATTTATAAAGGGCAAGTTAGTAAAATTACTTTCTGTTTTTTAGGAATGAATAGTTTCTTAAGGGGTGTGCCCAAGCTCAAAAGCCCACTTATTTAGGAATGGGAGAAGTATCGTTTACAGAATAAGAGAGAAACCAAAAATAAATTACACACGTATATTAGAACTCGTATTTTTTTATGGTACACGCGAAAAGTAAATAAAAAGGATTACAGTTTTTTAAAAGTAATATCGCTTAAGTTCGTCAGGAGAAGAAACTCCATACTGTTGAGGGCATTTTCTCAGATAATTAAATCTTCATCGTGTTTGTGCCCTTCGTTTGCCAGAAAGTCGGCACACATGGTTCGCCTCTCTCAAATATATTTAGTAGAGACTTTGCTGATATTCAACAAATACCGACAATCTTCAATAATAAGTTTAAGAGGATGATATCGTATTTTCTCATCCTTAATCAGCTTGACTGCTTGAGTACATCAAATAGACAGTCAGTTTCCTCTTCTACTTTTCGGTATCCCATTAGTTTAGCTATAGTTACTATTTGAACCAGTGACACTACTTAAATGACTTATTGAATAGTTTTGGAGATGAAATTTTTCATAGTGGAGATGGTTTTACTCCCTTTAAATTATTCGACATGAATTCAAATTAATCCGGTCAGTAAACTTTAGTATCGAATGGTTAAAATAAACTTAATGAAATTAATTTTTTTTTAACCTATCCTAATAAGTAATAGCCGTTGTTAATCAATGACAAATGGGGTCAACATATCACTAGCAAAAAAAACTGTTAGTAGTAGTAATATTCTTGATGGATCAAAAGTAACATCAATCTAATCCGACTTAATACAAGTGATAATTATTCAAGCTAAAGTGGAAAGCTTAATTGAGAGGTAAAAGTAGTAAAAGAATAAAGCTTGATTAGACATTGAGAATTATGATGGGATGAATATGATTCTTTCAGTCTTAATGAAAGACTTGAATTTGATTGGGATCGATGATTATGATAGGATGAAAATAAATCAGAGGTCTCGAATTCGAACCCTGAGCATGAAAAAGAATCTTGATAGAGAACGCTCCCTCCTTAACTGGTGTGGATTCAAATTAGTGAGACTCCTTATACAAGTATCAAATACCGAGTTGAAAAACAAAAGATTTGATTGAACTCGATGACGAGTATCGAACATCTGATTGAAAACAAAAGATTTGATTAGACTCGACTAGAAATCTCAATTGAGTTTGTCTTTGACTCACGACCTCAATTCAATACTATAATAAGTTGATCAGGCGCGACTCAGGCTCAACTTGATGCCGAACTTAACTAGGGATGTTGGCATAATTGATTTTTTGCCTCTAAATAAAGGTTTCAGATTCAAGTCATGTGAATAGAAAAACGTCTTAAAAACACGCATATATATAATAAAAATCTATCATATCCCACGTGGAGGAGTAAGAGAGGGTACTCAGAAATTTCATAAAAAATAAATTACATCCTTGCTGGCCATTTAATTCAATCATATAATTCTCGAAAGCATATCATGTTACTGCAATAGACCCCACTGTCCAAACAAATTCTTGTCCTTTTTAGGACACATTTGGCATCTCCTATGTGGTATTTTTTATTATAGTATTCCCCTAATAATTAATCCAACCTGCCACAATTTGCAATTTTATTATTGTCCGTTGTTTCTTTTATATTCATTACTTTTTTCTAGATTGTTTTATCTCGATCTGGGAGTCTATCAGAAATAATCGCTCTATTTTTAAAATAGAGATCAGGTCTGTGTGTACTCTACCCTCCTCGAATTCTACTTTGTGAGACTACACTAGATATGTTATCGTTGTTGTATTCATTTGTTGGGGGGCCAGAACTGCACCTTCTTCTTAGTTTCTTGTCCATTCTCCCATCTTGTGGTTGTCTCCATTTATTCATTTTATATTATCTCATCTAATGTGATCCAAGTGAACGTCTATGAAAAAGTTTATAAAGTTTCGTTCTCTATTCCATTATGGATTAATCCTATCATTCAATTACAAGTCATTCTATCACTATTTGATTTTGATTATCTGATCATCGTTGAATTAGACGCTTAATCCCATCTAGCTACGGGGGAAGTCACTACACTTTAACTTCTTGTCTTGACCTAGGCGTCACATCAACTGTGATGTCCACTAAACTCATCAATCAACCTTGGCTTGGATTAGATTCAAGATTTAAATTTAATGTCCAATGTTATAAGTTTGACGGTAAACTCATTATATTTTTAAAAAAATATGATTTAATAAACATGTTGCTTAATAGTTGGTTGTTGAACAAATTGATGATTGAGTTTGTTTTTATGTTTGGTGTGGTTATTTAATTAGAACGAATTAAGAATTGTGATTTGGTGAAAAGATTAAACAATTTGGGAGTAGTTTGATATATTTGTTGAAGAAAAAAGTGGATAAATATAGTGTCTTAAAAAGGCACGGACGTGAGGCGAGGCATAAGCCTCGAGGTGCTGGGCGAAAGCCCCACGAATCTTTAATCTTTAATATTTAAATTAATATAGTAAAAATAAATGATAAGTAAAGAAGAAACCAAAAATCAGAAGCATCAAATCAGAGCAAGAAAGATATTGCATTTTTTGCTTTGTAATTTGTATATTGATCATTTTTTCCTCTTTAACCGGTAAAAACAAAGATCAAAGGAACAAAAAGTTGGGCTAAGAATAAAAAACATTAAGATTTTTAAGTTTTTTAACTTCTTAAATTTTAATCACAAGTTGAATTTTGTGTATTTTAGTAGTATTAATATAAGGACTTGTTTAACAATTTTAACTAAATAGTAGAGGTTTCTGAACTTATACCTCAAAATAAAAATTCATCCAATGCCTAAGAGTACATCTAGACTGATGGGGCTTACAACTCATGATGACATTCTCGAATTTCGTCCCTATAGATCGCCAGAGTGTATTTTTATTATGTCCCACTCTATATTTGCTCCAAAAGCACCTTTTAAAATATCGAATAAATTTCACTGAATCGAATTTTTTAGCAATTCTTTTTGACCAACTTATATATACTTCCAAAGTTTTAGGTGATCAAGTCCAAGTTAGCATTCTTTGATGTTTGAAAATCAAACTACTTTGTTGTTTTAAAGCATACGGCTGAGAAAATGAAAACAAATTGTGTCATTTTGAGATTAGAGTTGTAGTCATATGGAGCCTTTCCATCTAATCATAGGGCCACCACTTAAAAATAAATGAAAAAAGGTTGGAAAAAAGAAAACAATTTAAAAATTAACCAGATACTCACGAGAGTGGACGAGTTGGTTGAACAAGTGATCTCCCAAATGGGGTATTTCAGGTTTGAAATCCCATGCTTTCTCGATCGAGCTCCTCGCACGGAGTTTGCCTTGTGCGATTTACCTCTCCAATATAATTTGCGATTTGACTATTACACTAAAATGGAGTTTATTCTGTATACTCCTAAAGAATAGCGACTGCGAATTCTGCTTTTTCCTTTCGAATTTCAAGCAAATCATACTCCCAATATGTCCCTATCACTTCTCATGGTTACAAGTTATTCCAACTAGCAAGTGAAACAGTTAAAGATATAAAATATATGTATCAAAATACAAATGTTCAATTTCAACTCTGTCAACGTAACACAAATTAATTTGTACCTGAAAAATCAACAGAGGGAAATTAAATACGTAACAATTTTTAGGCTCGTCGTGAAGGAATTTTCGATAAACTTCCCATTAGAACATTTTGATTAGACAATTTTCGACAAAAACGTTGCATAATAAATACTTTAATGATCGTCACGAATAATATATCGACAATCACTTCAAATAAATTATTTGACCTCGATCTCGAACCGATTAAAATTAGTATATAATATATACTATATTCTTTTGGGAATAAAAACCGTTTTTGACTTAGTAGTCAAAATAGAGCAGCTATAACATCAAAGTCAAAGCCAACATATATTCAAAATCAAAAACTTCTGTTTCACTTTACTCGTACTTCGACTCAAATTACACTCATTTCGTCTCAAATTATCTATCGTAATTTTTTTTTACATGAAAGATTATTTTATTCTTATTTATATCTTAAGATGTCATCTCTATTCGTTGAATATTTAATTTATTTTATATGTCATATATCTTTTCATAATCAAGATTCGAGGTGTTTGTAGTCTTCAACAGGGACGGATCTAGAGTATATCGAGGGTGTTCACCCGAACCTCCTCGGTAAAAAATTACACTGTATATATAAGGTAGATTTTCTATATCTATGTACATATATTACTTTTGAATCTCCTGAAGCATAAGTGAGAGGTAGCTCAGTTGTATTGCACTCTCCAAATGAATTCAGCGTCCTAGGTTTGAATCCCACGAACTGCTATTTTTTCTCATTTAATTTTCAGAATAGAACACGAGTTACAGCCGTGGGAATCACGTTTTGTTAGTTTATTCGCATGTTTATATTTTTTATTTTTCAAACCCCTGAGTGAAAATTCTAGATTCACCACTGGTTTTCAAGTACTAAGGGTAAAATGAGTAAAAAGTAATTAATTTTATCTTAAACTTCTAAAATAATAAAAAATTTAAGATAATTATTTTTAAAAATCACAACAGAAAATTTGAGACGGAGAAAATATATGTTTACATCAGTCAGCTTCGAGGAAGAAAGAAACTTTAGATTGCTTAGTTTAAACTCTAAACAACTTGCAACCCAAGAAAATATTCTTGGAGACCATTTTGAGTCAATTATTTTGCCTAAGTTTTTCTATGAAGAGGTTATTGTTTTAATCAAAATCATCTTCGCAATGTAATTACATTTTTTTAACTCCAAGTCTTGTCACGTAATTGTGCTATAGTAATTTACTTAAGTTGTATATATACATTGACAATGCATGAATTTTAATCATATGTCTAGATTCTATCAAAATTAATTTCGGACACTGTATATCTAAAGTTATTGAAAGAAAATTGTTTGTTACGAGGGATAAAAATTAAAGGTCAGCATAAAGTAGGTTTAACGCGACTAGCAGACCACGTCGTGCTCAATCAAATAATGGACACTGACTACGATTTGGATTGTCTCCCCGGCTCAATGGAAAGACAACCCCGTTCTACAAAAATACAAACGACTCATTTCAATTTTTTTATGGGGTGCGTCAGGCCCATGCTATAGTGCAACACATGGGCGACGCTCAAGACCCTAGGTAACAAGCTACTTTAATAGACTTTCCTTTTAAAAAATTGAGTTAATATCTTGTACTGATAATCACATATCAGATGTATTAAACTGACAAGAACGTGTATTGCACTTGATATTAGCCAAAAGGCCGAAAAAGGTATTTTCAGTTACAAATTTGATTTCAATTGGTTTGGGCCCTTTGAATAACACCTTAGATGAGGAAGTTACAATCAATAACCTCGAAAATGAATCGTCTTGAACTTTTGATCAACATTTGTTTATTAGATAAACCTTAAAATCAAAAGTCAAATTTGTTAAACTCAAAGTTTTGTCCATAGGATAAATAGCGTTAAAAATTCGACGCCATCCACCTCCAAGACTATTTTTGTAAAGAAAAAATTACGCACCGTAGAATCATTAAAGGCTTAATTACATAGTGTAGATTAAGTTTAACATAATTATATTTTATAGCTTAAGTTTAAAATAAGTAACTAGTTTTTTTGTGGATCCAACATATATAATTGAAGAAACATACCCCCCCCCCCAATCTCTCCCTCTATACTCGCCCCCCTCCCCCCCCCCCCCCCAATCCCCCTCTATACTCGCCACCCCCCCCCCCCCCCCCCCCCGCCCTCCGCCCTCTCTCTCTGCCCTATCTCTTCTCTTTCTTCTTCCTCTCTCGCTCTCTTTGCCTTCTTTCTCGCCTCTCCTTCCTCAATCTATTGAAGAGTTGTATATGTATTTATTGTATATGTATTAGGTATAGGTAGTTTGGTATAGATATATGTATTCAACGTAGGTCTAATTTATGTATACTATAAGTGTAGTGAAAGAGTTGTATATGTATCAATTGTATATGCGTCAATTGTAATGTACAAATACAGACACAAATTATATATATATTAGGTATAGTTATATGTATTAGGTAAATGTATAGTGCAAGAGTTGTATATGTGTCAAATTGTATATACAATTTCAATTTGTACATCAGTGAATTTATATACAAGCCAAACCATATAAGGTGAATTATACATTTGTATATTTGTATCTATGCATTTGTACAATTCAAATATATTTGTGAATTGAAATATTTATGTATTATTATATCAGTGAATTTGTACACGTTTTAAATCATATAAACTTAATTATACATTTGTATATTTGTATTTTTTTTTCCACATCGTGATCCTTGAAAATCTAATTTTATAAATAAAATTTTAAAAATTCCTTATTTTACGTTTTATTTGTATATACACATTGAATGGTGATTTGAGCTATTATTTGCAAGTTTGAAGAGAGAATATATGGTAAATAAAGATGCCCATGGTTTATGTTGTTTTTCATTTTTAAAAAAATTTTGTGACAGATATTTAGGATTTTCAGAATGTATTGTTTGCTTCTTTCCATTTTTTTTTATAACATATATTTAGGATTTTCAGTTAAATTTGTATATGTATATATTTCGACGTGAATATTGTATATGTATCTTCACTGACCTAGCTACTTAAAAGTAGTTATGAACTGTAATTAACAAACTTTAGCTATGAATCCCCCAATTAAATTTAAACCTTAACTATTTATAAAATTTTGCCTTTTGTAAATCACCCAAATGGGCCAATTTGAGCCAAGTGACTTGTTGGGTCAATACATAGACGAATCAATCTAAATATATATATATATATATATATATATATATATATATATATATATATATATATATATATTTACGAATCAATCTAAATAGCCGTTCATTCAATCGATTAAACTAAAAATAGTCGATAAACGTATAATATATGTACTCCCTTCGTTCCAATTTATTTGACCTACTTTTCTTTTTAGTCCGTTTAAAAAAATGACTCTTTCTCTTTTTAGCAACTCTTAGTTTCAACTTTTCACATGACATGTTTATGGTTACAAGATTAAAGGGCATTTTGGTACATCTGACATATCTTTAATTTAAGACCACAAGATTCAAAAGTCTTTTTTATTTTTTTAAACTCCGTGTCAAGTCAAAACAAGTCAATCAATTTAAAACGAAGAGAAGTACTTCCTCCGTTCATTTTTAGTTGTCATAGTTTTCTTTTTGAGAGTCAAACAATATGAAGTTTGACCAATGTTTTAACAAGTATTTTTTCATCATATTGATATGAGAAAAAATGCAACTTATAGTATTTTTGGTATAGTTTTTGAACATATAAATTTTAATTTTAAAATATCAAATTAATCTAATCAAATTGAGTTTTGAAAATTAATCAAATTGATCCTCGAAAAGCACAACATGATAACTAAAAAGAAATAGAGGGAGTATAATCTATTTATACTGGCTAGAAAAAATAAACAGTAAATCTGTTCGATTATTCGGGTAAAGATCTCTACTTACTATATTAGGTTGTCGATCAAACTCTATTAGGGCCTGAAGTCCAATAAGCCTAAATTTGCTAAACTTTAGCCCACTATTATGGTTAAACCAAAAAACCTACTAAAATCTCAAAGAAAAAAATAAAATCATAATCTCCAATTCCTCATATTCCCCACTTTGTCCTAAAACTTCCAAAGATTCCTCCTTTAAGAATCTTTATATCACTTGTTAAACTTCCCATTTTTTTTTTTTTTTGGTAATAATCTTAAAATTCAAGATTCAGCTTTGGGGTTTTTGGAAATCCATTGGAAGAAGCTATGGTGAAGGAGGAGGATAACAATGTTTTGGACCTGTTCTTGAAAATTGGGTTGGATGAAAAAACTGCCAAGAATACTTTGGCTAACAACAAAGTCACCACTAATCTCACTGCTGTTATTCATGAGGTACACCCATTAGCTTCAGCTGTAATTTTTTATTCTTGTATCTGAACTATGTAATTTTTTGGGGGAATTGTTGTAGCTCAATGAATTTTAGATGCATAAATGCATATGGGTATCTCTATATTTGTGTAAATTATGCAAAAAGATTCTTTTTTTGAGGAAGTGTTGTAGCTCAAAGATTTTTAGATGCATAAATGCATATGGGTATCTCAATATTTGTGTAAATTATGCAAAAAAGATTCTTTTTTTGAGGAAGTGTTGTAGCTCAAAGATTTTTAGATGCATAAATGCATATGGGTATCTCTATGTTTGTGTAAATTATGCAAAAAAGGTTCTTTTTTTAAGGAAGTGTTGTAGTTGAAAGATTTTTAGATGCATAAATGCATATGGGTATCTCAATATTTGTGTAAATTATGCAAAAAGATTCTATTTTTGAGGAAGTGTTGTAGCTCAAAATTATCTAGATGCATAAATGCATATGGGTATCTCTGTATTTGTGTAAAGTTCCTACTTTGTATGCAGAAAGGTTTTGGTTTTTTGAGGAAGTGTTGTAGCTTAAAGATTTTTTGATGCATAAATGCATATGGGTATCTCTATGTTTGTGTAAATTTACTAATTTTGTTTGCAGAAAGGTTTTTTTTTGGGCACCACAATACATGTCATTATATTGGATATGCAGAAAAGTTTGATTTATTGAGAAAGTGTTGTAGTTCAGAGATTTTTAGATGCAAAAAGGTTTGATTTTTGAGGAAGTGTTGTAGCTCAAAGATTTTTAGATGCATAAAGGTTTCATTTTTGAGGAAGTGCATAAAGGTTTCATTTTTGAGGAAGTGTTATAGCTCAAAGATTTTTAGATGCAAAAAGATTTGATTTTTGAGGAAGTGTTGTAGCTCAAAGAATTTTAAAAGCGTAAATACATATGGTTATCTCTGTATTTGTATACAAAAACAACAACAAGATATCCAGTATAGTCCCAGTAAGTGGGGTCTGGGGAGGGTAAGTGGGGTTTGGGGACGGTAGAATGTAAGCAGATCTTATCCCTACCTCAGAGGTAGAGAAGCTGATTTCGAAAGACTCTCGTCTCGAGGAAAAAATAGTCCAAAGCAGTCCAGAAAAGTTCTTTAGAGGAAGTGTTGTAGCTCAAAGATTTTTAGATGCATAAATGCATGTGTATCTCTATATTTGTGTAAATTATGCAAAAAGATTCTATTTTTGAGGCAGTGTTGTAGCTCAAATATTTTTTGATGCATAAATGCATATGGGAATCTCTATATTTGTGTAAATTATGCAAAAAGGTTCTATTTTTAAGGAAGTGTTGTAGTTCAAAGATTTTTAGATGCATATAGGACTATACTGGGTATTTTATGCAAAATGGTAATATTGATTGAGGAATTTCTTTTGTTTTTTGTCTCCTTTTGTTGTGTTGAGAAACTAATGAAGAGGGTTGGAGAATCCTGTGTACAATGTTATTGGTTAAAGCAAATGCCAAAAGCTAATAGTAAAGGGTTGAATTGTTCCACAATTGTGCTGCATGTTGGGATTTTTTTGAAGATGGTGAACTGTTGTAGCTTATGCTGGGAAATATTAGTTTCTTGCCATTTTTGTGCTGTTTAACATTTAAAAGATTTATTAAAATGACTGTAGTATATTTAATCTTCTTAGATGTTTTCTAGATGAATGGTTTATGTTCTTATCAAGTCTATGCTGTATAATCATGGTCGTAAAGCTGCATACAAGCTATGGATGATTTCCAAATGAATGATTTATGTGCTCATATAGTTTGGAATTTTAGATATATGTCATTCACATTTTATGCATGCTCATAAAACTGCATCAAGCTATATGCCTATATAATGCCACCATTTTTCTTATACAACCATATTCTTGCAACCAAATTGCACAATGTAAGTAGTTGTGGGGAGGTGTTCTAGGATGGATAGCTACATACATTGGCTCGTGTGGATTCACGGTCTGATTCTTTGTTCTGCTAGATTCTTTCGCTTGTATTTTTAAACATCTGAGATGTCATTTCTTATTCTCAATAGAAGTTCCAGAGAAACAATCACATGTCTTATATTTGTTCCTAACTTTGTGTCGTGATTAATCCAGGCAGCTGTGACCGATGGTTGTGACCGTGCTGTAGGCAACCTGCTGTACACGGTAGGCTTCTAGAATCTTGAGACATAAATTGGCAAATCTGTCCTTTATATTCTACTTGCTTATGCATAAATAAGATGTTTGAGGTTCATTTTCTGTCAATGCATTATTTAAAGCTTAGGGACATTCCGGTTCTTTTAATTTATCTACTTTTTGAAGATAAAAATCCAATTATATCTTATTCCTTCCATTATGTTGGAAGGACATGCACTACAAGCATATAAAAGATGTAACTGAGCTTTATCCTTTTGCATGTTAGGTTGCTACAAAGTTTCCAGCCAATGCACTTAACCATCGGCCCACATTGCTTCAGTACATTGTATCTACAAAGGTTTGTTGTTCACTCAAGTCTATGTTTATCTATTTTATTTGGTGGTCCGCTTATGCACGCATAGCAGTAGAGTGACACTTAACTTTTGTAAATCATCATTTTCTATTGCACTAGCAGCATAAGTCCTTTTATTGTCGGAGTAAGGCTTGTAAAAGTATTGAGGCTAGATATGATTAATTGGTGATGCCCCTTCAAATTTGTCTTTTACTGGACCATTGCAGATTAAAACCCCTGCGCAGTTAGAAGCTGCATTTCCCTTTCTTGCTGCAACTGCCTCTGAAAATCTGAAGGTCCATGATTTTGAAGAGGCTTGTGGTGTTGGTAAGAACAAATCATCTTTTCTCAAGTCCAGCGATATTATATTTATGACATTAGATTGATGTATCTTTTATATCATTATTGGGGTAAACTTTTGGAGGTGGGTTGGTGGTGGTGGGTTTGAATTACTCTTTCCTAGAAATAATAAAATATGTTCCTTTTAAAATAAAACTTATATGTATTTCCTATAATTTTGAGCAGGAGTTGAGGTATCCAAGGATGACATTGAACGTGCTGTCAGTGAGGTCTTTGAAGAGAAGAAGACCAATATATTAGAACAGCGTTATAGAACCAATGGTTAGTATTGTTGCTTGTAGAACTCAGCTAGTTACTTTTTCTCTGATTGGGTAATCTATGTCTGTCTGATTGAATGCTGGGATATCCAGAACAAAAGGCTTAAGACAGTAGTACACTCTAATTGACTTTGGTCGTTCTAGATATCCTTGTGTCTTTGTAGTTTCTGGATGTCATGATATGTGAACATTATTTACATTAATTCATCTTGTTTTCATCATTTATACTTACTTTCAGGTGTCTACGGTCTAATAAGTCTTTCATGCTTGTAAAAATATCTGTCCATCTTTTCTACCAACTTGATACCTATCTCATAATAAACAACAGTAAACAATAAAAAGAAAGAGTGTGGATTAATTAATTTCTGTGATGCTTCTTATGCTACTAATAATATAAATGATCCAATTGTCACCTTGGTTGATTAAGGATATTATTCCTGTTTCCTAAATTAAACATAAATTGAATAGGAGTTTCAACTTCTAATAATTATTTGTTTGATCAAGTCACTGCCAGGACCTAAATTAGGCAGCTTACTTGTGACCCCTAGGTGGCTCTTTTTTCCTGAGCAATCAGGTCAAATCAATTCGTAACTTTCTGATGTGATACTATACTCTTTAATTTTTTTTTTTGAGGGGGTGTTGGGGTGTGTGTGTCTCAGATGTATGTGCAGTTGCGACCTCTTTGAAACGTTAGCATCTATAAATGTCATTTTATCTAGGACTTTCTTTTTATAAATAAAGTGGGCATGGCGGTAAGAGGTAAGACCCCTCTTATATTGAAAGATAAAACACTCTTCCTAATATGATTTTATCTACTCTCTCCTTAATAGTTGGTGAACTCTTTGCTCATGTTCGGAAGAAGTTGCCATGGGCAGATCCGAAAGTAGTCAAGGTACGTTTTCTTTTGGTGTCAATGTATGCTAATTTATAAGCTACAAATGGCTTTAGTTATAAGGTCGCTTGCATTGTGCTTCTTTTTGATATTTAAAGATTATTTATTGTCACAGGAAGTAGTAGATCTGGAGCTGTATAAATTACTTGGGGAAAGAACTGAGGCAGATAATGAAAAGCCTGTTAAAAAGAAGAAAGAGAAGCCTGCGAAATCTGAGGTGGTATTTCATCTTATATATTTTATTCTTAAGCTGACAGGGTTATAGAAAGCCATGTCCTACCTTTTGTTGACCACGTGTTTAGGTGGAGATTTTTCATCTTATATTATTTTGTCCTAAGCTAGATCTGAGTTGCCATTTCTTCATCTTATGTAGGATAAAGCAAAAGTTGAGGAGACCCCTGCACCAAAGCAGTCTGAAGAAGAACTAAATCCATATTTGATCTTCCCCACACCTGAGGAAAATTATAAGGTGCTTAAGCTAATGTTATATCCATTGTCGTGTACCAGTGTTTATAAGTCTTATTTGTCAGTCTTAAGCTTAATACTGTGATGTTTTTCTTCACTTAAATCTTAATGCCATTTCCATGCTTTAACATCTTTTACATGATTAACTACACGGCTTTTTAGACTAGAACAAATACACTTTGGCTGCAATGAGAACATCCTTACTAGTTTGTAATCATATGGTGCTGGTCTGTTTATCCTCTTTTGCAGCTGTAGTTATGTATGTGAGAATTTTATTTTTCTATCATTTTTGGGTCCTTAACTATGTATATGCCCACATTTTCCTCGCTCATTTATCATAGGCAGCTTCCGTTTGGTTGTAGAAATTAGGTAGTCGCTTGTTAGGCTAGTTTGCATATTTGTAGTATCAGTTGTTGGATTAACACAGTCTATTGTTGTCAAATTCCCCCACTTTCAAGCTCTTTAGGAGAGTTTATGCAAGATTTTAGCTATGTTCTTATTTTTAGTGGTATGAACATCTGCTGTCCTTATAATCAGGTGCATACAGAAGTATATTTCAGTGACCGACCTGTTCTTCGAGCATGCAATTCCAAAGAACTACTTGAGAAGCATTTAAAAGTGACTGGAGGAAAAGTTCAGACGCGCTTTCCACCTGAACCTAATGGATTTTTACACATTGGACATGCAAAGGTATATACAATTCGGATATTGTGTAACTGTGATTTTAATCATGCTCTAAATCTTGACTTTGATGCTAAACAGGCTATGTTTGTGGACTTTGGTCTTGCAAAAGAAAGAGGTGGTGGCTGTTTCTTGAGGTAGGCTTTCCTTTTCCTTCCTCATTATCTCATGTAAATATTACGGCACCATTTTTTGCTAAAGCTTTGATTTATGCTCAAGATGAAGCAATATATTATGGAAAGGGTGACTGTTTTTGATGCCTATAATACATACTTGTATGTTGTGAGAATGGATGCCTGTACGGGGACCTGCTCATCATTTGGCATCCACTTGTGGTCTTTTGGTTTTGAAGATGGGATAATGCTTTTCTCTTATTCCCTCAGGTCTAGGGTGGAAGTAAAATGCTGGTGGGATTGGTACAGAATTAGATTATGAAGGATTATAACACTGGTGGACTGTGGAGGGGTAGTCTCACGGTTTTGATCGAATTTTTCTGCATTTAATTTAGTGTAAATTAGGCCGCTCAAACAAGAAAAGATAATGCAATTTCAAGATGCTATTTGGATCGCAAGCGAGAAGAGTGAGATTCAGAGAATGTGTAGTTTGATATCCATTAATTTGTCTTAAAAAACAAATTATTGAGTATTAGATTGAGAAGGAGACGAGGATTTATATCGCCAATCCCAAGTAGTTTGTGGTTTCGCAGTATTTTTTACAGAACGACCCTACAACATAATGCCAATATTGGAAAATTTCAAATGGTAGGATTTTTTGGAAAGGGTGAAAGAAAGGTTCCTGAAATGGTGGAATTTCGGATGGAGAATATTCTGCATGGTTGAGAATTGCAGTTATCTCGTGTACAAGTTGCTTAGCTTCCCAGGAAATGACAATCATTTTTATGCTCATTCTGGTACCGATTGCTACTTGAGCCTGTCTTGGTATGGTTTTCCTGACGAACATCAAAACACGTTGATTGCTTTGGAGAACTAGCTGAGAAATTGATAATATTATTATACCCTTCTGTTGTATATTGCATCCATTATGCACCCAAAGGTGTGGCCTAGTTATCATGAGTATCATCATGCACATTCATTATGTTGCTTCAAAAAGAAAGCGAAGAAATACAATAAAACACCAGGTGATTTTTTCCCATCTGACTAAGTCTTGGCGGACAACGTTTTCCTGGTAGCCTGGTGGGAGGTAGCAGGTATCCCGTGGAATTAGTCGAGGTGCGCACAAGTTGGTCCGGACACCACGATTATCAAAAGGAAATTTTTTAAGACTAATTACATTCTCCTTTTTTGTCTTCAAAAAATTTGTTCTCTCTCCAAATAATCCACCAAATTGTTGCTGGAATTGAATTCCAAACCCTTGAGTGTATATCCCTCAGCCCCTTTTGTGCAGAACTGTATAGAAGTTCCAATCAGTTCAAGGCACTGTCAATTTTAGGCCCAAAATGTTGAAGAACATGGCACATAGTTTTGCAATGCAGAAATAGTTGGTTTGTGTCCTGTCTGCTCTTCACATGAAACCTCTAATTTCGTTTAATGGAACCTCTTTTTTTACTCGGGAGTGTTGGATTCCTCATGACTTTGCTGTTGGATTTAGGTTTGATGATACCAACCCTGAAGCTGAGAAGAAAGAGTATATTGATCATATTAAAGAAATTGTTGGGTGGATGGGATGGGAGCCTTTCAAGGTATCATACTGTTCAATACCAATTGTCTACTTTCTGTGTTTTCTATACTAATACGTTGGTAATTTGCAGATCACCTACACAAGTGATTATTTCCAAGACCTTTATGAGCTAGCTGTAGAGCTGATAAGAAGAGGCCATGCATATGTTGACCACCAGGTAATACGGCTATTATAAATACGGTGTGATATGTTATTATGATTAATACATGAAAATTGCTATATTTTTTCTCTTGATACTCGTTTTTGGTTTCTACCTTCAAGTTTGCCCTTGCTGACCTTAGCCAACCTCTATTATAAGGGGCTTAACTGATTGTTGTGTTTTTACACTAACTAGATATTATTATGACATATATGGTCTGATTTTACATAACCCAGACTCCTGACGAGGTAAAAGAATATCGGGAGAAAAAGATGAACAGCCCTTGGAGAGATAGGCCTATAGAAGAGTCCTTAAGATTGTTTGATGAAATGAAGAGGGGGATGATTGATGAAGGCAAGGCGACATTGAGAATGAAACAGGACATGCAGAATGATAATTTCAATATGTATGACCTCATTGCGTACCGTATCAAGGCAAGTTTTTTCCTGACAAAACCCTTTTTGAATTCTGACTTTTTTTTTACTGACATTTAATCCGTATTACTTGGTTCTACAGTTCACTCCTCATCCGCATGCAGGGGATAAATGGTGCATCTATCCAAGTTATGACTACGCCCATTGTATTGTTGATTCTTTGGAAAATATCACTCATTCGGTACGCATGTAACTTGTCGCTGTCAAAATACTGTGTGTTCTTTCACTTTGTCAAGTCAGCGTGGCCTGTCTTGGATTTGTATGTCCTCTTTAGCTTTCTGTTTTCATTTTCATTTGAAAGTAACAAAATATTTAGTTATAACTCCATTGTGTAGAGTACCCCCCCCCCCCCCAAAAAAAAAAAAAAAAAAAAAAAAGAAGATAGAGAAAGAGGAGAAGAGAAAGAACTGTTGTTTGAGTGTGCTATAAACTACTGGTCTATCTTGCTGTGCAGCCCCTCTGTTTACAGCCATGCTGGTGACGAATTATTATGGTAAAATAGTATTGCTGTTCAATTATAGCCTATTTAATTCATATTCCAATTTCACATTCTTATGCAGCTTTGCACCCTGGAGTTTGAAACCCGCCGTGCATCATATTACTGGTTATTGGATGCGTTAAGCCTTTACCAGCCTTTTGTTTGGGAGTATTCACGGTTGAATGTGTCCAACACTGTGATGTCAAAGCGTAAAGTTAGTTTTTGACTCCTGAGTGTTTCTTATATTAAAATATTATCCATAATGGTTTCCTGCTGGTAAATTTCTTGTTTCAAACTGATGCTTGATTTTTATCGTTGTCAGTTGAACCGTCTTGTAACAGAGAACTGGGTTGATGGCTGGGATGATCCTCGTCTCATGACATTAGCAGGATTGCGACGTAGAGGGGTAACTTCAACAGCAATAAATGCTTTTGTTCGTGGGATTGGAATAACTAGAAGGTTGGGCCTCATTTATCAACGTGTTTGTGTGTTCCTGGTACAAAAGAAAACCAGCGTTTGACAGCCTTTTTTTGATGCAGTGACTCTAGTATGATACAGCTAAGTCGCCTAGAATACCATATAAGAGAAGAACTAAATAAAACAGCTGCTCGGACACTGGTTGTGCTAAATCCCCTTAAGGTGGGTGTCTAGTTTTAAATAAAGTGTTCGTGGAATATGAGTATATATATATATACTACTACCAATTTTCAGAATTTTAAGTTATGAACTTCATATTCAGGTTGTCATCACAAACCTTGAAGCTGGATTAGTAATGGATCTCGATGCAAAGAAATGGCCTGAAGCACCGGCAGATGATGCTTCGTCATTTTATAAGGTGGGCACACTTTGTACTAATAATAATCAACTGCTGATGGATGTTGTCTACTTCTCTGTCTCCACTTAATAAAGCATTTCAATGTCATTGATTCCTTGATATCTGTTCGCCGTTTCTGTTAATTTTGCAGGTCCCCTTTTCTAGAGTTGTGTACATCGAACGTACAGATTTTCGTTTGAAAGATTCTAAAGACTATTATGGCCTTGCTCCTGGAAAATCTGTCCTACTGAGGTACCTCTTCGGTCATCCAAAATTTGTCTGATTTCAGTTCAGCACTTGCCTTAGATGTACAGTTCAAACTATAAAGTGTATTTGCTTTGCAGGTATGCATACCCTATAAAGTGTACAGATGTGATTCTTGCTGATGACAAAGAGACAGTTCTTGAGATTCAGGCAGAATATGATCCGTCAAAGACGATCAAGCCTAAGGTGGGCTTTCTGAAGTTAAATTTTTCCTCTTATTACGGTTGGCTTAGCATTTCAGATTCCTTGTTCCCAGTTTCCTGAAACAATGAAGTTGCAGGGTGTTCTTCATTGGGTTGCAGAACCTTCACCTGGGGCTGATCCACTTAAGGTGGAGGTCCGGCTATTTGACAGGCTGTTCCGCTCCGAGGTTTATTTTCCTTACTTTGTTGAACTTACTATAACCCCCTTTTTTCCCCACGCGAGAGGTTATTTTGGAGACTAACTGTTGCTTGGTTTTCTGATAAAGAATCCTGCCGAACTCGATGACTGGCTTGGTGATTTGAACCCCGAGTCTAAAATGGTGATACAAAATGCATATGCTGTGCCCTCACTTAGTAAGGCTGCTCTTGGAGACACATTTCAGTTTGAAAGGCTCGGTAAGTTCTAATACCCGGTAATTCTTGGTAGGGAGCTGAAACTTTGCTAAGATGAAATTTTAAGTGCCACTATAATGTTACTTCGGTTCGTTAACTTATGTATGACTAGTCATATGGAAGTTGTTGCTTTTAGGTTGGCATTTAGCATCAAATGATGAATTGGTTTTCGAAATTTGTATTTATGTAGCAGCTTGCCCTGTGTTACTCTCCTTGAGTCCTACAATAGGTTCCTCTATTGTCTCTATTACTTCTTTGATGTTTGCTTTTAGGGCTCTTAAAATACAAATAGCGAAAATATCAATTTCTAACTGATGTGCCTTTTCTATGTTCCTCGTAATAGAGCGTAATAGTGCGTGTTGTGATGTTCTGATGAGCTGAAATATGGTTTTTGATTTGCTTTAATGATATCAATTTTAAAACTGACAGAATCTGAAAAACAAAACATGAAAAATGTAGGTCACTTGATTTTTGTTTTTCATTTTTCGCGTTTCAAATTCTGAAAGGCCTTTGCAAGAGCTACCAAGATATTGATCAAGGCCCTCCGTTTTTCTCGATTTCCTTAATTTCTGAAAGAAAATGAAGGCTAACACTGGAGTTGTTTCAACTGATGACTTTTGCAGGGTATTTTGCTGTTGACAAGGATTCAACTTCTGAAAAACTGGTCTTTAATCGAACTGTCACACTGCGTGATAACTATGCCAAGGGTGGAAAGTGAAGCTCTTTTTATGAAGGAATTGAAGTGTGTGATCGAGATTCTCTAATTTATTTTTCTTGATATTTACGTGTACAAATAGACGATTTTCAAGGGATCATTTTTCCATATTTCAGGAATGTACTAACTTTAGATTTGTACAAATCATCTATACTTCAAAAAGACAATAAAGTTTTGGCAGCTCAATCTTGTTACTCTCCATATGAACTACTTTTTGCTGTTTCATTTATGCAAAAAATTGCAGTTGTGCCTTATTCTGCTTCCATTTCATGTTCAGATTTTCGAGCGGCATCTTGCTAGTCAATGACAGTTTATTTAAGTCTGCTTAAGAGCCATCTTTTTTGCTTCCGTAAGAACTGGAAGACTCTTATATGTACGGTAACCCTCTCTTCCGCTACTGGTGGACTGTTGCACAGAAAGGGCGACAAAAGCAACCTTTGATTAATTCATTGATCATAAGCTGATCTTGTGTGACAACACTGCAAAGCGAGTAGCTCTTTAGGCAGGCAGTTGTGTGACAACACTACAGAGAAAATGGTGCTATCTGCTATCATGTAATAAGCTATGGTCTCAATGCCCTTGAGAGGTAGTGATGAGTTTCACGTGCTCTAAGTGCGGTTACTTGATAGGAAACTACCATTTAGATTCCTCTTCAACGATTTGGTATTTCTACGAGGAGCTCTAATCGAGATGGAGCACTGTGTCACTGACGTAGACTTTGACTAAGCACACTGTGCATAATTTGATAACTCACTCACGAATCTTTCACAATCAAGCAAAATCAATTAAGTTCTTTACAATACAAATCTTCCTTTGGCAATTCTCTTGTGTTTTTCTTCAAATTAGCATTCCCTCAGCGATCTAGTGTTAAAAAGGCTTAGTTGTCAAGTGCCACATGGAACTGTCTCTATCAGAATTATTGAAGCTTTATGTCAGCCAGGGGACCTTGATCATAAATGAGTTTTTTGTCCCAATGAAAGGTACATACTCGTTTTAATCGCTTTGACGCATATGTTGAATTGTTATGTCAGAACAGAACAACCCTCCACCACTATGAAAGCAAGAAAAAACGATGGAATTCTTGTGCAATTCTGTAGCTTGATGGAAGCAGGGACATGCATTTACTTCTAAGGATGGGGAGTTTGTAGGGTCATGTGTAAAATTTCATTGAAGCTTGAAAGAGTCAAAGGTGAAAACTGAGGGGTAAAGACACCCATAACTTTGCAAGAAAAAATAAATAGACCTTTTGACAAGAAATATCATATTTGGTCCTATGTGAAGGATTGATTGAACTACTTTAATGAAAAGGGACCAACCAACATGGAAAAAGGGATCATTTTAATGAACAGTTCAAATTCTCTCAAAAGGGCTTGTACCATAATATGGAGGTAAATGATACCCTTATCATAGTGGAGAAATAAGTTTCATGTTGCACCCAAGCGTGTCGTTTAGTGGTCAATATGGGCAAAAATATTGAACATTTTCAAATTCAAGCAGATATAAAAATGCTGGATGATTTCTTTATATTTCTCTAAGTCTTGATGGGCAAAGTTAATCAATATCGGTGCTAGTGAAATAGCAGGTAATCGATGGAATACTGAGGTGCAGAGTGGAGCAATCAAGGTGCTATGTTGTCCGGACCCTTCAAAATGCTGCTGCATCGTGTCGGATCATCCAAAATGTGTAGCTTTTGGCCATGTTGCTCGGACTCTTCAAAAATATCGACGGGTGCGTGTCAGATTCTCTAAAAGTAGTGTATTTTTGGAGAATCCGACATGAGTGCGGTAGCACTTTTGGAGAGTCCGAGCAACATAGGCTTTTGGAGGATATGATACATATGCAACAATATTTTTGAAACATCCGAGCAATACAGTTGAGATGCGCGTAAGCTGTCATCATAGTACTGTTATTGGTTATTGGAGGGGGCTTCCAAGCTGTGAGCTGTGATTTGTGAGAGCCTAGTCTCTTCAAGAATTAAGTGATGTCTGATGATGATTGGATTGAAGTTGGAAAAAGGAGAAAAGTATGATGCTTAGTAAGTTCCATTTTCACATGAAAACTTAGCCAGTTTGATCACATGCTGAGTTGCAACTTTTTTAAGGATAGTGAATTCCCAAAGAACATTTGACAGCAAACTGCTCCTAGCATAAAGCTTTTCTTCAAGTTCAGTGCTCTTGTTTTATGGTGAATTTGCCACAATATTCCAGCAATTTAGTGGTCAGAATCATAGTACTTGATAGCTTTTTGTTGCTTGGATTAAGAATAAACAGGAAATGATACTCAACTTAAAATGAATTCAAATAGTAATATGAACTAAATTTAGTGTTGTAATGTGAAGTACTAGTGGCCAAGTATATTAGAGGTATAAGCTATGTTACTCTGACTCTTTAAAAATATTAAGGGGTGCATGTCGAGTCCCTCGAAAGTAGTGCATTTTGGAGCATCCGACACAGATCGCGGCAACATTTTTGGAGAGTTCGAGTAACGTAGGGTATAAGTGCCATCTTTCTTCTCTCCTCTCTTGCTTTTTTTCCAATTTGAGAAATCAAGAAGTCCCTTTTCTTTTACTTTTTATCCTTCTTTTTTCTTGAAGGTAAAACAATCACATCAGTGATTGGATTTCACATAATTCCTTCTAGTTGACCTTTCATTTGATAGCAATCATAGGATGGACAATGAAGAGGATTGACTAGCAAGGAGTATAGTGCGATCACCTTTAATCAGAAGTCTCGAATTCGAACTGAATAGAGTACCTTTTGATCGAAAACACTTTACCTTTTTAGATTAGAGGTCTCGAATTCAAACTGAATAAAGAACCTTTTGATCGAAAGCGCTTTACCCCTTTAGATTCAAACTGAATAGAGAACCTCTGGGTTGAGAGCGCTTTACCCCTTTTAATGAGCCTACCCGGTAGAAAGAACATCTCAGTCGGGAGCGTTTTACCCCTTAAGTGGACCTACCTGATATGAACTCGAATTAGTTGAACTCAGTGAATTTTGTATACCTGATATTTAAAACAAAATTTTTAAAACAAAATTTTTAAAGAGGATTGCCCGAACCCTACAAAAGTGATGCCTTATCCGTGTCAGATCCTCCAGAAATGCACTATTTTAGTGGATCCAATATGCACCCAACAACCTTTTTGAAAAATCCGATCAATAACATTTTTGAAAAATCCGATCAATAACATTTTTGAAAAATCCGAGCAACATAGATTTTCACCTATAGGCCATACTCCTTTCTATACTACATACAAATACTATGAAATAACTGTCCCTTTTACATGACTAGACAACACAATCCTTTTCCTTGGCATTTTGAGCTCTCATTTTCATCAAGTCACTTCCTCACAGTTTCTTTAATTTGACCACATCCTTTGATCTTTCCTAAATTATCTTTCTGTGTCTGAAGAGTCATCTTCTCAATTATGGGATCAACTAGTGGATAAGTATAATGTTAACTAAGACTCCTCAATAGTAAAAGAACAATATTTATCCTTAGGATTCAATTGACAAATTTTACGTTGATCGTCAGCTTACCGCAACTCTCCTCCTTATTCAAGCTTGAGACCAGCAAAGTGAGCAAGTTCACACGAGCGAAGTTCTCAATAGAAAAAGCATAAAAAGTGTAAACAAGAAATCAAGAAAAGCATTTCTTAAGAGTAGACATTTGATATTTTCATTTGTACAATAATTATACTTAGAGCTAAAACTATGAGATCAAAGTCATAGTCAAAACTTTTAAAACCTACTTAAAAACCATAGTCCATAGCATATAGGCATTATCAAAGTGATATAAAGCTAAGTAAGACTTTCAAAATACTATATTATGATTATGATTAGCATTTTGCCCCCCCCTCCCCCCCCTCCCCCCCACCCTTTCTTGACTTTTGAAAATTGCCCAAGTCTAGCTAGATGTCTACATCTCCTAGCTTTTTGAATTGCCAAAACTCATCCATGTTCCACAATGATCCTTCATCAGTAAACCAATTAGCTTCTGCCACCTCACATTCTGAAATTGACATTTCTTGATATGTAAAATGCTCTGGCTGCTGGCTGAAACTTTCCACATGGTAACGCTCATCATCTTGTTGATGAATTGAATTGTTGCACATAGTGAAATCTTCATTCATTGAATCTGATGAATAGATTCTTGAACTTTCTAGTGAACCCCATGTTGTGTTGTTGTTATTATTATCATGGGATTTGTTCTGTTTTGTACAAGGTTCTTGATTGTTGATTAAGGGTAAATTAGGAAGTTTTTTTTCAATGGAGGATGAAGAACATTGTTCCATTTTTTCAAGTAATCTTGGCACCCATAGATTCTTGATTGCTTCAACAAACTTCTTGCTATTTGAATCAACTTTGAGTTGTCTTGCTTGTTTTTGCACCCTTGTCCTCCAGTAGTTCTTGATTTCGTTGTCTGTCCTTCCCGGCAAATGCTGAGCAATCTTTGACCACCTGAAGCACAGAGGCGGATTCAGTATTTAAACTTAATAATACGTTTCAAGAATCTTGAGTTGTTTGATATTATAAAGATAAGAACAAGTCAGGTGCACGAAGTACTCCACGTTCACGCATGAGTATAATGTAGACAACCTATAGTGATACAAGTATCAAAAATTGAGTGCATGACTCAAACTCGTGAACTATAAATCACACGGTTCAAAATCTTAATGAGTTTTTTTTTTGACAAAGTTGGATATGTGAATTTACCTATTTCCCCATTTGGAGTGAAGTTCAAGAATTAAGAGTTGTTCTTGTGGGGTGAGATTTCCACGTTTAATATCTGGTTTTAAATAATTTAGCCACCTTAGTCTACAACTTTTTCCCGTTCTCTTCAATCCTGCGAAAAAAAATAAAAAATAGTCAAACAAAAAATGAGAATTTTCTTTTATTATATCAATATTATGCAATTTTCACGTATCTTTTCCTATCTCCATAGTGTTTTATTTTAGGACGAAAAATAAATAGCAGTAAAAGGTTCATTTTGAACCATAGATATCTTTCACATCTAACTAGGTAACAGTTCAGAAAAACGCACGAAAAATAAATAGTACTAAAAGGTTCGTCTTAAAAGATAAATATCTTTCATATCGAGCTAAATTACAGTTCAAAACAAAACACACAAAAAATAAATAGTAGTAAAAGGTTCATTTTGAATAACAGGTATCTTTCACATCGAGCTAAATGACAGTTTAAAAGAACACACGAAAAATAAATAATAGTAAAAGGTTTGTTTTGAACCATAGACATCTTTCACGTCGAGCTAAATGACAGTTCAAAACAAAACACAATCCAACATAAAAAAAAGTGTATTTTTTTTTATAAAATATTTCTTATGATTAAAAAAATTAATTAAATTCTTACCAGCACATTTTGCTAAGGCATTCCAACGACCTTCACCATGAGTAGAAATATAATGAATAAGAAGATTATCTTCTTCAAGAGTCCATGGACCTCTTCTTAGCTCAAATAATTCTTCTTCATTTGATGAATTATTATTATTATTATTATTACTCATTAGTAATATATTTTAAATTAAAGGAACTAGAAAGAAGAGAGTAGAAAAGAAAAGAAGAAAAAAATTTGCAAGTAAAGTTGATGAAGAATGAAAGAGAATTTAAAGCCAAGTGAGGTATTTTATAGATGATGGAAATAAAGGGAAAAAAAAGAACATATGAATAAAGAAAGTGTGAATTTTTATTTTTTTTTCCACATGAAAATAGTACAAACTTTATGGATCATGAAACTCAATTTTTATTTTTATTTTTGTATATTTTTTGTATATTTTTATTGTGCCATTTAGTAAGCAAAAAGAATAATAATGATCTTTGTATGAGCATCTAAGTGTGCTCTAAATGCATGTGGATGGACCCCTTTTTCTTTCACTTGACAATGAATATTGACCATATAAATTTCAACACTCTTTGGTCTTCCAACCCCTCCCCCACCCCCAAACAAAAAAAAGCCTAAGAAAATTGTCTGAATTTTCATTTTTCTTAATATTGAGAAATTAGTCTGGAGTTAATTTTTACAATAAAAATAACATATTCAGTGTAGTTCTACAAAGTAGGGTCTGGGGAAGATAGATTGTCTCTACTTCAGAGGTGATGTAGAGAGATTGTTTTCGATAGACCCTCGACTCAAGACAAAAACAATATACAAAAAACGTAATGAAAATACAAAAGACAATAAATGATAGCAAAATAATACTAAAATAAAATAATACTACTTAGAGATGATTTTTTTTATTACAATAATTGCATTTTTTTTTTGTAATTTAGGGACGATGGGCTTGCCCTTTTACCCTTTTTCTACTTAAAAGTACTAGGTTTAGTTTGTTTGGTGTAAGACCCAAACTTTCAAAAATATTTAAATAAGAGTATTCTTTGTCTCATTTATGTACTGCATTTTCGTTTTTAATATGATGTAGAAAAAAATAACATTTTCTTATATTTTAAATAAAATTTAAGTTTTAAAATTTTTATTTATCTTTAATGACATCATTTATAGTTATAAAAATGTCACGATATATTTAAGACTGAATTTTAAAAGTCATTTTGCTCTTTTTTAAATTTCGTATTTAGTCAAATACCTTCATATAATATATCATATGACATGATTTTACAGTTACATATATATTAGGTTTAAAATCACATGTTTCAAAATTTTCTTCTTTCTTTTAATCCCTAATCTAACAAAACACCTTCACATGAAATAAAATGCTAAAAATATTAAGTACATAAATTATATAGGAAGTTCTTGAACAAGAAGAAAGTGATGGGATCTTTTTTGTGTGGGGGTGGGGGGTTAGGTCTATTCTATTATATAGTGCTCTAGGTTGTCTCTTCTACTATTGTGTCAAAAGTACATAATGTACATAAGTAAATAGGTCTTGATACAATGTAAAGAAAATCACATTGAAATAAATAAAATAAATAAATTAATTATTTTGCATGCAAAGAGAAGCCTTGAGGAAAAAAAGGGAGTCAAGAAAAGTATGATCTTGAAAATGAACTTTGCTTTTTTGCTTCCTCCTTGGAAATTGATTCCTCCACTTTGTCACTTCATATATTATAAATTACTCTCTCCGAACTATTTTATTTATCGTTATTATTAAAAAGATAAATAATTTAAAATAATTATCATTAAAAAAATTAAAATATAATTAGTTATTTATTTTTATTTTTATCCTTAGTATATAAAAATATATTAATTTAGGGTGCATTTTTTAATTTATTAAATATTAAGGGATAATAAATAAGGATAATTTAATTAAATTATACTCTAATTGATGAATTTTAAGGCGTGTAAATAATAATGTGACAAGTAAAATGATTGGGAGGAGTTTATTCCCTACTTTTAATTACGTAAGAAACGTGCTTGACTAAAATATTAGGAGTATATTACTAAAATATTATTTTTATGATCAAGTATTAAACGTGGGATTATGTGGTTTGATCAAAAGGGCGGCAACCATAACTTTGCCAAGAAAATGTATGGAAATTTAATTAATTAA
This sequence comes from Jaltomata sinuosa, assembly GCA_003996215.1. Lineage (NCBI taxonomy): Eukaryota > Viridiplantae > Streptophyta > Magnoliopsida > Solanales > Solanaceae > Jaltomata > Jaltomata sinuosa. The sequence continues at coordinate 321,419 of QJPP01000008.1, forward strand.
AATACCATTTTGGTTTGGGTTTTTCAAGATAGTGATGTTTCATCCTTGTTATTCCCTATGCTTATTCCTATTTACTCTATAATAAATCTTTTCAAAACCCAATGTTTATTCTTAAGTCAATAGGACTTCAAATGGCTAACAAATCCAAAAAGTTTGATGTCTTCAAAGTTTTTATTATAATGCTAAGTGCTTTGTATTAGAATAATGTTTTGTTGGAAGGAATATTATGAATTTAAGATGTCATTGTTATAGGTGTTTAGCATGAGAATAAAAAACAAGTGGTAGAGTATATCCAACTGGAGCCTAAATAACAAAAATTAGCTATGAAATTGATCGTTAATTTGAATGTATTACATAGCTTGCAGCTAATAAGATTTTTTAATGATTCATAGCTAATCTATTATTAAATAAAATTAATGATAATTTTTTATTATTTAGCGATAAAAATTGTCTGTCACTTAAGCTAAATTTTTCAGTATTGAACAATTGAACATATATAAATGTCATTGTAATAGGTGTTTATCATGAGAATTAAACAAGTTATATATCTAATTGAAGCCTTAAAAACAGTAATTAGCTATAAAATTCATCGCTAATATGCCACTAAATAATTCGTAGCTAACATAATTTTTTAATAATTCATCGTTGATTTATCATTATTAAATAGAATAACCAATGTCTCTTTGCTATTTAGCAATAGAAATTGTTCGTCGCTAATTTCTATTATTATTATTATTATTATTATTATTTTATTTTTTTTTTATTTTTTTTTTGTGTGTTAGAAGAATTGAACATAGGTGTCATTGTAATAGGTGTTTATCATGGGAATCAAACAAGTGGTATATCCAATTCTGAGCCTTAAAAGGAATTTAGTGGATGATTTGTAAGAAAGTACCAAGAAGTTATTTGAGAGTTTCAAGGTAGGGGCCAAGAGGATAGTGTGTGTCAAAGTCCTCAATTTTTTTCTCCTTTTACTTATACCAATTTTATTTTAGAGTGATAATTAAAGTGTGTCAATATACCTATAGTGGCAATAGTGGCTCGAATGTATATAAAAATGATTTGCTTTTTAGACTTCTTACTATTAGATAGTGTTCATAAATCTCATAATAAGTATTTGAAGATTCATAGTGAATTTCAATGAGAGTTTCTCTTGAAGCAATAATGCATTGATCTAGTCGTCACCGGAGCCACAAAGGAGAGATTCCTAGAGGCATACCATCAAAATAATTTCCTTGACCAATTGGGTAGACCAAAAAAACTGTGGTAACAGCTGCAACAAGAGCTGAATATGCAACAAGAATTCAAGGTCGCATACCCAGACGGAACCTAAGCTTCCACTCACGACCCATGTAACAAGCTACGCCAAGTAAGAAGTGTAGAACAATTAGTTCATAAGGACCACCATTGTATAACCATTCAGAGCCAAGATTTTCGCTAAGGGTTTAAAATATGAAAAGATAAACACATGAAGAAGCTAAAAAGGGTTCAATATCTACCATATATACATATAAAATAATTTTTAATCATATATAAACAATGTAATTTTTCCTCGAAGGTTGTTCGGATGAACCACCTCGATCCTACTTGGTTTCACCCTGCACACAAGCAAATAATAACCTTGAGTTAGTTTTTGTAGCGGAGCAAGGATTTTATTAAGGAGAGTTAAAATATAATAAATAAATAAAAAGTATTTTTTTTTAAAATAATTAAATAGAGGGTAGAGAGAGGGAAAATGAACGAGGGGATTATAAGGTGAAAAATCGAATTTTCATTAGTAAAATAAAAATTTCAGGTAGCCAATCAACTGAACTATTAAGACTTTTCGATCAAAAGAATTCAACAACTATCATATATGTATTTTTTCTATCTGTCTATATAGTGTATTTTTTCGGTGAAAGGTATCAATTATGAAGTCATATAGAACAACGAAAATAACAAGAAAAGCTAGTAGCATCTAAAGAAATAAAACATCAGAAATAGGTAAAAATCTTTTTTATCCATTTATATTTGATTCAATGTCAAATTAAAGTACCTCATAATGAGATAAATAGACACATTCTTCCCCCCTTAGTAATTTTCAAAGATGTCAAAAGAATCTATACAGAGTGGTATTCTCTAAGTGGCAAAAATGTACAAGAATAGCTACCATCCAAATTATAAATAAAGCTCTATAGTGAAAAAGGGAGTTAGTCTATATCGTGAGAATTCTTGACGATCGATGAATTAAGTCGTGGTTGCTATAAATTTGCTTTTGCAAAGAGAATCTTCATAAGTCTCCTAAACTGCTAGTATTTACATTGAAATACTACTGTTATAATCAAGAGGTGTGATAATTGAGATCCCTTCACTTTTAACAGATGTTTTGTGTTTTAGCACATTGAAATAGAGAACGTTCAGATAGAGGGTGAGTACTTTTACGCCCCTTAATTAGCCTACTTGGTACATATTTAAATTAGTCGGATGAGTGAAATACTAAATGGCTAAAGACAAAAAGTGCATTTATTTAAAGGGAAAATTACAACTACATATTGTTCGGTCAACTAGTTTATCAATATAGTTGAAGTATACATAACATATATATTATTAAAGTATATGTAGTATATAGATATTTATATCATATGTATAATAGGTGTATATATGCTTTGTATATATTTAGTAAACTAGATGATCGAATGGTTGAGCCCTATAATTATCCCTATTTAAATTTAATATGAGTCTTAATTCCAAAGTTAAGAGTTGTAAACATGTATACTATTACTTTAAGTCCATTCCACTAGAGACAAGAGAGTAGACAACACACTAATCCTATATAGTCTAAATCCCTCTCTTTTGCCTCCTCAATTTCAAAAGAAAAAAGAAAAAAAAAATGAAGTCACTCACCAAAAAGACAATGAAAAGAAAAAAAGAAGGATGTGAATTAAAGTAGAAAGAATGAGAATCAATTATTGAGAGTGGAGAAATGGAGTGCATAGAGAGAGTTTTTGTTATATTCTTAATAAAAGGGACATTGTTTCCATATTGAGTAATAAGGTATAGTGGGAAGAAATGGATGCTTTGTTTTTTATCCAACTTTAGGAAATATGTAAAGTTAAGTGAACTATGCATGTGACCTTAGAGAAGGATAAGATCTTTTGATCAATGAGTAAATAAATGAATATATAGATCAAGAATTGAGACCTAGGATCCATTTGTTTTTGATCCTTGATCAATGATATCATAATTCTAATTCCCAAAAAATGATTGAATTGATTGATGAGATATTGACAATATTTTAGAAATGGACATTAACCAACTCCCCCCACACTACATGTGTTTTCACTTCAAGTGAGCTTATGATTTGGGAAGGTGACTAGTATATGTCAACCAATTTATCAAACACTTATAAGCAAAAAGATAGAATTTTTTGATTTTCCACTTTTAAAGGGTAAATTACATTATTCTCATGGTTCGAATTCGAGACCTTTAGTTTCATTAAAGATGAATAAGTATTGATCATCACATCATTGTCATTCTCGAACCTAGCAACAAACGGGCGAGTTAGCTGGTTTTAATTCAGACATGATCATACTCTTCTGTGTTTGAGCTGTTCTCGTGGGCACGCAAATCGAAGATCTTTTTACCCTACAACCTCAAAATAATTCTTATCCATAATCAAACGAGTGAAACGCAATTGAGTGATGTAGCATGCTCTGTCTCTTTGTTCTTTTAAAGTATGTTAATGTCATGTGACTTCACAAAAATTAGTTTCCCTAGCTTAGGATTATTTCTTTTTATTTGACAAATAAAATGATATATTATGTTATTTTTTATATTTTCCTGGGTTTTAATGGCTGGGAAGTAGTGGTATCTATAAGGTTGGGGGGAATTTCTATTTTGATGATTATAAGAATTTATACTCGAAAGATAGATTCCATTCATGGCCATTTTAATTTCTTCAAGCACATGATATATACTTATTAAAAAAGTTCTTCATTCATCATTGACTTTGCCATAGTCATATCTATTTTCTCGTTATAATAAAAAAATTCGACTCGACTCGAGAAAGCGTTGGCAACAACTGAAAGTAAGGATTCATGTAGCTGTTGTGTCTGCCCCCTTCTTAGTCAATGGGGCACAACAAGTTCGGCATCATGATGCAATCATATCCAATCATAACTGAGCATGTATAGTTTTAGGATTTCACAGTTTTAGTTTGTATATTCATAATGATATCATGAGCTCTTTAGAGCGTCCTCAAGATATATTTTAAGATATTGATCACGACTATTTAAGTTAATTTTTCTTTTTGGAAAATCTATAATAATGACAGACGTTATGGACTTCTGGAGGCTGGACTTGGTATATATGCGATCTCAAGCCCAATAAGTTGTGGCCCAATATAAGCTAATTGCATAGTGAAAGCTTATTTTGATTTATTGGAATATTTTGTTATATAGTATTACATATTTTGTGTAATAATACATTTGTGTAATCCTAGAGCCAAGTTTGAGCTGATTATATATCAATATTTTTAGAGAAGCACTTTATTGAATTACCAATATTGAGCCGAGGGTCTATCGAAAACAGTCTTTCTATTTTCACAAGGTAAGGACAAGGTTGCGTACACATCACCCTTTTCAGACCCCACTTATGAGATTATATTAGATAACATTGTAATATTGGAAGAGACTAAAGATTTGTGGATTGGACAAATACATTTGATAAAAATTAAAGTTCCTTGAATATTGATAATTTCACTTTTGTTAAGTATTCTTGATATATATCAATCTTTATAGAAAACACCAAGAAATAAAGAGAAGGAAAAGGAAGAAAAAAGAGAGAAAGAAAGAGGGGCTAAATTCCAAAACCTCAAAAGAGACTTTATGAAGACAAGTTCTAATTAAAATTCTTCTAGCTAGCTTTCTAATTTTATTATTATTCCTACAAACAATGAATTTAATGCAATTGACTAATTATTCTCTTCTGAACTAATTGTACTTGTTAGTACAAAGACTTTCTGCCTTATTTCCTAACCTCTTATAAACCTAATCCTAATTATGCATAAGCTCTATAAATAATATTCAAGTTGGAAATAATTAAGCATGACATCCACAACGAAATAATAATAATAATAATAATATTAAACATAACATTTGATTTACTTAAAGCCGAGGAAGTATTAGAAATAATCTTTTACTTTCACAAAGTAGGGGTAAGACTGTGTATACACTACCCTCTCTAGACTTCACTTTGAGATTACACGGGTTATATTATTGTTGTTAAACATAACGTTTTGCTTAAGCCGACTAGTCAAGGATGTATCAGAAACAAAGTCTTTCTACCTTCACTATGTAGGGGTAAGACTGCGTACACACTACCCTCTCTAGACATTACTTTAAATTACACCGAGTATATTATTGTTGTTAAACATAACATTTGGCATAATGTGCACCATATCATTTTTAGCATAATTTTGGTTAGTCAATAAAGATATACCTTTTGATAAATAAAGTTGTGATACTAATTGTAGTAATTAATGGATCATTGCCATTTTTATGAAAGAAATTAATATCTTTTATTTGATAGTAATAATTAATATAGGTGAATTAAGATATCAATATTCTTTCCTTCTCTTAGGTTCAGAGAAAATGTATCAATTCCTTTAAATAAACAAGGACAAGATGGAATATTGAAAATCAAGCATTTACCAATTGCAGTATAAGTTTTATTGTGAAACATTTTAGATTCATAGTAACAATATCGAACAAATGCATCATGAAGCAATAGAAGTGAAAATAATTAAATTGCTTAATGTATATCAAGCTTATCAATAAAAAAAGACATTCAACATTATGTGCTTAGATTTATTATTGAGGATTGCTGATATTTGTTGATCGAAGGCCAACAAAGCCACGACTAGATTATTTATCTGAAGGAAGGCAAATCAATGTGCCATTTTTCTAGTAAAAAGGACACAACTAAGAGATTAATACCTTGGAGTATATATCTGCTAGTAGATAAGCCGGGTGATGTCTTATCTACGATTTAAAGTTTTTTATTTAGTTTTTATTTCCGCTATATACTCAAAAAAACACAATATATATCGAAACAAATTAATTGGGGAAAACAAAAAATGAACAAAAAAAAGAAGAAGTTAAATTCTAAAACATGAAGCGGGGGGGGGGGGGGGGGGGGGGGTGTAAATGTTCAAACTATCTCCTCATAATTATAAGGCTTTAATTAATTCCTATTCCCTACATTTCACTACTAAAAAGAAAAAGAAGAATTAGTGACGAATAAATTATGTAGCTAAATAACTAAATTTGTTTCTAATTCTATTTATTAGTTATGGATTAGTGACATATTATAATTAAAAGGTTCCATTAATTATAATTACGAGCTATTTAACGATAGATTAACGAAGAACTTTTTAACTAGTTTCAATTTCTTCTTCTAGTGTTTTATTTCATTCTACTATATGAAAAATGAAGAAAACCTAGAAAATTTGGGCTAAAGATTGCTTCATAAATAATTGATCCTTTTTGCCACCCTAAGTTTTAATTTGGAACTCCTATCCAATATATAGCTCATACAATGCATTGTTGGCTAGTTAAGAGATAAGGCCTGAGACAATAAAATATTAATTAGTAGCGATTTAGGATTTTTACTAGGAGAGTTAAAAAAATAAAAAAATATAATAACTTTTTATCGAGAGAATTCAGATGGACATCCTTTTGCGTCTTGCTAGATTTGCCCCAATACGACATACTCGCCCTGTATTTGTTCAAGTATGAAAATAAATTACAAATATCCTTTCATCCCATAAAGTAAAGATAAAATCTTTTACCCACTCAAAACTTTATTTATAAGACTATACTAAATATATTATCGTTGTAAGCTATAAACAAATGCACCCACCAATTTTGTATTTGTTTGAACATGTACCAAATAAATCTAAACACTCAACACAATAAAAAATTATTTAATACGTAGGATAAAAATAATAATTTTTTAAATAAAATTTAAAATTAGTTTTATCTCATATTTAGTTTAAAATATTAACTAATTTAAAATTATTATATTTTACTATTTGTAATAAGATGATAGAATTATCATCCCATATACTCTATTTTAATTTATTTGATCTATTTTTTTAGTTCGTTTAAAAAAATTAACTTTTTAAACTTTTTACCTGACCTATTTAAGACCACAAAATTAAAGAGCACTATAACATTTAATTTTTTTTTTTTTTCTTAATTTTTTTGTCAAGTTAAAACAGTCAAACAATTTGAAACGGAGAGCGCAAGAGATAACTAAAGTTTTTCTTTAACACCTAAATAATGATAAACTTGACTTAGCACTGAATAAGGGCAAGAGTTTTTGCATGTTGAACACGTGTCCTTATAGATCCCAAAGAATCGAAGCCAATTTCCCTCCATCACCGCTATACACTTTTTTTTTTTCTGGAAAACTTCTCTATATATTAAAAAATAAAAAATTGTACACCAAAATCTGAATTATTTTAATTTGAAAAATTAAAAAAAGATGGAAAAGAAACATCTTTCTTCCATTGCCAACAACGTTCTTCATACATGTGCTCTGTTAAGTTTCCCTCTTTCTCTTTGTGTTTGTATTTTTTTTATTTTTAGATTTCTGTTACTACGTGTTGTTTCTTTAGTTTCGATTATCTTATTATATTCTTGTTTTGTGTTTAGAGTCTATTTTAAGGTCTGCATACACATTACCTTTTTTTAGATTTCACGTGTGGGGTTATAGTTATACTGAGTGTGTTGTTGTTGTAATGGTAGGATGAGGTATGTACTTCCTGTTCCATATATGTTTCGTTTTTCGAGAGTTAAAATTATGTGAACTTTGATTAGTATTTTGAAATATTTTTTTTTATTAAATGAAAATGAGAAATGTTGTTATTTGTAATACTTATTGTATTTTAAATATAGTATATTGAGTTGATTTAATTTTATTTAGTTTCGAAAATAAGTCAAATTGATAATTAATATGGGATGGAAGAATAATTAATTATGCCTTCAAGAAGTTCATATTAATAGTAAAAATGTGGACATGGCAGATACTTGAAGTTGAAACAAATTAAATAAACGGGATATTTTTCACTTAAAGTAGATTTGCTAATTGGAAAAAACTAATTTGGAGTTATTTCATTAGATAAAATTGAAAAACATGATTTACTAAAATGAACAAGTAGAAGGGTAGTAAAAGAATTAACTGAAATTAGGAGTGTGTTCAGTAGAAAGGAAAATATTTTCTTCTGAAAATCGCATAATATGAAATCGTGGTAGTTATTGTTGAAGTGTGTGATCATCTCATTTATAACTTAAGTGGTTAGAGAGAGTCCATTTTATGTATTTAATTATGTCTTCAACACGTCCTTCACGTGCTCAATAAAGGCTACGAGGGCCGTTTGGTATTGCTATGAGGGTTGTTTGCCTTTATACGGCTTGGCTTCGCTATCGCTCATAATCACTATTGAAAAAATCATTATTTTCTCATTGAAATTTTTCACTGAAAAATGTTCGGTGGCTATTTCCATAGATATGTTAATTGAATCGGCGAGAAAAGAAAAAATAGTAGTGTTTTCACATGAAAAAATTAGGAAGCTTCTCGGTATTTTAATGAGAATTTGTTTTTCACCATGCGTTTTCCCAGTGAGCTAGTTCGATGGGGGTGGGGTGGGGTGGAAAAATCATGTTTTATAACACCAATTTCCCATTGATTCCCGGTGGGAAAAGCTTCTGGTGTAATAGTGAATGGTTGACAGTATTGTTGATACCAGAATTCTTATTATTTAGAGCTAGAAGCTTCTCCAGAAGCGAGCAAGATAAGGTCGCTCTGCTTCGTAGAGGACAATTCATGGTTCATATCCTTAGTCCGAAGGAATAATCCTTTCGCCTAGGAATAGGTATGGAATGAACCATTTTCCATGAAGGTAGATGAGAAGATAAAGAGATTGTTGAATTTTTGTCTTGAAATAGGAATAATCTTTTTCATGTGCCGGGCCAAACACGTGAATTGAATTGTTTTTTAAGTAATTATGAGTAGCAGTGAGACTCGAATATGGAAATTTGTCCATTCTGATATCATGTTGAAGTGCACGACAATTTCACCTAGAGTTTAAGCTACTAAAAAGGGCACACTTTTTACGTATTTAATTATGTTTTCGAACGTTACTGATAAATGTTTCCTTGCAGGAGGTTGGACACCTCTGTGGATGAACTAGTCCATGAATTTGAGGCTGGATGGGAGCCTAAAATGAGGGGTTATTCAAGGAAGTTGGTGGACTTTTGTTGTTCGAAGGCCCTCACTGACGTATGCAGTAAGTTGGAGGAGACGTTAGTCAATGGTTCTTTTAGCCGGATCACGTTTGATATGATGCTAGCATGGGAAATGCCGAGTTCAGCTGATGAAGAGAGGCATTCGGTTAATGTCCTTGCTTTTTTATCCAATGACTCTGTTTTAACTAACCTAAAACTTTGATTTTGTGTATGCTTTCGTGTTCACTCTCTCGTATGAACAACTTTGTTATGTTGTGATTGAGGTCATCTCTTTATAACAATAGTTCCTGTGGTTGCTGTGCCGTTATTCTAACAATTTTTGCTGAATCTGTTGCGTGTTTAAATAGACTAGTTTCATAGACACGCTCTTTAGAGGAATGTTTAAATTTCAAAATTCTTGGTCCAGAGTGGACTCAACTCAATCGTTAGGTAATTACATGTATCACAAGAGTTCGACTCGTCCATCATTTATCTTTAATTTGAGGAAATTGAAAAAAATCGTGACCTTATATCCATGAAGAGGTTTTCACTTCATCTATTTGTCTACTGAGTGTAAGGTAAACAGCCGATAAGTACGAGTTTTACTGTTGGGAATCTTTATCCATATTTCTCTCATAGTTACTCTTTAACACTCTTGACATCACCAGACTTTTGCTTGTAATATAGTAGAACATTGTCATTCTGCTTACAATTATGTTTTTTTGAGCGAAGCGAACGAGAAGGGTTTAATTGTTACCTTTGGACACATTCCAATTAGATGCTCTTTTTCCCCTGATGAAATGTACTTATTATGTTTTATATTTTTCATTCACAATACAGGAATGCGTGGCAAAAGAAAAAGAAGATAGGAAAGTAACTTGTAAAATGCCGCAAGAACAAGATGACATTCCGTTGTTTTACTCAGATGTTATGCCGCTCCTTGTAAGGAATCTGTATCTTAACTTGGAATTTTCTTTTGTCACATTGTGCTACTCCGTAGACATTCGGATTTCTGATCAATTGTCGCTTTAAATATTTCCCTTGGTGCGCGCCTCCTGATAAGTGATATGTATTTCTTCTTTGTACCACCCACTGAAGATGATAGTAAGAAAAATGAAAAACCGATAGCTATTTTACACGAAATCTTCATGTTATACCTTAGACTCTTAAGAGTACATTTACGTTTGATTTGACAGGTTGACAACGAACCAAGTGTTGGAGAGGATGCATTCTTGTGGCTGGGGGCGCTTGTACATTTAGTAGCTGATATTGTTAATGGACGATTTACTTTCGAGACGCTGACAGCATCTACAGAAAATCGACTTCATTATCCCGCTTATGACATGTTCTTGAAAGAGATTGAAAAGTAATATTCTCATTTCTTGCTTTTCTTAGTTGGAAGAAAACTATAATTTGAGGCATAGTTGATTGACTGATTGAGTGGTTCTTCTTTCTGGTTGACTTCCATTGATTAGATGTGTGAAGCATTTGCAAACACAAACAACCCCAACAGGCATGGAAATGGCGGACGATGAGTTCATACTACACGTGGAAGGAACTGCAAGCTCGCAGAGAGTAGTGCGCCACATCGGAGGCACTAGTTGGCCTGGTATCTCTCACCTTCAGTATTGGTTTGTGTTGTCACACGGCCCGGGATTATTCTAATTGACCTATAGTTGCTAACGGGCTTCATATTTCTAGGTAGGCTGACACTGACGAACTATGCTCTCTACTTCGAGGCATCCGGGGTACTCTCTTATAAAGAAGCTATTAAGCTCGACCTTTCGAGAGACAGCGAACAGAGTGTCAAGACAGCTGCCACGGGTCCATGGGGTGCTCCTCTCTTTGATAAAGCTATAGTTTATGAATCATCTGAATTGTAAGTACTCTGGCCTTTCCCCGAGACTAAATTGCATTTTTAGTTACTAGAGTCACCTGGTACCTGTGCTGGTGAGGTAGCAGGTACCCCGTGGAATTAGTCGAGGTGCACACAAGTTAGCCCGGACACCACAATTATCAAGAACGATTGTCATCTTAAACACTTCAGGGATCACCAATTCTGGGCAAATTTATTTGTGTTCTTGATATTTGATTAGGAAGTAGTATATTTTACGGATTGACTGCTTATGTGGATTTTTAGAATCTCGAGTGCAAGATAATAATATAACGACTTGTTTTTTTCCATTTAGGCAAGAAGGGGTTCTATTTGAATTTCCAGAAATGACAAGCTCAACAAGACGCGACCACTGGCTTGCTCTTGTGAGGGAAATTATGCTATTGCACAGGTTTCTACGAAAGTTCAAAGTGGATTCACCGCTGGAGTCGTGGGAGATGCACGCGAGGACAATACTAGGAATCATTAGGCTACATGCAGCCAGAGAAATGCTTAGGATATCACCTCCTGTTCCCAAGAACTTCCTAATTTTTGACTTGCTCGATGAATTGCCGAAGGGAGATTACGTGCTTAAAGAGCTTGCTGAGAGTTTGAGGAAAGTTGATGCTAGACACCCGTGTAGTGCCAGCTCGATTTTGAGGAGCCTTAATGTCTCCCAACTGTTCGTTCCCAGTGTAGAGTTGAAAGAAATCAAAAAAGAGATCAATGACAACATCACTTCGCCAGTACAAGTCGACAATGTTTCGTCATTAGAGAGTGCTATTGATCAGTCGAGGGAGGAGGCTAAAGAAATTCAAATGGCTAAAGCTACGGTTGAGGAGCTGAAAGACGAAGGAATCGGCAATAGCATCCAGGTTCTTATGGTAGGTTGCTACTCTGTTTCGAGGGAAACACATGTTCTTATCGTTTTCTGAAAGCGAATTACCAAGTTGGATAGAATGTTGGATTTAGCAGCATTTAGAGTTTTAGAATCCCTGTTTTACGAGTAGTATGCACCTCTTAATTTTAACTGAAGATTTCTTAATATGGTATGTATTTCTTCTCCGCGTATCCATTATGCTAAAGTACGTTTTATTTTTACCTTAGGGTCTGCTTAAACCACTAAAGAAGTTAGTTCCGTATGTTCAAGAGGCGTTTACATGGGAAAGGCCGTTATCCAGTACCATTCTTGTGGTGACGACGATGGTTGTTATTTACAAGTGAGTTTCTTTATTCCTGCTATGTCACTTGCCTATGTTCGATGTCGAACAGTGAACTTCAATTGTTTTAGTAAGTCCTTATAAGAGCTAACGGATGCTTGCAAATGTAGCGAGTGGGTCGGCAAGGCAATAGCAGCTCTCTTATTGGGAATTGTCGCTACAATGATATGGGCTAGACGAAGAAGGATACCGGATAAGGTCCACAGGATAGTCGTCTACACTGGAACCGATCAGACAACAATGGAAAGCATAGTGTCGGCACAACAGGGGCTGAGAAGCGTCTATGACTTGATCCAAACGATGAATGTGATTATACTGAAAATTTGGTCAGTATTGGTTTCGAAAGCTCCAAAGGTACGTCAATATGTTGTTTTTTTCGCCCTGTATTTTTTGCTTCAACTCCCTCTGTCCCTTGTTAACTTAGTAGGTAATTGAAGCCAGTGGCACATGTCGCATAGCTTTTACCAGTTCAACGAAACCCAATATCTTTTATACGAAGCATAGTATATACGTGAAAATCACTAAATTTTTTAATAAATTTTATCTTCTGAAATCATAATCTCAAACGTACAATGAGTTTAAGGTTCGTATTCAATGCTAAAAACTTAAAAGGCTGAATCCCCCTTGAATTTAAATCTTGAGTCCGCTTTTGATTGCAGCATGCAGATATGGTAATGGTAGCGTTGGTCGTTGCTGCGGTGATTTTAGCCGTGGTTCCTTTTAAGTTTATTCTTATGGCATTGGCGTCGTATGGCTTTGTGGCAGCATCAAAGATAGGGAAAAGCAAGCAAAATGAGAAAGGAAATAGGAGATTACAAGAGTGGTGGGACTCTATTCCAGTTGTTCCTGTAGATATTGTGGACGAAATCGACCCCGATACGTAATATTGGATGCTACTATGATCCCGGTTCGTTTCTTCGATACACTGATCCTTCTATCAAATAATCGTGATTGTTTTACGATACCGTCTATTATTTCAACTTCTAACTTGAAACATAAAATTTGAAGCTCGGAAAACAGATTTAACAGATTTGCGACATGTTTTTCTTTGCGTGCGCTTTAATTTCTGACATCTATGCCCTCCAACTTTGGGTGAGATACACTCGAACTGGTTTGTATTATGACATGTAGGACGCGTGTGTCTACTCATTCAACTTTATACAAGATTAAGTATGCCTACTTGTGCACATCCAGAGTTGGAGGGCATAGATGTCGACCGAGGCCAAGTTAAAAGGCAGGGCACGTTTATGTATTATGCGTTTCAAGTTAATATGTTTGATGACTTGGAAAATTGAGTTCATGTTGTGTGTTATGGCAGGGTACTTGAAGACGCTTCGTCGCGATAAAAAAAGGAATAATTTTACCTATATGTAAGATAGGAAATATAGACTATAGTAAATGAAATGGTGTATTTCATGTATACATGTATTGTACTTCCATCGTTTTGTAACGCAAGCATATATATTTGTATTACATAGTTTTTTTCCCCTTGAATAAGAGTTGATGAAATTTTGTAGAACAATAAACATCAGATGTCTTATGCAGGCTATATATAATTTGCAATTAGATAGGAGAATTTCTGTCGTTCATCAAGCGTAAGTTCTAACTTTTGTACGCAATACTAGTGATCAGTTGAACAAGTTCACTATCTTGAAATGTATATCCTGAACGTTTATCTTATAGGTAAAAGTTAGAACTTATGTTTGATGAACAACATACGTAAGTTTTAACTTTTGCTTATAAGACAGAACTTATGCTCGATTGAGCAAGTTTACCGTCATAAAATATCCTAAACTTCCTCTTATAGGCAAAATCAATTTATGTCCTATGGGCAACAAATGCTTTGCCTAGAGGACTACATATAATGTTGTGGTATGAGAAAAAGATTTTTAATTTACAGAAGTCTCAAAATATTTTCTAAAAAAGGAGATAACCAAATATAAAAGATTTATATTTTTCTTTAGGGAAAAGTAAACATCAATTATAGTAAATTCTTTGTGTCTTTTCCTTTTAAGAAAAAGTAGAATTCAAATAAACTAGAAAAATTAGGCAAATCTCCTAACATAAATCACAAAAATACATATGTGAAATTGATACTTCAAATTATGGCTTTTTCTCTTGGTGGCTGCTGTTTTATTGGAACTTTGTTTTCTTCATCAAAGAAGAAGAAGAAGAATATGTATCCAAAAAAAATTCACAAAGGTGAAATCTTTCTTGATATTTTGTTTTTCTTCTATTTTGGCCTCACTTATAGTGGCGGTACCAGTATTTTCACTAAAATGGTTCAAAATAGGAAGAGCTGAAGAAGTAAACACACAAAGAAGCTGAAGGAAATTTAAAATCTATTTATATATACTTAAAAAATAATTTTAATTATGTATAAACAGTGTAAGTTTTTCGTTGAAGGAGGTTTAGATGAATCCCTTGGCGCTACTTAGCTCGTCTCTACTCACTCACTATTAGAAACAGAGTTTTTCCTACCGCTGCAATGAAAATTTTGTGTTATAAAATATGATTTTGTCACCTAATTAACTTATTGGGAAAACACATGGTGGAAAACAGATTCTCGCTGAAATACTAAGAAGTTTTTAAATTTTTCCAAGTGATAATGCAATAATTTTTCAATGAGAAATTTCAATGGCAAATAATAGTGATTTTTTATAGCGACTGTTTCACCCAATTTGTCTATATGTGGCTAATAAAGCAAAAAGATTTAATTGCAGAGAAGATAGTTGATCGGGTGCAGGGGCGGAGCCAGGTAAATACATGATTAAAATTATTTTTTATATATATTTCGTAGATGTTAAATTGCTTTTGGGCTTCTTCGTGCTTTTTCTTTTTCCCTTTAACTAAGTTTTTGAATAATTACAGTGAACTACGTACTAAAGCACTTGTCTTGTCCTATCTAGGCCACGAAAATCGACTTCCCCGAGGATATAATTGCAGACATCCTCAGCAGGTTACCTGTACGGTCTCTTCTTCGATTCAAATGTGCTTCAAAATTTTGGATGTCGTTAATCTTTGAACCCTGCTTTAAGACGAAGCATTGGAATCATGCCAAGAATAACAAAAAATTTCTTATTTGCCAATTTCGCCCGTATCCTTATGATATGTGGGTTGGTACGAAGTTGTTCTATTGTTCTTCTGTATCATCGGTTCAAGGGGTTGAGGATGTACAAAATCTCGATTTTCCTTCAAATGATAAACAACAACATGGGAGCGCAATTGCTAGAGCACGGGAGAATTAAGAGTAATGATTTCAGCAAGAGCAGCCATACATATATAATATTATGTTGTTGAGGTGGCTTGTCTCTTCTTCGATCTCGTGATGAACTTTTGTTGTGGAACCCATCCACAAATGAATCAGTAGTACTTCTGGATCCTGAATTTTTACCAAAATACAATAGAACTTGTGGATTGGGATATGACTCGACTAGTGATGACTATAAGATTCTTATGATTGACAACGTGGGCCATGGTTCCAACCTATCCAATAAAATCCTTGCACTAAAAAGTGGTTCTTGGAGAAAAATCGATAACCATCCACGTGGCATTCACAATAGTTTACATGTTCTAGACAAAATTGCATTTGTTCATGGTGCATTTCATTGGATCAGTATCGATATTTTATCCAAGTATTTCATGGTTTCATTCGACGTATCAAATGAGGCGTACGGAGAGATACCATTATCGAAGAAAATTCGTGACATTTTGAACACGAATCCCCTAAGACATGGTATTTCAGTATTAGAAAGAATGCTTTGCGCTTATTGTACTTATAGAGATATGGAGGCGAGCACTTTTAAGTTGTGGATAATGAAAGTATATGGTGTCAAGGAGTCTTGGACTCAAATATTTACTCTACGAGAGACCAATCTTTATTCAGTCATACCGGTATATAGATTTGCAGATGGTGAAGTGCTACTCTACTACGAGGGGGATAGTAGATATAATAGTGGGTTTAGGACATCGAAAGGACCATATGGAGTGTTACCTACAATTGGTGTCATCAAACAAATATTCTGTTATACGGAAAGCTTGGTCTCTCCAAAATTACTTGCTAGTATTTGCTTATGAATTATGATTGGAGCACCTTTTTTTTTTTTTTTTTTTTTTTTTTTGGACGGAGGGTATTTATGAACTATTTTTCATAGGATAGGAATATTTTTGGCCCTTTTTCGAAAATTCATTGAAGCCTCCCGGTTCCGAAGGTACCCTTTGAACAATATGTTAAAAGGAGAAGCATCTAATTCAGGAATTTTATCCATACATTTGGAGAATAATAAATTATATGTTTTTATATTCTTTTTATAAATAAATTACATATTAGTGTTTGGGGATCTCTTTAACTTGCCTACACATTGGTATTTGGGTCTCTTTAATATGAATTAATAAATTACATATTTTTATGTTACTTTTATAAATAAATATTTGTGATTATATATTATTATAAATTTTTAAATACACATAATTTTTAAAGATTATGAACTAGTCTAATAAATTTATAATAGTAATAACTAGCTATATTTTTTAGTAAAATCATCATACATGGCATAAACAATCTCTTTACGTCGAACATGAATTTTTTTTTGCAAAATGTAAAATTATGGATATATTTGCAATAACTATTGGGTGAATAATCTCTCCGAAACAAAACTTTATTTGAGGACTACATATAATATAGACATGAGAAGAAATATTTTTAATTTATAAAAATCTAAAATCCTTTTCTCCAAGAAAGGGGCTGCCAAATATAAAAGATTTATTGTTATTATTTTTTTAGAAAAAAGTAAACATCAATTATGGTAAATTCTTCGTCCTTTCTTTTTTTTTTTTTTTTTAAAATAAAGTAAAAGTCAGATAAAATAGAAAATTCACACAAACCTTAACCTAAATCACAAAAAACGCACGCATCTAAAGGCTTTTCAAATTAGTACTTCAAATTATGGCCTTTTCTGTTCTTGCATCTAAAGGCTACACTTTTATGGATGTTGATCAGGTGCAGGAGCCGAGCCAGGTAGATACGTGGTTAAAACTATTTTTTTATGTATATGTAGGAGATATTGAATCTCGTATGATATTTTTGTGTGTTTACTTTTTCATATTTTGAATTCTGTAATGAAAATATTAACTCGTATGGAGGACGCGAATTAGGGTATAAGGTTAGTAGGAAGGAATACGTCCAAACCTAGTAGATAGGAGTGCTTTGGTTTGTGGTCTGTGTTAGTAGTCGTAATGTTACGCTTGTACTGTCTTGTTCTTGGAGTTTTGGTGATGTTTGTTGTTTAGAGTAGATTGATCATAGTATTTTTTTTGCGGTAGTCTTGTTTCTGTTACTATCTGTTGTGTTGGTACTGCCTATTGTTTCTTATTCTTATATTATGCCCTTTTCTAGTCTGTTTGTGTCTTGAGCCGGGGGGTCTATCGAAAATAGTCTCTTTACCTCTCTTTTGAGATAGTGGTACGGACTGCGTACATTCTACCCTCCCCAGACCCCACTTTATGGGAATACTGGGTATGTTGTTGTTGTAATGAAAATCTTGGCTCCGCCAATAATCAGGTAAGTTTTAATTTCAAGGTACCAATTGAATTTAGAAAGTCTCTATTTCACAGAATTTTGACTTCAAGCTTTAAACCCTAAACCCTAAACCCTAATATCTCTAAGATATGATTTCTCTCTTTGTTTTGGTTGATTAAATGGTTTCCTTCAAGTTTGTTTGTCCCCATTTTTCTTGGATTTTTTACTCTTGTCATTGATGAGCATGCACTTACAATTTTTCTTTAACTAAAGCACTTGTCTCGTCCTATCTAGGCCATGAAAATCGACTTCCCTGAGGAAGTAGTTGTGGACATCCTTAGCAGGTTACCTGTGCGGTCTCTTCTTCGATTCAAATGTGCTTCAAAATTTTGGATGTCATTAATCTCTAAACCTTACTTTAAGACGAAGCATTGGAATCATGCCAAGAATAACAAAAAATTTCTTATTTGCCATTTTTACGTGAATCCTTTTGATAGGTGGGGGAATAGTATGAAGTTGTTCTATTCTTTTTCTGTATCATCGGTTCAACAGGTTGAGGATGTACAAAAGCTCGGTTACCCTACAAATGATAAACATCACAATTATGTAATATTATGTTGCTGCGATGGCTTGTCTCTTCTTGGGTCTCGTGATGACTATTTGTTGTGGAACCCATCCACAAATGAATCAGTACTACTTCCGGATCCCGAATTTCCACGGGCATACAGTAGAACTTGCGGATTGGGATATGACTCGACTAGTGATGACTATAAGATTCTTATAATTGACCACGCGGATGATGGTTCCAATAAAATCCTTGCACTAAAGAGTGGTTCTTGGAGAAAAATTGATAACCATCCTCGTGGCTTTCACAATAGTTTACATGGTCTGGACGAAATTGCATTTGTTCATGGCGCATTTCATTGGATCAGAATGGATATTTTATCCATGTATTTTATGGTTTCATTTAATATATCAAATGAGGCGTACGGAGAGATACCATTGCCAAAGGGAATTTGTGATATTTCGAGCACGGATTCTGGTGTTTCTATATTAGAAGGAATGCTTTGTGCTTATTGTACTTACAGAAATAAGGCGAGCACTTTTAAGTTATGGATAATGAAAGAATATGGTGTTAAGGAGTCTTGGACTCAATTATTTATTCTACGAGAGACCAATCTTTATTCAGCCATACCGATATCCAGGTTTGCAGATAGTGAAATGCTACTCTACTACGATGGGGATAGAAGATATTTTAGTGGGTTTAGGACATCCAAAGGAACCAACCAAATATTCTGCTATACGGAAAGCTTGATCTCTCCAAAATTACTTGCTTAGTATTTGCTTATGATCGGAGCACCCTTTCTGGTCTGGTGGGGTGGGGTGGGTGGGTGGGGGGAGTCATGCTACAATATCTTATTATGATAAAAAAAATGTAGTGTTACATTTCTTTTCTTTTCTTGCATTTTTCTTCTTCTATCACATTATTTCATTGTTGTTATTGTCCTAATTTTTGTATCTCCTTTCCCAAACTGCTTGGATATGCTTTACTTTAAGTCGAAGATCTATTGGAAGCAACCTCTTTATCTCTACGAGGTAGGGGTAAAGACTGCGTACACTCTATCCTAATTGAAAAATGTCCCATCTTTTTAGAAAAAAATAAAATAAAATACTACTTGATCAGCAAAAAAAGAAGAGTAGCCTACCTAGAACATGACAAAGTCATCAACGAATCCCCGAGCAATTCTCAACCAATTTATGTAATTTATTCCCGTAGAGATTATAACACAAAAGAAGACTATATACCTTAGTAGACAGGAAGAGTGACAAACCCGAAAAACTTCAGCCATAAAGAACGAATTTTTGTAGGGCAAAAAGGCCCCGATTACTCTTTCATGGGTTTAATATAGAGTTAAAGGCTAAAAACACACCTAAAATATTTCAATTTTTTGAGTTTCATACCTGATGAACTATCAAGTACGTGAGTTTCCTACCTAAACTATCACAAAATGTCTGGCAAAACACACATGAACTATCAGTTGTTTGAGTTTCCTACTTGAAATTTTAGGTATGAAACTCAAACACTTGATAGTTAGGTAGGAAACTCAAACACTTGATAGTTAAGGTATGAAACTCAAAAAAACTGAATACTTTAGCTGTGTTTTTGACTCTTCACTCTTTAATATATTTAATGTTGGTTTATCTTTTGGATATGGAAACAGGGCATTTCTTGGAAGTTTTAGCAACTATTGTGTTCATAATGCCAAGTGCCCTGTTCTTGTTGTGAGGAAACTGCCCTGAAGAAGTCCGTTTTACCCCCGAGGATATTTACAGGGAAGCCTCCTTAAAAACAATAGGTTTGTAATCTTGAAAATATAATAGGCAAAGGTGATGTGATAGTGTAAATGTTTTTTGATGATGCGTATAAATTAAATTTATAGTTGCACATGAAGCCACTATGAGGTGTCAAATGATTGGGATGAGTCAATTATCGAACTTTTCATAGCAAGAGTTGACTAGGGTATAGTCATCGCCGCGACAAGTTATATGAAATGCTTAAATACAATCAGTATAACGGGTCATAACTCAACGCATACGACTTTCTCAAACTATTTCTTGTCACTATTTGTTTTTATTTTTAAGAAAATAATAAGCTTTGTATAACACAAGAAGTTGACATTTTTAAACCATAGAGTTTCCATTGAAATAATATTTCTTGCCTTGATTGTCTTAATATTATTTCTTAACCAATATTTTCCAAAACCAAAAAAAGTATATTATATTATAATATCTTATACGCATTCAACAATTCCCTTTTCCAGAAAGTCTGTTACTCAAATGATTATCAATAATATTATTCTATTTCAGTAATTAATTAGTACCAAAATGGAGTATTATTTATCATGCATTCCATTTCAGTTGAATAATACATTATTTATTTTTAAAAAAAATCATGAGTGTCTATATCAGAATCAACAAATTTTGGATTAACATTATAAACTTTTTTCTATAAAGAGATGAATTTACAACTACAAATAACCAAACTTATATGCATAGGACTTACTAAAATCTTTTTTTTTGAAAGGTATATTTCCACTGAAGTTTTGATAAGATAACTGGAATTAGCGATGGACAACTCCTATCGTTAAACATAAAAATTTGTCGTAAACGACAAATTAGCAATGGATTATTACAAATATATGTTAGCTACGAGCTATTTAGTGACGAATTTGGTGTTTTTTTTTTTTTTTGCAGCAAATGAATCAACAAGAGAACAACAAAGGAGTTATTATCATATTGGGTGTTTATATTCATTGTCAAGGTTGTAAAGAACAAGTGCTTAAATCCCTTCATGGCTTTGATGGTATGATTTTATTTTAGAGATTTTCATTTAGTTTTTATGATGATATCGTTGGTGGTCAGTTTGTGTGCATTTCGATCAATTTACCAGACCATTCGTTACCACTTACGGCTAGTATAAATATCGAGTAATCAAAAGTGGATCCACGATGATATTTATAGATTTCTATCCCGATCATAAGTTAATATACATTAATAATTAGGTTCATAACTAAATGTTTATGAAAATTTAGTGAACTTCCTATATATACAAGGAATTTGAGCAACATATATTGAGTTCTCGTGAACTCATAGACAAAAAGCTTTAGGAAGATTGTGAAAAATCAGCTATGTACCTTTTCTTTTCCTTTTCATTTGTTTCCGCTGAAATTTAAACTCTGATTTCTTATGATTTTCACCCATTTTATAGACGATGAGATTCCCTTGCATTATTTCTCCTTTTTTTTTTAATTAATTGGAATATTTTTTTTTACTTTGAAATATAGGTGTGGAGGAAATTGAGATTGATGAGAAAAATCACAAAGTGTTGGTGAAAGGGAAGAAAGCAGATCCTCTAAAGGTGGCAGAGAGACTTAGGAAAAAAAGTGGTAAACATGTGGAATTAATTTCTCCAATTCCACCTAAGAAGAAAGAAGAAGAGAAAAAAGAGAAAAAACAAGAGGTATAACTAATTAATTAATTAAGTAAATTTTTTTTTTTTAAATTCATTCACTGGCGGAACTGGTAAAGTTATTATCATATGACTAGGAGGTCATGAATTCGAGCCGTGAAAATAGACTCTTACAAAAATATAAAATTGTACACTCTTGTGGTCCATCCCTTCTCTGGACGCCACACATAGCGAAAGCTAAGTTGGCTCTTTTTTTAGTTCACTAATTTATCTTTTTTGGGGGATGCAGCCTAAGGTTATTGAAGTGATTCTAAAACTATACTTACATTGTGAAGGATGTGCCAAAGATGTCAAACAATGCATTCACAAAATGCCAGGTGTATATATATTATATTATTCTCTCATTAATTAGCTATGTCCAATTTTTTTATTGCTATGGCGATTTTAATTTAATATACAATAACAATTGAATTTCTAACTAAATAATTATAAATATTAGTGAATTTCTTATACCGGCCTAGGCAAAAACAATTGAATTCACGTGAATCTGTCACTTATATGCTAACTTTGTCCCTGTGTGGCTCGGTTGTGCAAATAATGTTTATACCTCATCGTTACATTAAACTTAAACTCTTATTAGGAGTCATTTGGTAGAAGGTATTAGAGAAAATAATATCGATATTAGCTTTGGTATTATGTAATCCCTTGTTTAATAGTGTTTTCAACCCATGTATACTCGGTAAATACTTACCCACACCCGGTGTTTACACCAAATCAATGCAACTTATCATGGTTAAGTGATTTAATGAAGTAATTATATACATTAATTAACTATGGTTAAGTGATAGTTGTATATATCCAAACACATGTTATGCATTTATTGGTTTGGTGTAAACACCCGGTGCGGGTAAGTTTTTACCTGTATACTCTATTCAGTATTATTCTTATACATAGTAAACCATGTCATTAACAGTATCAAAACTATTTAGAAATTATGTCATGCACGTTATTTAATACAACAAATCAAACTGTTGTAAAAAAGATATTGTCAATATAACTAATTTCGACATTACTAAAACACCCTATTCAATATTATTTTTATACATCATACCAAACGATGCTTTACCTCCTATCATTTATATGGTGTCTTTTCTTTCGTATTTGATTTCTTTATTCCAAATTTCTCTATTCCTTCCTATATGCCTTTTTAGAACCCGTCTAAATAATTTGTTTTTTCGTATGAATAGGGGTTCAAACAGTGGATCCAGAAATGAAGAACAACATTGTAAAAGTGAAAGGTTCAATGGATCCACAAAACTTAGTAGAATTCATCAGCAAAAAAGCAGGAAGACATGCTGAAATTATCAAGAAAATTGAAAAAGAGAAAAATGAAAAACCACCATATGATAAAAATAAAAATTCATGTGATATTAAAAAGGGTTTCACCAACAGCCAACATGATTATCTTCAATTTGTTTATGCCCCTCAGATCTTTAGTGATGAGAATCCTAATTCTTGTTCAATTTTGTGAGGTATTTGAAGTGGTTAAGTACCTTCACCATCGACCGGTAGATTGAGGGCTCGAGTCACGCTAAAGGATAAGTGAGAACACTATTGATCCTCCAGGGGTGGGAAAAAAAGACCATATATCTTATATTAAGTAAAATTTTAAGATCATAATACTAAAATAATTTTCATGTACTTGAGATATCAATCCTTTGTAAATGCACAAATGCAAATTTTGAATCCTATTTTTGCGTAACGCTATTTCTTTATTGGTTAGTTTATAATTCTTTGTTACAGTTCAGTAACAACATACCTAGTGTAATCCTTTGTTACTGTTCTTTCTTTCAGAACGCTATTTTGTCATGATTTCTTCACTTCTATTGTAACAATTATAGTGTTTTTAATTAGAAAAAAAAAAGGATACATACAACAACTACTACTATGCCTTAATTCCGAGGAAGTTGGGATGGTTTATATGAATCTTCACTATCTATATCGCTCTATTTAAACTCAATTCAATACTACAAATCAATATTAGACGCTCTCTATATTTTCTACTGGTATATAAGACTCTGACAAGACTAAAAGACTCATAGCCAGCATCAGATCTAAAGTAAACGTACTAACATGACTAAATTTATAAGAGACCGGGTAGCGGTTCAAGTTCTACAACAATGTCATGTTTATAATGTTAATGCCTCATTGACACTAACTTTATGTCACATTTTACCACTTTTTATGAACTTGTATGTTACAGAGTTGGATTGATCATAATCCATATTTTTGTTGCTTTTTGTACAAGCATATTGAGTTGAATCAAGTTAACTAATTCATATTTTTGTTGTTTTTCATCCTTTTAAGGGGCACCCCAATGAACAAAGCATCTCGCGTTCACGCAGGGTCTGGGGAAGGGCCGCACCTCAAGGGGTATTCATTTTTTTCATCCTCTTGTTGGTAAAAAAAAAGAAGGAATATTGCACACTATGTTCATTCTTTTAACTCAATTCTCTAAGGTGAGCTATGTCTTGTCCTCTCTTCAGTTTTTAACTTGGTTGATGCATATAAGCATTTTCGCGTATAAAACCAGTCTAATAAGGCCTCGAAAAGCAATTCCGTGTTCAGTTTTTGCTTTTATTCTCGTCTATAATTGAATTGTAATGTCACGATAGTGATCAAAAATCGTTAAAGGATCTGATGTCCGCGTAAAAATTACATAAATGTTTCGGAAACAAGTTGTTGTGAGCTTTATCAGACTGTCCCTGTGGATTCTAGCTACTTTATCGCCTACTTTGATTTCAAGTTTCTGTTTGAAATATATACACGAATAGTTCCAGGATTATAACTAGAACCACCCCTTTTCTTGATCCACCTCACATCAAAAATTCGACCCCTGCCACATATAGGTAGTGCTACATTGCTGTCAAATATGGGCAGCAGGATTCAGATTCGTGCCACATGGGGGGCACAACATAGGTGTGCTACTAAAAATTATCGCGTAATTGACTTATATGATCGATAAAATTATATATATTAGTCGACAAGATTACTAAAATACAATGATGTTTTAATTCAAGTGACAATAATGTAGTAGTAGATGTTTTCTGAGATTCAAACAAGGAATGCTAGAAAATGATCATCAAGAGGTTTACAATATGTTGTCATTCGAATATGCGGTTAAGTGTAGCAGCCAAACGGACTCCACCTTGAGCTAGACGCCATTGGACTATAGGGTAACGCGTGAGGAAATAGTCATCTGTTCTCCACAGATACGCGTTTCAACAGTTAAAAAGTTGCGCGATTGATTAAAATTATGGAAGAATTGATCATACAATTTTGCATAAATTTAGTAATTTACCTTCCAATGTAGAGTCTTCACTGACTCCTTTATATGCCCAGTCACAAGCAGCTTTTATACCTTCAGTTGCATATCTGTAGGAAGCAGCAAATTCTTTATTAGTATGTGTTCGGTAGAATCCAGTAACTTTAGTCTAAACCCCGTATATTTGTTGAGAAATCTACTGAATATGTACGTTTAAATAAACTTCAAATCATGTATCCCGTTTATGAAAAACTTGTTGAACAATGTTGCTTCTATCTGTTATAAGAGTTAAGCAAACATACATATCAGGGCAGGCTGTCTTGTTGCCACTGCAGCTTTCCCATAAATTTACTTGATCTGCCCATCCTGTCTGTTTAAGACGAAATTCGTTTGATATAAAGCTATGCTGATCAGACTCTTCAAAAATATTGACAGGTGCATGTCATATCCTCCAAAACTAGTGCATTTTTTGGAGGATGCAACAAGGGTGCTGCAATAGCATTTGTTTCCCTTTGCTCTTTATAGGGGCTATGTTGCCGGGATCCTCCACAAGCTCATTTTTGGAGCAACATAACTTTTGGAGGATCTGACACACACCTGGAGGCACTTTTGGTGCATATGAGCAACATAGTTTAGGACTTGAGAGCATTTATTTGTACCGTGATGTTCTTCTGAAGTGCATCGACCAGTTCATCTACGTTAGAATCATCGTATCGTTCTTCTGTAGTTTCAATTATGTTGGAATCCCATACCTGTTAATGAACATGCATTAGTTTCAGAAAAACATTAATATATGGATTTGGAAATTGTTTGTCTTGGCAAAAGAAAAAAAAAACTTACATGATGGAGAACTGCTTTTCTAGTGTACCAATGAACATCTATTGTATTGCCTCCTCTGTCTGAAGTAAATCCCACATGCAGTGGCTGCATATATGAACCAAAAAAAACCATGCCTCAACACTGCTAAAAACAGGGTCAAAACCGACGGATCGCATCGGTTTATAGACTAAATAAAATGGCATAATACATAAACAGACACTCAAATTTGGCCTCAGCTAACAAGCAAAAACTCTAACTTTGAGTATGCGACACCTCAACTTGCCTCCATTGTGTCAGTTGAACACTCCAACCTACAAAATGATCATCTAGACACCTCCAAAATTTTGTGCCATAGTGGGGACGAGTATGAGTGTTTAGTTGACAGTTGAGACCAAGATGAGGTGTCTAGACGTGCACTCTCAAAGCTGGAGCACTTACTTGCCAGCTCGTACCAAGTTTGAGTGTCTGGTTATATATTATGCTTTTTTGAGATTTAACAATTTACCTGATGAATGTCCCCAAAAAAGTGAGAAAGGAAGAGAAGTGCTTCTGTCAAATTATCTGATATTTACTCAGAATACACAAGTCAAAATTCAATTAGTATATAGTATCAATCTGATTGGTATAGAAGAAAGAAACAAGAAAAGATATAGAATAAAACATTACATGATGAAGCATGAACACTGCCTTTGTTATAACTGAGAAGCTGGCTAGTGTAATTGTTGATTGCTCCAGCTACACATCTATCTGCAACTCCATCTTCATCTTTACAGTCCCCTGTATACAACAAAACAACGATTACGCCTTAGTCCCAAACAAGTCGGCTATGTGAATCAAATCCTCATAAATAGGGCAGTCATGTGCACTAAACTCCCGCAATGGCAAGGTCCAGGGAAGGCTTGGACCTTACCTTGCATTTCTTCAAGTGGTTGTTTCAGTGGCTTGTACCTATAACCTCCTGGTCACTAAGGAGACAACGTTTACCATTGCTTCAAGGCTCCCCTTTGCCAATATCGTACAATATGAAAATAAAGTACTAGAAGTTCTTTATATTTTCTACTGACGTATACAAGTTACATTAATACTAGAAAAGGGAAGAAGGATTATGTCAAGGGAATCCAACAGTCCCTTGCTTCCTTTAGCTCCGGCCCTTTTCAGTCTCAGACAAGTTATGATCGACTATATGAATCCTTATTTTCCATAGTACTCCAATTAAACACATCTCGGACCAATATTATCAACATAATAAGTACTAGAAGTTCGCTATATTTTCGACTGACATATATCAAAGTTAGTACTTACTGTTATACTGGTAATTGCAAAGTTTATCAGGGGTATCAATATAATGAAGAGGTGATGACCAATGATAATGAAATTTAACACGATCTGCCCATATACACACACTTGCTAAATCACCATTTGCAGATGCTGGCAACAACTTCTCCACTGCTTCTGCAGCAGCTTTACTCAACCTTGACTGTCACAAATACAATGTAAAAAATCAAGAAAATAAAATTTCAAAACGCCATTTTAACCTATGTTGCTCTGACTTTTCAAAAATGCCGTCGGATCCTCTAAATATAGTGCATTTTTGGAGGATTTGACACGGTACAGAACCATTTTAGGAGAGTCCGAGGACACATAGTTGCTAACTCAGTTGTAGAGTAACACGCGGGATTGTAGAAGATCATAACATGAACAATTCGACAAATACAAACACATATAAGATCCATCTATACAGAGAGCATCAAATAAAAAGCAAAAAATTAGCTACGAGTGTGGTAACATTTTACAAAAGTTCGAGCAAAATAGGTTTTGATTAAGTGGTAGAGTAATACACTGGACCGCGGGATAAAGAAAATCATAACATGAGTGATTCGACAGATATAAACACATATAAGATCCGTCTATATAGATAATAAAAAAAAAAAAGATAAGTCACAAATACTACCTTAACCCTATTCCAAGAAAGACAATGAAAGGCCCCTTTAACCTATGTTGTTAGAACTTTTCAAAATAAAAAGGCAGGAACCATGTCAGATTCTTCGAAAATAGTGCACTTGTTGGTGTATGGGGCATTGGTATGACAATGTTTTAGGGGAGTCCGAGCAACATAGCTTTTAACTCAGTTATAGAGTAACACACTGGGTGTGGAACAGTAAAAGATCATAACATGAATGATTCGACAGATATACAAACACATATAAGATCCGTCTATACGGATAACATCATATATATCAAAGGCGTAAGTCATTGATTCAAATCCGATAAAAATACTTTTTGTAAGAAAAATAGAACCTGAGCAATCTTGCAAACAGAGTAATGGCCATCAAGTCCCCATCCATGAACTACTGGAAAAAGAAACAAGACAGACACCATAGCCAAGAACACATGAAATTTGTATAACTCCATTTTTGCTACTCAACACTAAAAAAATTATTCACAAGCTAGTTTTTTAGTCCTATATAGGGAAAAAAAAAAAGGGGGGGGGGGGGGGGGGGCTGGTGTGAACTGTATGAATGCATGAAAAAAATATCAAGAAAATATTTATGAGGCAATCAAGTTAGATAAGGACAAGCTTCATTTGAACAATCCAAGACAATAAAGGGTAATGATTTGGTGAAATCTTGATTCACACTTGACTATTTTTATGACCAAGAAATCTATTTTCATGTAATTTCCAAATAAGTAAATTTTATCTTAAAAAAATTATTTTCTCTGTCTCATATTAGTTGGTCACCTAACTAAATCAATAAAACATTAATTACTCCCTCCTTTCATCTTTACTTATCCACTATACTAAAAATAGATATCCAACAATACTTATCCAATTTATGAAATCAAGAGATAATTTTACACGTAGTTCCTGATTTATCCTTTTCATTAATTATAGTCATTTTTCTATTACATTTTTCAAGACATTGTATTTATTATATTCAAAGGGTGATATGGTAAAATTTTATTTCTGTTTATAGTTTCTTAAGAAGTGTACAAAGTCAGTAGTGGACAAGTATTATTGGACGGAGGGAGTACAATTTTTTCATATTGCCCTTATAAATTCACGGTCATAATTAATAAGTTTAACTCTCGAAATTCGAATGATGACAAATAGATTGAGACATAGGTAATCATTATTTATATAGAATATCCTTTTGGTTTTAAAATCTTAAAGATGCTTTTTTTAAGACTTTATAAAGAAAGAAAAGAATGAAAAAGTTGAAAGACTTATGTAATTTGCTTGTACAGGAAAGCAATTTAACGAGAGAATGCGTAACGGCTCAAATGGTTATTATTTTTTTTTGGGTACTTTTTTCTGTTTATGTTGATTTAATTGACTTATTTTCATAAAGGGAAAAAAACAGAATCTATAAGAGGGATAATAGTGACATGATCTATCTTGGAATTATTATCTTGCAAGTTAGGGATGTTAAATGGACAAATTGGACTGAATTTTGACATGTTAAAATGAGTTACGTTAATAAATAACATGTCCAAAAGTTAGTGAGTTGAAACGGGCTAAAAACCAGGTCATAACCCCCCCCCCCCTCACCCACCCACCCCCACCCCCCAATTCTTGCTAAATTTTAAATTGTTTGTTTGTGAACTTAATAAACGAATTTTACTTTTCATTATATATAACGTATCAAAATAAAAAATGTCTTTTAGAAAATATTTAGATAAAATTTCTCATTCGTCAGCCCAATTTTAAAATGAGTTGAATTAAACCAGCCAAATGATTGAGTCAATAAAATAAGCGAGTTGTTAATCCGCACAAACCTAAACGAATTGGGCGAGTCATGATTTTATGGGCTGATTTCGTCACCCCTATTTTGAATGTTTATTTTGCATTTGAGTCCTCCATTTCCAACAAAAAAATGTTGGAGTTTGAAGTTTGAACTACCACGATTCAAAATTTCAGAGCTATTTTTTTCCTGAAGTTTGAACTGTATTTAAAATTTCAGGATTTTCCTTTTCCACTTGTCAAATCTTCGAATTTAAGTACCATGTATCGGAGTCTTTCCTTGTTTTAGTTGGGAGTATTTTTGTCCATTTTTTCGCTTTTATGAAGTGTTATTTCTTAGTTACATCTTAAGCGACAACTAAATATTAACAAGCGGTCCAAAAACTTTAGTATACCGGGCTAACTTTTACGTTGATCCAAGTTCAACATTCGAATACAAATGGGCTTCATTGATTCCTCAGCTGGCCCAATATCACTAAATCTCTTGGAAGTTTTGGGCCGTCAATTGTAATAAGTTGAAAGTTTTGGGCCGTCAATTGTAGCCTGCTGAATACGTAGTTCGAGTGATCTTGATTACTTTAGAACATTGGTGGATTTCTTTTTTCGATGCATTACAGCTCTCACTATACGCGAGGCTCGAGAAAAGGTATGAACCACAAAGGTCTATTGTAAACGAAATCTTATTCTACATTTTTCCAAAAAGTTCTTCTTTTTTTTTGGTTTCTCACACGGTATCCGATACCCGTATTAGAGTCTGACTAAATTCAGATTCACGCTTGTAGAAAGTCCCACATTGGAGGTAAAACACTTCCTAACAAAGGTGATTTGGTATGCAGGAATACTCGATTCCTTCATCCTCTGATTAAGGATACTTATCACTCCACACGACTTGAACCCATAATCTACCGATAAAGTAAATTAAATAGAAGAAAAAAATTCTACTAGATTTTCCACTATCTTCAATATAAAATTCACCAATACTTTTCTCCCAAATAATTTAAATTCTTTAGTGGTTGCAGCGTCTCGTTAGTGTGGACGGCAAAGGAAACAAATAAAACAAAAGTATTAAACTTATCTAATTCTCCTATACAATATCCAATTAATTATTACTCTCTCCGATCTAAAATAAGTGATTTTTTTGGGATATGACATACTCTTTAAAAAAGGTTACTTAATTACATTAAGTAAAGGTTTGTTTTTCCAAACTTTTCTTAAAAGTAGAAATAGTGGCGAAAGACATTATGCATCACTAACTTAGTTCATGTCGTTAAGAATAATTGTGATAGAATAGTAAGTACTTTTTCTTTTTAACCAAAGATTTCGAGTTAAAGTCTTGCTGAATACAGAGACATCTATATTAGAAAACACTTTACCCTAACGTGAAATTTCCCGATGTGAAAATAAACTTAGTCAAATCTAAATATGAAATAACAAACACAAGGTTGAGAAACTAATTTTTTTTAGCTCAAATAGTTGATCAATAGCTAAGCTACATATATCAACAAAAACATGACTCTTCATATTCTTTTGAATGTGTTAAAATGAAAGAGAAAAATGATACTAAATTGTGCAATTAGCACCGTCTACTTAAGATGGAAGACAATGATTATAAATATAAAAAAAGATCCACTCTGATTAGACTAACTAACTAGTAATTATATTATCTTTAAACATTGAGTCATTAATACGAACAAAAGATCTCTCAATCTGATTAATTAGTAAGTAGTGCAAATTAAGGTCCAAATGATTGAGAATTTGACAGGTATAGCAAACACATCCAACTTGTATGAAGTCCTTCTTTAATTTGAAGATAAAATGTTTTCTATCGAAGACGATTTTGTTCTCAAGATTTGAATCAAGATATCTGAATGTCAATAATTCAACTATTTTATTCAAGTATTGATAGAATGAACGTTTTTTCTAATATGGTGAGATGTGAATATAACTGATATATTTGAGCCTATGCACGAACTGAAAGCAAAAATATCATAAAAATAGCTTCTTTCTTTGTCTTCATCGAACCTTTGTAATAGCTTGATGAGCTGAATCAACGAAAGATATTAACTATATACCTTTTGTTTCTAGTCTGATTGAGAGTGAGCTTCCTGACAATCTCTTCCTTATCCGTCTTATCAATTAGTTTAATAATGAAACCAAAGGTTGATGGGAATTTTGAGATCGATAGATAGATGCATGTTACAGATAATGAACTATATTTTTTATATGTTTGTCACTTTTATTTTCCTTTAAAATATCTGTGTAACTCGCGATTCATATTATTTTTGCTTAATTGATATCTAAAACTTTATTTTCACTAAATTTTGAATCTAATCACTTAGCCGTTTCTACTTTCACTTTTTTTTTCATGTACGGAGAAGGAGGACTTACTGCTCCACCGGAGTGACTAATTATGAATTGTATATACAAGAATTTGTCTTTGCCTTTGGTGATTATTGTAGTACGTAGATCCAATTTCTTAGGGTGGCTGGAAAACTAATCAAAATTTGATTTTAAGACATTAAATTTGTTTCAGAATCTGTTTCCCTTTCTTCAATGTAGCTATTAATTAATGTCCTAATCACTCATGAGTCATGATCTATTTTGTATTTATCCACCCTTTGGTAATATTTAATTAAGTGGAGTAGTATTATATTAATTATGACATTAAACCTGACATTTTACTCACCGTCCTTCACTTCATCTTTAGTAGGACGGAGATTAATTTTTATTTTATTTTGTCGAGCTCTTTTTTTAAAAAAAAATTGCTACCAATTAGTATATTTATATCTCATTATCATCTCACAAGATGTTTATCATTTGTGAAATTCGTATGAGATAAGCAGGCGTTTGGTCATAAGATTTGGGATTTCAAAACTTTCACTTGTAAAAAAAGAAATGTATGTTCGATTTAAAGAGATTGTTCATACCATATAAAAGTATTATATTAATAGTACCATGATTATTGACTAGTTGATTTTTATAAAATTATGTGTATTTAAAAGTTTATAATAATATATAATTGTAAGCATTTATTTATAAAAGAACATGGAGAAGATATCTGATTTATTAGTGCGGCGTCTTAAGATACTATGATACCTTAATTATGAACTATAATTTGCTCATTTGGTAATATTGTATAAGAGCACTTGGGATAATTTTCTATTTTTCATAAATTGTGAGGCTTGTTATGAGGATAAAAATGCATACAACTTAAAACTCAAAGCTCGATCTCATAGATACATATAGAATTCAGCGAAAAGTCATATGTATGGTTTGGAGGGAAATCTTTCATATTTTTCACGAAAATATGAATATTTTTTTTCTCTTTGAAGAGATTCTAACTCGAAATTTGTGTGTTCAAACAAAATTTCAATTTCAAATTAACATAATTTTAAGTCACGATTTAAAATCATGTCCAAACGATCCCTTAAAAGTTCAATCATTAATGGTTTAAAATAAGAATAATTCTGTCATACTCATTGAAGTCCACTTAATTTTTTCTACTTTTTTAAAATCACATGTTACATGTTTAGTTATTTTACATACTTCACTATTTTTCTTCTTTTCACACTAGGCAAAGGGAGTGTTTTCTGTTTCCCATTTTGCCAAATTATTGCGCAATTATTGAGTAAAATAATTTGAAATACAACCATCAAAACTGAAAATTTAAATATTTTAATCCTAATATACAAGGTAAAAACCAAATTATTGACTTCTAATAAGCGAAAAAACATCCAAAAAAAATGAAAAAAAGAAAGTATATTATATAAACTTGTATGTATTTCGATCAATCAGAATTCAATTGAATACCCTTTGCCGAACGAGTTATATTGGACATGCCCAATAAACCTCATAGATTTGTTCTTTGGGCTACATTATTTTCGAGTTCAAAAGTTTGAGTACCTTGTAAATTTTATAAGTCATGTCTTATTAAGCTTTTCATTTTCTTCCTCTTCCTCTAATGTGAGATTCGATTAAAATACTGTATGTATTTTATCTTTAAAATCTTTTTAGTCTAGCTAAAAATCTGTCAGTCATGCTTGACCCGCCCGCCACATTTCAATTCCCTTATAAGAATTTATTGTTACTCTTTGGAATGAGTCAAAATATGAAGAGATTAGAATGATGATTCATAGAGATGTCACTTACAAGAAACTAGTGTCTTAATGGATCACAATAAACAATAATGTTACTTTCTATATATATATATATATATCACATACTATAATATAACAAAAACTTCATGGTCCATCAATGGAATTATTGCGTTGCAAGTTGACTAGTTTCTGATATAACCCTTCTTGCTCACTATCATTGTTTTTCTATAATAGAAAATTTTTAAAAAAAATTATGCAATACAAATCTTATCATGTAGGTGGAATTTTTAATTATAAATTTTATACGTTTGGAGATGAAAAGTACACGTGAATGGGGCTACTACCTTTAATTATAATTTAACTTGCATGCATATATGTATCACTTTTTTTTGTTCCAACTATTTGGTATTAAAAAAAAAAATTGACTCGAGTAATTTAAATTCGCGCTAAATAAACCTATTAAGAAGATAAAACTTGTACCAAGTAACGATTTTTCGAAAAAAAAAACATTACTTAAAAATTCATCGAAAAGTAGCCCTTTTTGGTGGGAACCTTAAGACAATGTAATAAATTTCAAACTTAAAAAAAATGAAGAAAAAGAAAATCAAGAATACTGTCATGGATTACAAACTTTAAAAAAAAAAAATATCATGGTAATTCCGAAATTTCGTCCACGATACTGTGATGAAGTTTCCCCTTTTTAAGTTCGAAATTCATGATATTGTTATAGATTCCAAAAATTCAAGATGGCTTTTTTTAAAAAAATTACCGATAAAACACTCCTTGCCAAGAAGTTTTTAGGACTTAAACCCGATACCTTTAATTAAGAACGGGAAGATCACAATCAATATTCAATATTGTAATGATCCAATTAGGTCCTAATTGTAACCAAATCCAAATATTCTACCAAACAATTAATTAAGCCTTAATGAAATCATTTAATTTGGGCAAGCACCGTTTCCTTCAAATGGACGGCAATGAAGATATATTAATTACGTAAAACATAAACCATTCTTATTGAGTAATTAATTAATTATTAATTAATTATTAATTAATTAATCAACTTTAGGCATTGTCAAGAAAACACCAAAATGATTTGATCTCTGTCTAATAAATCAAAATTATTTGGAAATTAAATAAAGATCCAAATGATTGGCAACTTGACAGACAATGGAACCCCATATAACAGCAAGAACAACTAAGCAAGCATTATTTAATTTGAATACTAGAGGGCTTAGGTGCGGAGTCAGGTTGGACCGAGAGGGTTTCAAATTCTCTTTGATGGAAAATTACATTGTTTATGTATGGTTAAAATTATTTTTTATGTATATATAATAGATGTTGAACTCCCTTTATAATTAGCTTCTTCGTGTGTTTACTTTTTCATATTTTAAACCTCTTTAGTGAAAATTCTGGAGAGAGCCTACTCCAATTTATTAGCAATCTATCCCCTCCCCCCACCCACCCCCCCAAACCAAAAAAAAAAACACGTCTTTCATTGACTTTTTTGTTTTTTATTTTATTTTTCTTAACGAAATGTTGTGGAGAATTTCATTTGATTTATGACCATATGAATAATACAATTATATGAATAATACAAATTGGTTCATATATAACATGATACTCAATAATCTTAACTTGGATATGGTCACATATATGATTGTAATAATTTAAAAGGACAAAATTGTATCAAAAACTAGTTCAATTATTTGATATTTAGAATTTACTTACTCGACGAATTCAAATTCGTACCGGATAAATCTACTAAGAAGGTAAAACTTGTACGGAGTAACCACTTTTGAAATAAATCGGGATTTAGGAATTCTTTAAAAAGTAGCCACATTTGATGTGGAACTTCAAGAGGTGTGTCACACAAAAAATTTATTTATTTTGGTCCGGAGGGAGTAATTAATCTTCTAAAATTGGTCAAAATTGACTCGATGAGTAACGAGTAAATGTGATCAAAAAATGATTAGTCAAATTCAAATTAATTGATCAGAATTCAAATTTCGAAGAATCCAGGAAGGACGATAATAATCTTCAAAGATTGACTGCTAATTAAATTAATTAATGGGTTAATTAACATATATAAACATCATTTTCACGTGTCGTTGTATATATTATTCCCATTGAAGTCTAATGTTTACATTACTACAACTATTTCACACCATACAATTTGTTGCTTTACATACTTTCCAATTGCTAATTAAATTGATGGATTTAACACATATAAACAAATTATTTTTCGTTTGTGTTAGAATAAAAAGTGGAGCAAAAATAACGAATTATGTGCCTTTAACGCAACAGAAGAATAGTTGAACTTGTCACTAAAAAATCGCCCCAAATCGAATTTTAAATCTCTCGTAACCAAAGTTTTAACTCACAAATTAGTACTTGAATAACTTATACAATTGCTCTAATTAAAATTCGAAGTATGAATTAAGAGAGTGATTCTAATATATTATTTCGATCAAAATATTGAGTTTCTATCGAACACACAAATTCATGATATTTGACACTGATTGAGAATGAGAGAGCTAGTCATGAGTTGTAAAAGATTAATAATTGTACTTAGAATTTATTCCAATTTTTAATGAGTGTTACATAAACCAACCATTTCTTAAGAAGACTTGTCAACTTTTCAAAGTTTTATTCCAAGACATTTGCTCTTTTTCTTATAGCCACTATTAATTAAGAATAACCAAGAAAATTCTTGGACTTTCCTTTCTCTTTCTATCTTAGTCATAAGATTGCGGTACAACAAAAGTGCATTATATTATAATTATAGTATATGTTAACTTCAAAGGATAAGTACTAAAAAAATAATTATTAATCTAGTCAAAAAATAACCAAAAAAAAACCAGCTTGTAAAGTCTTAATTATAAGTCTAAGTTGCCTTTTGAGAAAAAAGCACCTAGTGTCAAATCATTTCTAAAATTCTCTTGAATAATCTCCAAAAAGTTATAACGTGTGTCCTACAAAAAGATTGTATTATCACAATCAGTTTGCAGAATATTCTTACAAATAAAAAGAAAAAAATTAATTAGAAGGGTTCAAGAACCAGGCAAACGAACCAAAATGAATTCATATATTTTTCGATCCGAGAAATCACAAGTTAACCCTAGGAATGAAATAGAAACTAAAAGAGTAATTAGTTGCAATTCAAGAGCTCGTGATACAATTAGGGGCAAAATTCATACCCATCATTCAAGAGGAGTCAATTGACACTCATTCATCAAAAATATTACATTATATATAAATATATCATTATATATATATATATATATATATGTGTGTGTACACTATATTAAACATCCTCGACTCTTCATGTATTTACTCTTTTTCTTAGTAAAATTTTTTGCTCCGCCCATAAACACGATATTTTAGAAAAATGTAGCTTAGCTTGTCGTGTTTCCTCTAGATGGATTTTGAATTAAACTTGGTATTTTCATAATCTTTTAGCAAAAGTTTTAATATTGAGTAATTAATAAGTCTCAAATATGATATGACTAGCATCTTTATACATTGCACAAGCAAGAAAATGACGACTATAATCCATAGTCCATTAGGCAATCTAACAAGAAAAAAGAACTTTTAATATACTCATTTTCCTTTAGGGTGCGCTCGGCACCTAAAATATTTTTCAATTTTTTCATGTTCGACTGATCAAAATTTTAGATTTTTTTTCCAGAAAATAAGGTCCTTAAATATGAGAAAAATGACTTATGTCCTAGTGAAAACAAGTTCCTAAGTGACATTATATTTTATGTTCATTGTGTTATTTAAGGTGAGTGTGGTGTGAAGTAAAATACTTTTCAATTTTCTCATGTTCGACGATCAAAATTTTAGATTTTTTTTCCAGAAAATAAGGTCCTTAAATATGAGAAAAATGACTTATGTCCTAGTGAAAACAAGTTCCTAAGTGACATTATATTTTATGTTCATTGTGTTATTTAAGGTGAGTGTGGTGTGAAGTAAAATACTTTTCAATTTTCTCATATTTGATTGGCCAAAAATTTTAAAATATATTTCTCGCAGAAAATGAGGGAAATGACTTTAAGCCTTCACTCATTGTGAAAGCAGAAAATTAAAAATAAATTTCGCGAGTGACATTTTGTATTGATTATGTCTTTCACATCATCCAAGACACCTCGTCTTCGCTCACTCTTGCAGCACCCATCCTAACACCCCACACTCTTATCCCGACCTTCACTTCACATATTATTTTTCTAAATTATATATAAATACTTATAAAGTAATATCTTTTACTTACATATCGAATATAAGAAAGTAAACAAATATTCCTTTCATCCAATTTTATTTGTCCACTATTGACTTGACACACTTTTTAAGAAACTATAAATAGAAGAATAATTTTACTATATCACCCTTTAAATATAATAAATATAATATCTTGAAAAATGCAATGGGAATATGACTATAGTTTAATGATAAGGATAAATTAGGAACTAAATGTCAAATTATCTCTTGATTTTATAAATTGGATAAGTATTATTGAACATCTTTTCAGAGACTTGGAGGGGAGCCATGTTAGTATCTCGAATACTATGCCATCTCCGAGTTGAACCCTAGTTTCTTGTTTCTTCTTCATCCATGGAAGATGAATTTTCCCCTATTTTTTGCTCAATTTTTTTGGAAGCCGACCTATTAAATGATGCGTATTGCTTTCGAAAGGCGCACGTAATTTTTTTACTCGATATAATGCTCGAGACAGAAAATAGAGATTTTTCGTATGTATTAGTCCATCAATTTTCTGAAATATGTGCGTTCAATTATTTTTTTTGCTTAGATTTTTTGAAAGCGTCCGTAGACATATCAGTGTTATCGAATAAAAAGTATGTAAGTCACCAAACAGACATATATAATATATGTATAATTAATGTAACAAACTTGCTTATATTAGTAGAAAATATTTTCGTTCATGTCGAACACACCCTTAATTCCTTTTTCTTTTATTCTAATTAATACTAGTCCTTTAACTTCTTTTTCATGTTTATCCAAACCTAGAAGATAAGAAAACTTACTTATCTTGTTCTAGATTTTTCTTGCACTTATTGCTAACAAAACAACAACAATAATATTGTACTAGTAACTTTGCAGCACCACAAAAATCATTTGGTGCAAATATGACCACAAAAATAGCTTGAAAAAAAAGATTTTAAAAATGTGTCCCACAAGTAATAAACTCTAAACAAGTGTTGATATTCCTATGGCTATTATTGTCAATGGACCTACCAACACCACAAAATTTAACTTTGTTTTTTATTGTTGTTGAGTCACCAAAAAAATTAAAAAAAATCCCCACAATCCCTTCTCGAATCTATTATTGAATATTCAAAGTTTATTTATGGATTAATTCAGATACGCGTCGAATAAATATTAAAAGGGGTCATTTGATTTACTGGATGAGGTAATAATTCTAGAATAAAATGAAAAATTATGCTATTATTAATTATAAATTATGAGATTAGTTATATTATAATTAGAATATTATATTTTATATCACGCTCTATGTGATATAACATCTCGGAATTAGATTAGAATTTAGATACACAAATGAGAAAAATATCCTTCTCCAAGGCTCTTCATCTAATGTACTTTAAAAATCTAAAATCGAAATTTAAAGTAAAATTTTATCCCAGCTTATTTTTATATAATACAAAATCAAACACTTATGAGTAAATGTATATTTTTTTCGTTTTAATTTATGTGATATCTTTCAAATTTTAAGATTTAAACAAGTTTATTTTTTGTCATAATTTTTTTCATATATCTTTTAAATATTTTAAATTATCAATCATTGTTACTTATAATACTTTTTACATAGTTTTTAAATATGTGAAATTTATTTTTAAAAACTTAAATATTTTATGCCCAAATTCACGATCAAAATTAAATTTTTTGACTTTCTAAATTGAAATGCCACATAAATTGAAATAGAAGGAGTATATATTAAGTAATTCCGTCAAATGTGGAAAGAAGACTGAGATGGTTTAGATATGTGTAAAGATGCATAGATGTACCAGTAAGGAGGTGTGAGAGGTTGGTCGTGGTGGATCCAAGGAGAGGAAGAGGTAAACCTACGACATCTTGGGGAGAGATTCTCTCCTTAGACCGAGGTTCTATCAAAAAACAGTCTTCTTATCCTCACAAAATAGGAATAAGACATACATACACTTTATTCTCCATAATCCTCACTTTGTAAAATTATACTGAATATATTATATTTGTTACAAACTCAGAGACATTTAAGGATCATTTGATAGTTAGTAAAGAAGCAAGTTATTCATGTATTAATTTATGTATAAGTTATACAATATTAGCTAGTTAGTTAGAAAATAAATTATTCATGTATAAAATTAGTACAAGGTTTGATTTGCAACTTAGAAACCCACATAACTAATACATGTATAAGTTATGAAAAAAGTTGTATATCATTTTATACAAAATAGATAATGAAATATCTAATATCTATAACTCTAATTAATACATGCATAACTAATATACGCAAACCATTTCTATTTCAACAAGAATGGAGTAATCCCAATCATTCACCGCTTTGGTCTAATCCTAAAAATTTTTTGTCTTCGTAAACTTTATGCACTTTCTGACGTGTCACAATATTTTTTCCTTTATCCAATAAGTTTCCTCCACGTCATTTTCAACAACCCCAAATAAAATTACTATTTTATTATCCCCAACCCTCTATTCTCCACCATTATATACCCCTTCTCCTTCCCTTTTCCAAACCCCTCCAATTCTTGTTTTCTTCCAAAAAAAAATTCTTCTTTTGTTGTTGTTCTTCAAAACCCTAAATTATGGAGTTTCCTGAGATTAATATGATTAGCGATTTCGAAGCAGGTGTGAAATGTCTACAAAACCCTTCATTGGTTTCTCGTTTCTTCTCACTGGAAAAAGTCCCCCAAGTTTACAATTTCTGGAAATGGGGTGCTTTGATTCTAGCATTCTTAGCTACTTTAAGCAGCTTGATAAGAAAAATCAAGCTGTTATTCATTTACGTTCGTAGAATTAAACCTTCTGCTGAACCCCTTTTGCAATTTTTAGGGGAAGATTACTTCGACATATCTGACGAGGAATATGATAATGACAACGATGATGATAAATGCTCATCGTCAGCAGCGTCAGATGCTGCTGACGATGAGGATGAGGATTTTACAGTTACGGGATCGAGTTTTTGCTTCAGGGAGAAAGGGCAAAATGGTAATTTGAGATTCCGGCGTAGAAAAAACAGCTTAGAGAGGTTCCCGTGGACGGAATTTTCCGCCGGAAAAAATGTTGTGAAGCTATGGGATAGTTTAGCTTTAGGTTTAGATTACGAATACGAAGATTTATCGAAAAGTGTAGTTTCGTTATGGGATTTGAATCAGGAGGAGAAAATTGGAAATTTGTTTAGTGGGTCTTGTGAGGTACCGTCGGTGGCAATGGCGTCGCCGGCGCTGGTTTTGTCATCGGAGGTGAAAAACGATCGGAACGGCGTCGTTTTAGCTGCGTATGATACGAGGATGAGGAGTAAATCGCCGGCTATATTTGCTGATTGGGGGGCCGGAAAAGTCGTCGGAGTGAATTCCTCCGGCGTCGGAAAAGTTTACGTCAGAAATGAATCCGCCGGAATGTTGACGGTCGGCGATATGAGAAATGTTAAGACGCCGTTAGAGAAAATGACGGAGCTTGACGGCGGCGATGACACGTGGTGGGACGCGGACGCCGTTATTGTCGAGGAGAAGTTTGACGGTTCAAAAAATTGAACGAGTCTTAAAAAGAAAAGGGTAAAATCGTCATTTGACTCGGTGATCTAGAAAGGGTAAAAGTGTCAATGAACACTGAGTTTTAATCTCTGTATATAATTATTTTCAACAATTATTGGAAATTATGATAAATTAATGCTTGGTCTAAGTTTTATTTTGATTTTTCTTCTACATTTAATTTGTTTGTCGTTTTATGAATATATTAATCTGATTTATTGTGATTTACTAATTGTTTGGGTTTTGTTTGCTTAGCTGGTGATTCTACCAAATTCCTTTGATTAATAAGATAAGAGGTCCTTTTGTCTTAATTAAACATTTTTAGACAGCTCAGCTAGTTTAAGTATTCAAAAAGAACAGTCCGGTGTATTAAGAGTCGTTTGATACGTAGACTAAATTATCTCGGGATTATAGTGTTGGGGTTATAATCCCTGAACTAATTTATCCTGCTTAAGAGATGGAATAATATAATTTCAAGTTAAATGGGATTAAGGTGGGATATTCCAACATTAATCATGGGATAAGATTATACTGCATTTGATAAACGGTATATATTTATCCTGA
Source organism: Jaltomata sinuosa (assembly GCA_003996215.1). NCBI lineage: Eukaryota > Viridiplantae > Streptophyta > Magnoliopsida > Solanales > Solanaceae > Jaltomata > Jaltomata sinuosa. The sequence goes on from QJPP01000008.1 coordinate 363,600, forward strand.
GATTCGAGTAAGGACTGAACCATAGAGATCTATTGTATGCAATCTTATCTTACATTTTTATAAGAGGCTTTTTTCATAACTTAAACTCGTGACCTTCTGATTAGATGAAAATAAATTTACCCATTACTCCAAGGCTCTCCTTCATTTTAAGTATTCAAGTTAATCACAATTTTATTACATGGGTTTAACAAATCACATGGTTACTAAAGAAATGTTAGACAAAATTAGGATTGTTATGACTTTTGAGAATCTCAAGTTTAAAATCAAATTGTTGTCCTCTTAAGAGAATTAAGTCACTTATACTCAAATAAAATTTTGTAGAAAATGCAAGAATATGTCCTTTATTTTGCCAAAGAAAAAAAGGAAATTTGTTTTTTAACAACCATTAATTCTTTGAATTTTTTTTTGGCAATAACATTATTTGAAATTTGCTGATTCGAATAATCTATAATTTATGAATCTTTTTGAGCAAATTGAATATTTTGTGAGAAAATGTTAGACTAAAATTTAAAATTTTATAAGTTATTGTAAATATTAGAAGACATTGTAAGATTAAATTATATATAAGCAAACGTTAAACACGAGTCTAATATTATTCAAAAGATAATTTGTCAAAAACTTTATTTGCGCAACTTTTAAAAATATGAATAAGAGACCTAAATGGTAACCTAGAAAAGAGATATCTGTGTGATCAGGATATTTGATCAAAAATGAAAAATCTAAACAACTAAACTTAATTAATAGTTTTGGCTCAAATTTTGAATTCGCCTTTGAAAAAATAAGAAAGATGATATTAGTAATGGCGAAACTCTGCCTATGGAAGTTCGCTCATATTGCTATTCTTAAGTCCAAATAAAGGAGGATTATTGTGGAGAGTCAATTGAAAATAATTTTTCTATCTCATAAAGATAAAGATAAAATTGCACACATCTTATCCTACCTAGATCTTACTTGAGAGATTACACGAGATTTGTTTTCGTTGATATTAGTAATGGCAAAACTTTGCCTTTGTGAGTTCGCTCATATTGCCGATCTTAAGTCCAAATAAAGGAAGAGAGTTGTCGAGGGTCGATTGAAAATAACCTTTCTATCGCATAAAAATAAAGGTAAAACTGCACACATCTTATCGCATTTGAATCTTACTTGTGAGATTACACGAGATTTATTGTTGTTGATATTAGTAATGACCACTTGAATAGGCTATGATCAATCTTTTTCAGCATAACTTGTACCAATCAAACTATGTGATAACAACAATTCCAAGTAATCACAAAAATCATCTTAAATGGTTGCATGCTTTTCATACACATGAATCAAACACTTTTAGCTGTCATCCATAATAATACTTCAACAACATCAACCAGACAAATTCATTTGTCTTTAACTCACAATAAATACATAGGATGATAACAACAAAAAATGAGACATTAAGTGGACAATTTTTCATTAGTGGGCCTTATTTTGGTTTAAAATATAAAGGAAAAAGTACACTTTTGTTAAATTGAAGTAGTTTCCATGTTTGATTATTGTTGATTGTTAGTCCTTTTCTCATAATTAATTATAAACTTAACTTGCACTTTATCTAATTGAGTTAGTTTAGAGTCTATTTGGGTGGACTTACATATATATATATGATCATGATGTTTGCGTCAGCTTTCGCGTATCACGATTAAATTCACGAAATACCTGCTACCTCCCATCATCAACAAGTATCAGCAGGTAACTTTGTTTGCCAAAGCTAGAACAGATGAGAAGAATCACCTAGTTTTTTTTGTGTCTGCTGAGATGGATTATACAGTTTTTGGCTTATTTTTGTTATATTCGCTTAAAAGAAGTGCTTAAAAGCACTTTTTATCATATCAAAATAAATGCTTATTTTTGTTGTTTTCGCTTAAAACAGGTGCTTAACAATATTTTTTTAAGTATACCAAAGCATGATAATAATGTTTAATAGCTATTTTAACTTAAAAACACCTAGCACATCTAAATAGGCTCTTAGTCGTTTAGTAACATTGTATGTAAATCAACTAAACTATTCCCTCAATTGGAAAAAAAAATGTTTGGATATGAAGTATGAGGATCGAGACATTTAATTTTCTACATGAACTTAAATATACATTTCCTAAAAGAACTTAATAATTGCTATAGTATATTAAAAAAATGATACTAAAAAGTATCTTATGGTAGCTTAAAATAGCAATAATGATATTCCTTTGTCAAATAATCAATCATGCATGATTGTAAGTGGTAACCACCATTTATCTTATTGGCAGAATATATTGATGGCTTCTTCATACTTGATTTTTTCTTTAATTTAGATATCTGAACTAAGGGTCGTACCTATTGAATACCTAATATATGTGTTCAAGCCTATTGGACAATGAGCTTTTGACATGTCAACGTGCATGTATCACACCATATTTAAGAGCGTGAAAAATCATCATTTAAAATAAAAATCCGCTTACTCTTTCCTCTTCTCTCTTCTCTCCTCGATTGCCACCACCTCTGTCACCATATCCACTATTTTCGACCTCTTCCACCTCTCTCTCGGCCACCACCTCTATCACCATGTCCACCCTTTCCGTTCCTCTTTGGATCTTCCCATCACCATCGCGCATCATACTCACTCTTCCCCTCCCTCCTTCTCTCTCCCCGCCACCATTGTCTTTCATTCTTTGCTTCTTCCTATTGTGTTCAACTTCTATTTTCTTTATAATCACTATACACTCTTCATTTCTTTCTCTTTGGAGGAAGAAAATGGGAAAGGGAGGGGTAGATTTACTTTTTAGGGTGTTTTTCTTTTTTCTTTTGGGTGACATGTCCTATTTTTTGTTGGTTTAACTTGTCCTATCACAAGTAGTGAGATACACGCGCCTCACCTCTGTTTATACCTTAAATGAACATGTTTCGTAGGCACCTTAATTAAAGTGTCTAAATGAAATTTTTAGCAAATTTATGGTGCTGCACAAGTCCATTCAATCCAATTATTGAAGTCAATATATGGAAGTGATACATCATACATTATTGGCCCAAATTATATACTGATATTGAAAAATTTGGAGCTTATGAACATGTACAACTTAATGATCCATATTTATGAAGAAGATACGTAACTTCTAGCTTTTGCTTATAAAACATCACTTGTGAAAATATAAACGTGCATTCCCACGGCTGTAACCCGTGTTTTATTCTGGAAATTAAATGAGAAAAAATAACTGAAGCTAAAAATGTAAAATATAGGATTCAAACCTGGGACGCTAGGTTCATTTGAAGAGCGCGGTACCACTGAGCTACCTTTCGCTTATGGTCCAGGATGTTCAAAAGTAATATATGTACATATATATAAAAAGTCTATCCTATATATACAGTGTAATCTTTTACCGAGGGGGTTCATCCAAACCCCCTCGGTATACACTAGATATGCCCCTGCTTGTGATCAATTGAGCAGGTTCACTATCTTGAAATATATGAACTACTGCCTAAGCAAAGCTAATTTATGTCCACAACTTATGTCGGATGGTAGCAAACACTTTGCCTAGCGAACTTTTTGAAGCGGAAACTATATTTTAAAAATAAATTGTTAAGCAAGACCAGAAAATCAAGACCATCACTTATGAAGGTCATTTGTGCAAATGCCCATGTAAAAGAATTAAGTACTCGAATTCCCCAATTTAGTGGAATATTGGGCTTGGCCCATTAACTCCACTTTGTCATGAAGAGTGAAGACATATCCGTATGGTCCAACAGAAAAGCCCATGGTCCATTATTGATAGGCCTGATTCCTTACAGCCCAAAACATAAGCCCGTGTGCCAAAATTAAACTGTGAAGTTTAACAAATGGCCAGTTTGTTGGCTAAATCATGGAATTAGCCCCTCATTATGGATAGTTTTAAAGTTTACAACTATCCATTGATGAAATTTTATAATCTATAAAGCGTTATAAATAGTATTTAGTGGAAGCTAGTTTAGTGTACGATTTTTGCAAAATAAGGTGCCTGGTTTTTAGAACGTGACATCATGATGGTGGGCAGGTCACTGAGAAGTATTAACAGACTTTTAGGTTGACAAGCTTTTGAAAAAAGGGTGCACATGCACTTTAAGCAAATCCAACATTGAAATGGTAGAGAAAAATGAAGTTGTATATAAGATAGAGCACAAATTTACATGGTACACAAGCTTTTAAGCTCAATAATGATGTAAGCCGAGAGATAAATCCCTGAGGTATGTTGGACTAAAGCGGACAATTATATATGCCGTGTGTTTAGACTATTACAAATTAAATATGATGTCAAAGTTGGATTTTCGTACTGTAATGGGGTAAATCTCAGCAAGGACGTTGACGATGAGTCCCTAAGGGGGAGGGCGTTGTATGTGATGTCCATGACATGTCAAAGAACAGGGCTGACATACTTCTAAGCTAATAAGCTTATAGATAAGGGTCCGGGGTACACATGACATATCTTAGACAAAACTCACACCTGTAAGGGAGTGAAAAGTGAATGTATATACATAATATATTGAGCCAAAGTGAATAATACGTGTCATGAAAAAAATAACTTGCAACTTAATTCACTATTGTCACTCTGTCAGTCTAGAAATCATGACCAATTGGTAGTGTACTAGACATATGATAAAAATATTCGTATATAGTTTATGGTCAGATGAGTGAATCGTCTGGAACTTGTTGGAGAGTTGTTTAGACTGCCGTAAATATGACAAATTAAATTAATTAAAAACATAAAACAAAGTCTGAATTTTAGAAATATTAAAATGATCATGCTTTCTGAACATGATCATCATTATTGGTTTCAAATGGAGTGCAGTTTCCATAGCTTAATTCTTATGCCAATATTAATGTCGTCTTGAGACATACACCAGCTAGTTTTTTTCTTTTTTGGTGTACTAAATTATTTCTGTAATGTAGTTACGTGAGATAAAAGGTAGAAGGACTATAATATTCTCTCCGTCCATCTTTACTTGTTCACTATATTAAAAATAGACGTCAATTAATATTTGTCCAATTTATGAAATTAAGAGATAATTTTACATTTAGTTCCTAATTTACTCTTATCATTAATTATAGTCATTTCCCTATTACATTTTTTGAGACATGGTATTTATTATATTCAACGAGTGATATGGTAAAATTACCCTTCTATTTATAGTTTCTTAAGAAGTGTGCAAAGTCAATAGTGGACAAGTAAAGATGGACGGAGGGAGTATATAGTATAGCATCTTGGTTAATTAATATTGTCAGCTCAATGCTATCTAGCTAGTGAAAAATGAGTCAACAGAATAGGGACAATGTTCATATTTTTAAAAATAATTTTATCTGGCACAAAAAGAAATATTAAAATGTTGAGCATGCATAGAACCCAAACAAACATACTCTTTGTGCTTATAAATACAGTCATGGTAGTCAAAAGAACAGCATTTTGTTATGGGGCAAAACACTTCATCATTCTTCTGCAGAGTAGTAATTAATGTGTAAAGCAAAAAAATTGTATTACGAAAACTCATAATATTAAGAAGTAAAAACACACTAATTTTTTTTAAGGAGATTCAACATTAATTACTAAAAAGATAGAAATTTAGCGATGGACAACTTCGGTCACAAAACAAAATTACGAGCTATTTAGCAACAGTTTAACGATAAATTTTGTAATTGATTCTTTTTTTTGTTGTTGGACACAAAATGGGTAAAATGGACACAAAATGAGTTTGTGTTAAATTGTAAAAATATCATTTTGTGTCTATTTTACCCCTGTTATTCTAAACTTACTCTTGTTTGTGTTAAACTGTAAACTGTCTATTTTTATATTTAATAACAAGGGTAAAATGGACACAAAATAATAGTACGATGTGTTCGAGGGTGGCATGGGTTCTATAGGGATCATGCGCAAGAGAAACCGCACGCCTACTGACCAAAACCTAAGGCACTACATATTCTATTCTTGCCCTTTGGCAATTGAATACTACTTTCGTGGCGGTGTTCAGATTTTGAGAGCTAAACGATTTTTTTATTAAATTTTTTTAATATGTTTTACACTTTCTTCGTCCATTTTTACTTGTCTATTATATTAAAAATAGATATTCAATAATATTTACTGAGTTTGGAAAATCAATGATAGTTTACCATTTTGTGCCCATTTTAATTTACCATTGTTATTAAATATCATTCATTACTTAATATATTTTTCAAAGTTTTAAATTTATTATTTTTTAAGATATGTATTAAATCAGTATAGTGAACGAGTAAAAATAAACTAGGGGTATCCAAGTTCCAAGGCAAAATATCTCTTCATTCGATATTTTTGTCTTTCACACTTTCTATTCTTCTTGGATCTCCCATTCTTGCTTCCATCATCATCACCACCTTCTTATGTTTCTTTACAATATAGAGTAGTATTGAACTTGTTATGCTTCTTCGAATTATTTTACCTGTCATATTTTTTATTTATATATTTTTTTAAAAAAATATTAATTAATCTATAATTTAATTAAATTATTTTTATTTATTACTATTTAATATTTAATATTTCTTTCTTTTGCATTATATTAATATTTTCATATTTATGATTAAGGGTAAAGATGGAAACAATCAACTAATTATATCTTAATTTTTTAAAATGACTATAATTTAAGATTATCTATTCTTAGTAAGGACGACAAGTAAAATGATCTCGATGGAGTATTATGATTCACTTAGCTATAGGGGTTATGTTACAGGCATACCACTATCGTTTGCCTTGCCATGTTTGATGATCCCAAACTTAACTATTTTAATTAACACTAGTTAGCTCCACTAATTCTGCATTGTGATATCATAATCCTAATTACGAATATTTTTTTCAACTTGCTTTTTTTTCTCCATTAATATTGAATAATTTTCTAAATTTATTATACATGTTCGACTGCCAAAGAGGGTAATAAAGAGCTATGAAAAGTTTGTCTCGTGCAACATTTCTGACAAGTGCGGCTCACAGATAAAGACTGACAAGTTTCTAGGCGATAATTTTTTGAAGAAGAGGTGCACGTGATATCTTATGCGAATTTCAAGTCAGACAAAAAAAAAAAGTGAAGAGTTTTATAAAGGTATAACACAAATTCACTTGTTTGCGTTGGCGTGTTTGATTTAATGATTGTCCAAATCAAGTATGTGATAAGTAAATATAATATATATATATATATATATATATATATATAAGTTAAAATCACCAGCAAAAAATAAAAAATAAAAAAGGACGAGACTGCGATCCTTGTGACCGTCGAGCCAATCCTATGAGGTAAAAAAAACCATACATTTTTTTAATCAAATATAAATGTATCATAGCAAAAAAGTTTAAAATTACAGTAACTTGGCTAGCAAAATGTGATTATTAAAATAAGAGTTTTTGTGGATAAACACATTATATAAACTGAATTTTTAATTTAATTGATTGTCCAAGAAAAGGATAGCATAATAAAAAGATTAATTTTCAAGTACACTGGTCACCCTCAACAGAGTTTTCACAAACCTTTTAATTAATTACATGTTGAACTCTTTGTTAACTTAATCACTATCAGCTTATTATAAATTTTTGAAATAAGAATTATTATATGATACAATGAGAACTTGAACGATATATGATACAATTTTTGACTATTTGAGTCAAGAGAGTACTATCCATGAACGAATTTGTGAAATACATATATATAATCCTCCTTAAATATGTCAGAATCGCCACACTGATTTATCTCCCTCCGGACTGAAGAAGTCTCATATCGATGGTTATAAATGGGGTAGGTCTAGTCTCCTTATATGGTCCTGGGCTATCATCTGCTCATCACCTCATGAGCTAATTTTTGAAATAGAGTTAGAACGAAGATCTATTTTCTTAACATGGTAGTCGATCATGCCCATCCCAATTCATCGTTTACGATGTTACCTTGTTCATGCTCCAAATGTTCAGCCTGGGCACATCGATGATTAATGGAATGAGTGATCTCCTTATATAGTTTAGGGAAATCCTCCCATCATGATCTAGTTTTGGGTTAAGTTAGACCCAAGATCTATTTTTTTAACATAAACATGTCTAATTGTAGCCTTATTAGCTTCAACGAATATCGACAATCTTCAATAATAGGTCTAAATGGATGATGATATTGTCCTCTCTATTAAAAGACATACACCGATAATTTGCGGATCTAGGATTTGAATATAATGATTTGAGTTCAAGTCCTTTTGGAGAAATCTGATTAAAAGAATTCATATTTGAATCAAAGCTACTGAATATGAAAAAACTCATTAAGTTATAAGCTAGGTCTGATCGCCCCTCAATTTTGATATAACTCCAAAGAGCTGAACCGATAAAAATGTATCTTAATTAATCATGATTAAGTGAATTTTTTTTGTAAATGTTGTGTCATGAACATATTGTTTTTGTACGTCCATCAAGTGTGATACATATTTTCTATAGTAATTCATAATTTTACGATAAGCATGGTCTCTTAATTTGCAATATGGGAATAAATATAACACAAAACTTGATCAATTTAACGTTAAATCAAATAATGTTAACATTCCTTTTAACGTAACATCATCTTAATTTCCTAATTATGCAATTACCAATCACTCAATTGATAAGTATGCAAGAGTCCACTAACACAGTTTTACACGAATGATCCTTTGTATCCCATTCGATAAAACATTAGTCTTTTGCTATATTACGTTGCTCGACTCTCTAAAAATTATTGTCACACACGTATCAAATTCTCTTAAATGTTTTTTAAAAAATGTCTGACATATCTAATAATATTTTTGAAAAATTCGATCAATATCACATGCACAATTTTCAACTCAATACAAGAAACAAACGACAACAAAAAAGATAAAAGGAATTATAGAAGAGTAAGACAAAAGACTTATTTTTCTTGATTTTCTTTCATTTTTTCGTATATATATGTAAAAAAAAAAAGTTAGCAGATTTGAATATAAAAAATCGCCAAAATTGGTCACCCTCATTTCATATCTTCTTTTACTTGGATTTGTTGCACTTGAGTCGAGGATCTCTTGAAAACAGCCTCTCCACCTTCACGAGCTAATGATAAACTCTGCATACACTCTACCCTCTCCGGATCTCACTTGTCGGATTTCACTGGGTATGATGTTGTTGTTGTTTTACCACAAAATTTCCCTAAAAAAGGGGGGGGGGGGAAATTCCCCAAAATTTATAAATCAAAAAATAAAAATAAAAAAGAGATGGGAGAGAAATTAGAATTTTGAAGAGGTGTAATTAGCTGGAAAACCTACTCCAACAAAAAATGTTTCACAATCTTCATGCTTGGTAACATAACTTGTCTTTCCCATATTTCCTTCGCCGGAATCTTGCTATTTTCCGGCGACATCGCCGCCCGGAATGCCAACGTGGCATCTACTCTTTGTAGGTCCCACCCACTCTCTCTCAACCGTTGGATCTTCCACATCTGCTTCTCCGCTAGCTGCCGCGTGTTCTCCTTTATGTCTTTCACAGCTTTCTCATATAACTTGCATTTTTCCTCTAATGTACAATTTTTGTAATTCCGAAAATACCCTTCCATTTCCGGTACCCCTATCGCTTTTCTCAAACCGGCGGTTCTCCGGTTCAGAAACTCTGAACCGGAGAACCCGTTTTTATCGAAGAACTCTTCGAGTTCCTCGTACATCCCGGAACTCATCATTTCCTCAACTCTTTTGTATAAGTACTGATTCAGAACCGGAGTTGAAACATCAACCCAGATGAAGCAACAATGATAACGGAGTTCAGATGATACACACTGAACCGGGTGAATCGGGTTTGACTCGTCGAAAAAGTCCAAACCCGGTTTGAACCGGTTTGATAACAAGGCATAGATGAATGAATTTGAACCTCCGACGATTAATGGGAGTTTCCGGCGATTAATGCAATCAGAGATTTTTTTATCAGCTCTGAACCGGAAATCGGAAGGGGAAAGCAAGTCTGAACCGGAAAACTCGCCGAGTAAATGGTGAACAACGCCGCGGCGTTCAGCTACTGTGATTTTGTTCGTAGTAATGTTAAGTCCTTTCGAAACTTGAATCTTATCGGAGTTTATTACCTCCGATGGGAAGAAACCAGTGGCGAGGTCGATAGAGAGTTTTGATTTGCCTGAACCAGTAGCCCCCATAATGACTACGATTTTCTTCTTCGTTGATGATGATGATGATGCTATGCTTGTTGCCATGTTACGGAGTACTACTACCCATCTGGGAGTACTCTGAATGAATTTGGTAGCGATTTGATTGTGATCAGAGTAGTAATGGAGAAGACGATATTGATAATGACAAGGAGTTGATGATACGAATGAGGCTAATAATCTTCTCATAAGGGAAAATGATCGATATATGATGCGTGTGTAGCTGAGATAAGCAAAAAAAGAGTTGGATACTGCAACTAATTATTATGTACAATAACATACATAAAACATGAAATGGGGTTGGGGGGTGGTAATGTATTTTCTGTTATGACGAAGATGAAGATGGACCTTGATATATATATATATATATGTGTGTGTACTGCTACTGTTTTATTCTTGACTGGTTCATTTTTCTATATATATAAAATGCACATAGTGTGTATATAATATTGTAAACGATCTAATATTATTTTTTTGTTCGTGTTATATATATATAGATAGCTATAGTGACGAGTGGATGTTATTTTTGTTACTACTTACGTACGGTTTTGGTGGTGTAGTTTCTGCAATTGAAATGAAGAAATAGTGAGTTTGATCTATCTGGTATTTGGCTGGAAGAAAGGTGAAGTGGTAATAATATGCAGACAAGGGAGGAAGATTCATGTTAGTTTGGCTCTCATTTTATAACATGTTGAATATTTATAATGAATAGTAGTAACATACTGTACTACACTTTTTGAATAAGGAAAAATGGACCATAGTGGAAACAAAAATTGACTTTAACTTAAAAGACAGCACAACAAGCCTTTGGGAATGAAAAGTATCTTGTTAGAGAGCATCATTCTCAGAAATGAACTCCAGAATATGTGAAATTGAATTTAATCGGGCACAATGTCAATATCGGACGCACTATGAAAAATAAAGTAAAAAAAATAAAGATAACACAATGGTAAAAGGAAGTCACTTTTACACCCAAGGGTGTAATCTAGTGGTCAATGAAGTGGTTAAAAGAACCTTGAGGTCTGAGATCTCAGGTTCAAATCTCAACGAAAACAAAGAATACTAGGTGATTCTTGAAGTCACTTTTTCAATAACTATGTGATCAGGGTTCAAAGTGACAACAAACCAACAATTTTTTATTTTAGTTACATCTGATATTTGTATTGGTTAAAGATAAGAAATACGCTATGGGACAATCAAGGCGCGCACAAACTAATGTTAGTGTAAGGTAATAGATATGTGATGGAACAATCAAGACGCGCACAAATTACTAATATTAGTGTAAGGTAATAGATATGCGATGGAACAATCAAGACGTGCATAAGCTAATATTAGTGTGAGGTAACAAATATTGAGTAATAAAATAGTCAATTACGCTCAAACTTATCCAAATACCTTCTAAGTATTTTGGGTGAATGTCTAATCGATAGAAATGACACTCACTCATCGCTTTTTCATTACCTATAGAATTTTCAATTATAAATGCTCAAAAAATAGCCACTCCATTTGTGACTTTTACTAGTTCAAATGGTATAGTAAAAGTTTGGGACACGAACCATTTCACCCCAATATATATTTGGGCCAAATATGAGTGAAGTAACCATGGCCTATTTGATCCAATTCAAGGTCATTTCTCCAACAATTTCTTGTTAAAAAGGTTTCGAATTTCTCAATATACAAAAGATCAAAAATATTCTTGAACTTTTTAAAATTGGTTAAATTTATGTTATATTACATTTTGGCTTAAAAATAGCCATTACATAAGGAACCAGAAAAAAGAGAGTTTATATCATCATTTTTTATTTGTTAAAATGGAAAATGTTTATATTACTTATTTTCTTATGTTATTATCACATGCCTCACACATTCAACCCCCAACTCTCTCCCCAAAAGAATAAGGACAAATCTATCCTACTTCGAATAGCTCAAAGTAAAAAGGGCTCATTTCTTCATATTTTGGAGCAATCATTAGTATAAAGAGTATTTGACTAATTGAAAGGTATTTTTGAGCCATAAATATAACTTAGGGTAAAAATTGACCTGTTTCGAAGAACACTAAACTAAAAACTGCGAGAATAAAGTTAATACTACATACAGTAAGAAAATGGAAACAAATATGATAGATATGGTATTCCAAATTACTGCCAAGCAAATCTCACTGCAGAGCGAGACAACGCTCAACTACCTGCTAATTTTTTGCCCAGCTAAACAATCTTCCTCCTCCCTTTTTCTTATTTCTTATTACCCAATATACGTTCAAGAATTCATACAAAATGTGCCACGTTATTATTGAGAGCCATTTTAATCTAAATGAATTTTAATTATCTCATCCCTTCTTCTCTTTAAATTTAACAAAAGAATCTTTTTGATTTTATTTTTAGATCTATATATCCAACTACATGGTATATATATATAGCTGCAATATTTGTGGTATCAGAATCTCATGTTGACACAGTATCTAGTTTTTCAAATAAAATGGATCTAATAGAAAAGTACTGCAAAGAGGAAAAATTAAAAGAAAAAGAAAATGGAACAAAAATAAATTAGTACATGAAAGAAAAACATGGAATAAGATAGCAAAGACATAGTAACATTTATCTAGTTTTTTTTTTCTTTTAGAATTGGTGCAAGGGAAAGGGAAATGGCGGAGGAGGATAATTACAAGGTACGGAATTTAATCCTCACCAACAAAGTGTAAATTCAAGTAGCCGATCAACTGATCTACTAAAATTCTCCAAATGCTCCCTAGCTACTAGTATTACACTACCAAAAAAATAGAATTAGCAAAGAAATTCATTGCTTATCTCTCTCTAAATAGTTTGATCGAAGGTAACAATTTATTTTAGATAATCTGTCACTAATTCATTGTTATATAGGATTAGCGATGAATTTTTGCTGGTTAACAGCCAAAGTTATTCGTCACTAATTTCAATTATGTCTAAAAAAAATGAAAAGTTGAATCACCACAAGGAAATTGATAATTGCCATATGTTCATCCGTAAGACCAGGGAATTGAAATACTACATATTTTAATGGTGTTTGATTAACAAAAAGTTACTTTTTAGTGAAAATATTTTTACCCAAACGAGAGAAAATGACTCCTCTCAATTTTGGTTGAAAGGTCATTTTCTTTTATAATTATAGAAATTATATTTCATTCTCCAATCAAACATCGGAAAATATTTTCAGAAAATAAGTCATTTTTCGAAAAATAAATATCATCATCAATTCCCATCTCAATTACTACAATATTCAAACATTTGAAAATAAATATCATCATATTCTTCATAAACATTAATCTTGTGTTTGATTTTTTTGGTTGACGACTTTGGTATCTTTTACCTCATCCTTCTTAATTAAATTTCTTAAATGAATATTAACATTTGCTTTTGGTTGTTAAACACCCTTCGTGGTATTCTTTCCTTGGTTAAAACTGAAAGGCTGCCTTATAATTTCAATTTGACGTGAAGAATAGAATATCCGAATAATATTTAAAAGGTCGAAGGATTTATGAAAAAAATGTTCCACTACAAATATTTCTCTTCTTTTTTTTCAATAGAGGAAGGTTTTCTCTTTGTCCTCTTGAGGAATAAGAAAACATCCCGATCGTCTATATTTTTTGTATTCTTGATTTCCTGATCATTAATTTGAAGCCATTTTCACTAGCCAAGTTTGGATGGTTCAACGGGTAATTAAGAAGGCCCGTGGCCAAGGTTGATAATAACCTACAGGCGTCTATTATTGAATTCACTCGACCTTGCACTTTAGAAAAGCGCGCTTACCTAAGATCAGCTCAAGTAATGATCGAGCCTATGTCATAATTTGTCTTCGCGCCCTACCATTTCTTTAAATAAGAAGTACTCCTAACAAATAAAAAAATGTTCATCATGCCATATTACTAGCTCAATACAAAACGAAATTTGTAGCTAAATATCAAAATCGTGAAAAACCTTGTAACACTCATGTCAAAATATGCTGCTGCATTGTGAAGTCTAAGCTAGTTTGAGCCTATTTACACCTACTAACCTAAATGTACCCTTTAAAGAAAAAGAAGATAACCATCACTTCGGAAATGTTGAAACTTCCTCCGGTCCATTTTATTTGTTATGATTGAAAATGAAGTATTCCCTTTAGGATTTCGATTAATTAAAATTCGCTCAGTATAAAGTATATTAAGAGAGGAAGTGCTAGCTCCTTAGCAAGTTTATTTCCATCTTCAGGATTCAAGCTCGAGACCTTTTGATTAAGTGTGATGGAACCTAATTTATCCACAATCCTCGAAGGTGAGTAATTGGAGAGTTTGAGAATGTGAAAAAGGTGAATGCACAAAAAAATAAAATCAAGTCACTTGAGGGTTGTGCCGACGATTGACGTGTGGAACTTGACACCATTTTCAATTTGTTAATTCCATTTTTTCCTCTATGGGACAATGTGACAATGATATTATCAACAACGACTATATATGGAGTGTAATTTTATAAGTATGGTCTGAAAAGGATAATTATGTGTATGCAGATCTTATCTCTACCTTGGAAGTTAGAGATATTGTTTTTGATAGACCCTCCATGACAGTCATGGAATTATCTTAAGGAAAAAAAATTCTTGTAAATGATAGTAGAATCAAAGTTAGATTAAGAAATGCGTTCATTACATTAATACTCCCTCCGTCCCATTTTATGTGACATACTTTTTTTTTAGTCCGTCCCAAAAAGAATGTCACATTTCTATAATTAGAATAATTTTAACTTTGAAATTTTCCTTTTACCCTTAATGAAATAATTTACAATCACACAAATATTTAAGAATTATTTTAGACCATAAGTTTTAAAAGTCTTCTTTTTTTCTTAAACACCGTACCAAGTCAAAGTATGTCAATAAAATGGGACAGGGGGAGTACTCCTTATGACACTATTATGATCAATATGTAAGGAAAAAGGAGGAAATGGGGTAAATAATCCCTTTACAATTTCAAATTAAGTAAGTGTCCTTTTCAAATCTTTTATGTGTAAAAATAAAATCTTTTATGTGTAAAAAATAAAAATTTCTTGTAAAAAGGTCATAAAATTAAAGAACTTTTGTAATGAGTTAGATTCTCATTTTTCCCGTAATAAAGACAGAAAGCGATTGAATTAATTGTTAATACACCCACACGTGTTATTGAATTGTTAGTCTTAAGACTTGACATTTTGCATGCTTCATTCTCCTTTTCAAGATTTTCTATCAATCAACTTTAGCACTTTGACAAGATTTATTATGACGATAGTGTTCGGTCAACTTACGCACATTTTAATTATTTTATCGGGCGCTTAATTAATAAAATTGCCCGTTATAAAAGTGCTAACTAATTAATAAGAAATGACTTACTAAAGTACTAGAAAGTATTCGGAGCGGAAGATTAAGATTTTTCTACGTATGTATAATAATAGGTGTTGAATTTTGCTTTGATTTCTTTGTATGCTTACGTTTTTATATTTTGAATTTCTTTAGTAAACACTAGTAAAGAGACTAATTTCCAACTTAAGATGTAAACATCTAAAAACTTGACCTTTTGCATGCCTCATTCTTTTTTTCAAGATTTTCTATCAATCAACTTTAGCACTTTGACAAGATTTATTATGACAATAGTGTTCGATTAACTTGCGCACATTTTAATTATTTTATCGGGCGCTTAATAAAATTGACCGTTGAAAAAGTGCTAATTAATAAATGTGACAAATGAGAAAGGACTTAGTAAAGTACTAGAAAGCAGGGGAGAAACTAGGGGCGTAAGATTAAGATATCTTTTATATATGTTGATCAATCTTTTTTTAGACTTCTTTCTATGTTTACGTCTTTATATTTTGAATTTCTTTAGTAAACGCTACTAAAAGTAGGCTAATTTCCGATGGAGATATCCAAAAGGAAGCCGTCAGAAATTGGCTCGTCGATAGTGTTTTCAAACATATTTTCTGTCCGAAATCAAATATTTTTGACGGCATCCTGATAAAAATGTTCATCGAAAATTTACATTTTTTTATTAATGAAAATCCTAGCCAATTATACAAAGTAATAAGATACATACAATATATAATTCTCCCATAATAATGTGCAATATTAACTCCAGGATGTGGTCCACAAATGCATTATCTTCCTTAAATTTCCATTCATGAACATGATCAAAATATATATTTTAGTCCACTAGACTGGCCCTGTTGATTTACATTTTACACAACTTTAAATTGTGATTTCTCTTAAAAATTGAAGGTCAAAGATGGGATGGGTAAAGAAAATGGAAAAAAGTAAAAGTTGGGTTTTTCAAAAGTTGTCAAAGTACATCATTCTCATAATAATCAGAATGATCATCATTATCTTGATCCCTTTTCTCCTTTTTAGGAATAACTTTCAAAGATAATAAATTGAATTGTGGACTTTGGAATTGTTGTTCATTGGGAAAGATGTGACTAGTAGAAAAGCAAGAAAATAATGAACATTTTATTTTCCTTATAGAGAAGATTTAAGGAACCACCAAAGGATATCGTGCAACAGATGGTTCAACTCTTTCCGTTATCTCAATTTCAAGCTTTGGATATGAAAAAGTTTTTGATAAGGAGCGCTTCTCTCAAATAGGTTGTATAATGCGAATTTAAATTAGTCGAACTTCCATACGAATATTAGACATAAAAGAAAAGATTTAATGAAACATACCCCATGGATGACTTTTTAGCTCATTGTTGTGGGCTTGTGGCCCTTTTAAAGCTTATCTTTGAATTATTAGCCTTTGCTTGGAAAATACTTGCACTTTTATATCAAATCAAATAATTTTATTTAATTAAAAATTACATATATAACCTGAAAACATATATCATTCAATCATGATTAAATGATAGATATGCGTGTATAGTATTATAATGAAGCACAACCTAAGGGAAGTAGCGAAGATTACGTTAACCTTGATAAGCAGCACATCTGTTTCGAGTACAAAGGTGACGAGTTATAGCCACCCAACCCAAAAAGTCATGGAGTATGTATGTGTGATAGAGAAAGATAGAGAGAGAACGAGAGAGAGACGCCTTACCTCTCGAAGGTTATTGTGACTGAATGGTAAAGGTATTGAGATGGAATGATAAACGTTACGTTCCTTCACGCTTAAACAAAAGTCTTGAGTTTAAGTCATTGGAATGAAGTCCTCTTTGGTGGAGCGCACTAAAACCCCTCATACTAGGCTTTCTACGACTCTGATCTGAATTGGCTGCGTATATTGAATGCTTTAAGAAAATAAAAGATACATATCTTACATTTATTAGCTTAACGTAAACATCGAGTGCATATAAATTTTTTCCGGATTGAGTAATCATATAATTCAATGAAAAATCATTGCATATGGGGTCCTTTAGGATTTGTGTTTTGACTATTTAGCCATACAAAGTCTTTTCTTTGTATTTTTACAAAGTCTTTTCTTTGTATTTTCCATAATCATTATTCTAGCTACCACATCAACTACCGCATGCTCATACTTAGAATTAAAAGACACTTTCATACTGAGGCAGTCAGATTTTTTCCCTCAATTTTCTTTGCTGAATTATCTTGTAATAATGTTTGCAAAAAAAAAAGTTCTTATAAAACAATTATCGGCATTGAGTTTGTTATCTGATTTGACCAGCTTTTAGGCCAATCCAAACACCAACTATAGTGTTTGTCAGATTAATTTTGATCAAGAAGAAAATCAAAAATCGGAAAATTGTAGGAGGAGCTAAGATAATTTTTTTCTTAATTATCTATCATCAAAAGGAATTTTCACATCTTTGGTCAAAAGTGAAATCAGATTCACACATCAAGAACGTGTTATTATTGATGTAATGCACATTAATAAATAGGTTGTCCTTTATGTACTCTTTTAGATGAATTGATCATACAAACAGTAAGGTAAAGCAAGTTGTTTTCCCACGAAGGTATAAACTATATTTGTTCTTTTTGATAAGAAAGATTTTCAACGTGTTGGGTCAATTAAGCGCTCTAAAAATAATTTTGTCAATGAAGATATATACCATATCAAACAACTAGTAGGCATAACTCAAATTTACAAGGAACATCTCGTTAGAATTTGGCTCATCGTTAAGAATTTCCGACAAAAATTGTGTCAAAAACATTTTCGACAAGCTAATCTCTGTGAACTACCGATGGAAATTTTCGATTACCACTACATCAAATTATATGTCGAATATATATTAAGCATAGTAACAAAATCTTTCACTAAGGTAGACATGGGACATAGCTATTATGTCTAAAACATTGATGGATATAGCTAATGTACCTAACCTATCACATACAAAGTACAATCACTTTAACATCCATCTACTTTTCAATTTGCAAATTAATTATAAGAAGCGATTGATGAGACATCGAGAGTTGCTTTTTAAAGTATCAATAGCGCAATGTTCTGTCTGTAAATTAAAAAAAAGGATCTGGTGCAAGTAGGACAACGTTCTGTCTATCGTTCAGAAAAGATTTTTGGTGACACAACTAGCTAACAATATCAAAAGTGATGAATGTTGAATTAAGTTCAGTGTTTCATAGTTGTATTCTTCATATTCATGACGGTGACAGCTTTTATAGGATCGATATATACGTACTATTTTGGGGTCAGATCATCATGAGCCTCCGTCTTGAATCAAGCTCTCTCCTTCACATCATGTAAGTTAGGCTTCTCATATTTAAAACGTGTAATTCCTCTTCACTTGCCCAACATTTTAATGGGAACACAATTATCTATCAATACAAAATTATATTTTTGTGCGATCAATCTACCTAAAGTGTTAGTCTATGTATTTCCACTCATAGCCTAGATGAAAATAATAAAACTATAGTTTTCAAATATTCCACGCTATTCTAGCTGTGATATATGTGAATATATATTGATTGGTACTTCACATGTCCTCTCTAATTGTTTCTTCATGTAATTATGTGGACTTATTTTGACACCATTGATAAAAATAATGGAGGGGTCACGTTACTTAGTTGATAAAGAGACAAACAAGACTACTCCAAAAAAAAAGTAACATAGTTATATTCACCAAATTGGTATATACAAATACAATATTAGTGTCTTAATTAATTAATATTTCCAAGTTGTTTCGTACTAATTTGCAGTACTACGTACATACTCAAATAAACTCAATCATACAAATTGAATTGAATAAATATAAGTGTACACAAAATTAATGATTGGCTTAACTACACCCTAGCTAGCTACTAAATTAATAACACACTTGTTACACATATTAATAATTAGCACAAGTGTAATATCTTGAGGAAAAAAAACAAACAAGAAACACTATTGTCAACTAGTTATAGAGTAAAACTACGGGCAAGGACGGAGCCAGGTATGGTCGAGGGGTTTATCCAAACCTCCTTTAACAAATAATTATATTATTTATATATGGCTAAAATTATTTATTATGTATATATAGTAGATGTTGAACCCCCTATGGCTTCTTCGTGTGTTGAATTCTTTGAATTTTGAACCCCATTAGAGAAAATTCTTGCTCCGCCACTAACCATAGGATTAAGCCGTGAAAGCTGCCACTATTAATGCTTGTATTAGGATAAACTATCTACGTACCTCACATGATCACACCTCTAAAAGTGTGTGCAACCCTTTCTCAAATCTTGCTGACGCATAATGTTTTGTGCACTCGACTGTCTTATTAGTTAGAGTAAAATTAATTAATGAGTATTATGATGGTGAACAAGAACATTACAGAAAAGCGTATGTTTGTATTCATTTGTCAAATAGTATTATAATAATAATATCATAAGTCCCTATTCAAATATACAAACAATTATTTATGTATTTTAATAGTATACAATAAGTCAACATGCATACAATTGTCAAAATGTTCATTGGTTGGAATCTTACGTAAGGGATTACACAAGTTGCTTCATGTGGTTAATTACTAGGTTTGGTCGGTGTTTAGCTCATATGATCAGAAAAGAACAAAACATTAATTAGAAATAAATATTTTATACAAGTTAAATAAATTATTTATATATATTAAATAAATTTTTGATACAAATATAACGTTTAAATCAAAGTTATTGAATTCTGTCAAGCTGTTGCAGTTCAGTTCCAGACTCGATCGATATCACCAAAATATGAACGAGGAAGACCAAGAAGAAGGTTTTAATTAATTGAAGTAAGTAGATTATATAAGACTTAGCTAAAAATTAATGTTGAAACTCTTAAGATAATCATACTCTTTCAAGCTTAGTTACAATGATGTTCTTAATTATTCAAATCATAGTCATGACACATACATTGTACATGCAAAATTGTCGTTTTGTTTCTTTCATAGTATAATATTTTAGTTGCTATATTTTTAATTTAATTTTTTATCTTTATAGATGTAAGATAATGTTCTTATTACACTAATTACATTAGCATCTCCACCTGCTCCATGGGATTAATCTTAATTATGTACATAAACTTATTTTAAGCATCTTATAATATAGAACAGAAGTGTATATATAATTGGATTCTCATAAAGACACAGCGTGGTTGCTATACTTTTTTTCCCCCTTTCCTTTTGTCATTTTCTCTGAAATTATTAATAATATACATGGTCATATACACTATGATATAATTCAAATATACTAAACTTGAAAATAACTCAAATGTATTGAAAACCACAGTTGACTTTTTCAAAATTTAAACGGCAGTTGACTCATGATATATACTTAGTTAATTAGGGGTCGTTCGATAATTGGTTTGCACATGAGTTATGCTGGTATTAAATCTTACATAAGTAATACCATATTTGATAGCTGGTTAGAGGGTTTGTAGTTTAGAAACCCGCATAACTTTTTTTTTAAAATAAAAAATAAAACCCGCATAACTTATATACTTATAAGTTGAAAAATATATGTATTATTTTATAACTAATTCTTGCATAACTCTAACTAGCTATGAAATGACCCCTTAAGAGTCTTGAACAAGCACTTGCCCACAAAATATATTGAATGGAGTATAATTTTAATTAGTTGTATTTCTTAGATTTATATATATGGTGTTCTAATCAGTCTCTTTCATACAAGAAAATGACATGTGAAAGTAGCTAGATAGACCAACAGAAACAACTTCTTATAGCTATCAAAATGTTATAGAAAAATATAAACTTAATTGGCTTGATAATTACACTTGGATTAACTACAAGAAAACCTATAATTTTGTGATTATCCAATCCATAGCCGTCTTCGCCGTAATCACTAAGGCTTAATAGCTTTCATTAGTATTTAATTTTAAAAGGAGATTAATTTACTCAAATATCGCTAACTCTTTTAGGCCACCATTTAGATTTTCTCGCTATTTTCGAAAGTTATGATAATATAGTATCGAGTCAGCTTGTGCGTACCTTGCTAATTCCACGGGATACCTGTCACTGTCACCTTCCACCAGTATCAGGTACCAGGTAACTCTGTCTACCAAGGCTAGAACAGATGAGAAAAAATCACCTAAAGTTCACTCTTTCATCTTTAGCTAGTTTATTCTGCACTCCCTTAGTAGCATTCATTCGTCCGTCTGAATATTGAAATAGTAACGAGAAGAATAGTATTTTGTCTCTGCTGGAATTTGAACCTGAGACTCCATGGTGCTCAACTCACTTCATTGATTACTACGCCACACCCTTGGGTGCTATATTGCTCAATCTTACAAACGAAATATTATGTCGTTGTGTATGTAATAATTTACAAAATTTTAATTAGACTGTGATGTGGTATTTTCTCAAAATGAGTCTTTAGACTGTTATTTAAAAGATTCATAAATCACAAGAAAATTAAAAAAGGATCGTTTATTAAACAGTTATCTCAAAAAGGGATAACATGTGAAACTTTTACGAGATAAATTACATTTAATCGTTCATAATAATCAAGACTAGTAGACCTTCAAAGTACATTATTCAGGGTATAAAAATTAGGGAAAAGGACACCCCATGACCATTCGGGCAAATTATTTCCACCAAAATGACCATTTTCAAAGTTAAGTCATTAAGTGGCCATTCAGCCAAACTATTTTCAATTTGTAGCCTTTTGGGTATAAATGTGTATAGAAACTGTATAATTATTGTATAAAATATGTATATATATATATATTTTTATAGAAATTGAATACGAATATAGGATGTGTATCGAAACTGTATAATTATTGTATAAAATATGCATCAGTATAAGATTTCTATAGAAATTATATAATTGTTGTATAGAATATGTATTTGTATAAGATTTCTATGAAAATTGTATAAGATGTGAATAAAAATTGTATAATTATTGTATAGAATATATATTTGTATATGATATGTGTAGAAATTGTATTATTGTTATATATATATACATACAATACAATATATACCTGATACATATTGATACAATTTCTATACACATCCTATACAGATACATATCCTATATATATATATATATATATATATATATATACATATATTAATACTTTAAAAATTATACTTTTTTGTTTGATTGTTAAAAAAAAACAAAAGAGCAACAATTAGTAGGGTAAAAAAAAAGGTTAAAAGAAAGAGCAGCAAAAAAAACGTGAAAAAAAAGAGCAGTGAATGTTTAATATGCATCTTTTTTCTTTTTTGATTGTATTTGAAAAAATATACTCTTTTTGTATTTGATTATTAAAAAAAAGAGTAGCAATTATAATGTTACAAAATTTATTTAATTGTTAAAAAAAGAATAACAATTAAAAGAGTAGATTTTTTTTTAAAAAAAAAGGAGCCGCAAAATAAAATAAAGTCAGCAAAAAAAAAAAAAGAAACACGTGACTCAAAAAAAAAGTAAAACAACCAATGACTACACATATTTTCTATCGAGAAAGGCTACAAAATGGGATATTCAACCCATTGGCCATTTATATGGAATTTGTTAGACCGAGTGGTCATTTTTGGTTCCATTCCCCTAAAAATTATTTATATTGTTTGTATAAATGAGATATATAAATCCTTAAAAAATGTTTAATACGAAGTCACTATGACAAAAGAGTGAGCATGTGTAATGTTAACACGGGTGCTGATTTTAAATATTAATTGATAATGCACCTAGGTTTAGAGCTGTTAGAGTGGGATCCACCATTATGCAACATAATTACAAACAATTTTGTTTTTGGCTAATTTTGCAACCCTGGTGTTTAGTTGTCATTTTTGAGTTTGAAATCCTAACAGACGACCGGTGTTAAGCCGGATGAAAGTGAGGATAACATCAAGTCATTATGCTTCTTATGCCTTAGGCGACTAACGCGCTACAATGACCGGGACAAAGGGTCACGATCCTGTGAAGGTGAGCTAGTTCATTGAGTTGTTAATGAAATAATTGTTTTCATAAGCACTTAGGAGCATGTACCCAATAGAGTAACCGATGTGCGCGCAAACTAATCTAGTCACCACCATATAAAATCCACATACTTGATCAGTTGCTTAGGATTAGATGTGTCTAAGTACATAGTGTGGATGTGAATTAGTAAAGATGCGCGCAAGTTGGTTCATAATGTAAGTGGCTTCTTGGGAAAAGATTTTCTTTGGACCTGGCCCATTACTGGATCCAGATTCAAACAAACAAAAAAAAGCCCAATAGAAGCTGCTTTGATTTAGAATGTAGTATTATGAACTCAGCTTAGTAGAAGGTAGGCTTAAGATTTCAATCCTGCAACAAAATCCACATTTTATATCGGAAACAATTTCTCTGCCTTTCTCAAGGTAAGAGTACGACTGCGTACACACCACCCTCTCCAGACCCCACTTGTGGGATTACACCGGTTATGTTGTTGTTGCTATAGGTAAAAATTAGTCTGGTGCCACATTACAACAACATATAGTGTAATCCCCCAAGGGGGATCTGGGGGCCAGAGTTTACAAAGACCTTATCCCTACCTTGTGGAGGCAGAGAGGCTGTTTCCGAAAGACCCTCGGGTCAAGTGCAGCAAACCAAAAAAGTTATGAAAAAAGAAATACAACAGCGGGAAAAACAGATCAATTAATACGGAAAGCTGTACAGGACATCCAGGAAAAGAACAGTAACAACAACGAAATAATACGGTATCTGAAACACAAAAGACAACAGATGGTAACAGATATCAAAAGCAAGAAACTACATGTATAAGGCAAATTATGAGACAGTAACCAGTTACAACTGTGGTGATTCTCAGAGAATTAACTTTCACCCCTTACTATAACCGAAACAACTAAGTACAAGTAGCACACACTTCACAAACTTAGAAGATACATTCTCCATCATGTATACCATTTCTTCTCCCTAAAATGAAGTCTATAAGAACCCAATTTTCCCTAAATTAGTAAGCTTCACTATGTCAAAGCAGCTGTCGAACAGAATATTCATAACTTATAGAGACACAAGAAAATAAGACTGGTAATGAATGACGAAACGTTGTGGCTACTCAAGGGATATTTCCAATGATACCACGAGTCTATGGGAGACAAACAGGTATATGTTACGAGCAGGTACCCCCAATGATAACACTTCAGTTTGATTCAGATACGGGATGAGAATGATTAAAGAACAGAGCATACCAAGATGCTCGAGAATATGCTACGAGCAGGTGTGACCGACTTAATTGAAGTATATCATAACTTCACAATGTTGACACTTGAATTTACCTTTCGTTGTTCCATCTGGTCAAGAAAGCAGGAAAATAATTATAAACGAATAGGCACACACACATAAATTCATAACTGGCAAGAGTTGAATGCTTGAAAAGGAGGCATCTTGAATGCTAATTGCTACATTATTTGATCCAAACAACATATATCAAAAAGATATTACTGACCCCAACCACGGAAAAACCAAGGATAAACCCTTGAAGTTGGCAAAAAAAATGAAGAAATTTATGAAGTTTATGGGTTCCTACAACGACCTCAAGTTAGTATACAACACTTACACGCCTCATTTACCGACATCTGAAGGCTGAAGTGGATGAGCTTTCAACTGCAGTGATACTGACGAAACATTTTATAGAGATTTTGATCAAAGAAATCGCGATATCTTCAAGAAACCAAGAACTTTTAATCCATTAAAAATAATGAACTTTCTTGAGTAGATGGTCTTAATGCCTTCATCAAGCTTCTCAAGGCTCTATATATCTCTTTTGACTTGGAATGCCTCTCATCGAAGCAATAGAACTCAGCCACTTCATCATCAACCTCAATCAAGCTGCATCCTGGAACCTTCCGGGATCCAGTGTCCCTCATCGCCACTTTCATCTCTGCCACGTCTTTCCACCTCCGAGCATCACCACAGATATTCGCAAGCATAACGTAATTTGCAGGGTTTTTCGGGTCAAGTGCTATAAGTTTCTGAAGAGCCAGTCTTGCAATGTCAATGTTTTTGTATACTCTACACGCACCGAGTAATGCCGTCCAAATGACAGCATCGGCTTGTACAGGCATCTTCTCCACAAAATTCACAGCCTGATCCAAAAGACCAGCTCGGCCTAATAGATCAACCATGCAACCATAGTGCTCAATTTGAGGCACGATGGAATATTTGGTCTTCATTGTGTTAAAATAGGCGAACCCATCTTCAACTAGACCCATGTGAGAACATGCACATAACACACCAATAAAAGTAATTCCATCCGGTTTTACTCCATAATTCTTCATCTCAGCAAACAAACTCAAGGCATCACTACCCCGACCATGCACTGCTAAACCATTAATGATGGTGTTCCAAGAAATCAAATCTCTTTTATCCATACTTCTAAACACATCAACCGCGTTACCAACCACCCCACATTTCGCATACATATCAATCAACCCATTGGCAACATACACATTGTGCTTGTACCCATTGCTGTCAGCATATACATGCACCCACTTACCCAAATCAAGAGCACCTAATTTCGTGCAAGCGGACAAAACATTCACAAGGGTGGCATCGTTAGGCTTCACATCAGACTCATTTAGCATCCTTTTAAACGCATTAATAACATCGGTGAAACGCCCATTGTGAGCATACCCTCCAATCAGACCATTCCAGGAAAAAATATTTCTCTCTTTCATCTCTTCGAAAATATTCTCACACCCCTCAACATCCCCATTATTGGCATAGCCATTCAACAAAGTATTCCAGGACATTACATCCTTGTTTGGCATCACATCAAAAAGCTTTCGAGCTTCTTCCATATCCCGACATTCAATATACCCTGTAATCATCCTGTTCCATAATACAACATCTCGCTCGGGTGCCAAGTCAAAAAGCATTCTTGCTGACACCAAATCACCATTAGCAATATATCCATTAATCATAGAAGTCCACGTAAAAACATTTCGTAAAACCATCTCATTAAACACCCTATAAGCGCATTCCACTCGTCCCACACTCGAATACACATCAATCAAAGTACTACCTACAAAAGTATTGGTCATAAACCCAACCTTTAACACAACACCATGCACTTCTTGACCTTCAACTAACGCCAATAACTTTCCACAAGACTTCAAAACCATAGGAAATGTAAAACAATTCGGCCTAACATCTTCGTTCATCATACGCCGAAACGACACTACCACTTCTCTGTACATATCATTTTGAATATACCCTTTGAACAATATGTTAAAAGGAGAAGCATCTAAGTCAGGAATTTTATCGAACATTTGGTGTGCATAAGAAATTTTCTTGAATTCAATACATTTCGACAAAAAAGGAGGGATAATGTATTTAGTATAACCAACACATTGAGTTATAATTTGGGTTTGAATTTCTTTCACCTGATTTGCAGTTTTACATGATTGTAATAAAGATATGAACTTTTCTTCAAGAAGTCTATGAGGAGTTTTTAAGCCTATGTTTACAGCAATATTTGCTATTTTGGAGATTGAAACAGTATGGGTGATTCAAAGTTTCGATTTTGATGAACTTAATGGAAATTGGATTGCGATTTATTACACTATAGGCTTTCACTGAACTATCAAAGCTATCGAGAAAGAGTGTAACAAAAATTTCAAGAATGGTGAAATATAAGAGAGGTCAAATGAGCTCCCCCTTAGTTCACGTCTCAATTTACGTGACATTATTTGACTAATAAGCACAAAATTTCAAAGTTTCGATTTTGTGCTTTATTACAAGTTTAAGACATTTGTGTGAGATAAATTACCTTATTTAGGATAAAATGACAATTGAATATTTAGTTGTTTCTAACATGGAATTTGGAAAGCAATTCAAAATACAATTATTATTATTATTTTATTATTTTGAAACTCCCTAGAATGCATCTCTCTTCCTCCGACCTTCTTTTCTTATAAGTTTTTTTGTTTTTCATCCGATATTCAATACTATTAATATTGGGGACCTATAAAATTTAAATTTGCATTAAA
Organism: Jaltomata sinuosa; assembly: GCA_003996215.1. NCBI lineage: Eukaryota > Viridiplantae > Streptophyta > Magnoliopsida > Solanales > Solanaceae > Jaltomata > Jaltomata sinuosa. The sequence goes on from QJPP01000008.1 coordinate 391,148, forward strand.
GAACCCATTTTTGAGGGTGTGTTGATAAGATTTTTTCCATTTTCAGGGGCTCGAATTATCTTTTTATCAACAACGGTAGAGTCAGAATTTTCATAAAAAAAATTCAAAACATAGAAGTAAACATACGAAAAAAAGATAAAGAAGTTCAAAATTTATTATATATACATATAAAGTATATGATATAATATAATTTTTCGATATAAGGAATAAACTCCTTACGCCTTTAGCTCCCGTACATTGCGGGAAGGCAAATAAGAACTGACCAAAAACCCAAACCGCTTGACTGAACTCGTCGTAGTCCATTCATTGAGGAGTGGTCGGAGCATTATACAATGGGAACACATCCTAGTTCCACTTTTTTCTACCTCTCTTTCCGTCCAAAAAATAAAAATAAAAATTGATGTAATATTCATAGTAGGGGAGCCAAATTTACTTTTCGATTTTCATTTTTCAATCATGTAAATAGAATAGTAGGACAATATTTACTAATATTGTAGCAGTTAATAAAGATTACGTGCTCCTATTTTACTCCTTAAATATAAAAAGGACAGTTAGGTATACTTAAAGTTCCCGCTATTATAAATAAAATGTTACTATTATATATAAATAATAAGGAAAATGATTCAAAACACAAATAAATTATAGTTGAAATTGATGTTACACGTTTTAACTTTGATTTATATTATAATATTGAGGGTATTATCATCTTAGATTGATCACTAAATTACTCAAACTAAAGTGAGTGCTTACACGCGCTATCAAAACAAGGGGTCGATTCTCATTAATGTTAATTTATCTTTCATTAAATCCTAGAATTTTTTTAAAACTCTCTAGCTTTATATTCAGGATTATTGACCAAAGAACACAAGTTATTTCAATTTTCTATGATTTTCATTTTCAATCTAATATTTCGAAGTAGTTGCTTATACGTGTGTTCATTTACACGCCCAACTATGCTAATAATACCCTCAATATTACACTATAAAATAGTTCGGGAGGTCATAGGACCCCGACAAAGTTAGAGTGTGTAACAGCAATTTCGGCCATAGTTTATGTGTGTTTTGAACCATTTTCCCTAAATAATACTTATATATTTTTTTCGTCCATTTTTATTTGTCACATTTCATTTTATGAAAGTTAATTTCATTAAACTTCAAAGTTAAGTTGAAATAGATTAATTTAATATTTTAAATTTAGATGGTTGAAAACTATACGAAAAATGCTATAAATTGTAATCTTTCTCATATTAATATTATAAAAAAATACATCTTAAAATATTAGTCAAAGTTCATGTAATTTGATCTCGAGAAGAAAAATAATGACAAGTAAAAGTGACGGAGTGAGTAGTAACATGATTAATTTTTTTTTGAAGATCATACCGTTAACTATACATCCTAACAAACGATTAGAAAGTGTCATATTTTATTACTACTAATATACACCTCGAGATCCAATAAGCTATATTTAGGAATAATTAAAATAAAAAGGTAGTCAAATGACTCATATTTCACGTTTTTCTTGTTAATCCAAATAGAGAAAATGGTCCAACTTAGCACATTCAAAGTCATTAAAAGAACATGAATTGACTATTTCACTTGTCGGTTTATGGCTTGTTTGGACGGTTGTTATCGTATTATATTATGTTGTTAGTTTAAATATAATATTTATTTTAATTATTTATTATATCGTATTATTAAATTAATTGTTAGATAACAATGAAAAGTATTATTTTGTGTAACGATTGATTTGTGTGATCGCATCGTTATCTTATTTTTTCTCATTATTTGTACTTACTCCCTCCGATTACTTTAACTTGCCTAGTATTTTAAAAATAGATTTTCACTTTAACATGTCAATAACAGATGATTATTATTTTTTTCTTCATATTTTACCTTTAACACCAATTACTTATTCCTCAAATTATTTTTCAAGACCTAATACATAACATCAATTAATATGAATCTTATGGTAAAATATTCATGTCATTGTTTCTTTAAAAACAAGTAAGTTCAAAGTGGACAAGTAAAAGTAAATAGAGGAAGCATTATTTAGTTATTTTATTTTATTCTTTATCTTATCTTTTTTAGAGTAATTCTATCCCGTATCCCACTTTTTCTTTTTGTAAATTTGTCCTTTTAAATTATTAATGTATGAAATTATATAACAATAAAAAATAATACAATCTATTCAAATATTATATTCATTAAAACAATACAATACATACATAAATAAAATAATGTGTAAATTTCACCATTTACATACGGTTAAAAATTATTTTTTACATAGTAGATATTGAACTCCTTTTAACTTTTTCGTGTGTTACGTTTTAAATTTCGAACCCCTTAGTACAAATTCTAGTTTCGCGACAGGTAACAACCGTCCAAACAGAGTGTTAGTACCACTTCTTTTATTCTTTAAAAAGTGCATTTCCCACTTTCTGTGTGATCGATCAGTCAAAAAAATGGACCTTGCATCCACTTTCCGACCATCTTTACCACCGGAATCTTCACTTTTCCACCGGAAAATCGATCGACCCATTATTCTCCGGCATAAATGGAAGTGGAAACCACAAATTTCTACTTCAGAGACTAAATATAGAACAATTACTATGGCTCTAAAAAAGGCAAAAAAAATTGAAGGGGTTAGTGAAGCTCTTAATGAAATTGCTTCACAAAATTTGGATCATGCTCCTGCTAGAAGAAGGGTTCGTTCAGCTTTTGTTAATGCTCAACAGCAGCTTGATCATATCTTGTTTAAGGTTTGGGGTTGGAATTAGTGTATTTTTGTTTTCTTGGAGCAAAAATTAGATTTTTAATTTTTTTTTTAGATTTTTAATGGTGATTTTGCTTCCTAATTTATTTTTTTGGTTGTTTACTTTATGGTGTTTATGCAGATGGCTCCAGCTGATATCAGATTAGAGGAGGTATTTAACTTTTTATTAATTTATGTATATTATACTCTTGATTTGATACTAGGGCTCTGTGTATGAGTACTTTTGGGAATTATAATTTACTTCTTGGCTTGTACACAAGATTTTTACACTATCTAAGTAAGGCCTCATTTGTTTTTATTAAGATTAAAACGTCTGAATCTGAATGCACATTATTTGAATGATTAAGATGTTGTCTCTAGATTTGAACATTGAAGGATTAAGACGGTTTGTTTTTCAAAATCTGAATATGTGTAATTTATTTATTTGTAAATATAATAAATGTACAATTCAAATATAAATAATAATTAAGTATTAGAAAAAAAAATATAAATTTAATGTAATAAAATTATTATTTGATAAAAAAAATTAAACATTTTTATGTTCGCTAGTGATTGTGGAGATGGTTTGCGGTGGTGGTGGTGGTGATGGTTGGTGCTAGTGGCTAATAATAATAGAAATGATTGGTGTTGTAGTGACTGACACGATGGTGACAGTTGATAGTGGTGGTTCTGATGGTGAAGTTGGTAGATGTTAGTAGTGGTGGTTTTGGTGGTAGTTGGCGACCGTGCTAGTTGTGATGGTGCCTAACTCGTAACTCTGTCCACCAAAGCTTGGGCAGATGTGAAGATCACCTAGTGTTTTTGCTAGTCTTGATTTAGCTGTGTAGTTCTGTTTTGCTCTGTTGTGCAATGTCATTGGAGTTGATTACTTATTTATCACCTTAATCATGTTTTATTTATTTTCAATGGAGCGACGTCGATTTGAATGAAGGATGAAGTCAAAATTAGGAAAGTGAAAATGGAGGTTTATGTAAGATGAGGGAGAGACTGGAATGCAGGTCAGTTAGGATAAACTGAAGGAGAAAGAAGTAAGGAAGTGTTTTCCTGTTAGTTTAAATTTTGTTAATTATGAAACAGTCATTACTATCACAACTATGGAACCCGATTACTCTTTAGTTTTGTTTCCATTTTTACTAATCTTATTTGCTAAAATATGTCGAAAGGTATTCAGTGATTTTAGGATGAGTATTTGAGAGCATGTCTTTTCTAGGGATTTTGATTTCCAAGTTTTGCGTTGTTATTTACACTTCTTTTCATTAGTTCTTGCCCCGTTAATTTACTGGTATGTCCCCTTCAATGTACTTTAATAAGATTGCTACGTACTTGTCCAGAAAAAAAGAAGGTAAAGAAGGTTAGCAATGCCTTGACAGAAGTACCTAAAACCCTGCCAGAAGTATATTCTTGCCAGTCTGATTTGTCTCTTTGACGGAAAATTATGCAAAAGCCACCTTTTTTGTTGTTCTTACTCGTTAATTTTTGTATCATACTATTGAGGAAAGGGATTTATATATCTTCAAATTTGAATAATTGCATGTGCACATTTTGTAGTGGTATGAAACAAATTCGAAAGGTCAACAGATTTTCTGTAAAAGTTGGCTGCCAAAGCCTGGCATACGAATTAAAGGTGCTTTGTGCTTCAGTCATGGATATGGTGATACTTGCACTTTCTTCTTTGAAGGTTTGTTGTTATCTCTTTAACTTAACTACAGAGCCAATATTATATGATTGTTCTGCTTATATCAATTGCTGTTATTATTTTTGCAGCTGTTTATATTCTTTTGTACGATATATTAATTTTCAGGTATTGCAAAGCATATCGCGGCTGCTGGCTATGCTGTCTATGCTATTGACCATCCCGGTTTTGGTCTCTCTGATGGTTTGCATGGATATATTCCTGAATTTGATGGTATAGTTGACAATGTCAACGAACAGTATGTGAAGATTAAAGGTAAGTTGCAGTGAGTTTTGCTTTGTCTTAATTTCCTAAGATAATACAACATAACCAGTGTAATCGCAATGGGACAATGCGAAAAGCAAAATCCATTAAACCCCAAACGGAGTTCATTCACGGCTTTTCTAATATTTGTTAGAGCATTCTTCTCCTCGTGTGACAATGTAATGATAAGTTCTCTTGTGATGAACCAGGTAGGCCAGAAGTTAGAGGGCTTCCCCACTTTATATTTGGGCAGTCCATGGGAGGTGCAATTGCTCTGAAAGCTCTTCTTAAGGAACCACGTGAATGGGATGGAATTGTCCTTGTCGCGCCAATGTGCAAAGTAATATTATCTTTAGCTAGATTACCTAACTTCTTATATTATCGTAGTTTCCATTTTTCTAGTTTCTCACTTTCTTGAGCATTTTTATTTGAGCTGAACCAATGCATTTGTCATTTTCTTCAGTATCACCTAAAAGTTCAGAATTTCCTAATTTCTCTTCATCAAACTAAAATATGTAGAAATGATCATCTCAACGAGCAGTATCTTTACACTTGGAATATATTCAATGGTTTCAAATAGTGCAGAGTTTTCTGTTTTGCTTGTTGATCATCCATCTTATACCCAATACCTAATATTACGTTTCACTTTGGCCTTCTATTTGAATCTTAGGTACTCAAAGTTTCTCAGACTCGATAGTTAAGTGCTATGAACTAATCAGAAAGAATAAACAGAAAACAAATATTGAGGACTTAAGAGCAACTGTTGCTTTCAAATGAAATATAGGTTAACTCATGGAAATTATGTTGTCCGTTCACAAAGTTGTCACCAGAAAAAGATGTCTGTTTCAATGCAAAAACTCGGTTTGGTTCATTGTAATTTAATCATATACTAAAACACTCGTTTTCTTTAGCAAGGCACTCATTTTGATTCGTTGCTCTGTGCTGTTAGCAATTCTAGCTTTCTGAGGAATGATACTCATACTGATCTCCAGGCACCCTGAATTTCCTTACTTATGTTTACTTAATGAGGGGTGAACTAGAAGAGTAGTTATGGTAAAAATTTGGTTGCAAGTCGATGCATGCTTCCGTCCTGAAAATTTTTGTTCCCAATATGCAAATACTCTCCGGAGAATCTTAGAACCTTTAAGTACCAACTGTTCTTTTTTATTTTTCTGTTTCCTTCTTTAATGATTTCTCATAATCTATTCTCTCTATGACTTGGTGTTTCTACCCGGAAAAGGTTTGCTTATTGCAACAGCTTCTTAGATATATTCTTTTTTTCTCCCCTAAGTATCAAGGTTGAGCTGAGAAATGCTTCTCATTTCAGGCACGATTTATATAAATATGAAACTAAAAGTCTGTTCTAACAAGCAATACTATTGTCGCCAGCAGTCAATTCGTATTTAAGAATGAAGTTGAACTGTTAATTTTGGATGATTTACTGTAGAAAGAAATTATATTTTCCTCTGAGCATTGCCACAGAATTCTCTGCTTGTTGAAATTTTTATATCATGTTTGTGGAATTTGAACTTTCTTAATGCAAGAATTTTGCTGACCCTCCGGTGCTCTGCTAAGATTGCAGAAGACATGACGCCACCAGTTCCACTGCAGAAAGTCTTGATTTTTTTGTCCAACATTATGCCACAAGCAAAGATAGTCCCTACGAAAGATTTGGCGGAATTGGCAATCAGGGAATTCAAGAAAAGGAAAATGGTAATGCCTTTATGTACTCTCTTATGTCAAGTGAGGTAGAATACTAGCCAAATGATGACTGCTCTAAATTTAAGGAAATCTATTTGCCCCGTCTGTGGTAAACGCTCCATTGTCCTCTTTCAAACCCTAGCTCGTCTTCTTATTGAGATATTTGATATAGCTCCATATGCATTTATGGACTCCCTTACTCTGTATAAACCCGTTCTAGAGTACTTATTGCATTTTGTTCTGGAATACCCTTTACGACCCTTGGCATGATGGGATAATCTATGCCATATGACCAGGAGGTCACGGGTTCGAGCTATGGAAACAGTCTCTTGCAGAATGCAGGGTAAGACTACGTACATAAGACCCTTGTGGTCCGTCCATATAGCAGGAGCTTAGTGCACCGAGCTGCCCTTATATGCACATTGATGTTCAATGTATACTTAGTCCAGCTATGTGTTGATGTCTTGCTGAAGCTAGTTCTTGTTTCTTTCAATTTTAGGCTCCATACAATGTAATCTCTTACTCCGGTAAAACTCGCGTCAAAACTGCTGTGGAACTCTTAAATGCTACAAAATACATAGAATCACAGGTGGAAAAGGTCAGTACATATCCACGTTTATTGACGAAACATTATCATGTTTTCCATTTGTACGAAGGAATTAAGAGTTTGTATGTGCAACGCTTGCAGGTGGCATCCCCGATGCTCATTCTTCATGGAGCTGACGATAAAGTGACAGATCCTCGCGTGAGTCAGTATCTGTATGACAAGTCTTCCAGCAGTGACAAAACTCTTAAGCTCTATGAAGGAGGCTATCACTGCATTCTTGAAGGTGAACCTGACGACCGGATTCTTACTGTGCTCAATGACATTATCTCGTGGCTTGATTCTCGGTGCTCTTCAAATTAGGCTTCAGTTTTAAAGGGGTCTATCGGAAACAACCTCTCTACTTCCCAAAGTAGGGTAAGGTCTGCGTTATGTATACCCTTCCCAGACCCCACTTGTGGGATTACACTGGGGACGTTGTTGTTGTTTGTTTGTTGCAGAGGCATTTCTTGTTGAAACCAACACCATTCATCTAGTTTAGGAAATGTGAGTTTAGAAAATAAAACCAAATTCATTATGGGATATAGGCAAATGGAAATTTTTTGTAATGCTATTGTTATGGATATTGAAGAATGAAGCAAAGGAGGTTGGTTATTTAATACATGTAACCATTAAAACTAGTACTATGTAGATTTGCAAAAATCTCATGCAGGGTTCATTGTTAATTCTCTTACTTTTGTCTCTTGTGACCTTTGTTGTCCGGAAACTGAAAATGCTACCACACCCGTATCGGATCGTTCCAAAAATGCATTATTGTGGGAGGATGTGACGTGCATCCAGCAACATTTTAAAGAGTCCGAGCAACATATTGTGAAATGAAAAGAGATTATTGACATTCTTGCCTAACCCAAAATTATCCATTGTATTTGCAATTTCTTTACCACTTAAAAAGAGAACGGATGGTAATTTATTTATTTTTTAAAAAAAGTTTAAATCATAGTCAATCAAAAATAGAGGAGTAAATCATTTACCTCGAAGTATTATGACATAGGAGTCCATCCATTTCACGTTGAAGTTCTGCTAATTGCAATACAATTACAAGACGATTTGCTAATTAACAACGATATACAAGACACTTTGCTAATTAGCAAGGATAAGTATAACGGAGGGTAAAATCGAGTCATTCGGAAAAAAGAAATCTAAAAAACACATTCAGGAAAAACACTCATTTCATGTTGGAGCTGGTAGCTAGCTCCGGTAAGTACAAGACGATTTGCTAATTAACGACAAGGGTATATGCAGATTCACAGTATAACGGAGAGTAAAAATGATACTCATCAAACAAACACATTCACAAAAAATGTACCAAGTTTTTATAAAAGGTTGCATGGACGAAACACCACTCTATCTCCACGAGATAGGTGTAAGATCTATATACAGTACTACTCTATCCTTTCCAGAATCCACTGTTTATGTTATTGTTTGGACAAAAACACCACCTAAAAAATTGATTAGGGAAAGATGGTAGTATAGTACATAGTATATTGTGGTTGATAGGAACACTTCAATGAGACAATGTAAAGCTTGAGATAAGTACTTGCATATGCAGTAAACAGGAGGGCCATTTGGATTTTACATAATCTTGAGCATGCCTTCCCAGTGACGGAGACAAAATTTTCACTAAAGAGGTTCAAACATAAAGAAGTAAACACACAAAGAAGTCAAAGGAAGTTCAACATTTACTATATATACATAAAAAAATAATTCTAACCATATATAAACAATGTAATTATTCGTCAAAAAGGATTCGAATGAACTCCCTTGACCCTACCTGGCTCCGCCCCTGAGCATGCCCTCCCATTGACATGATATCACTTATGACAAAACAGGGCTGTGTGTAAGGCTAAGTTTTGTCTATATTGTCTTCAAGGCATAAATGTCTTCTTCTACAATATTGTACACAAACCCTCATCGATCACGACACCTCTTACTAGCTACAACATGCACAAAAAGGACATTGTACTATTACAGGACGGAGTTATAGTTCTGCTTACAGGCGAGCGGGGGCAGAGGAAGAGTATTGTTATATAGCTTTAGCCTAAACACTCTCTCTCTCTCTCTCTCTCTCTATATATATATATATATATATGTCAAGATTTCTATTAAATATGTACAAAATATTAAATTCCAAACTCATTTAATTAGCACTTAAAGTAGTTGTTCTATATTTACGAATCCATAAAGTTTAGATTCTGATTCGGTCTATGCTCAGAGGCGACCCAAGATTCAAAGACAACGGAGGCACCATCAAAGGCAAATGCACATTAGTTGAAGCGATACCACATGCGCAATATTGTCTTTTCTGATGTTCTAACGTATAATTATGAATTAAATGACATGCATAACTAAGTGAAGCTCGCTTTGTGGACTAGTGATTTGAAGACCACTTTGCATAGGTTGCCTGTTCAAAACCTGCCACCTACATGTTTTATGCAATTTTTTTAATTGTCAGCTAAAAACGAAAATGATATAGCAGCCTAGACTCAATCTCGGGTCACGCGCTGGCGCTCAAGGGCCTAAGGGGCGTCCTGGCCAAATGACTCAATCGAACAACTATGTTTGAGCTGTGATAGTTCTTTAAGGTGTGTGTATATATATATATATATATCAAGTTCTTTCTGAAGTAACGGGTGCACGTGCACCACCAACCCACCATGTGGGTCCGCCTCTGTCTCTGCTTATGGGTCCGACAAAATCCAAGTAATTTTGGCCCAGAACTAAAATACAATTTGGTATGTACAAATAAAATATTTAGAATCTGTTGAGGTGCTTTTTAAGAAAAATCTAGAACTAAGTATAAACTCAAAATCCTAATTTCGCGCACACAAATCTTATCTATGAGGATAGCTTAACTTTGATGCTAACTACAACATGCACAAAGTACATATATCTACTGAATATATGTTTCATGCTTATTACTCTCTCACTTACCTCTCTCATTCCCCCAGTGTTTTAACTATCTTATGTAATATATTGTACTATTAAGTTCTGTTTCAAGTACAATACAAATTATATAATGTTGTTCAAGATTAAAAGTCAATAATTTTGGAGTATATTTCAAATTTATGGTCTAATGAAACAAATGGCGGACGTTTTTGGGTTGTAAATCATATTATTAAGAGTAAAATGAAAATTTTAAAATTAAATTATATAGATAAGTGTATATATATATGATCTTGAAGATAAATAGAGAAAAAAATTCCTTCTCACAAGATTTATGGATGAATAAAAGTGAGTCTTGGCCGTCAATACGCGAATCTGAATTTAGTCGGGCTTCAATACGAAAGCCAAATATCGAATGGAAACCAATAAAAAGAAAAGCAGTCTTGGAGATAGTCAAATATAAAATCTCCTCTCAAACTAGTTAAAAGCATGAAACACGTAGGCAATTGTATGAGTGTATCTTTCAATATCCAATTAATAAAATTCTACACATGATTTATGTTAGAGTTGTGTAATCATTTAATCTAAAAATTTAAATTATCAGAGATCAATTATGCGCGCACTTTTATTCACTTAATTACTAAACACATTACCTCACGTGCTAGCCAGTTTCTTTTCTTAGCTAGGCAAGCACATATGTATTTTTTTTTTTTTTGGGGGGATTAAGGGTGACGATGAGACTTGAATTTAGGATTTTTATCTACTCTTATATCATGTGAAAGAATCTGAACGTCCAATTTAAAACCTCAAGACAATATGTAGAATATTGTGGGGCAACATTAGTGACTCGACGAGCTAAGTTGATTAACGAAGGGAGTGCAGAGCAATTTGATGGGCTAAATTGAAAGAGAAGCCCAAAGCGATAAGTACTCGTTTTTGGGATCGTCATTTAATTTATGTTCGAAGTTAAAATTTCTTTTGCAAGTTTAGTTTGGTATGGTTTATCAAGGCCAATTTCAGACATCATTTTTCCTGAAATTGTTGGTCTTGACAAAGTCAAACTTCAAATATTTTTTACTGAAATAACTTTGGCAAGGCTTCAAATATATAATGGCATGTCAAGGCAAACTTCAAACATTTTATTACTGAAGTTATGTCCTTGTCAAGGATAACTTTAGACATATTTACATTTTTATCGAAAGTTATAATCTTGGCAAGACCAAACTTCAGACATTTTTATCTGAAGTTGGGGCTTCAGTCATGGTACCTTCAATAACTTCAGAATTTTTGTCTTAAAGTTATAGCCTTGGCAAGATAAAATGTCTAAAGTTGGAATTTCACTCATGACTCCTACTTTGATTTGGTGGCTTAATTTTATTTAATTCATTTACCTCAATCTAGTTTATTTCCTTTTAGTCTAAAATTAACTCAAAAATAAATAGAAATTTACAATACAATAAGCCATGAAATCTCTTTTAATCAAAATCGAGCAAATCTTTTGAAGCAAGAAGATAAAGATGAAGAATAAGCGGAAGAAAAATTATTTTTGATCGAAATTCACCTAAATCGGATAGTAATTAAACTTTCTTTAAAAAAGTTGCGTACAAGTTAAATGAGGGCGATCAAATAGGATGCCCGTCAAATATTTACTGAAAATAGTTAAACAAGCCCCTTGCACATATCACTATCAAGAGTAGGCATGCTATAACAAATGATAAAGTTTAGATAAATGTTGTTTTAGGTACTAGCAAAGCTAGTTAACACCAATGAAGTAAAAGTTGATTATGTTGATAAAATCTTTTGTACCCTTCAAGAAAGTGATTAAAATAAATGAATGTTATAGCAATTTCGATAAGCCATAATTCATACGCATGCCTTTTAATTTGGCCTCAACTGACATTTATGTCCTTCAATTTTGAGTGTGCACAAGTAGACAATACTTAAACTTGTATAAAATTGAACAAGTAGACGCTCGCATCCTATGTGGCGTTTACATGACAATCTCACGCAAATTACCACATAGATGTCACGTAGGACGCGTGTGTCTACTTGTGCATGCCTAAAGTTGGAGGACATAAATATCAGTTGAGACTAAGTTAAAGGGCACATTTATGTATTATGTTTTCCAATAATGAAAATTTTCAAAAAGAGAAACTATAGCACTAACAAAATTTTACTACTCTTGGATAACTATATTGGAATTGTGTCTTTTAGTTGTTGTTATTAAAACAATTATTTGATATAGATGATATTTGGACAAGAAAGACTAGTAGTTCGAGGGCAATAATAGTAGCTATTCTTTATGTTAAGCCAAGAAAATTCTTAAAGGCAACGTCCCTCTCGTAACCAAATGACAAATACCATTCCCACCTGTCCATAAACCCTTTCCATTACTTTTTTGTACTGGCCCGATTAATTCATATTCACGTTGTGCATGTAGGATTCAAATAAAGAGATAAGTGCTTCCTAACAGCAAAGACGGATCTAGTTACTACTTTATATAAGCGGCTAAAGGCAGACACGTCTTAGACGACATGACTGCTTCATGCAGGCGTGTGTGTATATATAAACACAATCAATATACATATTAAATTTTGAACATGATAATTTTTTAAAATTATTACTGTGGTATTAGGGTCAGTTTGGTTTTACTTTGACTAATTTTACGGGGTACATGCTATCTCCGCCACCAACTAGCACAGATATCGGGTAACTCTATATATCCACTAAGACTTAGACAAATGAGAAGAAATCATCAGGTATTTTTTGACGCCGTTAAGATTTAATTTGAACTGACTTCATGATTCTTACTCACTTCATTAACCGCTAGGCTATACCCTTGATCAAACATTTGAACCTGTGGTAAAATCTCAAACTCGAAGTCATTCAAATCCTAAATCCACCTCTGTCTATACCAAGATTAATTTCTCCATTCCCAAAGATCGATCTAACCTAGATATCCATCCCACTGCACGTCCTCGTCAATGGAGCGCAACCACATATATACTATGAAAGATGGTCAGTTGAATACACTTCAACGTATATATTATTAGTTCTATATACTCACATATATATTAAATTCTGAATGCACACTTAACGAAATTTCTGACTCCGTCACTGACCTAGTTAAGTGGTCCCTATTTTCACACACACATACTCCTCTTTAAAAAGTCACGAGAGCCCCTAGATCTGCATATGTATGTTCAATTTTTAGAGAGAGATTTGGCAGAAAAAGAGAGAAAAGAAATAAAAAAGCCCCACAAAACACCCTCAGCCTTTTTCTTCATCATCACTCAAAGTCTCCAAACTCAAACTCAAACTCTCAACTATAGCCCCTCTATACATTTCAGTCCCAAACTGAAAGTCTTTTTAATTATTTGGCCAAACTTCTTTACTCACTTGTAGTAGTTAGTAGTAGTCCATCATGTAGGGTTCACCCCACTATACTTCTTTCAATTAATTTTTTTGTTTTTTTATTTATTTATTTTTTGTTGTTGGCAGGAGTCCAGAAAGAAATCCCCTTGACCTTAACAACTTACCTAATGAAGACTTTTGTAGAGATGGTAAACAAGTTCTTGAAGGTAGCTCTTCATCATCTTCTGGTACAAATTTATTACTATATCAACTTTTTTTTTTGCGTTCTTTAAAAAAAGGATCTTTTTTTCCACATACAAAACCCCTTTGCCACATACAACAAGTTTCTTTCTTTTTTGGTTTGTTGAAAAAAAAGACTTTTTTTCCTTGTACAAATAGTGGCGGAAATATGATTTTCATCGAGGGTTCAATATTTACTATATATACATAATTAAGTTTTTGATCTTGTATATATAGTATAAATTTCCGGTGAAGGTGGTTCATCAGAATCCCTTCTGACCCTACATATAAAAGCCTTTGCCACCTAAAAAAAAATGATGAAAAATTTCAAAATTTATTTTTCTTCCAAATCATTACTAGACTAATCCATACCAACTTGCCTTCTTTTCTTGAAAAAATGAATTTTTTTATCCACAAAAATCACTACAAGAGGCAAAACAATTTTTCAGTACAAGAGGCATGAGGAAAAAAGCCCTTTGATACCAATAATTTAGTTTGACAAAACAAAAAAGAGCTTCAAGTTTTTAATCCAAAAATATCATGCAAGCGCTATAGCTTAATTCTAGCTTATTTAATCTATTAATACAACTCTTATTTATTTTCCACTTTCATTTTATCTTTTAAGCAAAGAAAGCAACTTTGGACATTTATAATTAAGTACTTTTCAAAAAAAGGTGAAATTTTACTTTTGAAAAATTCTTCTTCTTGATTCCTAGCTGCCTTCAAATAGAAACCCTAGTACTACTTAATTTATTTTCTTGATTTTTTTTTATTTTTTTTTATGATTTGTCTAATCAAACAAATTTAATATTCTTAAACTTTTTTTTTTTTGCAGGAGTAGGAGGGTATAGAAAAAAGAAAAACGGCAGTAAAGAAGGAAAAGAAGATTGTGGTAAAGTCTATGAGTGTAGGTTTTGTTCCCTCAAGTTTTGCAAATCACAAGCACTTGGGGGACACATGAACCGCCACCGCCAAGGCAAGTCTTTTCAATGTCCGGTTATTTGTAACCGGACACTGAAATAATATTTTTTTTATATATTTATAGTATTGAAAATGTGTTACGAGTCACCTTCTTCTAGGTTCTGTTTGATGATGCTGATAATTTTCGTTTAAAAGTATATAGATTGATCGTACTTGACAATATGACCATTTGAACATCTTTTTTTTTTCTTTTAAAGATATACTTATGATGATTTTGAAGGATTCAATATGACTATTTAGGTTGGGTGACTAAGAAGGTTTATTTATATTAGATTTACGAGTCATCTTCTTCTAAGTTCTATTGAACGATACTGATATTTTTTGTTTGAAAAAATATATAGATCGATCGTACTTGACAATATGATCATTATAACATTTTCGTTCAAAAATATATAGATCAATCGTGCTTGACAATATGACCATTCCAATATTTTCTAGATCAATCGTGCTTGACAATATGACCATTCCAATATTTTCTTTCTTGAAAAGATATGTAGGTCATCGTATTTGTGATGATTTTTAAGGATTCCATATAACTATTTAGGCTGGATCATTAAAAAAGAAAATTTATATTAAATTCATGATCTTGAAAATTAGGGCAGGTTACGTGCTACTACAAGTAATGTATATTGTACATATAAAAAATCTTGTTTTCGACACTGTCTAAATAATTGTACCTTTTGCTCTATTTATTTTTTTCTACTTTTAATTTCAACCAACAAAAACGAACAAGACAGATTTATTATTATTATTATTATTATTATTATTGCAAAATTGAATTAGTAAAGTGAAGGAACTTGCAATTTTTAAATCTTTTTTTTTCTTTTTTTTCTGGTTCTTTATGGGTTATGATTTTGAGGTGTTAACAGTATTGGCCAATGATTTTATTCTCAGAATTGTAGTCATGTCAATCTTGTTTTCATACAAAAGTAGTAGTAGTAACAGTTTGGTTGGGTACTGAAAATAAATGGAGTAATATTCTTTGATTTGATTTTTTATTTTTTGATTTAATTATTTTATTTTATTTTTGAATTTGCGAAACAGAGAGGGAGACAGAAACACTAAATCGAGCTCGTCAGCTCGTCTTCAACAACGATAACCTAATCCCTCCTCATCAACTAAGGTACGTTCCGTTTTTTAGCTGATCGAATTTACTGATTATTCTTTTTAGTCGATATGCTATGATTATATATATGGTTATATGTACACTAGTTGTAACATAAATTATATATATGTCATATATTTATAGATTATTTTTAGTTAATCTATTGAGTGAACGATTATTTATCTTTGATCTTTTTCTTAAAAAAAACATTTCCAAAAAAAGAATAGTACTTTAATATATTTTGATTTTATTTCTTACTTTTGAACTTTTCATTTTAACTTAAGTCACAACTTACTACAATCAGATAAAATGTGTTATAAAATATTTAAGACCATAAAACGAAATAGATCCAAAATACTGATTTTTATTGGATTTTCTCTTATAGTAGTATTAATTACAATCTAAAGATTTTTTATGTTATCAATATATTTTAACGTGTTATAATATGTTTATTATTCCTATCAAGTTACTAAAACTTATTATAGAAATTTATCTTTGATTATTTTATGAATAATCTATTCGTTTTTTGTCAATGTATAAAACTTAAACTCATTTTTTTTTTTTGGACATATTGCAGTTGCCAACCAATTCCTCATGGAGGAGGTTATCACCAATCAACAAACATTGGTGATCCAACACTCTCATATAGACCACCACCACCACCACCACTTTATCAAACAACAAGGTTATTTTCAGGCAACTCCACCACCACCCTCTTGCCGCCACCACCACCACCACATCAACCGCCATACATGTACGCGTCTCCACCACGTATGGTTTCATTCTCTTCTCATCATCAGTATCCGTCCCAAACAAATGACTACTTCCTAGGACACGTCTTGTCAGGATCCAACACACACCCGACAAGTACTACCAATAACTTCATGGGATCATCCGCTCTGCCATCCGATCGCGGTAACAACAACAACAATAATAATAATAGTTACACTTGCATTGGTGCACCAATAGGGCATGGACTTGGACTTGGCAATAATGGAAGTAGCTCTGGTGGAAAACAACATTTGGATCGATTTCAAGATGGATTTTAGTAGTTTTTTTTCATATTATTTTGCTTTAATATTATCTCCTTGTGCTATGTTTAACTTTTTTGTTTTCTCTAGTCTTAATGATCTTCTTAATGTAGGATTATAATTAAAGTTTTGTACACTGACAGTGTAAAGAGGTTTAATTTTACATTATGATCAGTGTAATTTAACTGTTTATAGCAGGCTATCGCTCTATCTTTCATGACTAAATATGAAGAGTTACTTTTTCTTAGTAGAATTCATGTCTATATAACTCAAAACCAAAAGATACAAACATTGAAAGGAGACATACAACCTTACATCCTTTTACATCTTATGACGGTAGATAAATTTTTTAATATTACGTAAAAATTAAATAATGATGATTCATGACTCTTCATATAGCTCCGATCTCACTATATGAAGAGTTACCTATCGTTATTATTTAATTTTAAGTACTATTAAGAAATTTAGATACTGTTAGTATATAAAACTTAAGTTATTTAATGTAAAAGAAATGTGTTGAGACTTGAGAAAAGAGTTGAAAAGAGAAAACAAAAAACAAAAAACTGACAAAATGGGGTCAAGAAAAGAAAGAATAACTGTTTAATTTTTTTTTTTAGTGAAAACAGCTTTTGAGCAATTTGCACTCAAAAAAAAATCTAGTAGATGTACTAATTTGGCTTGAAGCTAGGGACCCTATTGGAGAGTAACTATATGGTACAAAAAACATGTTGTAAATGGAACTAGATTTTGCTCCTCTACATGGGACAACAAATTAGTTTGATTTCAACTCAATGTTACAAAACATCCCTTTTTTCCTTTTTTGTGGTATTATTGAAGTGTGTGACCATTTTGTGTGAAATCAAAATTAGGCTTGATCTTGGTTGTCTTGAAGATGAATATGATGGGAAGAAGTGGTATTTGGTAGTGTTGCCGACTTTAACATTTAGGTTTCAATATAATTAGGTCGGTATATATTTAGTTACTTGATTATATTATGTCTTAATATTTCTCTACCATCACGTATGAGCATGATTCTTTTTCATTAGTCAAGGTTAAGATTGAAAACTTTTCTCTCAAAACCTTTTAAGAAAATCAAGGTTAAAATTGAAACAAAAACGTTTGTCTATATATATCATACCCTGTATATCTCATTTTCAGTCCAATGAACCAAATATTTATATATATATATATATATATATATATATATATTAATAATAATAATAATAATCTTGTCTTTATTAATTCTCGTATTATAATTCTCGCTTTATATAATCCCGGTGTAACTTATTTGCTTACCAAACAACCCCTAAATTGAATGACTAATGAAGTACTATACATGGTTTAATAATATCAAACAAAAAAAAAAAGAGGTAGCATGCCGCACTAAAGCTCTCGCAACGCGTGGGATTCGGAGAAAGGCCGAACCACAAGGGTTTATTGTATTCAGTCTTACCTTATATTTCTGCAAAAAGCTATATCCACAGCTTGAACCCTTGATCTCCTGGTCACATGACAATAACTTTACCAGTTACTCCAACGATCTCCTCCAGTAATATCATTTTCTTTTTTAATCTTATGGTAAATTAACAAGTAAGAAGACTCTATATATGCATATAGGTTTTTTGAACTGTTTGTTTTAATAAGGGGTAGTTTTATGTACCCAAGAATTACCAAATTGAAGCTTAGTAGGGTGGCTGTGGGAAACATTTTTGCAGAAATAGCCAAAAGCTGCATATGATTTTGAACAAGTAGATATGAGAAGATTTATCAAGTTCCTCAGCTAGTCTATACTACTCTACTATGTGTCTGTAAATAAAAAGTACTCCCTCCATTTTAAATTAATTGATTTATTTTAAAATGGCATGGAGATTAAGTAAATAAATTAAAGAAGATATGTCAAATGTACAAAAATGTCATTTAATTTTGTAGCCTTAAACATGTGGAAAGTTAAAATTAAAGAGTTGCTAAAAAGGGAAAAAGGTTATTCTTTTTAGATTAACTAAAAAAAAAAGTAGGTCAAAAAAATTAAGACGGAGGGAGTAGAAATTAATAGCTCTAGCTAATAGCTATAGGGTGTCTGAATGAAAGCAGCAAAAGAAAAATGGCAACTCTATTGGCAGGTCAAACACTATCAACTTTTTTCATATTTATGGACACTAAATTAAACCTAAACATAATATAGGCCCTAACATAAATATATATAAAGATAAAGATTCTAATAGAACCAGCAACACCTGTGAATTCCATCATGGCACTTAAAACATAAAAGTACTTTAGTGGTAGTACTTATGTATTATCATATTGCTTTACTAATATAAGTCCATTGGTCAATTAAACTTGAGGGCCACACCCACACACTATAATTTGGAGTTATATTAAAGCATAGATTAAGCTAGATGCGCAAGGGGTTCATTCGGGAAAAAAAATTCTCCTAGTATATCCTCGATTTCTTCTTGTGTTTTATTTTTTAATTTTAAATTCTCTTAGTGAAAATCATACGTGCATGGCTCCGTCATTATCCTTAAGGGTTGTTTGGTTTATCATATTAACGAGAAATAATCACAACATAAATTTTTGTGTAAGTAATCCTACTCGATCTTTTGTCTCAGTTTACTTGACAAATTTTTCTTTTTAATATATTCAAAAAAGAATAAAAAATCCTATATGTTTCGGATCACAATTTTCAAAAGTCTGCTTTTCTTTTTTAACTGTGTTGCTAATACATTTCAAGGTATGTACCATCTCATATAAAAGTTTAACCTGTTAGAAAAAGTATATTTTATATTATACACCCCCCGTTTCATGTTTGTCTCCGTTTAAAAGAGAACGTCGTTTTTCTTTTTTGATAACTCTTTAAAACTAATAGCTTTCCACATGACATGTTTATTACTACAAGATTAAAGGGTTTTTGATACAGTACATTTACGTATCTTTAGTTTAAGATCACAAGATTCAAAAATCGAATGGATGATAGGACTCGTGATCAGATGACATGTTTAATACCACAAGATTAAAGGGTACGCATTATGATACATTTTACGTATCTTTAGTTTAAGATCACAAGATTCAAAAATCAGAAGAATGATAGGACCCATCACACATGATTTGTTTAATACCACAAGATTAAAGGATATATATTTTGATACATTTTACGTATCTTTAGTTTAAAACCACAAGATTCAAATATCAGAAGGATGATTAGACCCGTAATCACATGACATGTTTCATACCACAATACAAGATTAATGAGTATATTTTATAACATTTTTACGTATCTTTAGTTTAAGACCACAAAATTCAAAACTCAAAAGAATGATAAGACCCATCACCCGTGCATAATTTAAGTGTGTAACTAATAATTTCACGGTATTTTAGGGTTCACTAAACAACCCTAGAATTAAAAATGTCCATATGTGTAGGGGACCCTTTACTACTGTTGCACAAGTAGAGAGCTACAGAAACACTCAACGTTTGTTTCTTTGTATGAGCTGAAATCCCGAGACTTGTACTGATGAAAGGTACTACACTGTAGCTTGACAAAGATCCTTTAGCCTATATAGCCACTTAGATACCTACTACCTACCTAATCACTAATTTTTTTTATTAAAAAAAGACCATAATATTATTCCAAGATATGACTTGATATATCATATTCCCTTGTTAGTTAAGTTGGCTATGTTTTCTTCACTGTTTCTTTTTTTTTTGTACTTAAATTTGCTGCATTTATGTTGAGGGTTGTTCAGAAACAAGTTCTTTACCTCAATGAAGTAGTGATAAAGTTTACGTACACTCTACCCCTCCCTAGACCCCCCTTGTGAAATTTCACTGGGTATCTTGTTGTTATTGTTGTTGTTTCATCGCATGCAATTTATGTGATGTACTCTGACTGAACACACATTTTAAGAAAAAATGAAATATGTGGCGTAAAAAAATGAGTCAGGATTTCAATTTTATCGAGTTTAAAATTGACAAGTGAGACTTACTCAAGTGGTGGATCGGAGCACTTTCATTATCAACCGGTAGGTAACGAGTTTGAGTCATGCTTGAGAAAAAGTAAGAACATTATTGACTATTTGGTCGAATTCGTGTTTGAGCTTCTACCTCTACCCCTGATAATATTGGCAAGCGGTCTTGGAGTGACTGGTAAGTGCTCCTTCACCCTTAACCAGAGGTTTTGGATTTGAGTCCCCCCGAATATAGAGTCGCCTTTGTTAGGAAGCGTTTTACCCTCAATATGATACTTTTCGGTGCGAATTCAAATTTAATCGCGTTTTAATGTGAATATCAAATACTGAATGAAAACAAAAAAAAATGTGTCACATAAATTGAGACGAATGAATTAGGAATCTCGGAGGAAATGCAAAGGTGCAATTAGGTACTGCTAGATAGCAGAGACTACACTAAAAAAGTTGGATGAATAAACTGTCTAAAAAGATTTTGGGAAATCTGAATTAAAGAAAGAAAGTGCCAACAGCTAAAGTCGACCCCCACACACATACATAGATTCATAGAGTCAGCTTGCTGCTCATCATGCAAACCAACATTTTTATCTTAGGGATATGTTCAAAGCTGCTGCATTTTTCTCTTTACTTTCATTAAGTGTACGCTTCAGTGACCGAGTCAGAATTTTTAATTTATGAAATTTGAATTATAGTTACATGTGTTTACTTTTCAAATTGCTTGGAAATACTTTATTTTATGTCGAGGGTTTCTGTGAAGTAGGGGTAAGGTCTGCATATACACTCTATCCTTCTTAAATTAAACCTCACTTGTGGGATTACACTAAATATTTTATTGTTGTTTGTTGTTGTAATTATTTATGTTTACTGGGTTGATAGATAATTTTTATATATTTTTAACACAAAAACAAGGTTTGAGGTGAAACTATTGAGTTCTGTTGAACCCGTAATTATTACTAATGTGGCTCTGTCCCCTGTGAACACTCAGGGGTCGTTAGGTAGTTGGATAAGAACCAAATTATCCATGTATTAAACGATGTATAACTTATACGACGTTTGGTAGATGGATAAGAAATAAGTCATTCAGGTATTAAACTATGTATAACTTATACGACGTTTGGTAGATGGATAAGAAATAAGTTATTCATGTATGAAATTAGTACGATGTTTGATTTGTAATTTTAAAATCCACATAACTAATACATGTTTAAGTTATGAGGAAATTTATGTATTATTTATGCGGAGTAGAAGATTGAATAATTAATACCTGTATAACTAATACATGAATAAAAACTTAAAATGACAATATTACCCTTATCACTACCACTTGAATACTTTTATTTTCTTCCTCGAGCTTGCATTTTTTTTTATATATATGGACAAATCTCAAATGGAATGTTAATCAAGATAATAGAAAGTTGACCTCTTGTTGCTTGGGTATATGTATAAGTAACATACTCTCAAATTCAAATATTAGCTTTTTGTTTAAATTCTTGCCTTGATAAAAATGCAGGAAAAAAAAATACAAGCTAAAGAAGGACAAAGATCATATAATTATAAACGCATGTATTAATTTTAAAAAGTATTAAATATTGTATTAATTTTTAATATAATTAACAAATCTACATCCAAATAAATAATTTATGCATAACTAAATTCTGCATAACTAAGCCCTGCATAACTAATACACGTATTACTAATACCTGTATAACTAATACCTGTATAACTAATACTCACATTACTAATACATGCATATAATTAATACTCACATTACTAATACCTGCATAACTCTAATCAGCTACCAAACGACCCCTCATAGTGTAAAAGAATTCTAATATTTTCATCTATTTAAATTTATGTGTTTTACCTTCTTCTTTTTTTAGTTTGTTTAAAAAAAAATGACAAGCCTATAGTTAGTATTGTAACTCTTTTATTTCAACATCCGACATGACAAGATTCAAAGAATATTTTTGTTACGGTATATATATTTTTAGTTTAAAACTATAAAATTTGAGGTCTCCTTCTTTTTATTAAATTTCATCTCCAGTCAAACTAAGATGCATAAAATAGTTTTGAGCTGAAACTATTGAATTATGTTGAATTTGTAGCCACTATTTGTGTCTCCGCCCCTATGTACACTCACGGTATATAAGAATTTTAACAGTCCGTCTTTTTCGATTTATGTGTCTTACTCTCTTTTTTTAATTTGTTTCAAAAAAAATGTCAAGTCTACATTTAGTATCCATAACTCTTTTAATATTTTAACATCCCACATAACACTTAAGATCACAAAGTTGAAAGAATATTCTTATTAAATTACACACATTTTAATTTAAAATTATAAAATTCAAAAGTCTTCCTTACTTTCTTAAGTTACGTATCTGATTAAACTAAGATGCATACAATGAAATAAAGAAAATGTTATTGTAGCAAATTAAAGATAACTATAGGTAACTAATCATAATATATAAGTGTGACTAGTTACTTAATAAATCAAACATGTAACTTTGCTATAACAAGTTACTCCCTCCATTTGCAATTTATATGGTATCATTTAACTTGACGTATTAAAGAAAAAAGATTTTGAAACTTGCGATCTAAAATCAGCTTTAGATGTTTGTATGATTATGAATCACCTCATTAAGGATATAAAAAATTTAAAGTTAAATTGGTTTAAAATATAGAAAGATGTCATTCTTTTTAAAACATATCAAAAAAATAAACGTGTATCACATAAATTGAGATAAAAAACGTAAATTATACTATTACTGAAAAAAAAAATTACATTATTAATGTACATAAGTCAAATCCTTTTCCCAATTGCATATTCAACTAAGAAAGATTGGATGATGGATCTAACAGTATACCATGGATTTTGTACATTAGGTTATGATTTGTTTCCTGACTTTAATTTCTGGACCAAGACACTTATACCCACTGCCAAACAAGGCCTTACAGTAATTTCACTGTTTTTAACTTCAATTGGACATGTTCTTGCTAACCAAAACATAAAAATCTCTAACTGAGTGGGAATTTGTTGTTATTGTTGTTCTTTTCTTGTCATCACCCAAAAAGTAAAAAAAAATATGTTTATGTATATTTAGTCCATGAAAAAAAATCTAGGTCCACATGTGAAGAGACAAATTTCCCAACATATAATGTCTAAGATGGTAAGATTGTAAGACATTATAGCAATACAAATGATCTAGTGAGTATTTTGTTATTCTTAATCAGAGGTTTTGGATTTGACTTTTGGGAATAAAATCGACTATCAGGCTATGTTAGAAAGCATTTTACCCCTTATAAATGAGACCTTTTTTTTATAACCATGGTGTCCGGGCCAGCTTTAATTTCTCGCACCTCGATTAAATTCACGGGATATCTGCCACCTCCCACCAACAACAGGTTTAAGGTAACCTTGTAAGGCTAAAACATATGAGAAAAATCACCTAGCTAGTGTTTTTTTGTCTCTACTGAGATTAATTTGAACATGAGACCTCAGACCTCGTGATTCTTTAACCTACTTTATTGATTACTAGACCACACCCTTGGGTGCACTCCTTAATATGAGACTTTTCATCGTAAATCCGGACTTAATTAATCAAATCGCAATGTGAATACCTGACACAGATGAGAAAACCAAAAGACAATACAAACTCTAATATCCAACAAGACTGCTTGAAAACTTCTTAGTTTAATTATTTGACAACTATGAACGAACTCTTTTTCCAACACTTATAAAATAAACTCAATAACCTCAGTAGTACTCTTTGGCGTTGTATAGCGAGGGTTTATCGAAAACAGTCTCTTTATTTTCACAAAGATAGGGGTATAAGTTCGCGTACACCCTATTCTCCCCAAACTTCACTTATGAACACTACTAAAAAAATATGGAATTAGCTATGAAATTTATCGGTAATCCCTAATCCGTCCATCGCTTATTCCTTGTTTTGTTAAAGTAAAAATTATTACACTGAATATGTTATTATTGATATAACCTCAGTAGTACTAAAAACAATAGTTAAACTGGAGTCAAATATGAAAAATCTCTAGTAAACTAATGTAACCAACAATTAATGTACTACTACTACTACTACATACATAATAATTTTTTTTCTTTTTGTTTTAATTCTTAATAATTCTCATGATGTGTCAATATTATTGAAACCCACTGGTTAATGACTAGTGAGTATACATAAAATTCAATGGTAAATCCAAATACCCTTTTCTATATTCTGAATAATTCTGAAAAAACATTCACACGTACACATATAGATGAGCAAAAGTAAATGTATAAAATTGACGAAAGAATAATTTCCAAGAAGATACTAAATTCCAAAAACTGAGAGTGCCAATACATTTATACTTCATCAGGTAATAGATACTCTTTATTATTAGTACCACAATTCTGTATCATTATTCATTAGCTAGCTCTCGTGTGTGATACTTTATTTTATTTATTTGTTTATATTGCTTTGGTTTTTGTTTTTGATCAAAGATGCTTTACCCAATATTGCCCTTCTTCAATCATACCCAAATTAGCTAAAATTTCATCTCTTCTCCCCCAACACTTGCTTACACTTTTTATACTCACTTTTATTGTACTTTTCTTTATTTATTACTCTCTTCGTCTCAATTTATATGAGGTAATTTAATTTGACACAGAATTTAAGAAAAAAATAAATAATTTTGAAATTTGTGGTCTAAAATAAGTGATAAATGTTTGTGTGGCTATAAATCATTTCATTAAAGGTAAAATGGACATTTTAAAGTTAAATTGTTACTAAATATAGAAATGTGTCATTTTTTTGGGACTAACAAAAAAGAAAAGTGAGTCATATAAATTGGGACGGAGGGAGTAATGTTTTCATATGAAAAAATTAGGAAGTTTTTCACTATTTCAATGAGAATCTGTTTTTCACCATGTATTTTTTCAGTGAGCTGGTTCGATACGGTGGAAAATGAATGGAAAAATCATATTCTATAACACAGATTTCTCACTGATTCATGTTAGCACGAAGGAAAATGTTTTCCGCTAAAAATGTTTTTCCAAAAAATAAGCGATTATTTTATTTATATTAATCAGGAAGTTAGTAAGTACAAAATACTGTCCTATAAACATTTATATATAATCTAGAAAAATATGGAGTGGGGTGGAGGAAGGGGCGTTGGTTTGGAGGTTGGGAGGGAGTGGCATGGACGAAGCTAGCTAGGGCGAGTCACAAGGGGTTCATCGGAATTCCCTTCGCCAAAAAATTTCCTCTAAGTATAGATATAGTCAAAATTATTATTTTTATGTGTATATAGTGATGTTTAATCCCTCCGGGTTCTGTATGTGCTTATCTATTCTTCATATTTGTCAATTTTTCTAATTTTGAAAAAAAATTATTGTTTTCCAACTTAAGGGTGTGTTTGGTACTGACGGAAAATATTTTTCGAAAACATTTCTCCGTAAGATAATTTGTCACGCTATCTAACACTCATTGAATTATATTGGAGAGAAAACATAAGTGGGGAAAGATTTTAATTTTTCTCCCTTTTAGTGAAAGAATAATTTATTTTCACCAAAAAATAATTCTGCCCTACCAAACACACCCTTAAGTTTGATAGATACATGTCGTAGAGAAAACATTTTTAGTGGGTGCACTTTTATGCATGCAAAGCTATTGGTAGTCAAAGCTGCAAACATTTTTGCAAGAAATAGTGCTTCTTCACATCTAAAGTTTATCAACTTATGGGGTGACTATTTTTCTGATAAATTTTACGTACATTTTACACACACACATGCACCCCCAACAAACATGTAAATTTTTGTTACAACAATGGTAAAAAGATGATTGTGAATCATGCATATTTTTTGTCTTTCATGAATTAACGATAACATATTCGGCGTAATTTTATAATTAGTGAAATTTGGGTCCTGAGAGGGTAGAATATAAGCAAACTTATACCCCTTATCTTTGTGAGTATACGTTTTTCTTGGAAAACCCCTAAGATTTGGACCAAAACGAGTTATATCTTACCATGTAAGAGTTTTTTTTTATCAGATTGTCTTAGCTTAACAATTGGTATCAAAGCAAAACCGATTTAAGCCCATTGTTTGGGGGAGGGGGGCGTGATAGATTGATAGCGTGGAATGGGGTTTAATGTTGTGACTCATATTTTTTCTTTGGTTGTCGTAGAATATGATGTGGGTGTCACACAGTAAATCTCCGGACAAGCACATAAATCTTACTGCTGGGCCATGTAGTACTTTGCAATTCGCAGTGGATTATTGTTGAGTGTGAACTTGAAAGTTTCACATTATAAGTTCATGAGAAATAAAAGTTGCATATAAGTACAATGATGCAATAGCATCTTTAAGAGGTAGGCAAATAAATTGATAAAACGAACAATTCAATGTACTAAGTTCCCATTACACGTGTAAGGTTTGGGAAAGATAATTAAAACTATATGAATGGCACACAAATACATTGAATCTCTAACTCGTGAATCATGATAATAAGTCAGGTGGAACTTAGTTCGAGTGGGAGATTGTTGAGTATGTACTTGAGCAAAGTCGTAGTTGAAAAGAAAAATGAGCTACTTATAAGGTGTGGAATACTCGTACTAGTGTGAGAACTTTTGAGGAAAATCGTGCGACCTTGACCCAAAGTGTACATTATTATACTGTATTAAGAGAATTCTTGACTCTCTACCTCCCTTCTGAGGTAGAGATACGGTCTGCGTACAGCCGTACACTCTACCCCTTCCAATATACCCCACTTTGTAGAAATACACTGAGTATGTTATTGTTATTAAGAGAATTCTTGAACCGGTGTAGCTCAACACACATTTGGCCTCATGTATACGTATAGTCTTACCTTGCATTTCTGCTTCTTGATCCCGTGATGACCTCCTGGTTACACGACGATAACTTTTACCATTACACAAAGATTCTTCTCCATTAAAAAAAATACTCAAAAGAAGAAAAGGAAGAAACATGAGTAATGAAGATCTACATTGACCAATGGTAACAAGTTGGGATTCAAACGAAATTCAAGACGAAAACGACTAATCATTTGCCACAAGATATCATTGTTGTTTCAAAATTGATGCCACAACTTTAATCAATCATCATCATGCATCTTCATTTTATTTTATTTTTAAAAAAAATACAATTAGACCCAGAGACGGAGTCAGATTTTGAAGTGTATGAGTTCTGAATTTTTTCCCTTTTAAATTACCGGGTTCTAAATTAATAAGTTGTATATATTGAGTGAATTTCTTAAGACAAGTATAGAGTTTTAAATCAAAATTACTGGATTCAACCGAACCCGTATTTCAAAGCCTAGCTCCCATAGGGTTTTTGTACCTACTAAACTATAACACCTATAGCTTGTTACATCCTTATCAAATATAAAAACAAGTCTTTAACTACTGGCTTTTTCTCTCTGCATGCATAATATATATATGTACACTGTACATGTTGCATGTATAGATATATACTATTATTTGTCTTACACAATTTGTGTTTTATTGATGAAGTTTCATATAAGAGATTGTCCTTTTTTGAAATTGATGTAGTATTGAGTTTCATTACAAGAATGTCTTAGCAATTTTCACTTTTATATATATTAAGATAGACAAGAAAATACCTGCATCTATTTCCTGTTTCACCAGCTGCACGATTTGATTTTTTATGTTAATTTACTAGCTATACGTACGCATCTAATATTATACATTAGGGTTTATAAGTAATATAATGTCGATAAAAAAAGAATTATACGATCAGCCTCATGTCACTCAAAGAATATCAACAGGCCATGTATCTCTTTCAAATGTGAGATTTGTAATTTTTAAAGTAAAAGAAGTTACTCCTAGTTAGAACAACAGAAACTTTACTCCTTTTGTTTCAATTTGTTTGTCATATTTTTTTTAGTCCGTTTAAAAAAGAATATCTATTTGTCTTTCTGACAACTCTTTAATTCAAACTTTCCACATGACATGTTTAAAACCACAAAATTAAAGGATATTTTGGTGCAATTTACATATGTTTAGTTTAAGACTACAAGATTCAAAAAAAATCTTTACTTTATTAAACTCTGTGTCAAATCAAAACTAGACAAACAAATTGAATCAGAAAGAATATTATATGTCGATTTCCCATATGCCTAAGTTATGCGTTGTAGTTATTTGGTACTCCCTCCGTTCCTTTTTAGTTGTCACAATTTTCCTTTTGAGAGTCGTACAATAAGAACTTTGACCAACATATTAAGATGAATGTTTTCATCATATTGATATGAAAATAGTTGCAACGTAAAATACTTTTCGTATAGCTTTTGAATATTCAAATTTTAATTTCAAAATATTAAATTAATCTAATAAATCTAATTTAGCTTTAAAAATTAGTCAAATTGACTCTTGAGAAGCGAAACATGACAACTAAAAAGGAACGGAGGAGTACCAATGTATGGACATGGTAGTCGGGCAGATAACTTGATAGAATAATCAAGGTGTGCGCAATCTCGCAATTTGGCTCGGACATCATTGTTATACATCCAAAAATATATATACTCTCTCCAATTCATTTAACGTAAAAAAAAATTATTACATCGGGGGTAGGGAAGGGAATTACAAGGTGGAGAATTGAATCGTTATCAACAAGATGAAAATTTAGGTAACCAACCAACTGAACTACTAAGATTGCCTTGTTATTAAAGGTAAAATGAGAAGTTTCGTGTTAAATTATTTTCAAATATAAAAAGATAATTGAAGTTTGTTCTTGAATTTAGTTTGAACCAAGTGAAGCTACCATCATTTTGATGGATCCTTGAGAGGTAAATTGGGCCTTTTGAACAGTTCTCATCACTGAGCCCATTTACCATTAGGCATAAGCCTTGGGCTTTAAGATGGGCTCAAAAGGATCCCATGTGGCCCATTTCTCGAAAATGGGCTGAACGTTTGGATTGTTGGACTAACACAAAAATGATGATGATTATTGAGAAACTTTCATAAAGCACGTTTGGGAAGAAGGAGCGTGATTTGGGGGAGATATTGAGTGATAGATACAGGTTGCGAGATTTTAGGCTATAAATAAGAAAATAGTATATATGTTGTGCAATCCGCTAGAAAATTAGGAAATAGCGTATGATTGTGTAACTTTTTAAAATAGCGTGTGGTTTAATAGTTATACTAGGAATGTTTGCTTATGCAATTTTTCCATTTATTTAAGAAATCTATGTACAAAATTGACACTCTGGTCCTTCCTATCTCATTAAAGTGAATGAAAATGTGGTTATTGAACTTGTGATCACTACTAGGGACTAGTTTATACAAAAGTCCCTTTAAAAGGCCTTCACTTAGATTTTGTCCATATTTTAAAAAAATGTGTATAATATAAAATTGTTCTTCCAAATAATATTAAAATTAGGTCTAATGTTTGCTCATATATTTCTCAAATTCACCAATAAAACATTAAATAGTTATCTAATGTTTGTAATAACTTTAAAAAAAATAGATTGTGATCTATTTTTTTATCATAAAATTTTTAGTTAGCTCAATAAAAATCTTTAAATCGTGATCTAAATGATATATAAATTACAAGAAAAATAAAAAGTAGATTATTTACCAAATAATTATCTTGAGAAGGAATAACTGAATTTCTGCACCAGTAATCGTTATTTAATGCAAAAAATTAATTGTATAATCCTCATAGAAAATTTCTTAGTTTTCAGAATTTATCAATAACGAGTGATCAAACGTGCTATTAACCGTTTTTCTAAATATATTTCAGTGTTGGAATTTGTGTCCTATAGTTCTAATTTTATGTTTTTTTTTAATGAAATTAACAAATTGATGATACAGTAACTAATTTATTTAGAAAGAAAAGAAAAGAAAAAACCTCAAATAACCATCCCTAAAAAGGATAATCAGATGCACTAAACTTTCTCTATACACGGAATTTGAAAATAAATCAAATTATAAGAGTTTATTATACATATAATATAATCTTACCGTGCATTACTCGCATCTTTAACACATGAAGATGCTCTAATTTACGATGCCATAACTCGACTTCATTATACGAAGAAGCAATCAAGGCATGTGTGAAGGACATAAGACCAAAAGACGGGTATCTAATCTCATTCACTCCCCTGGCTTTTGTCTCTCACTGTCAGTGTCGATCCAGCAGAGTGTTTTCGTTGTTAGTGTTTTTTTCAGTCTCTACGCATTTCACTGCTCCACGAAAAATTCTCTATATTTCGTACATTTCCGATATAGTACGTTCCTCCTTTTTTTTTTACTACATAAAATCCACACTTTAACACCTGAGATTCTGTAATCAGTAGATACTTCTGCAAGAGCATAATCTATTTTTTGATTAAATATATTATGAGTTATTTCTATGACTCAAATCCGTAATCAGTCTTAGTACTATACAATTTTGCAAAAAGTTGTTTCCAACGCTCGAACCCGAACCCGTTATCTGCTGATGGTCAAATAAAAACTTTATCCTTACCCAAGCTCGACCCCTATCCGTTTAAGTGAACACATTCTTTTGAGTTCTCTTATCAACAATGGCTTCCCTCCTCTCTATCTCCTCCGCAGCGCCAACAACAAGAACAAATTCAATTGTTACCCACATTTCTTCATCATTCAAGGTACATTTCTTCTCTTTCTTTTTTTTCCAATTCCCCTCAAAATTATCTAAGTTGCGCGTACTCCACTTTTAATGTTGCACCCCTGTTGAATTCTCCAAAAATACACTCTTTTTTTTTTAAAAGAGTTCAAGCAACATAGAAAATTATACATTTTCATTTACCCCCATCAACTTTTTTTTCAGGGAAATACAAGAAATTTGAAGCCAAGTTCGAATCTTTTTCCTTCAATCAAGTTCAGCAAGTCAAGAACAAGAACCCCTTTTGTTGTTATTAACCAAGCTGCAAGTTTTGGTGTTCCTTCAGCTGATACTGCTACTGGGAGTGTGAGGTTTAGGCTTAATAACTTGGGTCCTCAACCTGGGGCTACAAAGAATAGGAAGAGGAAAGGTAGAGGGCATTCAGCTGGACAAGGGGGTAGTTGTGGTTTTGGGATGAGAGGTCAAAAATCAAGGTCTGGACCTGGTGTTAGAAAGGGATTTGAAGGGGGTCAAATGCCTCTCTATAGGAGACTTCCTAAGTTGAGAGGAATTGCTGGAGGTAATTTGCTAACATTGCTTCAATATAATTATGTAAATTGTAATCTTAGTTTGTTGGATTTAGTTTTTCTGTGTTTGTTTCTGTTTCTGTGTCCTGCTGCTGATAGGGGCGGAGCTAGAGGGACGGAAGGGGGTACGGATGAACCTCCTTCACCATTAAAAAAAACACATTTTGTATACGAGAGCAATCTTTTTAATGTTTATATAATAGATGTTGAATCCCTTAGTGAAAACTCTGCCTTAGACACTATTTCTGCAATGTTATAGTTTATCGTTGAGAGGAAATTGCTGGAGGTAATGTGTTAACATTGCTTCAGCATAATTTGCTAACATTCCTTGAGTTGAGGGTCTATCGGAAACATCCTCTCTAGTCTCTACCTGCCAAGGTAGGGGTAAGGTTTGCGGAGACTTCCTAAGTTGAAGTTGAGAGTTAGAAAAGGATTTGAAGGGGGTCAAATGCCTCTCTATAGGAAGCTTCCTAAGTTGAGAGGAATTGCTGGAGGTTATTTGTTAAAATTGCTTCAACATCATTATGTAATCTTAGGGGTCGTTTGGTCTGAGGGATAAGATATAATAATCCCGAGATAAAATACTTGATTATTTAATCAAGCGTTTGGTTAGGAGTAGTAGTTAGTCCATGGATTATTTATACCACCATTTATCCTATAATGACGGGATAAGTTATCCAATATATATGGTGGAATAACTAATTCCATGGGATAACTTTGTCTATCCCACCCCCTTTACCAAATGACCCCTTAGTTTGTGTTGGATTTAGTTTTGCTTTGTTTGTTGTTTGTTTCTGTGTCCATCTGCAGTGTTTAGAGTTTAGCATTAAAGAGTTTATGGATAAGTGCATTTAGTTTGTTATAGAATGTATAGCTTTAGCTTGACTATAAGTGCATTTATAGCTTTGCTTCAGCATAATTTTTTAACGTTCCTTGAGCTGAAGGTCTATCGGAAACATCCTCTCTACCTGCCAAGGTAGGGGTAAGGTTTGCGTATACTCTACCCTTCCCAGACCCCATGATTACACTGGGTATGATGTTCTATTGCTTCAGCATAATTATGTAATCTTAGTTTGTGTTGGATTTTGTTTTTCCTTGTTTGTTGTTTGTTTCTGTGTCCGTCTGCAGTGTTGTAGTTTAGCACTCAGGGCTTTATGGATAAGTGCACTTAGTTTGCTTAGCTTGACTATGTGTTCTTTTTTTTTTTTTACAACTATTGTGGTTCAGGCCACCTTGCGTGCACTTAATTTCACGGGGTACCTGCTACCTCCCCTCAGCACAAGTGCCGGATAACTCTATCCACAAGGCTTGGATAGATTGAATTGAACCTGAGACCTCATGGTTCTCAACCAACTTCATTAACAAATACTCCACTCGCTTGGGTGCACTATGTGTTTCTTTCTTTACAAACATTTTTATTTTTCTTCTGGTTATGTGTCACTACAGTGTCAAATTTGCATAGGATGATAAAAAATCTTCTTTGCATCTGGTGGAGATATGCATGTATACTTGCACAATACTAAGGGTTCTTCAGCTATACTGATGATTAATCTAAGAAATTTATCACAATGGTGAACATACTGCATTAAGAAACAAAGCAATGCACATTTAGACAGCATCAAGCAAGAATATCTTGATATCTGTCTTTTCTCATTTGCAAATATTCTGAATTCCTCATCCTTTTTGTCTTCTGCAATAATCCTAAGACTGTTACCCCTTATTTATACTCAAAGGAAAGCCTTGGTCGATATGAGAGAAATGTGCCCAAGCACCCAACCAGCTGAAACCTTTGTCAAAAAGTTTCTTACTGCAAAATGAATAGCATTCTAGGAACTCTCACTCAAACAAGGGCTTTCTATGTCGTAATGAAGAGTATCAGCGGACATAAAGTCGGTCCTTTCCTAACCTTCCCCTAGCGGGAGAACTTATCTTAAAAGAAGAAGGATTGAAAAGTTCATACTAAGGAGGTAAGAAGGTCCTCGAATCGAAGGCCTGTTCTTTCTTCGATTTGAAAAGAATGTCAGAGCCTTGACCCTCTATTCTCAGTGTGGCACTTGAGTAGTCTTCACTTTCCCTTATCCATAAGGTTGGCTTGCAAGAAGCGTGAACCAGGTCCAGGATTCGAACTACGAAGTGCTATTTTGTCCTATGCTGTTAACATTTTCTCTCTGAAAGCTAAAGTATTGCTCAAAGAAGGGACTCGTAGTCTGTTTTTGAGTATTAACATTCTATACACCATTCCAAGGGTTCTCTTTCAGCAACTAGGTGAAAGTGGATGCATAAGGAAAATTAAGAATAAGATAAGCCATTCTTTGGCCAAAATTTTCTCTTGTTGCAATACCTACTAAACTAAGTCCTATTTCTACTCATAGGCTTTGGAACCTGGTGCACTATAATATGTTGACATGTGGAATGACTTAACCACACAAACCTTTTAGGGTAAGCTTTATAGCTCCAACCTAGTCAAAGGGCTTGATTCCCTTTGTATAGTTTGGGTTGCTGGATGTTGTTTCCTCGTAGTAAATTGGACCAATTATTTTCGTCAATATGCCAAGTTGTTGGTATTACTAAGAGGAATCATAACTCTTTTCCTTTCAGCATAACTTGTATCCATTTGCGTTATGTAATGTTGAACCTTGATAGTCATGCCTGAAGTTGTGTGACATAAAAGAAGTTTCTACTTTTCTTATGCCTTTCATACTGATTAGACCTTGACATGTCTAATATTCATAACTTTGACTGTTTTAGGCAATTTTAACTTAATAATTGAAGTAATAGATAGTGCTCTTTATAAAACCTCCAATCTCGTCTTTTATTCTGTTTCATATGGTATTTTATTGTTTTGGTTAAGGATTTCCCTCAAGTCATGCTAATCTGACAAAATCAATCGTCAACTACATGTTTACCACCTTTCTGATTATCCATGTTCTTACATCACGTGTTGGCTTTCTCTCATGGTATTTTTGTTCAAAAAGTTAGCTAACCTATCTGATCAACCAAGTCTACCCCTTCACCAAAAAAAAATACTCGCAAATTTCTCCTCTTCGAAAAAATAAAGGGATGTGTGGGGTGCTGGGTTCTGAGTTGGCTCATATGTGATTGATTGCATCTTAAGGTTGCTTGAGTCATGGTTCTACAGCTGGAACATTTAATTTCCTTATTAGTTACTTTTTTATCAATCATTGCTATCACTTTTAGCCTAAGAAATGTGAACTGTTACTTGCCACTTTCTGATATGGTGGATAGTTTGGGTTCTGATTTTCTCTCGCTGCAATACCTATCACTTTCTGTAGATGTCAAGTGAGCTAAGTGCTGCATAGTTTGGGTTGTTTGTTGCTTTCTGATGTTTTTCCTCTCAGGGATGGATTCCCTTTGATGTCCTTTAAAACTACTTTTTTGCAACTTTAATGTTATTTAAAAAGATTTGAATAGAAGTATGAACTTAAAAGCATTTCAACATATCCAATGAAAAGAAAAAAGTTCTTTCTCTACTGTTGCTGGTGCTACAATGTCAAAGAACTGTTCCCCGTTTCACATTTCAGTTTATCATGCTAATATATGCATGTGTGTAAGCATATCAAGTTCATAATCTAAGCTCATTAGTTTACCCCGTGTAGATTGTCCGATTAATGGAGTACAATTTTGTTTGGTTATATATGCATATGTTATGCCAAACTCTAGCTAATCTGAGCATCTCAATATTGTAAAGGCATGCATGCTGGACTTCCCAAATATGTACCTGTGAACTTGAAGGACATAGAAGAGGCAGGATTTCAAGAAGGGGAAGAGGTGTCACTTGAGTCCCTCAAGCTGAAGGGTTTAATAAATCCTTCAGGGAGAGAAAGGAGACTTCCACTAAAGGTACAATTACATTTATTTTGTTGCATCTGGTTCCACAAAAAGTCGAATGCTTATTTTCATACTCCGTCACTTGATCAACTAAGTGAATTAATCTGGAAAGCTGGAATTACATGAGACATCATGACTATTTGCACTCGATGAAGTTGCATTTTCCAAAACGAAAAGAAGAGGAAGAAGAAAACACAAAGCTGTTATTCTGACATGAATTTCTGATATCATAAAAAATTATATTTGCATTAGGTCATGCTTTTAGACCTGGTTTGATATGCTTTACTTGAGCCGAGGGTCTATCAGAAACAACCTCTACCTTCTAAAGGTAGGGGTAAGGTCTGCGTACAAACTACCCTCCTCAGACCTCATATGTGGGAATTGGATTACACTGGGTATGTTGTTGTTGTTAGTGTTAGGTCATGGCTAATATCTTCCCTAGGGATTGATTAAGTTAATCGTGATATGAGACTTATGCTTGATATGGTGCTTGAGGATGTTACAGTCAGCTTTGGTGCATTCTGCTTTGGTTGTGTCTTCACTCTTCACCTTAGTGCTATTAACTAAAAGTAGGAAAAGGAATATTTTCCTCAAATCGATAAGGCAAAGTATCATTAGCTCTTGTTAAAACAGAGATTCAACTTTCCATTGTTCTGTTTCTTTCACGTAATTGGACATATCAAGGTTGTAAACCAGGGTACTTACTTTTTTGGACAGGTACGTACTTGCTCTAAATAATAAACAATATGTTCATTTATCTAGGTCATATGTAGCATAAGTTGAAAAACTATCTGCCTCTGTTGTCACTGTTTACAAATGCTAGGAAAAAAACAATTTTCTCTCTTAATGTTTGAAACGTTACGCCTTTTCAAAAAGAAAAAAAAAACAAGAAATTATCCCGTTCATTTTGATATTGAACTGTTAAAAAGGAAGAAATCATTACAATATGTAGTAGCATATTCCTAGAGTTATGGTTTATAATATAAATATATAAAGGTGTGGTCCTCCTCTCCTGATGTGATTCTGTGCACGAATTCTTTTCTAGTTTTCTGAAACCATAATATCCGTTGAACAATTTGGTACAGTTGAGATTCCTCTCATTGGTTCTCCATACCTAGATAGTGTCTTCCCCAGTTGGTTCCCTAGCTCAAGAGAAAATGGGGTATTGATGCTTTCCATTTTCCATAATAGTCTATTTCTTTACTTGGCCTGTGCATCCACTTGGAATAAGCTCTTAGACTTATATGTTTTTTCTAATTTTAAATTACAAATAAAGTCGTTAAATTGGTCATATTGAAAACAATTACTAAACCACCCGTTGCCTGGATTTTGGAAGATAGTATTGTATAGTACTTTCTTTGACTACCACCGTGCCACAGTAGATTCTTGCTGTTTGCTGAATTGACTTTTCTTCTCAAGTGAAATCTATCCCTTGTTTTTTTTTTGATAACTGTGGTATCCGTGCCAGCTTGGCGCACCTCAACTAGTTGCACTGGGTACCTGCTACCTCCCACCTGCAAAGAAATCGCCTAGTTTTTAAAAAGCGTTGGTGCCAGTAATAGACCATTAAGGTATAAATGGCTTGTGGTTTGAATTGAAGCTCATATCCAATTATATAATATTGGTTTCCTCGCGTCTCTAGACTTTATAATTTTGTATATATGTATGAAACAACTCTATCGTGGTAAAACACTTCGGGGTACCTGAACAGTGGAATCTGAAGCTTACTGTTCCATTTGTAGCACCTACATGGCTCCTCTCACAGGCTCACCACGTCTGTTAAGATGATAAAAACTAAACCTAGAATTCCCTCTTTTATCTTGTTTACGATAATGAGAGGAAAGCAATGATAATTGCTCGTTTTTCAGGGAATTTATGAATGCATGAGGTTTTAGTTCATATAATTACCTTGACATCTAATGGAGTAATAGTATTGGTCGAAACTACTGAAGTATACACGAACTGGTGGTAGAACTTCATTTTCGCGCTTATGAATGCATGAGGTTTTAGTTCACATGATTAAAGTTGACATCTAATGGAGTAATGATATTGGTCGAAACTACTGAGGTAACAAGTATGTACTTCCTCTCTAGACAGCATCTGTATGGACACCTAATTCATCATCAATTGACAAGTTCTCCATTACCTGCCAGCTAAATTAGTCAATTTAGTTTCCAAGTAAACTCATCAATGTG
Source organism: Jaltomata sinuosa (assembly GCA_003996215.1). NCBI lineage: Eukaryota > Viridiplantae > Streptophyta > Magnoliopsida > Solanales > Solanaceae > Jaltomata > Jaltomata sinuosa. The sequence goes on from QJPP01000008.1 coordinate 428,945, forward strand.
TACTTCATTCAATGTGGATTATGGTTGTAGAAATTGTCTGGATATATCGTCCAAGGCTTTGTAAGCGAACTCTTTTGAGTTCGTGCAGCTTCTTTGTGCAGGAATTTGGTTTAACGTCCAAGTGACCAACCATGCAACTGTGATGATTCGTTGGCTGTATAATGTAGTTTCTATCCATCGCCTATCTGTATTAACTTCCATAATATCTCCATTTCCAGATCTTAGGCGATGGTGAGCTAAGCGTGAAACTCAACTTCAAGGCCCGCGCCTTTTCATCGTCAGCAAAGGAGAAACTAGAGGCTGCTGGTTGTTCATTGACTGTTCTACCAGGTAGAAAGAAATGGGTAAAACCATCAGTTGCCAAGAACCTTGCTAGGGCTGAGGAATATTTTGCAAAGAAAAGAGCTGCTGCATCTGACTCAGCTGACCCCTCTTCTGCTTAAGTCAAAAACTTATGTTAGCCACACAATTTTTTTGTTGATGTTGTCACTCTTAAGAAAGGGGATGTAAAGCAACATATCAGAAAGTTTTTGGATTCTTTTCTCTTTAAGGGGCTTCCAAAATGTATTCCTATGTTTCTATTTTCTATGATAATTTGTTTTATTCAAGCATCCAAGAGCGTGACCTCGTCATCAATGAAGTGGGTGCAGAACTTGACTATATATATCAAGATTTCGAATGCTAGTAGCAACAAAAAAAGAGAAATTAACATAAATAGTCGTCCACCCGAAAGAAATAGGCTATAATTATTTTTTTTGGTTGAGCGGCGAAATATGTAAGAGAAATTTGCTTATGTTTTGGTGGGTAGAGTTACACGATATTTATGTTAGTAGGAGGTAGTAGGTATTCGATGAAATAGTTGAGTTGTACCCAAATTGGCCCAGATATTACTTGTCAGCTTCGGAATATCTACTTTTGTGATTAATGTCCTTCTCTAAAAAGAAGTGATCAAGGCTACCTCCTGCTTTTCACCTTGAAAGATTCCTTCGATAGGGCTATAATTTCATCGTTAGATCTCGATATCCACCCAAGAATACTACTCCCTCCGTTTCAATTTGCTTGTCCTATTTTGACTTGGCACGAAATTTAAGAAAGTAAAGAAAACCTTTGAATCTTGTGGTTTTAAATTAAAGATATGCCAAATGTATTAAAATGCTCTTTAATTTTGTTGTCTTAAACATATTTTGTGGAAAGTTAAAATTAAAGAGTTGCTAAAAAGGAAAACAAACGTTCTTTTTTAAACAAATTAAAAAGAAAAGTAAGACAACTAAATTGAAACGGAAGAAGTAGTTGATTTCTTTCTCATTTGCTTATCTCTAGACGAGTAGAGTTACACTGTACTTACATTGATGAGAGATGGCAGGGTATCCAATGAAGTAATCGAGATGCACTCAAGTTGATCCCAATATCGTCATAAAAGAATAATACTGTAATAATTTGTTGTATTCAATGTGAGCATGGTCCAGATGGTAGGTACTGGTGAAAATGCAACTTTTCAAACTTTAAGAATATATTAATTTAATTAAACAGTATTCAAAATAGAAGTAGTCTTCTAACTGTTGCTATCACAACTTTAGTTTTCCAATTGTTTTAAATATATTATCTTGCTTAGATGCAATGCACATGCCTTAATTTTTAGAATTTACTTTAATTACCAATTGACAGAACACCTCTAATTTGGAAAATAATTGTTCTTAATTAATTGAGAAAGGACAAATAAATTATAATTTCTTCTTTTATCTTTCTTTATCAATAGTTTTTTTTTAATGTAAACCAAATACCATTTGGAGAAAGGGTTAATTAGTTCATGCATCTAAGAGGAAATAACAGAACCCAAGAACAACATAACTCAAGGTGGGGTTAATTGCAAAATACTATTGATGCATAATTAACTATTTTTTATAACGAAGGATCAAAAACACAAATAAAGTATCTCGATTTTTTAAAGTTTTATATCTGAATTATTTTGTGTGAGATTTTCCTACCTAAACTATCACCAACTATTTATCAAAACACACCTTAACTATTAATTTTTCACTTTTCCTACCTAAAATATCACCATCGTTCATGTAGGAAAAATGAACTGTGTTTTGATAAATAGTTGGTGATAGTTCAGGTAGAAAACCGCACAACTAATAGTTCAAGTATGAAATTCAATAAATCGAGATACTTTAACTGTGTTTTTAACCATTAACTCATTTTTTTAAGCTCACTTTGAAAAACTTTTACAACCCCAAACAATGTTTTCAATAAGTCTTTCTGAATCGGAAGAGCAAGAATTGAAACTACAATTTTTTTGTTTCAATGACCCTAGGTTTTAGGGAGGGCTTTTTAGAGGAATTGTACAAGACTCTTTAGAGGTAAATTATTTTTAAAGAAACAAGGATTATCTTACATCATGTCATTTGATTACCCCCAAAAGGAAATTAAACAAAAGGAAATGACAATGTGTTTTTAGTTTCAATTATTTTGTTTCTCTCTTTGCCCTACACTACAAGAAAGTTTGTTAGGACATTATAGTCATGCCCACCCAAAGATTTTGAGGGACATAATTTTGTAGTGGCCAAACTTTGATAGCCTCATCTAACTTATTACTACTCCCTCCGATTCGAACCACTTTATTGGTCGCGTTTTTGGTTTATACGTCCCTTAAGAAAACCAATAACTAGAGTGTAATTTGATTAAATTATCCTTACTTAATACTTCTCTTTTTTGCATTGCATTAATATCTTTCTATATCTATGACTAAGAGTAAAGGTGGAAACAAACAATTAATTATACCTTGATTTTTAAAAATGACGACTATTTTGAATCATTTATTTTTAGTAAGGACGACAAGTAAAGTGATATGGAGAGAGTATTGAATATAGGAATTGAAAATTGCACAATTAAGTAGACTTTTTTTTTTAACCCTGCAAGAATGGGTGGAAAAGGGAGCCAAACTTATTGTTTGCTTTATTAAGGAAATTAAGCATGACTCAAAGGCAATAACATGTGATCATTACTAGATATGTCTTTTTCTTCACCTAATGAAACCATCAAAGGGCCAGGCAAAAATGGTTACTTTTATCATCAAATTCACTTTATTTAATCATTGGAATTTTCTTTTTGTCAAGAGCCATATTTCTTGAATAATAATAATAATAATAATAATAATAATAATAATAATAATAATAATAATAATAATAATAATAATAATAATAATTGGGATATTCAGATTAACTTGTACGCACTTCAACTAATTTGATGGAGTATTTATTATCTTTCATCAGCACTGGTACCAGATAGTTCTGTTCATCAAGGCTTGGATAAATAAAAATAAATTACCTAATATTTTTTGTGTTTGTTGAAATTTAAACATGAATGATTTTCAACATACTTCGTTGATCACTGGGTCATATCCTAAGGCTTTTGTCAAAAGCCTTACCTCCTTTCCATTTTATAAGATTGTGATTGAATAAGCACAAATATTAATTAATATTATAATTACAAGTTATATGTTGTATTTATTTGATATAGTGAATGATAATGTTTAACTGTTCAGTTGAGTAGCTAATAGAAAATTATTACATCCAAGCTAAGCTCAAAATCGAATAGATAAACATATTTGAATTCTTATGATGTGTGAAATTGTATAAATTAATATTATTAATAGAATGATGTCATGCATTTTTTTTTACGAGAGAATTCGTCGTCGCTATTCTTCACAAGATAAATCATGTTCCAATGTAATAGTCCGCAACCACACAGAAAAGGTGCGATGAACTCGACCGAAAAAACATGTGTTGAATTTTGAACATGAAATCCCCATTTGGGAGATTACCTGATCAACCAACTCAATCATTGTGATATTTTCTCTTATTTTTCAAAGATATTGTCTTCTTTAGTCAATCTAAATGAAGACTAAACTTAGATTTTTTTATTTAATCATAATTTTGCCGGGGTTAAGTGACCTAGTAGGACAAATTTTCATTGTGTTTCTCTTCTTCTTCTTTTTTTCTTCTTTGGTTGGAATTATGTGTGACATGGTTTATCATTGAACATAACATGATAATGACTTAACATTTAAAAATAAAACATGAAAAGAAATCACTAAATAAAAATTTAAAACGTCTTGGCAATTTCTTTCTACTTTAGAAATTGACAGTTCAAAAAACAAACCGTCCACGTTGAGGCTAAATAGGAAGAAAATTCAAACGTCATATGAATATTAATTGAATTATAAACCTTATCAATAAGTCACATTTGCTTATCCACTAGCTTAATAGTTACTAAATACAAATTCTAGAAAATAGTAATAGTTGCATTAAGACTTTAATGGGTTGTTTAGTATACTACTGGACAAGCATAAATAATTGATTCCTGTTTGGTTAATAATTCTAGGATAAGTTATATCAAAATTAATAATTGTATAGAGATAAGTTATCCTTAGCAGTAGGGTGAAATAATAGTATCGAATTAATTATCTCTGGATAAAATAATGAGAATGATTAAAATGCCCTCGAAGTCCCTCAAATCCTTTTTCTAACTAAACAAGGTGGAAGGTGTTTTTGTAAACAAATAACTTCTTCTTAAAAATTATGAATCGAAGCATATAGATCCGTAAATAAATTTATATGTATAGTCACTTTAGTTGCAATGCATGTTATTTTTAACTTAACTTCAAAATTCTCATCTTACTATTGATGAAATGATTTATAATCACGCAAACTTTTAAGGCGACAAATAAAAATTATGATGGAATAATAAGTACTCATACATTCATTCTTAGTCAGAAATTTTAAATTCGAGCTTTGAATATGATATCCTCCTTGTTAAAGAATGTTCTAAATCTGATGTGAAACTTTTCGACGTGAATACTGGGCTGACATAAAGGTAGATCCTATGGACCATTGTGTGCTTAAATTCCAAGTTTTTAAGAGAGGTCCACACACTCCACAATTAGCACCAAAAAATGAGTGCTGGAAAATGCAATTTGCTAAGAATGATGACTAGGTATTCTATCTCTTCTTCTTGTTCTTTGCTGCCATCTGTATATTAAGTAGTACTTTTTTTCCCAATGATAAAAGGCAACAGAACATGTTCTTTAATCTTTTTGGAGGCTCCCACAAATCTCATTCTGATTTCCTTCCAAAATACTTCATTATGGGGTCCCATTATTTTATTTTTTTCTCACTCGATATCCTCTTATCTTAGTCGGGGTCTATCGAAAATAGCCTTTTTACTTTATTTTTGAGGTAGTGATACGAACTGCGTACACTCTATCCTTTCAAGACCTCACTTTGTGGGAATATATTAGGTATGTTGTTATTATTGTTATTGTACTCGGTATCCAATATTCATATTAGAGTTCGACTAATCTAGATCATGCACTGCATGGCTCATTCTGGGAGAAAGGGGGCGCTTCCAACAAAAAAAAAATCATACCTAAGAATTGGCTTGAAATCTCTAATTAAGAGTGAAGTAGTCTCACCACTCCATCGCAACTCATATTGATCATTATAGGGTCCCATTATTTGTCAGTAAACTCAGTATGTTGCCTCTTGTAAACCTATTTATATTTGAGGTATTTGTACATAATTAGACCAAGTTGTTTTATCTCTAACTTTATGTAAATAGGGGAGACTTTTTTTGTTGAATTCTTGTATCGAAATTCATTGGCTCAATTAATTTGATTTTGTGCTATGTAGAATTCATTAAAGAGGGAAGCCTCTGTGTTTGTTGGATGTAAAGTCTATCTTGATCGTTGAAAAGCAAAAAAAAATTACATATAAAATGTGGTGATGCTTTTAAAGGTGCGAAGTCTTTTGAAAAAAATCATGTTGGCTAATTGATCACAATATTGACAATACCACAATATGTATAAGAGTATCTATGAATTATTTTAATCCAACAATTGATATCAGAATAGTGATCGATGAAACGAGTAAAGAGATAATGGAGTGATTGCATGGGCGTGGCCTAGTTCTTTTTTCGTCTACAAGCCGGTTTACTACATGTACTTGTAGCTTTGGAGACACATGCATAAAATGGAAGATAATGTACTTTGATGGTCACAAATATGCGAATCAATATGGGTAGCACATAGTTAATCTCCATATAAATCGGTGAGGTAATGTCATGTGAAGAGATTGTAGATTGTGTCAGGAAAGTTTCACCTTGATAACCGGAAGAAAAAAAATGCATATAAGGTGCAATATTATTACACATAATTATATATATGGACTTTTGGCTTGGACCTTTTTGGAAGATTTTGAGAAAGAAAATTTACTTTTAAAAGTTTTTTAATGTTCTCTAAAATAAACATGGGCTTCACGTACAATGAAAATTTAATAATGGATCCAAATTTGATTAATTTTTTTTTATGTTTAGATCTAAACCAAATTAATTCCATTAAACCAGGCAATTCCTATAACAGGTCCCAAACATGTTCGATCTCTGCTGCATTTTAATTAGACATAATAAAGTAGGTTTATAATATTATATATATAATTGTACGGTCAGAGAATTGAATAAACATAATGTAGACTTATGTATAATGTAGACACAATAAGTTGAATAATTTGCCAACTATTAATATTCAAAATTTTCAAGAGCCAAATTTATTTGAATATTTGTTGTTCATTTCAAGTACAAAGACAGTTGTAAACAGCACTACACTAAAAGTTAATTAATGTTCAATAAAATTGAATCAACTTGTAGCATAATAATTTACTTTACTGTACTGTTAAAAACAAAAAATAATTAACAAAGTTAATGTTCCATGGGGTTACTATTTACTGTTTTTTTTTTTCAAACAGGGGTGGAGCTACGGGAGCAAGTCCAACCCCCTTCGATAAAAAATTACATTGTATATTTAAAAATAAAATTATTTTTTTATGTATATATATAATAAATATTGAATTTTTGACTTTTTCGTATATTTACTTTTTCATATTTTGATTTCGCCACTGCTGCTATATATTGAAACTAAATATAATTCTTTTAACTACAAGGATACTTTTGTAAATATTAGTTTAAATATATTAAATTTTTTCTCTCACTTTATTTTTAAATACTATACCAACTCATCAATAGTCTAAAATATTTTTAAAAATACTATGATCAAACACAACTTCAATTCTATTTTCAACTTTAAAATAAATATCAAATAAAATAAATAAAATGAATACATTTTTAATTTTTATAGTCAAACAGGTCATATATATCCTCAAAAACATTTTCCTTGGTACCCAACACACTTAAAAGGAAAAGAAGATGAGATGAGATAAAAGATTTTCAATAAAGGGGGAGTGGACAGTTATCGTAAATATAAGAAAATGGACAAGTCGAAACGTGGCGGAATCCAACGGCGTACACAGAAATAGAAACAAAGAAAAAACCACCCAAACATGTCCTTTCTGAATCCTTCTTTATTTCTTCTTTTCTTCAATCAATTCCATCTAAGCTCTAATATTATCCTTCTAACAAATATCAAAAATCAAAAATCCAAAGCTTAATAGAGTAAAAAGTCAAAAATACTTTAAAATATCTCAATTTTTGAGTTTCATATATTTAAAAACTATTAAGTATGTGAGTTTTCTACATTAATTATCTCACTAAATATTTATCGAAACACACTTAATTATTATATGTTTGAGTTTGATACCCAATATTTCAGGTAAGAAAAGTGAATAATTGATAGTTATTTCTATAAGCATTTGGTGATAGTTCAGGTAGAAAACTCACACACATGATAATATTTTTAATATAATTTCAAAATATATAACGAATTAAAACGGAGAAGAATACTAAATTTTTCGAAATGGGTCAGCTCTCCTCGTCACTTTAGTTTTTTAACTGAAAATACAAGGTAGCATTTTATTAACCAATAGAATTAATTTATTATTAAACAATTATTGAAATAGCCTTTTGAATAGAATAAATTTATTATTAAACAATTATTAAAATAGCCTTTTGAAGAGAATTTAAGACAAAAAGTTAACACTCCAACAAGGTTTGAACTCAAGACCTTGAGTACGACATTTGATATTGTAACCACCAAGCCATGAAGCAACTTACAACAGAAAAGGACAAAATTTAGACCATGAAGATATGCGAAGCAGGCAACCGCCGCCCACACACTAAAGCTACCAAATCAGCGCAGCTAAAAAAATAAATACGCCCACAAAGATTCGAACACAAGACTTCCTACACGAAATTGACATCTTTAGCCACTCCGGTAGAAGCAGGTTGGACGACCTCCACCTGCTTCTGCACGCTTCTATATATTAGAATTAAATATTTTAAGTTATTTATTATTGTTATTTATAAAAAAAATTATAAGTTTTAGATAATACATTATTCTCGTTGACACTGATAAAATTTGGAAAGTCAACCAAATTTTTTATATAGTTTTACATATTTTAAGTTGTTAATTATTGTGATTTATTTATAGTACTTTCTACGTAATATTAAAATAATATATGTTATTTTCTCTGTCCCAATCTATATGACATTAATAGAATTTGGAGAGTCAATCAATTTTTTTTATATATCGTTAAATATTTTATGTTGTTAATTATTGTGATTTATGATACTTTTTTTGTCATTTTCAAATAATATATGATACTTTCTTTGTCTCAATTTATGTGGCACTGATAAAATTTTGAAAATCAACAAAAATTTTATTATGTCTTTTAAATATTTTAAGTTATTAATTATTATAACTTATAGTAATTTTTATGTAATTTTTAAATATATAATAAATTAAATAAATAAGACAAACAAATTAAAACGGAAGATAAATATTAAGAAGAGGCGCAAGCTGGCAGGACGACCCTGACCTGCTTTAGCGCTCTTCTATATAAGAGAAATAACCCCCAAAAGAGGCAAGTACGTGGAGAGAAGTACGGTCAAAATAGTCTTACGTATGCGAATTCAAATTGATTGGGACTCTAATAATAGGCGAATAGAACAACGAATGAAAAAGAAGAAGAGATTTTCAACTTTTCATGTTTTGAGTCTAACTATTCGGCTTTTGGTGTTCGACTTTCACTTGTTAGAGTATTTTTTATATGAATTTGACAATATCTTACATCATGTTCTTCCATCAATAAACTTCTATCTATTCGTGATATATGTTGGTAAAATTCGAATGCACTGGATATTTTGAATTGTGTGTTTCAGTCGTAATTGCAACTGTAAATCTTTCTATGTTTGAAACACATAACCGACCTTTGATGATTTGATCTAAAATTGCTATCACAACACTAATCATAAAATCATTTTTCAGAGTCACGTCTTTTAACTTAAAAGGTGAGGATTTTTGAAAGGATAAAAGTTATTCGGTATGCTAATTTCTCATTCACAAATCAACTTTTTTCGTAAGTTACGTTCTTTTTTCCAAAAGACGACTTTAAGCAACTTTTATTTTTCCTATTGAGATCGCCCAAATATCCAAGTGGGAGCTCTTGGCTATCCACAACCTTGACTTTTTAAAGAATCACATTCCTATGTTGTAGGACTGTGATTCAGTTGTCCACGGGTAGGTTGATTTATCCTTCTAATTTCACTTTCGATAAGAAATAGAAAAATTCTTATTTTATTTAAGAGTACCAAAAAGGAGAAGAATAAACATTAACCTTGAATTACCAGAACGTTATAAATATTCGGTATCTTGCTCGAGGAAAAGGCTACAATTCACACCGCTTTCCTCATGTCAGCAAGCTCGGGGTCTAACCTCATCCTAAAACTACTTCTCCTATGTTGTTGCTCCCTTTGCTAGCCCCCTCCCTCGAAACCTTATGATGATGCAAATTCAAATCAATTGGGATGCTAATACGATTAGCAAAGAATGAATGAAAAAGAAGAAGAAGAGGCTTTCAACTTTTCATGTTTTGCGTCTAACTATTAGGCGTTTGGTGTTCGAGTTTCACTTGTTGAAGTATTTTTGCTTTGTATTTGACAATATCTTACATCATATTCTTCTATCAATAAACTTCTATCACGTCGTGATATATTTTGGTGAAATTCAGATGCATTGAATATCTTAAATTGTGTGTTTCAGTCGTAATCTGTAAATCTTTCTATGTTTGGAACACAAGACCGACTTTGGATGGTTGGATCTCAAATTCCTATCACTCACGCCAGTCATAAAATCATATTTCTGAATCATATTCTTTAACTTAAAAGGTGAGGATCCTCGAAAGTATAGAAGTTATCCGATATGTTAATTCCTCATCCACACATCAACTCTTCTCGTAGATTTTTTCCTCCAAAAATTGACTTTAAGCAATCTTCATCTAATTTCCTATTGAGATCCCAAATACCTAAGTGGACGCTCTTGACTATCCACAACCTTGTCTTTTTAAAGAATTTCATTCCTATGTTGTAGGACTTGTAATTCAGTCATCCACAGGTGGGTTGATTTATCCTTCTAGTTTTGCTTTTGATAAAAAATCGAAAAATTCTTATCTTATTTAAAAGTATCAAAAGTAGAAGAATAAACATTATCTCTATTGAAGTTCCCCTTGCTAGCCCCCTCCCTAAAAAACTCTTGATAATGTGACTATCACCGATAAATTGCTTCAGATTCATATTAAAATCAAAATAAATTATACAAGTAACTAACTCCACTCATATTTGTTTTTATCTATTTTACAATAATAATAATAATAATAATTAAACTCCAAACTAAACATTCAATTAATTTCTTAATAAATATACAATACTTTACAAAAACTCTTAATTCATAAATGAATCAAAATATGCACAAATGTGTATGTTACCAAGGTCATAAGAAAATGGAGACTTTGGTGGTGATCCTTCAATTGTTTTCTGTGCCATGAATTTTGTTTTCTCAAAATTGACCAAGACAATTGTATTTGTCCTTGCAGAAAGATCTTTCAGTAGACGAAAAATTCATCGATAAAGATTGTGATAAAGTTATAAGTATTTTTCTATATTTAATTAATATTTTGGATTTGAATCTTATTTATACAAAGTCACGAAGAGTACTTTATTCTCGATTATCGATGCAAATTTAAATTTAATACTAATTTCAATGCATATTGAACACTGTGGATTCAATGCATATTAAACTTATTCTACTCCACTGTCCATTCCACCATGTTGAGAGGCTATTTAATGGGAAGATTGATTCTCTTCTTCTCGTTGGGATTTGGGGTTATCGTTTTTCTAATTTCTTATCTAATTGAGTGTGAAATATTACCTTTAGATTTATCAAGAGCAAAAGAAGAACTACTAGCAAGATATCAAATCGAATATTTAAATGTCAAATTAGATTTAATTACATTATTTCATATATGAATTTACTAGTTTCTTCATTACTCGTAAAAATTCTTTAAATAGGAGGTTGAAATCTTTCTATGCTATACACATTAGTCGTTGAGCTATTTGACATAAATAAAAAGGGTAAAATCTTTAGAACAATTGGTATCTTCATTACATTATTCAAAATTTATTTATTTTTTCTCATTCTTATTGCAACGAGATAGACTTTGTCAAAGTTGGGAATAAACCAACTATTAAATCTTGGATGAAAGTTTCTTTTACCTATTTCTCTAGGTATTTATTATTGACAACTTCATTCCAACTTTTTTCGGGGTAAAAGACCATAATATTTTAGATTCGCGACTTCATGTCTCAAACAAGAAAAACAAACATAAAATCTTTTTTTATAAATATTCTCCTTATGATAACGGAATTCATAAATTATGGTTAATAAATAATACGAGCCGCCATATAGATCGGCCATTATTGTATCCCACGCAAATTATTCGCCTATAACTATTTAATACCCCTATAAAAAAAATTGTGGAAACTAGTATTAGAAACTAAGGCATCTATATTGTTATGACGAACAACTTGTTAATTAATCGAGAATTCCAATCATGAATTCGTTTATTCTGTTGCACACTATTTTTAGCGTCAAATTATTTTATAACGTATAAGAAAAAATAACTTTAATATAAGTTAGAAATTAAAGAAATTTTTTGGAGTAATTTACTATGTTTAATTGTTACTGTAATAAATATATGTCATATTTTTATTTAATTCTGTTTTAATTAAATTTGGCCGACTTAATAAAACGAACTGCCGGCCACAAAACGACGACGTACCATAACATGCCACGTGGGTTCTTCTGACAGAGAGTACAGAGTTTAGGTACCTGTTAGCGGTTAGAATTGAAGTTAGGAGTTAGGACTAAGGACCACGGTTAGCTAAAAGGTTGATAACAAATAAATATTTTTAAATGACTTAATAATATTTTTTTTCCTTTTTTATAATATTCGATTAAGCATTATTTGATTTTCAATTAGTTGAAACACACTTTTAATTCATTTGGTAATGAAAATTAATAAGATAGTCGAATGTTGTCTTACTATAGAGCATCGTGTTTGTTGAAGACTTGTAGTGTTAATCTTATTTTTATAGCTTCTTGCTTATAATATACGCTTAATACATAAATGTGCTCTTTAATTTGGTATCAGCTGGCATTTATGTTCTCCAACAAGTAAACACTTAAATTTGTATAAAGTTAACAAGTAGACACAATGTTCGATGTGATATTTACGTGACAGTTCGCATGAGATTGTGTAGATGTCATGTAGGACGCGTGTGTCTATTTGTTCAACTTTATATAAGTTTAGGTATCTACTTCTGTACACTCAAAGTTGGAGAACATAAATGTTAGTTGAAGTCAAGTTAAATGACATATTTATGTATTATGCCTTTAATATATGTTATTGTCTTTTATCTATTGTGTTTCAGTTATCATACTAATTTATTGTTGTTCCTTTTTGGATACTATGTACTCCTCCCCATAGAGTCAAATGGCTTTTCGCTCCTCTTCGAAATAGTTCATTCAACTGGATTGTGGATATAGCAGGATATAACTAGGTGTTGGCACCATCGCTGATCTCTGATTAGCATTTCAATATTTCGAAGCACACATCAAATACGCAAAGTAGTAATTGACATATCAATTCTCTTTCCACAATGGCAAACTCCTTGTTCATACTTAGATCTGCTCGAAGAATAGTGAAAGAAAGATCTCAAGGCTCTAAGAATATACCACTCCCGATACTCTTTCTCCGTCACCTCTATCTCCAAATCAACAGTTATTTTCTTGAATTTTATCCAAGTTTAAATTAGATAAATAAATTAAAAATAAAAGGAGTTATAAAATATGTTTTTATTTACCCCAAGAAAAAAAAGTCGATAAAATTTTAGTTAGGAGTGGGTACGAAAAACAATGTGATTTCTCGCGGGAGGCACCGCCTGCATGACCCATTAAAATATTAATTAAAATTAAAATTAAAATTAAAATAATACTCTATTATTAATTTTTACGCTCTCTTTATTTTCTTTTATATATTAAAATAAATAAATAAAAAGCATTTTGCAGGTGTTGCAGATCTTGCCTCCTATACACGAATTTTCTCTCTCTTCTTTTTTCTTTTCTTATATAAAAAAGAAATAATTAAATTAATATTATAAAGTTTTGATATTTTTCTCTTTCATCTTGTGTGTTTTTTGCATATATAAAAAGTCATATAGCTCCTCCATATTATCCTTCGTTACTCTTTGTCTAAAAAGACTGACCGTTTCTTCTTTATCTTTCTCTCTTTGATAAATTCCTCCTTTAAGAGGAACCAGGTTCTTCACTTTTCTGTACAGCTCCGTTCAAGTAAGTTTCTCTCTCTCTGTATGAGTGCTCAAGTTTTTTCGAACTGTTTTGGAAATGATTCATTTCTGTATTCTACGGTGTTTTAATTTTGTTGTTTGAATTTGTTTTGTTATTGATTATTTTAGCTGATTTTTTTGGATATTTTTACGAGTTTTTATGATTTTGATGCGTTTTTACCAAAAAAAAAATATGTATGTAATTGCCGGAGTTTATGATTTGATGAAAATATAGCTTGAAAAATACTTGAAATTGATTTGGAAGATTTTTATTATTTTGGTGAAGAGATTGCTTTTTCATGTGTTTGATGCGTTTTTACAAAACTTATGATTTGATGAAAATATAGCTCGAAAATACTGAAAATTATGTGAAGATTTTTATTAGTAGTTTTTCCTTTTTTTGATGATTTTGCTGAAGAAATTGCTTTTCGTGTGCTATATGCGTTTCTGGAAAAAAAAATCGGCTGTGCTTGCGTTTTGATGCATAATATAGCTTGAAAAATACTCTTAAAATATGTGAAAATCGAGTAGATTGAGCTGTTTTGATGCGATAATATAGCTCGAAAAATACTTGCAATCGAATAGATCGAGCTGTTTTTAGCTGATAGTTGATTAATTAATTTTCGTTGCAGTAATCTTTCGTGGAAATTGAATTTCCGTCTGTTCCACTTACCTAATTTGTTGAAAAATCAAAGAGGAATCGTAGATCTGTGCAGAAATTATGAAGATTTCTAGTTTTTTTTTCAGTCGAATACATCTTTGATTTCTCCGCAAAATTGTTGAAGAACTTCTCGAAAATTCCATAAATATTTTCGGCGTTTCTGCAATTTGATCTTCTCAATTTTTTTTGATTTTTTTTTCTCTAATTTCTGATTTTGCTGGCTTCTTCTTCGTTGTCTCAACGAAAAGGTCAAAAATCTCTCGCTTGCGTATCTCCGCAAACGATTCCTTTAATCATTTGTCCAGATCTGTGAAAAAATTCTTCATATAGTTCGTATAAAATTTATAATTACTTCAGATCTGTACCTAAAACTCTAATTTTTTTCCCGAAACAGGTTTTTTTTAGTTCAATTAGAGATGAAGATGAATCACTGTGCAATTCAACAAGGTGCTTTCTCCGCCTGTGAAGATATGTGGAGTTCCGTTTCTTCGATTTCTGATAAAAAAGACGCCGTTGTTTGCCCTAAGCCTCGACGTCTCGGACTTTTGAACGCCACCATTAACGAACCTATCAGACCTCTCAGATGGCATGTTAGGTAAAATTTCCATTGCTGATTGCTTTTAGTTAGTTTTCTGAAGCTTTCTGGGTTTTTTTCGAATTTTTTTGGTTAATTTTTGATTTTTTTTGTCAAACAGCCATCAGCAAGAGCTGTGTGATTCGAGAGCTGGAGCTGATCTATTGGATATCATCCTCGCAAAGGTAGGTTTATTAATCGCTTTTAAATTACTTTACGTAACGTAATATATCGTAGAGATGCGTACACCCACTTGTGGGATTATACTGGGTATGTTGTTGTTGTAACGTAGTTTGTCGATGTGGAGTCTATCTATTTGACGAAAGTGGAAAAATATCAAAATATGATGTTCAAGTAAAATGAAAGTGAAAAAGAGAACGTTTGTGTGGACGTATTGAAAAGGGCTTTTGTCCAAGTGTGTGAGCATCATGTACTTGTCATTGTAAGCTGTTAGATTGGTGAAAGTTCATCTTATTCTGTAATTTGAGTGGCTTAGAATGAATTGACATGTCTTCTTAATTTTGATCAACTCCGAGGCCTATCGGAGGCAGCCTCTCTATCCCGCAAAGGTAGAGGTTTGTGTACATCTTATCCTCCTCAGAACCCATTTATAGGATTACACTGGTGGTTGTTGTTGTTGTTGTTGTTGTTGTTGTTGTTGTTTGTTTTAACTTCAGAAAATGCTTTTCAACAAACCTATCTGCTGTTTACGATCAATTTACAATCAGCTAACCCAAACAGGATCTAGTCATATGAAATATGTGCTGATTATGTTTCTGAAAATTGTTACAGGGTGGTGGTGGTGGTGGTGCGGATCAATCGTCTGCTGCACATGTAGCCTCGTCGCCCCCATTTTTTTGTGGGTCACCGCCGAGCAGAGTATCTAACCCACTAATTCAAGATGCACGATTTGGTGATGAGAAGTTAACCCCAGTTTCACCACGGGCAATTCCTACTATACCATCCGGACTGGCTTCGTCCCCATCCGCATCCACCCGGAAAGGCGGTTGCGTGAGGGCGAATTTTGGTAACAATCCAGCCGTTAGAGTTGAGGGCTTCGATTGCCTCGACAGGGATCGCCGTAACTGCAGCATCCCTGCCCTGGCTTAATCAAAACCCTCGAAATCCGTTTACAACAACACACTCAGAGGAAGCGTAAATATAGAGGTAATTTGAAGTTTGTTTACACGAAGGAAGAGTTAAATCAACCTTTGGTTTTAGCAGCCAGCAGGAGAAGAAAACAGGTCCTTTTGGCTAATGTAAATATGTTTAAAGGGTCTGTATAAGTGTTTTTAGTGTCTGTCTGTAAGTAAAAAATGAGAGTTGTGTTGTTATTAACCCAAGTAAATAATTATGAGAGAAAAATTAGGAGTTTTAGTAAGGTGGATCATGAGGGAAAAACCCTCTTGGAATGGAATTTTGGGGTTGTTTAGAAATGTCAATATGGGTGGCTTTCATGAAGAGATTTTATTTTAGTCTTGAAAAAAAAAAAAGGGGAAAAACCTTTTATTAGTTGTTGAGTGGAGTCAGGGTTGTAGTCGATTCACTTTTTGTAAATATATGTATAAATATAAAAAACGGATATTACTTTTTTCGTCTCTTTCAAAGAATGAGTTGTTTTGACTTGACACGAAATTTAAGAAAATAAAGAAAAAAATTGGACCTTGTAGTCTAAAATTAACGTTATATCAAATGTATCAAAATGTTTTTTAATTTTGTGGTCTTATATATGTCACGTGAAAAATTGGTCCTAATCTTGTGCTATCAAAATGTATATGATGTTGATCATTTTGTTGCGTATGGTGATTTGGTTTGATTTTTCTGCCATCACTTTCATTTCGACGGTTGCATGCTGATGTGTTAGTGGTGTGAATGATGAATGATGAATGATGAATGATGATGCTTTGCTTATTTGCTACGCCAAGGATGGTTAAATTATTGGTTGGAAATGGACCGTGGTACTCTTGATTTCTTTTTTTGAACTTTCGAAGATCTGCGAATTCTTCGATAAAACTTTTTAAAGTCTGCCTCATGAGATTTTCAGATTGCGGATTCCTCTTGCTTATGATAAAACTTTTCAAAGTCGGTCTCATGGGATTCAAAGTTGAAAAAGATAATTTGAATAAATATGGTCGTCCCCTATTGGGATACGCACTATTAAACCTAAATCGGGGTTATCCTTGTCCTTTCTTTTCTTGTGCTAAAGTTTTAAAAATTTGTTTTAGTTTTACCTAATTTTTGGTTGACAGCTAGATATTTAGTAGGAATTTGGTTATAAGTTTGTTGAAATTTCGAAAAAAAGTTAGGATTTGAAGTTGAAAAGAGTATTAGAAGTTTGAAATTAGGTCTGAATATGAAAACCAAAGAATTTTATGAGTGAAAAGAAACTCAAAACTTGTTTTCTCCAATTATATGGCAATTGGCATGACATACCGTCCATTCATTTCAAGTTGGAATTTGCTTTTAAGGAAAGAGAAAAATCTTAAAGACCAAACGCTCATCGTGTCAAAAGTTATAGCTGATATGAAAAGCGTAACTTTATTTTTTCAACTAAACCTACCAAACAAACAAGTGTCATGTTCGATTATGATTCCGATTCTAACCCCGACCATCCTAATCTCCTCGTGGACCTTGTCATAGACAAAATGTTAATGTTACCCAATAATTCTCTTTTCAAGTGCAAGTGTGCAACTTTATTTACTAACTAAACTCACCACAAGCGTCATGACTCCGACCCTGTTCACCTCAACCCTTTTGTGGACTTTGTCATAAACAGGATATTGGCGTTACCAATAGAAAAAAGAAGAAGAGAACTTTACGAGCAACAAAGAAAAAGATTAAATAAAGAGATCAGTGAGAAACAAGAAGTGTCCTTTTTTTTTCTTTTTTGGGACAAGCACTTGATGTTTGATATATATGTTAATCAAATAAAATTTAGTTTATTCCAGTTTCAGAGTTTGATTCTGGCCGATACTAATTCATGATTAAAATACCATCAATCAGGCTCCTAATAAATTCAAATTAGGAAAAAGGGTGTAGATTCTCACTAAAATCATTGACAGAATATAAATTAAAGGTGAAAAAAAAGTATAAAAGGTGATTCGTTGAGAATAAAAGGTAGTTATTGGGTAAAAATCCCCAAAAAGTAAATGTGGGATAAAAACTTTGCTTAAAAAAAAGCATTGATCCTTGTGATTTTTGTGACTCTCAAGATTAGTGCCATTTATTTTAATTTATGTGATACACTTTCTCGATTAACTTTACACTATTCATTTTATATTTTATGCTTAATAGGAAACTTTAATTACTAAATAAATATTACAACATATTTAAAATAAGAGTTTAATTATTTTTTTATATCCATACAAATATTATGACATGTTTTAAATTTTCAAAATTTCATATTAATTTAAATTATGCTACATGAATTAAATGAAGAAATTGTAGAAATATGACCCATGATGTGACCTAGTGATCAATGAAGTGAGCCGAGAATCATAAGATCTCAGGATCAAATCCTAGCAAAGACAAAAATACTAGGTGATTTCACACCTGTCCTAGTTTTGATGAACATAATTATCTAATATATATTGCTGATGGAAAATGACAAATATCTCATAAAATTAATTGAGGTTTGTGCAAACTGACCCGAACACCACAATATTAAAAAAAAAAACATTAGATATGCTTTTAAAAAGGTAATAATTAGGGGTGTTGAAATCAAAAGACAAATCAAGTGTATGTTTACATAGGAATTTCAAACAAAATCAATAAAGTCAAAATGAGCTGGTTTGTTTGTGTTTACAACTAAGACATAATCAAGTTGACCAGTTCCAATAAAGACAAAGAATCTCTTAGTCCCAACATATTAAGCAACAGCTGCACATTGGAACAAATAAATAAACTAAAAAAATTAAGTGAAGGATTAGCACTCGTATTAGGAATTTAAAAAAAACATATTTTGACCCAATCAACACACTAATTTATGTTTATTTAAAATATACTTCCTCCCTTCCAAAATAGTTGTCACGTTTTGCTTTTCGAGAGTTAATTTAACTGATTTTCCAAGTAAATTGAATTAGACTAATTCGATGTTTTAAAATTAAAATCTAGATATTCAAAAAATATACCGAAAGTACTATAAATTGTAATTCTCCTCATATCAATATGATGAAAATATATATTTTAAAATATTGATCAAAGTTCATACCATTTGACTCTCAAAAAGAAAATTGTAACAAGTATTTTGAAACGAAGGAAGTATGTATAAGAAAGAAATCATATGAAAAAATATATATGGCAACCTTACTAGCCGACCATTTGACCACTTAAACTAAATATAGCTAGCGAATGTATAATATATGTATAACCACATACAATTTGTATAATTTATATATCACAAATAAAAAAGATGAATAGTGAATACAATCAGTTATTCTCTCTTTAATCATCTTTGTTGTAAAGGCGGAGCTATAATATTAGGTATGCCTTCTGACGAACTTAGTAACTTTTACTTAGACCTAAACTTTGTATTAGAACATTTATTAAATATGTATAAATATTTAATTGCAAAACATAATAACTAAAACAAATTATGCACTCAATAGCAAGTTCAGAACCATAAACTTCAAATCTCTGTTCGCTTATTTATATTGTTTCAGTAACCCTCCAAAATCTTTTTGATAGTTTTAAACAATATGCAGGGTTGATAGTAATGTTTTTGTATTATTTCATGTGTTGTATATACTTGGAATTATTTAGAAGCAACTTATGACTTAAATAGTCATATAGTTGTGTGAGGTAGAAATTAGCTAAAACTAGCTTATCAGTTAGTTACATCATGTTAAATTATAAAGTTGTTATTTTCAAGTGCTTATAGCCAATTAATGTTCATTATACCAAATACATATATTTATTAAGAAATTATTTGAGAAAGACAAACTAAAAGCCAAAATATAAAGTCAAAGGTGGCTGACAAGGTGGTCAACTTATTTCTATTATCCCCACCCCTTTCTTTTAAAACACAAGTGGGGTTGGGGAGAATAAAATGTACGCAAATCTTACCTCTATTTGTGTGCGTCGGAGAAGTTGTTTCCTATAGATCCTCGGTTCAAAAGAGAAGTTACTTGAAGCATGATTGCAAGAAAATAAGACAGCAAAATATCAGGACACAGAGCAAATGAAGTAACGGAGAGTAAAACACATTAAAGAATAAGACACTATGTGATTGCTAAATCCTACTAATAATAGGCTGAGAAGAGATGGAGCTAGCCCCTTTTATCTCCCACCTAACGTGTGACAACAACAACAACAATAACAACAACATACCCGGTAAAATCCCACAAATAAGGTTTGGGGAGGATAGAGTGTACGCAGACCTTACCACTACCTCGTGGAGGTTGAGAGGTTGTTTTCGAAAGACCCTCAGCTCAAGTGCAGAAAATCCAAGTACAGTCTTAAGCATATAGTAGACAGAAAATAGATACTCAGAAGTCAGATCCTAGATAAAACTAATTTCACTTCACAAAAGGATATACCATATGAAATTTAAAGCATAGCCTAAAATGTGGAATATAGTTGTACAAAGGTGGAATATAGTGGAATATAGCCTAAAGCTTATACGCGGCTTTAGAGGATAAAGGTGGGGATAAGAAGTTATACAGGTTAGCAAAGGCTAGAGAGAGGAGGACTCAGGATCTTGACCTAGTGAAGTGCATCAAGGACGAAGATGGCAAAATACTAGTAGATGAGGTACTCATTAGGAGGAGATGGCAGTCTTACTTTCATGGACTCTTGAATGAAGGGGGGACAAAAGCTTTGAGCTGGGAGATTTGGCACACTCAGAGAGGCGTTGGGACTATGATTATTGTAGCCGTATAAAGGTTGAAGAGGTTAGGGTTGCGATTCGTAAGATGCGAAGGGGTAGGGCGACGGGGCCAGATGAGATTCCCGTGGATTTTTGGAAAAGCTCGGGTGAGACAGGTGTGAAGTGGCTAACCGAGGTGGTTGATGGTATTTTTAGAACGGCAAAGATGCCTGAAGCTTGGAGATGGAGCACGATGATTCCTTTGTACAAGAACAAGGGCGATATTCAGAGTTGCAACAACTATAGGGGTATCAAATTGCTAAGCCACACTATGAAGGTCTGGGAGAGGGTGGTGGAGTTGAGGTTGAGACAGATCGTGCCTATTTCAGAGATCCAGTTCGGCTTTATGCCAGGACGCTCGACTACAGAAGCTATTCATCTCCTTAGAATACTGGTGGAGCAGTACAGGGAAAGGAAGAAGGACTTGCACATGGTGTTCATCGATCTAGAAAAGGCGTATGATAAAGTCCCTAGGGAGGTTCTTTGGAGGTGCTTGGAGGCTCGAGGTGTACCCGTGGCGTACACCAGATCAATTAAGGACATGTATGAGGGGCCCAAGACTCGCGTTAGAACTGTGGGAGGAGATTCGGAGCACTTTCCCGTGTTGATGGGGTTGCACCAGGGATCGACCCTTAGCCCGTTTCTATTTGCCTTGGTAATGGATGTGTTGACGCGGCAAATACAAGGTGAGGTGCCATGGTGCATGTTATTTGCGGATGATGTAGTTTTGGTGGACGAGACTCGCGGAGGAGTGAATGCTAAGTTGGAGGTTTGGAGACAGACCCTCGAGTCGAAGGGGTTTAGGTTGAGCAGGACCAAGACTGAATATATGGAGTGCAAGTTCAGTGAGGCGACTCAGGATGATGACGTAGAAGTGAAGCTGGATACACATGTCATCCAAAAGAAAGGGAGTTTCAAGTATCTTGGGTCTATTATCCAAGGAAATGGAGAGATTGATGAGGATGTCACCCATCGTATTGGTGTTGGGTGGATGAAATGGAGGCTCGCATCTGGAGTCTTGTGCGATAAGAAGGTGCCTACTAAACTTAAAGGCAAATTCTACAGAGTGGTGGTCCGACCAGCTTTGTGTATGGAGTTGAGTGTTGGCCAGTAAAGAACTCCCATATTCAAAAGATGAAGGTGGCGGAGATGAGGATGTTGCGATGGATGTGCGGGTTTACTAGGAGAGATAGGATTAGGAATGAGGATATCCGAGATAAGGTGGGTGTGGCGTCGGTGGAAGATAAGATGCGGAAAGCGAGGTTGAGATGGTTCGGACATGTGAGGAGGAGAGGCACGGATGCTCCAGTGCGGAGGTGTGAGAGGTTGGCTATGGATGGTTACAGGAGAGGACGAGGTAGACCAAAAAAATATTGGGGAGAGGTGATTCGACAAGACATGGCGCAGTTGCAGCTTACCGAGGACATGACCCTAGATAGGAAGGTGTGGAGGACGCGGATTAGGGTAGAAGAGTAGTAGGTAGAAGTGGGTGTAGGTAGGAGTGTTTTTCCCTAGTGTCCCGACTAGTAATCGTAGTGTCACGCTTATAGTTTCTTGTTCTTGTTCTTGGATTCCTCGTGGTAGTATTGTGTGGCAGCGCTCTGTTTCTGTCTGTCTGTCTGTCTGTTGTTTGTACTACATATTGCTTCCTACCGTCTCTTGTTTTCTTTTATCTTGTTTTATCATGTATCATTGATATGCCCTTTTTAGCCTCTTTTTCTTTCTTTTTTTCTTTTTTGCTCAAGCCGGGGGTCTATCGGAAACAGCCTCTCTACCTCACCTCTGAGGTAGTGGTATGGTCTGCGTACACTCTACCCTCCCCAGACCCCACGCTGTGGGAATACACTGGGTATGTTGTTGTTGTTGTATAGTTGTACAAAGGCAAATGAAGAGTTATGTTTATTTTCGAAGTTACTGTACAATGACAGTAAGCAACATGTAAAACTATCTCCTTGTAAACAAACAAATCCTCATTTCACTATTATTGTTATTCAGCAAAAGAAGGTCAAGAGTACCCAAACCATTCCAGCTAGCAGATGCAGTTTGGGCACATAAATATAAAAGCATTAACATAAAAAAAGTGAATTTAATGTGTCAAGCCATTTTATCCAACCTGTTTCTCGGCCTCTGTGAGTTGATTCCAATATGTTGCGCCTATTCCCAGCATGAATGCCTGTAGTTTCACAACAGCAGCATACACAATGTAGTCCCGGAATACCTATAGTTTCACAAAAGGAAGAAAAAGAAAAGAACGACTATAGCTTCAAGCACAGCAGAAATTGAAGATCACAACTGTAAAACAAAGTAAAGAAATTGAACATCAGATAATAAAGACAAGTAATATTCAGAGAGAGCGTCTCTGATTTCATTTACTCAGTATCCACGATCGTGCTTCCTTGATATAGTGATATGTATCAAGAAAGTTCAAGTTAAGGGATATGGCAGAATGTATCTATACCTAGACAATACTATACAAAAGAAATACATATTTTTACACTACTAGCACACTGTAATTTCCGGATGAAGGGGATTCAATAGAACCCACTACCTTCCTTACCGTTAGTTCCACCACTGCAGCCAGCCTTTCAATTCAACGAGCATTAAAACTTACTTTATTTACCTTCACAAGAAATTAATATAGCATAAAAAATAGATTAGACATGTCAAGGAATAGCAGACCATAAATATATTGTTTTTATCAGTTTGTCATATTTTGAAGACGAGAGAATGTATTTATTGTTTTATGGTTTTTAAATAAACTCATTCTCACATGAAATGGTAAGGAAAGAACCAACTGACAACTTCATTACTCAAACATACAGACTGCCTTCATAACTTATTGAGCATGAGCATGCTACCATAACCACGGTCGAAAGCCGTTAAATTCCTTCACCTACCCTTTGAACTTCCAGCCTTATGATTGATTGTGGAACTAATGTCAGGAAGCATTGGACATTCCATACTTGACTCCCAAGTCAAACTTAGCCGCAAATGCTAAAGTTGACTGAAGAGCCTTCTGAATCGAGCTCGGTGTATTTGCAAGGCACGGTGACTTCGACGAGCTGGCAATGTCCGGATTGCACTTTTGTGCAGACTGGATTAAGGACTGCCCAGCTGGAAATGAAGAACTCAACTGCCTAAACGGCATTGCGCTGGAAGTTGTATTTGGTGCATTTTGTCTCCTCTGAATGGGTGATGAAGCACTGTTGGACTCATTAGGATGCAATCTATCTTCTACTGCTTTGTCAACTGACAGGAAATTTACACCCCGAGGTACAGAACCAGGGGGGGCTCTAGTCAACATTTGATTCAGGCTCCCTAACTTGGCACTTGTGTTGGCTTTCATGTCAACCAGCTGCAATTTATCAACTCCGTAATCCATATTAAGCATGCCTGACAATGTGTCACCACTGGGCTCAATCGAAGGTGCTCGGCCAAAGGACAAGAAGTTCATTCCTTGTGGTGTCCCCATAGATACTCCTTTCATAAATCCATTTGGTTTCTGAATATTGTCAGCATCATATGCCTTGGAAGATAAACCAGTTTCTTCATGTTTTCTGGCATCACCTTGCAAAGACTTCCCTTGAGAGAACGTGATACCTTTGGGTGTACATGCAGCTGGCTTTCGCACATATACAGTTCGCTCAGTGCTCTTACCAGGAACAAGCCCAGCTGAACCAGATGTGGAGTTAACGTTTTTATGCGACATTCCATATGTGTTTACTTGAATCAAAGAGTTTGATTTACTTGGAGCTGATGGTGACATCAGCTCAAGGTTTGAAGCAGTTGGACTTGTCACTGCTGCTGTCTTAGCAGTTATCTGAGATATGCCAGTGAGACAAGAAGTTAAATACCTTGAGATTAAACAGAAAAAAGCACCTCCAAAGATGTAAGAAAATAAAAAGTAGTGCACAACTGAAAAATTAGAAAAGTTAAAGTTGAATAGCAGGGAGGAAGATACCTCATGTGAAAATAAACACTCAGAACCTCTGTTGCAAAACCCTTGGGATACATATTTATCGCATGGATACTTGGAGAGTTGATGATCAAATGGGCAGTTATCACCTTTCAAGCAAGACTGGCGTGCAAAATGACCACATGGCTGAAGAGGAAAGATCTTTAGTTAGAGGCCAGAACATAGGTAGAAGCATGGATGTTATGCTACATGATAGAAACAAATACTTGTGAAAGCAACAGTGGATACTTTTAAAGGAAAGGAGATATTAAAATTTTGTTCCTTTTCTGATCAATTTGACAGCACGCTGCAATCAAAAATCATAAAATGGAACATAACCAGCAAGCGAGATTTTTCTTGGACACTATGAAAGAAGGCAGTAGCCTCAAAACTGCTGCAAACATTTTATGCCTTGGTGAGTTGCTTTCTCAATAAGAATCTAAGCATATAGTAGACAGAAAATAGATACTTAGATACTCGGATCTAGCTCTATAATCTGAAATTGACATGTGTCTATCCTAGACAAACTAATTTTAATCCACACGAAGGATATAACATATGGAATTTAAAGCATAGCCTAAAATGTGGAATATTTGTACGTAGTAAGGGCCCCCCCCCCCCCCCGATTTAAGTTGTTAATTCCAGACTAAAGGAGCAGATATAACTTTAGGCTTGACCCTACATGATTATTTCTAGTTATATGTCTCGTTATGACAAAGTTATCAAAAACAAATAAGATTTCAGAATACGGCGATGATTGGAGTGCTAGTAAACATTCCAACTCAACGGTGTGCTATTTCAAATAGACTATACTAACTCTCAATTCAAAAATAAGGTAAGCAGTAGCATCACAGCAGGACTTTAAATCTCCTAGCATTGCTAACAGCTTGCACAATATGGTATAATAAAATAAAAGCAGCATAAACGGACCTTTGTTGTCTTTGTCAAGGGGATGGTATCATGAGAGAATTTGCACTTATCACCCTGTCAGAAGATAAATGAAAAAGGTTAAATCTCCAAAACATTGAAAGATTTGCTAAATTATATAGCCCTATTTTATACAATTCTGAATTACCTCTAAGCATCTTCCTTGGAGATAATGGCGGCAATAATGCACTTCTTTTGGTTTCACCACTGGTGGAAGCTTCAGCCTTTTAACTCCTTGCTTTTCTCTCTCTTTAGCTCGTTTTATTCTATACTTGCCCTACAAAATATACAAGTTCCTTTGTAAATCGAGACATACTAAAGAATGAAAAACATGATCCTATAAAACCTGAGCATAAGCATATCATGCTACCAGATTTAACGTCCGCATTCAGTAAAGGGATGATAAACTCATTTACAAATGAATGAAAGCGACGAGAGAATGAGATGCACCTTTTTCTTTGCTTTTGTTTCCTTGGTTAAGGGACCTCTCTTCTTTTCATTCTTACGAATATTCTCATCCTGTCACAAGACGAACAGAAACAAATATAACAATATTCGCAGCTGATGAAAACATAGAAAGTGAGACTCACGTCTGACAAACTGCAAACTATACTTTATCCATCTACATTATCGTACCGACTTGCAGACACAAACACAACTTTGAATGTTCAATATGTTAAATATAGATGTTTATAAAATTTGCATTTCTGATGTAATAGTATTGCGGAAAATTTGGATCGGTACATGGATTTTCTAGAGGAGTTAGGTGATTCGTAGAAGTCTGTTTTGTATCTGTGGCTGGGGTATTGTAACTGTACCATCTTTGGTACCTTTATCAATAAACTTTACCTTAGCAAAAAAAAGTTCAATTAAAAGACTATACAACAACAACAACATACCCAGTGGAATCCCACAAGTGGGGTCTGGGAGGGTCGAGTGTACGCAGACCTTGCCACTACCTCGTGGAGATAGAGAGGCTGTTTCCGAAAGACCCTCGGCTCAAGTGCAGCAAATCCAGGTACAAAGAAAAGAAAACAGTGAAGAAAACATAACAACCAATAATAGAAACAATGCAACGCCTACAGGAAAGGGACAAGAACAACAACAAAATAATGCAATAACTGAAACACAATAAATAGATGGTCATCAAAAGCAAGAACTACAAGAATACGGCTAGTACAACGACAAACACCAACAAGCCTAAACTCTCGACAAGCAAGTCAACACTCCACTGCCTACTAACCTTCTACCCTAATACGCGTCCTCCACACCCTTTTATCTAAGGTCATGTCCTCGGTAACCTGAAGTTGCGCCATGTCCTGTTTAGTCACCTCTCCCCAACACTTCTTCAGCCTACCTCTACCTCTCCTCGTTCCTACTACACCCAACTTCTCGCACCTCCTCACTGGGGCGTCTACGCTTCTCCTCTTCACATGTCCAAACCATCTCAATCTCGCTTCCCTCATCTTGTCCACCACAGAGGCCACTCCCACCTTATCCCGAATATCCTCATTCCTAATCTTGTCTTACCCAGTATTATGCCCACACATCCACCTCAGCATGATAATATGAAATATTTCATTAACAGAAATTCAATTTCTACTTTGTCCATTCACTTCCATCCTCAGGTCAAGCAAGAACATTAGATAATGCACTATATACGGAGTATGCAGATGTGGCATCAGTAACTTCAGATAATGCACTACATACAAAGGACGCAGATGCAGCATCAGTAACTTTAGAAACCTGCTAAAGTTCTTACTACCATTTCCTCCATTCCTTTTATGGAGGGGGGATGAGGAGAATGCATTATAGTCAAGTCTTGATGATTTTGATACTGTAATAGCCAACAAGCATCGTAAAAGGTCTGGACACTTTATGCATTTATGACATCGATCAAAGGTCAGCTTTGTTTGTTCGATTTTGGGAATGTTTATAATTGGGAATAGTCACACCAAAAGTGCATATGGGCATATATAGTGAGTTATGTTCAGTAGCAGATTAGAACAAGTTTTATACAAGCATGAGAATATACCAAGTCCAAGACAAGTTAGATAGCTGGACAGTTTTTTTACTAGCCATATCAAGCAACACTGACAACTTTTCAGCTGATTGATTATACGAGAGAAGACAGGCATTTATGGTAAAGTAATGAAGAACCATCGCTGGAAAAAGTCAGAATATTCCTAACAAAGGAATCACCTATTGTATCCTAACACTGGGAAAACTGAAACGAAAATGAATTAACCAGAACAGACTTGAAAGTAGCACATAGTGGAAAGTGATATAGTTAGAACATAAATTAAGTGCTAAAAAATTGAAGGATGTGATCATACCTCAGCAGCGACTTTTAAGTATTTTCTTTTTTTTGCATTTACGCCGGAGGTTGAGTCAAATTGAGAACCAGCAGGATGATCTAACTTCACGTCTCCACCAACTTGCTCAGCAACATTTCCACTATCCAAAATGGTGTCATACACACAAACCTTTCTAGTCTCGACATCCTTTGAGAGGAAACCCTTTTCAGTAGTATCTTCCGGCTCCTCTCTAAATTTTCTTATGAACTCTTCCCCAAAAAAGGTGTTATCCTCATCAACTGCATTAATGGATGAAGAGGCATAAGCATCCTTCTTCTGTGGTGCATTAACGTGAACATCAAAGGCAAACTCTTCTCTACCAAAAATATCAGCAGGAGACTCATTTGCTTCATCGTTCTTCTCATTCCCAACCTGATTAAGAATGTCATAATCTGATTCATCAAAAACTATAAAATCTCCGAAAGCTTCCCCTTCCTCTATCTCTTCACCCACAGGAACATGGACAGACGAATCTGTTGCTCCAGCAGAAGATATCAATGTTTCCAATTCCACCTCTTTTACCCGCAATCCATGCTTCATTTCTTCCGACAAATGTGTCTCAGAAACATCCATTTTTTCTCCACAGAGCTCTGCAGGTTGCGACAAATCAGCAATTGCATCCGCACCAAAACAAGACTCTATTGCTGCACTGACATCATCAATACTGGGTTCTTTGTCTAATTCTACCTGTCTGATAGGATCAGGCTCCTTCACTTCTGATTCATGAGCGCTACACCTATTCCCAAGTTCCTTGACCATTTGATCGTTACAACCAAGAGTTTCGTCTACCAAACAATTCATATCAGAGATATCATTTGTTATAGAATCACCTCTATCGCCTTCTATTGCATCACTTATATGATTTGAGATATCTAAATCTACTTCCAATTGTGCACCAGTAAAATCTCCATATCCATAACGAGAGCTCCCTTCATTTCCATCACCAGAATCCCGTTGCACTATCAGATTGTCAGACTGCTTATGAGCAGGACCAGTAACTAACAAATTCTCAGACCTGATGAGATGATGATCAACCAATTCGCCAACTTCATTTTCTTTCCCCAGTTTACTGCTTCCATTGTCATCTATAAATTAAAACAACTTTGTCAATACGAACATGCTAATATAACTATAATTTGTATCTAGTTTCTTCTCTAGACTGAAGTCAAGCTGTAATTATAACCATACTGTGGGAACCTACCTGAACTATCTCTAAGCGCTCGTTTGGTTGGGGAACAAGTTATCACGGGATTAGTTATCTCAGGATTGTTATCCCACCCTCAGTATGGGACAAAAAATAGCACTACAATCCCGAGATAACTAATCCCGGGATAAGTTATCTCGCGAATTTATCCCAACCAAACATAGGATAGACTCATCCTAAAATTAATCCCGGGATTAGTTATCTCTTACCCCTCATACCAAAAGAGCCCTAACTATTTATCAAAACACACCTCAACAATAAGTTGTTCCCTTTCCTTATCCGAAGTATCACCGTCGTTCAGGTAGAAAACGGAGAACAATTGATAGTTGAGGTGTATTTTGATAAATAATTGGTGATAGTTAGGAAACTCGCACATAATTCATGTATGAAACACGAAAAATTGGATGTTTTAGGTGTGTTTTTGACCCTGAATTATCACCAACTATTTATCAAAACACACCTTAACTATAAGTTGTTCCCTTTTCCTATCTGAAATATCACCATTGTTCAGGTAGAAAACAAAAACAATTGATAGTTGAAGTGTGTTTTGAATAAATAGTCGATGATAGTTCAGGTAGGAAACTCGCACATAATTCAGGTATGAAACACGAAAAATCGGATACTTTAGGTGTGTTTATATATATTGTACCTGGTCATGCAAACACATAGATAAGCAAATAAAACTCATACTTGAAGTTCCATTTTCTGCCTAATTAACGCAAATAACATAAAAAATTTATCAAAAACACACCTCTACAATAAGTTGTTCCCTTTCCTTATCTAAAATATCACTATCGTTCAGCTAGAAAACGGGAACAATTGATAGTTAGATGTATATTTTGATAAATAGTTGGTAAAATTCAGGTACGAAACCCACAAATAATTCAGGTATGAAACACGAAAAATCGGATAGTTCTAGTCATGCAAACACATAGATAAGCATATAAAACTCATACTTGAAGTTCCATTTTTCTGCCTAATTCACTCAAATAACACAAAATTTTAGTAGTAAATTACCTAGTTTTTGTTTATCAGTAGTAGAGTCGGAGCTGGGGCTATTGGATAAAATATGAAGCAGTGTACTATAACTAACAATTGATAGTTGAGGTGTATTTTGATAAATAGTTGGTGATAATTCAGGTACGAAACTCACACATGATTCAGGTATGAAACACGAAAAATCGGATAGTTCTAGTCATGCAAACACATAGATAAGCATATAAAACTCATACTTGAAGTTCTATTTTTCTGCCTAATTCACTCAAATAACAATAAATTTTAGTAGTAAATTACCTAGTTTTTGTTTATCAGTAGTAGAATCGGAGCTGGGGCTATTGGATAAAATATGAAGCAGTGTACTATAACTAACAATTGATAGTTGAGGTGTATTTTGATAAATAGTTGGTGATAATTCAGGTACGAAACTCACACATGATTCAGGTATGAAACACGAAAAATCGGATAGTTCTAGTCATGCAAACACATAGATAAGCATATAAAACTCATACTTGCCTAATTCACTCAAATAACACAAAATTTTAGTAGTAAATTACCTAGTTTTTGTTTATCAGTAGTAGAGTCGGAGCTGGGGCTATTGGATAAAATATGAAGCAGTGTACTATAACTAACAATTGATAGTTGAGGTGTATTTTGATAAATAGTTGGTGATAATTCAGGTACGAAACTCACACATGATTCAGGTATGAAACACGAAAAATCGGATAGTTCTAGTCATGCAAACACACAGATAAGCATATAAAACTCATACTTGAAGTTCCATTTTTCTGCCTAATTAACTCAAATAACATAAAATTTTGATAGTTCTAGTCATGCAAACACATAGATAAGCATATAAATTCATACTTTGAAGTTCCATTTTTCTGCCTAATTAACTCAAATAACATAATTTTTTAGTAAAGTAAATTACCTAGTTTTTGTTTATCAGTAGTAGAGTCGGAGCTAGGGCAATTGGATATAATATGAAGCAGAGTACTGTACGTTTCGCACATGAGCAATCGTCGTCGGTGAGGAGGGAAAGGGTGAGGGTTTTGCAAGGGTTTTAGGGCGGCGATATGCGAATTCCTCTCCATTGTTGATCAATAAACACACAGGCGCGCGATGATGTTGCGCCGCGATCAAACTTCAATGAGTACAATTCAAGCACTTTTCGATATGTCAACTGGCTGATTGAGCTGAATTCTCCATTGATTTGTTTAAAAGTTTTTCAACCTTTGTTACTCTGGTCTATGGCTTAACTATAATGGGCCTCTATTTCTTTCTACTTATACATTACTCGTGCTGCTTGAGCCTTGATGGGGGTTAAATCTATTCTTATGTTTCTTCATTGACATTAGCTGACATTTATGCCCTTTAATTATGGATATGTACAAGTAAATATTTAAATTTGTATAAAGTTGAACAAGTACATACACGCATCCTACGTGGTAATTCGTGTGAGACGTCATGTAAGACACGTGTGTCCTATTGTTTAGTTTTATACAAGTTTAAGAGCCGCACTTATGCATATCCAAAATTGGAGAGTGAAGTTAAAGAATGCGTTTTATATATTATGTCTTTTTTTATTTTATTCGGAGCATGACTAATTCAGATTCACATTATGTAGGGCTTATTTAAGGGAAGCGTTGGATTCGCACTCCATAAGGCCTTATCAAAGATTTTTTTTTCATACCCAAAACTTCAACCCAAGATTTTAATTAAGAAAAAGTCTACTCTGCACCACACACTTTGATGGTAAATCTATTCTTATGTTACCATTTACTTTTAACAAAATGTCATAGTTAAAGCATTTGTCATATCTTTGCCAATGAACATAGCCTTAAATAAGGGCGCACATGCACCCATAAATCTCGATTTTTTTTTATATATTTGAAAAAGATTATTATATATTTTAAAAGGACCTTTCAATCATATTTACTAGAGTAGTTGATTGATGTGCTTCCTTTGATTCTTTATGTGAGTAGGTGGTTTTGTTTCTCAAGCTGAGAGTCTTTTGAAAACAGCCTCTCTATCTAGGAGTAAAGTTTGCGTACACTTTATCTTTCTCAACTTTCACTTTTGAGACTACACTGAGTTGAGTTTGTTTTTTTTACTTGTCGTTGTTGTTCCATTAGTGATGAAAGGAAAGTGTTTGAGCAAAACGAATATAATTATGTATTAGCACATAATTGTTTAAATGTGATATAATTAAATATTCAAATTTATTTGAATAAAATTACATAGTTATTTTATTTATATTGAAACTTACAAGTAATAATATCTTTTTAATATAAATAATGATATAATATTTAGTTTTTTTATACACTCCCAAATCAACTACATATTCCAAGATATTATTTTGAAAATTAAAATATCACATGAGGGTGTGAGGGATGAGGAGATCGTTGTTGTTCCTCCATCTTTAACTTAAGATTTTAAATTTGATTCTAAAAATGAAGAGCTTCTTGGTAAAACGTTTTATATATATAACAAGCCTACTTGGTGCAAATCTGAAATTTATTTGAACCTCACATAGAGCAATATTTCCAGAACACCTCGAAGCGAATATGGAATATTAAGACTCTAATAGGGCTAGTACCTCGAGAAATAGGTATGAAATGGATAAACAATCACTTTTAAAAAGAGAAAATTATCCTAGATATATATTTAAGAGTTTTTATTACACTAAATACATCATCTTTTTCCTAATTACTAAACTACCTTTTTAATTACGAGCCATACCAGAATTTAAGAAACACAAGTTATTTTTATTTTTCTGTATTTGAATTTAAATTTACTTAATTTTATTTAATTAAAGAAAAGTTATCTATAATAAGATAATTAAAGAGTTATTAATTGTGCAACAAATTCTGAATGGGTCCCACTAAATCACACATTTCAATCTATTTATTAAAATATATTGAAGATCTTCACACTCTTTTTTCAATCCCTCGATTCTCTCCAATATAATAGGGATTTTTCTTCATTTTCTTTCCCAAAATATCTCCACTCTAATTTCACCACCGAAAAATTAATGAATAATTTGAGTGTATGAAAATGATAAAATACTGCTACTATTATTTATTGTAATGGATAATTTCATAGAATTTTTGTATTTTTACATTAACATATAAATTTAAACATTGTATAGAATATGGTGTACCTGTCATAAAATTATCATAAATTTTGTATAAAATATGATGTACTTGTATTAATTTATTCACTCAAGTTTAATCCAATTTATATACATAAAATTTAAATTGTAAATGCAACACACAATTGATATTTTGTTTATTAACAAACGTGTACTAAAATGATTTAAAACAGTGTCCCAATAATCCAAATCTATCACTTAAGATGATACCTATTAATATACTCATATCATATCGTAATTGATTTATTTGTATATAATTTGGTAATATATGTTAAGCATATTAAACTTGTATAAATTGAATTTTTTTATTGTTTGATATTGATTAGTTGAATATTTTAAGAAAATAAATATGTATATCTTACATGATAATGAGATTATTCGCGAGGCTTGCAAATGGAGCCCGGAACTAGCTGCTGCTTGTGAGGTATGGAAAGAGATCGTATTTAATTTTGCAGCAAAACAAGGAAATTAAGTTATAAGAGAGATTGTTGGGTTGATTAGTATCCCAAAACATTTTTTAGGGAATTTGTTCCCCAAAAATAATTTTTTTTCGTTTTTTTTTATTTTTTTATTTATGTTTATTAAGTTGGTAGATTTGGTAAGAAAATATATGATAGATATTGAAATTAAAATCTAGTGATATGACTTGTAATATTATATCTAATATAGTATATATGAGTTTTTTTCCCTTTTAAAACTGCTAGTGAAGTTTTAGGCAGCATTTCAAAATTATTTAAATTTTAGCCACTTCAGAAAACATACATCAAACTTTTACTCAAGAAGCAAAATCTGGTGGACTATTTCTGATAAGCCCAACTTGCTGTGAAAACGGCTTGGACTGCCCAACTGCATGGGCTTTGATCAGTTGATTCCTTTTGCAATATTATTTTATGGGAAACTTTCAAAAATAGCCTAATTATAGATGAAAATAGGCTAATATAGCAACACTTTCAATAATTACAATATGTAGCTCGCTGAATTCATTTTCGCTGGTACCCGTTGTATCAATTGTATTCAATTTACTGTATTTGATATAAAATACAAATACAGTAGCTAATTAATGATTGTATTCCTCTTGTATTTGTATTTTCACATTTCTATCTCTCTTTCAAATGTATTAAATTTATCAGTTGTATTTGTATATAAATAAGTATATGCATCGTTTGTATTTTTTTAGTCTGTCATATACAAATACAAATGTATCATTTATACCATTTGGATTTGGATTGTTCAAGTTGTATCAACGAATACAATCATATCAACGAATACAAGTGTACAATTCGTATTAACAAATATAAATGTATCAACGAATACAATTGTATACAAATGTATTCAAAAGTGCTTCTCTTGAACTGTCTTCCAACTCAAGCGACATAAAGCACCTAACCATTTGTGCTTGAACAGACACTCGTACATACGCATGTATACACCAAAACAAGTATTACTAAACTTCTTATACTGCTCATCTGGAAGTTTTCTCTTCAAGTTACTTTGTATTTTGTTGTTGGAGTAACAACACATGTGAGGCGCTTCTGAGGGAAGTTCTGTACTATGAAATTTGACGTCCTGCATATAAAATCCCAATATCAAATTGTGTAAAGTATGTATGTGCTGCATATAATGTCTAGGATATACTGAAATTGAATTCAGTAAGTAGAATACAGTATAACAATAAGGCAAAATACATACATATATCTGCATAGCATATACAGTATCAATGATCTATCTATATGATACAAATACAGTACATGTGTATTATATGTATACAAACATATATATTGATAATACATACAGTACCAAATAGTGGCTAGAACACACTGATTTTTGAAAAATAATTTGAATACAGTATCAAAATACAATAACAAAATTGATAAATATACATGTATAAGAACTATCAGAATTTTACAATAAAGTATATTGTATTAAATTTAACACTGATAATTTGAATACAATACCAAAATATAACCACAAACTTGATACATATACATGTATAAGAACTATCAGAATTTTGCAATAAAGTATATTGTATCAAATTTAACACTGATAATTTGAATACAATACCAAAATACAACCACAAATTTGATACATATATATGTATAAGAACTATCAGAACTTTGCAATAAAGTATATTGTATCAAATTTAACACTGATAATTTGAATACAATACCAAAATGCAACCACAAATTTGATACATATACTTGTATACTGTATCAAAACTGAAATAATACAATACATCTTCAACCAACTCTTGGACAACATCATTGTTGTTGCTAGCCAGAGCAGGTTCTGTAGCTTTCTTTTTTTTGTCAACATCAGTTACTTCTTCTGTAGGCGAACTAACATCTTTTTTGTGTTTGCTGAATTAGTTCTTGTTCTTCTTCAACTTGTACCATTTGTATTGGATCATGAAGATTCTTAGTTCGCCTCTCTGCTTCAATGATAGCAGAAGATCATGCATGTTCGTCTTCAAGTTGAGAGATGCACAAACTAAAAGATGGCACCTCATCTAGACTATGGTGAATAGACTGTATACCTCTAGTAATTCTCTTCGGAGTACTATCGACCATCATTGAAATAGAAAATCAGATTTTCTTCAAAAACCCTAACAATGTCAGAATTGAGATAGAAATTATTTGAAATACAAATACAACGAGTAAAAAACTAGCATAAAACTACAATTGCAAGTTACCTGATTGTTAGAGATTGATATTGTGGGAGAAACAAGTTTGAAGAGCTAAATTGAAGAAAATCCCATAGAAATTGGGGGTAATGAGAGAGAAAGTAAGAATTGAAGAAGAGGATGATCAACAAATGTGATATACGGAGTTGTGTGCTGTATTTTGGGAAAACGCGCGTGTGTATACCCTATTTTTCAAAGTATTGCTATTTGGCCCTGGTTTGTAATTAATACAAAGTTAGGCTATTTGACTAATTAAGGTCTTAAGTATGCCTATATGTGTAGTTTTCTCTTATTTTATTCCTTTATTTTATCATATACGATATTCGAAATTCATTAGTAAATTAATTTTATATATATATATATATATATATATATATATATATATATATATATATATATAATTATTTGATATTCAATAACACGTAAGCATAATGGAAATGATCATTTTCAATATATTATTTAAATTATAGGTTTTTTAATATTTAACTTGTAGTTAATATCGATAAACTTCAGATAAAAACACACATAGCACGACGAGTTGATTTTTGAAGACCATAGAAATTGTGAGTGAAGAATTTTAATTTGCATTGCCGTAAAATTGTTGAGTTACTTGCATGAGTAATTATGTTCATACTTTGTACAACTAAAGACCTTTATGTAACCAACAAAAATCAAGTCCAAATTCAACAAGGGTATTTCTAATGGATGTGTGAATTAACTAAAAAGATTCAATTATTTGGGTCTAAGATTAGGTTTGGTAATTGAACTTGTAGGCTTTTGAAAGCTTAAGAGTAATATGTCAACTTTAGACATACATTTTTAATGTTGAAATATCAAGTCTAACTCCAAATCGAAATACTCTATCAGTTTTATTTTACTTGACTCATGTTAACTTGACACTCCTCTTTAAAAAATCTTCGTATTTATTAGAGGTTGATTTTATTAAGTTAACTTTATTAATTATATTTTGAAAATCTAAATTTAAATACAAGTAATTTATGTAATTATAAGGGTAGCATTAAAAGAAAATGATAATTTTTTCTTAATTTGGCTTAACTGAACAAGTAAAAAAGAAAATCTAATTCTAATATAAGCGTCAAGTAAAATGAAACGGATGGAGACGTGGAGTAATTGAAATCTTCTACCAACTTTCGAATATGTACGTGTAAAGTTTTCGGATTCATATGTTTGAAGTTCTTCATAATTGCGAGTTGAAGTTGATGTATAGAAATGATTATGTGTATTATGATTATCTATTTTTAATAAAAATGATAAGTATTTAGGAACGGAAGAAATACCAGATATTTCTATTTATAGAAATTGGAATAAGATGTATAGTGGAGTAGTTTAAAGATTGATGAGTTTCAATGCACTATTTGTAGTGGTCCCATTATCTACGTATGAGAAAGAAAAGAAAAAGGTTCTGCCGACTTGATTTACTCCCTCGATTCATTTTTACTTGGTCAGTATAGATGTTTAATAATATTTATTCAATTTAAAAAATTAATAAATAATTTATTATTTTAAATTTATTTTATCATTGCTTTTAAATATTATTCATCATATAATATATTTTTTAAAATATTAAATTTTGTTATATATAAAAAATAATATAATAAAATTATTTTTATTATTTAAAATATATAACAACAACAACAACAACATACCCAGTGTATTTCCACATCGTGAGGACAAGTAAAAATATATATTAATTAATAGTGAACAAGTAAAAATGTCCCGAGGAAGTATAATATGTCAATCGTCAGGCATGCCAAAAATAACGCCCATTTTTTGGCGCAACTGTTACCAAAACACATGATGTGTAGAGTGCAATCTTCTATTCGAGCTTATCCGCTGCCCCAAACTGTTGAATTTTTTCTCGTGATGTTATTTTGTTTTTTTATTTTATTACTAAATAAGTGATTATTTAAAAATAAATTAATCATATTTTTTTAAATTTATTCTTGTATACATAATTAAAAAATTAATTAATGAATTTAGTAAGGTGATCAACTAATATGAGACAATTATTTTTAGATAGTGATCAGCTAATATGGGACAAAGGGAGTAGTATTTATGATTTTACATTGAAATCACTTTTAACTATTACTTTACATTATCATAATCAAATCTCAAGCCATGTTGAGTAATGACTAACTTTACTTTTAAGAACAGTGAAAGAATAATAAAAAGGATAGAAATGGAAAGTAATGTTCACAATATACTCCCTCCGTTCCATATTAACTGAATTGTTGAGACTTTTTTCATTGTTCAAAATAAGTGAATTGTTCAAATATCACGATAATTATTGAGTTTTTTTTCATTTTTGCTCTTTCTTTAAAGAAAGAGTATTTTATATTTTCTAAATAATTACACTCTTTACAAAGTCATAATTATGATTTTACATTGAAATTTTACATTTCCATACATGTGAAATTTTCAAGAGACACTATTTTACAAATTTCTTTATTAAATGTAATTATTATAATCAAATTCCAAGCAATGTTGAGTAATGACTAACTCTACTTTTGAGAATAGTGTGAGAACAATGAAAAGAGTAGTAATAGAAAGTAATGTTCAAAATGTGTCCTAGTAGAGTTTTTTTAAAGAATGTGCATTATCTCAACAATTCAATTAATATGAAACGAAAAGAGTATTATAAAAAAAATTTTAAAAAGATATGTATTACCTTAATAATTTAATTAATATGGATCGAAGAAGCATTTAAAAATGAAGAGAGTAGTAAATTTGGGTGAATCATTTATAACCATACCTTTAAAGTCATCACTAATATCAAGAATACATCTAATATAGCAATAAAAATCGAGGTAGGGTGCTAGATACTCTTTTATCGTTAATTAAATTTTTTAAACACATTGAATATGATATTTCTTTCGTTTAAAAAAAAATAATCTATTTTTTCTAATTCATTTTAAAAAAATGTTTTTTTATAATACTTTAATTCTAACTTTTCAGGTGATATGTTTAAGACCACAAAATTATTGGACATTTTAATATATTTGACATAACTTTAATCTAAGATCACAAATTTTAATTTTTTTTTTCTTCTTAAATTTTGTGACAAGTCAAAACATGTCATTATTTTATTCTTTTTGAAATAAAGGGAGTATTATTTTTATTTAAAGTGTTTTACCTTCAATATGAAATACTTTATTTGTCTCAATTTATATGACTCATTTTTCTTTTTAATCAGTACTAAAAATAATAACATATTTTTATATTTAGTAATAATTTAATTTTAAAAATTATATTTTATCTTTAATGAAATAATTTATAATCATATAAATATCTAAGATATATTTTAGACTATAAATTTTAATTATTTTTTTTAAACGTGCTAAAGTCAACATAATTCACATAAATTGAGATAGAGGGAGTACGTGGTATGTGGGGAAACACCTATCCCAAGAAGCCATAGGTCGGGCGTGACCCAAATTAAAACGGCCAGCCTTTCGATAATAACAAAATGGGAGCCCCCAATTTGCCTCCTAGTGACACTCAAATGACACAACTTGGCTTCTTGTACACCACCCCACCAATCAACAAATCTATCTAATTAATAAATGACCTACTTTTAGCACTTAATAATTAATGTTGTGACCTAACACCCAATAATATAAGTGAAAATAAAATAGGTTATATAGTTTTTTATTTAAAAATAATTTAATTTTAAAGTATTTATTTTTACTCTTAATAAAATAATTTATAATCATATGAATGTCTATATGACTTATTTATACCATAAATTGAGATGAAAGGAGCATAACTTTTTGTGATCCTAACATTTCATATTTTACGTTATATAACATTATTATTTTATTAATCTGTTTTAAAAGGAATGGAAAACAATATTTGTTTAAGCTTTCAATTCGCTTTGATGCCATGTTTTTATGATCACAAAAACGTTATGATGTGTTGACAAAAAGTTCTAAAAGTCTTTTTTTTTAAAATAAAATAATAATTGTTATAAATTAAATTATGCCACATAAGTTGAAACTTCAAAGTAGAGGTAGATTCAAGGTTTATAATTTATCAGTTATGGATTCTTATATATTAATTTCAAATTCTAGTAACCGAGAGTTTTGAATTTAATTTGTGTATATGTTTAATGGATTTCAAGCCTATATATTCCTATGCTTTGGAGTATGTAATTTTTTTTTATATGTTTAAATATTTTGATGAATAAAATAATTTGGTATTTATGTTAGCGAAAGATAAAAATATATTCGGTGAAATAGTCGAGATAATTATGAGCTAGATTTTCTTATGTCGACAAATGCGACAATGGAACGGGTCACATTCAATTCAACTTGATACTAGTTGATTGTTCATTGTACTTTTGCCACACAAGCATCTACTAATTTGTTATGGTCTAAATACTTCTCATACTTCCAATACATTAGAACTCTAGCCTTCCCAAAGGTCAATTATCAACTTTTGCACATGATTTTGGGAACTTGCAACTTTCTCTTCCCTCAATTTTTGTCACTAGTTTAATTTTTTGACCAACTTGCATCACCTCTAGTTATCATCAACATCTATAAATAGTTTTTTTTTTCCCTTCCAAACGTAACAAGTGAAACAAAAAGTTAGTGTACAAATCAAGATCATTAAGTCTTGTTTGGTTTTCTCGGGGCAGACGAAACAACAAGACAGAAGAGAGCTTGACTGCAAGACCCCCTCGAGTGCAACAAGGCAGAAAGGAGCTTGACCAGTATAATATGAAGAGGCAACGAGGTAGTAATATGATAGGAAATAACTATGGGGAGAAGAAAAAGGCTAAAAGGGTTGTGGAGAAACAAAGTGAAGATGTGAAAACAGAAGAAGAACAAAGGAAAAATATTAATGGTGAAGGAAATGTTGTGAAGGAAGTGGAGTTGATGGGTGAGTATGATAATTGGATTAATGAATGGCTTTGTTCATGGAGTAATGATAATGTTGTGGATGAACAAATGTCATGGGGAACATGTTGGTCACCTATTTGGGATATGGAGTTCTTGGGAGAAGCTTATATTAACTTGTACAATGATGTTTTGTGGGATGATGATGTTTGGGATTTGAAAGCCATCAAGGAAGTTCCAAGTCCATAGAGAGAGGAGAACTTGAAGAAACTAGACATGTTTGTATTTTGATCTTCTTAAATTTAGCCTTCCTTCTTACGAATCTGAGTGACAAAAGGTTGAATCTTAGTGGATCGTGACATCTTACGTTGCTCGATTTTCCAAAAATGTTATTTTGTGTGTGAGAGATCTTTCAAAAGTAATGTAAATTTTAGAGGATCTGACACAAAAGCAACAACATTCTTGGAAAATTGAAGCAACATAGATGACATCAAGCCTCAAGGTCACTTTGCCACTTACGATATCCTATCTAAATTTAGTTGTAATAAGTTGAAAATGCACATATATAGATGTACAATGTTTTATGATTAACCTAACTATGATTAATTAGCAGTCAATGAATCTTTTTTGTTGATACTTTTTTATTTCAATTCCAAAAAGCTATGGAACAAAGGATTTAAACGTATTTATGGAATTTATTGGCTCATTGGAATGACAAGAAGTAATGAACAAACTGAAGGAATTGCAGCATGTTAGTAATAGCAAAACAAATTAGAGGGCAATCCGATACACTAATTATCCCGCGTTCACGTAGGGTTCGAAAAAACATCACATCCTTAAGAGATGTGATATAAGCAATCTACCCGGATACAAGTATTAGTGACTGATTTCATTACTCGTTATAATTTTTTTTTTTCAATTTCATTCATTGGTTTACAACTCACAAATTGAGTTTCCCCTTTTTAGCAATTGCAAGTGTGACAATCTAAGTATAATGGCCACATAATGAGTAGGTATTGGAATGGACCTTCCTCACGATAAAGCAACTCCAATGGGATTTAGGTAAATGTCCATCGTTTAGGTTATCGTTTAGATTTTGTTTTTATCATTAAAAGTTGGGTACATATATGCCGTAATTGAAAATCTTTCTAAATAACGTTAAATACGTGTCTAATAATTTCTCTTATATTTGTCCATCTTAGAAGCAAAATATTAGACAACTATCTAATGTTTCCAACAATTATAAGAAATTCAGACTTGGTCTAACATTTTCGCATGAGATTTTCAGTTCACTCAAGAAAATGTTTAAATATAATCGAAAAGGTCCATAAATTACCCAAAAAAAATATGAAACGGGCCAATTCAAATTGAAGCGGGCCAGATCGAATTGGGTTTTAGGGAGCTTATTCGAGTTAATTTAGCTGGACTCTATAAAATGGGCCTTCTTTCTTATTTGGGTAATGTAATGGGCTTGGGCAATACAAGGTTGCAACTTGTTTGGACCCTAACCATAATGTGTGTCCAATTGAGTATAGTGTGTTTCACCTGTTCGCCGATGGATAAGCAAATCGTACCGAGCCTTTCCACTTCCTAACTCAGACTTTCAAATCTATCTGATTAGCCCATGGGCTGAATTGGTCTTTAGGTAGGATTGATCCCTGTACCCTTTCTCCATCAGTTAGTATTTGGATAGTGTTCACATTAACCATATAAAATATATCATCTTCTTTAATTATACGCATTGATCTCAAATATAAAATGTCTGGGGTAGTATAACTTATTGAGATAAATACATATAATTAATAAAGTAAATACTCTCTCCGTTTATATGGCACACTGTCCTTTTTAATCCATTTTAAAAAGAATGTCACCTTGCTACAATTAGAAATAATTTAACTTTAAAATTGCTCGTTTACCCTTAATGAAATGATTTACAACTACACAAAAGCTCCAAGAAATTTGGCAAGAAAGTCATTACAAGTGGGGATACACAAGGATGAAGTGATTTCCCTTAAGGACACATCACCTTTCTTCTTCAAACATCTTTCCAAAAGGAAAGTGTAATCCAATGGAGTCATGCTACTAGAGGAATGGAGGGACCTAGCAAAAGAAATTTCATTCGAGGATCAATATCTAAGAATTAATTTAGACCACAAATTTCAAAAGTCTTTTTTTTTTCTTAAACATCATGCCAAGTCAAATAATATCATATAAAATAAAGCAAAGAGAGTAATATATTTTACGTGGTCAACGTAACTATCTAATAGCCGCTAACAAGAACGGCAAAAAAAATTCAAAATTTTGGAAGTAGCATTGAGGTGACCCACCACAAAAGATGAGGAC
The DNA here is from genome assembly GCA_003996215.1 of Jaltomata sinuosa. Classification (NCBI taxonomy): domain Eukaryota; kingdom Viridiplantae; phylum Streptophyta; class Magnoliopsida; order Solanales; family Solanaceae; genus Jaltomata; species Jaltomata sinuosa. Next base: position 472,213 of record QJPP01000008.1, read on the forward strand.
GCTCACATCTTATTATTTCCCAATCAATAAATCTAATCCCAAGCGAGTGAGACAACAGTCAAACGAAACACAGCAAAGTGCAGAGACCAACATCCCTCCGCGTATACTACACGCTCCTTCACATCGCGTGAGGCACAAATTCCACAATTTGCAAAAAGCACTTCACTTTTTTTCTCTTTTTTTCACTGCTTTTAATTTCCATTTTCCCACCTTTGAACACTTTTGCTCAAAAAAAGTACACACACCAAGCAGAGTCTCACTAAGAACACACAGTTCACATAACTGTAGTGAAAAAAAGCCCTAAATCGAAGCTTCTAGAAATGGCGGAAGATAAAGGATCTTCTCTTGTTCATCTACTAGTTATAGTACTAAGCTTAACCGCTTTCGGATTCGCCATTGCCGCCGAACGTCGCCGGAGCACTGTAATCACTCTCCTCAATTTTGCCTTTTTTTTTTGTGTGTGTGTTTTTTTTGTTTTTTTTTTTTAAATTTGTGTGTGTATATATGTAGCTGATGAGTGTAAATTGAGCTTAAACTTAGTTAGATCCAGTGCGAATTTGTGTAGTTTTGTTGTGCTATTGAATGATTGCTTCTTTTAAGATCTGAAATTGCTGCATTTGCTAGCTCTGCTTTGATACTTTTTTTTTTGAAGTTTTCAGTATTCTGATAGTTAATTTGTTAGTTAAAAGTAGGCGGTAAGTACTATTTTTCTCTGTTTAGTGAATTTTGTCAGTTTGGTTAATGAATAAATGTTCGTTATAGAGTTGGTTAAAACTGTGTTGCGGATATCCTTTGGTGAAAACATGAAGGATTTGAAAATGAGAAGAGATTTTAGAATTGTGTAATTGTAAAATGCTGCATTTGTTAGCTCCGCTGAGCGGTCTGCTCTGATATTTTTTTTGAAGTTTTCAGTATTCTGATAGTTAATTTGTTGTGTGCAAGTGTAATTGCAAACAGAAGTACAATCACATTTTGTCAACTATCTGATAAACCAATAATATGGAACTCAATGTTGAGCCCCTACAATTTTGAGTTAGGGGGTTTGGAAATGAATTTAAAAGAAATTCTCTTTCTTTTTCTTCACTGGAGGCTAAGAACAAAAGTTTCTGTGAGGATGTGCCCCTTTCCAGCTTGCCTGAGGTGTATGGAATGATTTCTTGTATTGAATTGTCTAGCACAGGAGTCTATTAGGTTGTGATAAGAATATTCAGATATGCTCATTTAAAATGATGACATTTGGATTTATCACTTTTGAGTAAGCTTATGATCATTCTATTATTAAAGCAGAAAGGAAAAAAAAAGATGGATGATGCCTCTCATGGAATTATTTTGTATAAGTGAACTTGAAAATAACAATTAACCACGGGTGTTTGGAAAATATATGAGCAGAATGATATTGAATGAATGAGAGTTTATGAATACAGCTTTTGATGACTTTGAATCCATCTATGATATTGGAGCTCATTATTGACATTCAAAGGTGTTGCAGTAGCAAAAGGAAACAAGAGATTAAAAGGTGTTAAGCCCCAAAATTGTTGGTTCAAAATTAGGAATGGTAGACTGATGTCTAGTCTAGTTGCCTTGCTTTCCATGGAAAAGTTATATCAAACTCGGCAATTGTAAGAAAAAATTCTTAAGGAGCTGCAAGTAGGGTGGATTTGAGCAGTGATGAGAAAACACCTATAACTTAATCAAACTATGCTGGCCAATTAATTTAGAAGATATTAATCTAGAAGATTAGGCACTGTAGACTGTCTGTTATAGCAGTCAACTCTGATGGACTACGATTTAAACTACCAGTCAATTTTGTGTTGTATACCTTGATAGAACATGCTCATTCACTGTGTAATTATGGTTCCTTTTGACAGGGTACTCTGCATGATGATAATGTTACCAATCGTACATATTGTGTTTACACCTCAGACGTTGCCACTGGATATGGAGTAGGTGCTTTCTTGTTTCTTCTTTCAGGCGAGGCATTGCTCATGGGAGTGACGAAATGCATGTGCTTCGGAAGACCTTTATCTCCTGGTTCAAATCGTGCATGGGCCATTATATACTTCATATCATCATGGTGCGAGTCTCATCTTTGCTCTTCCTTACCACATTTATATAGAAGTAAAGTCCTGTATTAACTACATTAATATGGTCATCCATCAATGATCAGCATCAAACTATTCTGCTGGCATATAGATATGCATGATTCTGACCACTGACATGCTAGTATGTCCAAAAAGAAAATCAGATCACATGTTTGTTATTCCGGGAAAAAATTTCCATTTATCTAAACGCTTTTCTCCAATTAGTGTGCTTGATGGTGGATAACCAATAAACGTTCGCACTCTTCACATTGTCTTTGTTCTTTTACTCTGATTTGTTATCAAGTTATTGCAATCACCATCTTTGCAAATCATTTCTTAATATTAACGCTATGATACCTTTCGAACTTCATTTTGTGGGTGATCCACATGCTATGAGCAGTATCATGAGATCTTACTATTTTTTTTGTTACTATATGTGAAGACATCTTAAAAGGATTCATCCCACGACGTACTAAACATTTATACATCTGCAGGCTGACATTCCTGGTTGCAGAAGCATGTGTTGTTGCTGGAGCAAAGCAAAATGCTTACCACACCAAGTATCGTGATATGATCTTAGCAGAAAACTTTTCTTGCGAAACGCTAAGGAAAGGTGTCTTTGTTGCTGGAGCAGTCTTTATCGTTGCAACCATGATCCTGAATGTGTATTTCTACATGTACTTCACGAAGGCTACTACTCAGCCAGCTCATAAGGTAAATCATACTAGCTCAAATGTTGGGATGGCTGGTTATGCATAAATTTTGCAGAAAAAACTTTAGCTTAGGCTCTATATTACCTACATTATTGGCACTATGGTTTGTATAATGTACTACTCAATATAAGTTCGTCTATTATATGAAATCTGGTTATTTTTAGTTCTGTTCTTGGGTATTTGCAAAATGATAGATTAGATAGATAATAGAAAAACTTATATTGTTTGGTGAAGAAATATGAACTTCCTCTTTTGTGGCAAAGGTAGTGGAATGTGGAATTGCTGTTTTGGAGCATTAGTTCCCTTTTTTTAAATCTTATTTTCTTGCTGTTATTTCTGGTTGTTATTGCTGCCTCTTTTTCATAGTTTGTTTAGACGAGGGTCTATTGGAAAAAATTGGAAAAGGTAAAGGTACGGTCTACATACACTCTATCCTTCCTAGATCCACTTGTGAAATTACGCTGAATTTGTTATTGTTGTTGTTATGTTCAAAAGAATATGAAAACGTCCTCTAGATCAAGAAAATCATACTGGACACAATTCAATCAATGTAGTAATCTTGATGGCATTTCCAAAATTATTAGTAGTAGAAAGTCCACACGAGAAATTCGAAGAATTACTACTGACGCACAAAAATAATCAAGTTGTACTAATAAAAACTAAGCACTATTGTGCAAGAGTTGCAAAACCTTATTGAAACCTACTCCCTCGTTTCTCAATTTATGTGATACTATTCGACTTGACACAAATTTTAAAAAACAAAAAATTACTTTTGATACTTATGGTCTAAAACAAATATTACACATTTGTATAGCTATAAATTATTTCATTAAGGATAAAAGGAGAATTTTTAAAGTTAAGTTGTTTTTAATTATAGAAGGTGGCATTTTTTTTGAGACAAAATAAAAAGAAAAGGGTGTCACATAAATTGAGACAGCGAGAATAATATTTTAAAAATCGATATTCATATTGTAACCAATGGGAAAAGGCTGTTGTCTTAACCAAAAAAAAGCCATATACAAAAGAAATTTAAGTGCGATATTGCAGCGGTGCATATTGATGAAAAGAAATTTAATGCGTCAAAAATTTAGGAGGAAGGAGGCAAGCGGAGTGAGAACTAGACGTATCTCGCTAGGCAAAGACATATTAGAATATATGGCTCACGAGTGGGATTGACGGGAGATATAACTATTGTAAAAGAAGGTTATTAGAACCGGGGGAAGAATTATGACACCCTTTTTAGGTGGGGCTAGTTCTTTTTCTGTGCCCTTTTTTCATTTATTAAGATGTTGAGGTAAGAAAAACTCCGAGAGGTAAAATCCCACCAAATGGAGAGATAAAACTGAGTTATCACTTGAAAATCATGAGGCCCAAAGAACCTTGGAAGGCCCCAATGTAATATGGGCCGGAAACTCCTTTGGAACTCTTTTGGATTAGTGTTCTAAATAGGAAAAGAGATCTTTACATAAATAGCCTGTCGGATTTATTGTTGTACTTTTTTCAGTTGATATACATTAATTATACATGATGTTATATATATATTATACATTTGATAGATATTTTTAATTTAAGCGATTGAGTGATGCTATTTAGATTAATTCTTCTAGGGAAAAAAATGAGTTGGTACCGTTAGTTTTCAACCTGCTATGTAGTATTTAGTTTTCCAAATTATTTAACTTATAGCCATTCCAGATTCACCATTGGGAAGTACTATTTACACCCCCAGCCCCCCTTTTTTTATTTTGATATTGCTTTCTTCAAGAATCTAAAAGTAAATAGGTGAGATATAATACAAAATGCTTCAACTAAGAATTTGTTAGACTACTTCAATCTCGTACATCTAAAATTTATTATAAAACGGCTAAACTTACAAAAAATTATATATTTCGAGTTTTTGTATATATAATTTATTTTTATTTTTCCTTTTGTGTGTGGGGTCATTTGTACATTAGGCTTTATGAGGAATGGGAGGGCAAGTTGTAAATTCGTGGGTCTTAGACAACAAGGACAGCATTCATAAAGGAAAAGGACTAGTATGAACATGAATTCCCTTTATGAGCCCAGTCTGTCATGACAATGAACTTATCAAATCTTTAACACAATCGTGTGCAAACTTACCTTGATTTGATCTTTTTTTATTCGGTGTTCAATACTCATTTTTAGGGTCGGGTGCACAATTGAGGGTATGTGTCTGGCCGAATCAGTAATTTTGATCTAACTTTGAATCATGGGGTAGCCTGCTTTGATATCGTCATTTAATTGGTATTCACCTTTTAAATTTTTATTACATATATAGTCACATTGGCTATGCGATGTCTGAAATTAGTCTTGACAAAACCAAACATATGAGTGAAGTTCATGCATTTCTGCTTGAAGTTGAGGTAAAACCGGTTGGATTTCAGTCATTTTTGCTTGAACTTCAGCTTTATGTGCATGAACTTCAGACAAAAATGGCTGAAGTAGGTCAAAACTGACTAAACTTCAGTGACATTTGACTTACGTTCAGGCAACAATGATTAAACTTCAGCCAATATATGTCTTAAGTTCAAGCAAAAAAATGATTGAACTTCAGACACATATAGATGAAGTTCAGGTAAAAATGGTTGAACTTCAGTCATATGTAATTTTAGACATTGTGTCTGAAGTTAGACTTTATCAAAATTAACTTTAGAAACTGTATGTCTGAAGTTGTCCGAACTGGGTACACGTGCAAAAAATAATGGTACAAGTTAAATGACAGTGTCAAAAATGGGTAACCATGCACTTCCCCCCACTGAAAATGGATAAAATTTTGAATTTATAAACTTTGAATCGTTGATCTGCCTTTATCGCTTTAAGCAAGTTAATTCAAATTTGTGTTGCATAAAACTCATTAAAGCGAGGAAGTGTGAAGATTTTTTTTATTATTAAGGCTTGAGCGCAAATATCTGGTTAACGAGGGAGAATTTTATTTATCTCACCACAATCTTATGTGAAAGCTCGATTTAATCAAATATTACACACTTATAATTGTATCCCTATCTTGAATTTATTTTTGGTTGGTATATGTACCTTGAAACTTATAATGACTGATTTATTTTGCATCTTCCTCCATTTCCACATAGAGCCTTTATTATTTCATTCTATATATCACCTACCTCTTTGTGTTCAAATATATATACCATAAAAATAGAATCTTGTTCAAATGATAATAATTGATACATTGACTAGATGTGCAAAGCTAATTATTAGTCCATTAATGTACTGGCAGATTGATACTGGATTTTCTGTTTATAAAAATTAATTTAATGGTCAACCTTTTAATATAGTAAATCTTGTTCAACTATGGTTTCAATCTAAAAGGGAAAAATAAATTGTGAACATGGTAGATATACCAACCATTCTAATTCTCAAATTATATACAATTTGATTTGAGTATGTAAGTCTTTTAAACTTATGATCTAAATAAGTAATTCTTTTGAAATTTATGATCTAAATAACTTTTATATATTTGTGTATTTATAAATTATCTCATTATAATATATTATAAAGAATGTTTGGCACATATTTTACCTTGTGAAGGTAGAGAGTTTGTCTCCGATGAACTTTCGTCTCAAGTAAAACATATCTAAAATAGTATGAAAGGAAATACAACAGTGAATACGTCATGTCAAAAATAATGGAGAGAAGAACAGTAACAACAACAAATAATAAGATAACCATAGCATATGAAATAACATGTAATAATAAATCTGAAGAACAAGATAGCAAGAGAGTGATATTAATAATAATGATTAGGGAAACTTGACAATGTTCGACTATCTACTAACTTTCTACCTTAGTCCTCGACCTCCATATCCTCCTATCTAGGATCATGTCTTTGGTAAACTGCATGTGTCATGTGTCCTGTCTAATCACATCTCTCCAATACATTTTCGGCCTACTTCTACCTCTCCTCAGACTCACCATAGTCAACTGCTCACACCTCCTCACTAGAACATCTGTGCATCTCCTCTTCACATGTCCAAATCATCTCAGTCTCGTCTCCCTCATTTTGTCCCTCACAGAGGTCACTCACAAATTGTCCTGAATACCTTCGTTCTTAATTCTATCTCTTCCAGTATGACCACATATCCATCTCAATACAATCCTTAAAAGATTACCCTTTCAGATAACGTTAGACTCAGATCTAACGATTGCTCATATATTTCTCAACCTTACAAACAAAATATTAGACTATCGTTTAACATTTGCAGTAACTTACAAAATTCAGGCCGTTACTGTTCTCATAAATGTTTTAATTTGTTCAAAAAGGGATTCTTAGACCGTGAATCTAAACGGTTCATAAGTTGAGAGATAAATAAACGGAGAACCATTAACTAAACAATCAGTCTACAAAGGGATAACAGGTGAAAATTCTTGTATTCGCGAACGACAGTGTTATATTAGAGCAAAAGTTTAACAGAAAGCAAAATTTCTCAATTTCAATAAATACATGAACAATTTCAAACTTTTTTCCCGTGAATGCACATTTATTATAAGAAATTATTATATTCAAAATTCCAAGTTGCCCTTATGGTTTGGTCACAAAAATTAAGAAAGGAATGTCACATTCCAAACATTTATTAAAAATCCCTTTGGCAATGCCAACCCAAAACCTCATCATGGACAATCAATTGGCCACATCCTCTTTTCATTTAAAGAGTAATAATCTAATTTTGTCCCTTTCTATATATTAAAAACTCTAACAAGTCCCATATCCCTATTCATGAGAAAGATAAAGAGGAAAAGGGCCAAAAAGGAAAATATGCCAAGAAGAAAATGGCCAAAAAGTAAATGAAATCACTAGTGATTCCAAGAAGAAAATGGTAAAAAAAAGTTTAGTAAAAGACAACCCTAGAGTTTAAATGTGATGTTAGAAAAAGAGTAAGAGATTGAATAGTAAAAGACACAAAGAGGAAAACAAATCCAAGGTACAAACTTAAATGGGGTTTAACTTATTCACACTTGTCATGGGAACTTTTATTTTTTTGGGTTCAATATTATAAGAATTTTTTTTTATCTTTTATTTTTATCGAAGATCTCATCTGAGGTCAATTTTAGATCATAATCAAAAGTTGAAGAAAATTTGAATTTTTTTTTCTCGAAGAATTTAAACATGTAAAGTACATTAAAATTCAGAGTCAAACTGAATTAATTGTAAGAACAAATACAAGATGATTTGCTAACGAAAGGGTAATATTAAATCCAAAGTTTAACACAAAGCAAATTGCTCAAATTTTAATAAATATATGAGAAAATTTTGGACCTTTTTTCCCATAATACTCTATGTCATTTTTTTTTTATATATAACTTCAATTCATAACTAAGAAAAAAGGTGAAAAGGGCGAGTAAATCTAGTTCAATCGGTAAATCTATCTCAGAAGTAAGCTACTTTGTTATAGCCACTTTTATACCTATATCGGCTTGAGCAGTCGAAATATTGATACTGGGGGATTGGAAATCGGCTGAAACACTCGAAGATACACATTTGAAAATTCAACAATAAAGATCGAACAGTGATCTCACTTTCCTCCTCATATTCCGAAAGATTTATGTTTATTCAATTATTTAAGTTTTTGAATGCACATCTATTTGAGAACTATTTTATTAAAAAAAGTTATTTGAGAAAATGGGGAGAAAAATGAATAGTAAAAGACACAGAGAGAAAAACACATCCAAGGTACAAACTTAAAAGGGGTTTAACTTTATTCACATCCAGAAGATTAGATATGCTTTTTATAAAACTTTGATTTTGATATTCTGTTTTTTTATTTATTTATTTTTTAAAAAATAATAGTTTTGGAGACACATACAAACAAAAGGGACTTTTCTTTAATCCCTTTTATGGGGGACAAATCCGACAATGTTGAAAAGTTTTGGGCTACTTTTATCAAACTTTTCTCATAGTTCAAACTCTGATGAAAAGGGGTTGATTATTCCAATACACTGACACATGAATATTATTTACACATTGGCTAATTAGGCATTAATTATTTCTTCTTTCGTCCCAAAATAAATATAGCTATAAATTTAAGAGAAAAATACTAAAAATTATTTCTAATATGTTTTTATATTAAAGAATTATTCTTTAATAGTATTTAATTCTCAAAGAAACATCTAATAAATTAAAGATAACTTAATAAATTATCTTTTACATTTATTATTTTTCTTAATGAGCTAAAATAACATTTAGGATGCAGGGAGTAATATAATTTTTAACAAATGTTAATTATTATTCCTTTCGTTTTAATTTATGTGCCTTAATTAGTGTTTAGAGAGTCAAAAAATATCATAATTTTTTAAAATTATTAATTGGTGTGACTTATTGTTAATTTTTATAGCTTCTAAATATGTAATTTATTTTTAAGAATAATTGAAAGCTTTATTTCTGATTTCACAAAGAATTTTATTTAGTTTGATGTTCGTATTTAGAATCAAGCCATACAAATTAAAACGAAAGGATTATTTCTTTATTTTCTTACAAATTTTGCTCTTGCTTGTAGTTGAATATTCATTGGGGGCCTAGTTGTTTGATTTTTGTGGATTTGTCTGATCGTATATATACTAAATAAACTTCTGTTTTTGTTTTTCTTTAATTATTTATTTTTTGGAAAAATTGTAAAAGTATTGTGTAGTCTTGTGAATGTTCATGGATTTGACAATTCCTCGAACAGGTCGCTCTATGGCCTTTTTCTTTCTTTTTGGGAAAATAAGAAACAATAGCATTTTTAAGGATTTTTTTTTGGTAAAAAATGCTATTATTAGATAAGTTAAAGAATTATTAAAAATAATTGTTTATGAAAAATGAGATTAATTACCAGCACAAAAAGTAAGATTAGTTATTGTATTGGGTAGAAGATCCTATAGAGATGCAGAGCGAAAGGATCCCCTGGGAGAAGAGTTCTTCATGGCTGATTAGGAGATTATGACACATTCGAAGAGGTTTCCGTTTATAATTGTATCGTGGGGAGCTACATCCTGTGAAACCAAGTCCCTTCGAAGGCTCATCTGACACGAAATAAAGTGACAAGAGGCAAAAGCGTCAGATCTATTCGATGCACGGACAGGTAGTGCACCTATCTTACTTGGGCAAAGATCAATCAAATGCACAGATGAGTTGTGCACCTGTTTAGAGAAACATGATATTTAATATCTTGATCTGTTTGTGAATATCCAAGAGTTTATCAGATGTTCAAGGTGATCACGTTAGAAAAAAAAATATGTACCTTTTTATATAGACGTGAACTCATCTTATGAAGGACCGACTTAAATCTAACAAATTTTCGATGTCTACATAGATTTTTTAAAAAAAAGTTATTTATGCAGCAAAAACATGTAAATAGAATACAAAATTATTTTGTCCACGGAGAAAGAGAAATAGAAAACTCCATTCTTATATAGATGAAAATTTGGTAAAAGTATGTATATAATTTAATCTCACATATATAAATGACATTAGGTAGAATCATCAACCGACCTGGTTTTCGTGGTTTTGGTAAGCAGAATATTAGCAACCTGTTTAGCTTAGATTCAATTATAAATGACAAAAAATAAAATATAATGGGCCAATGGCTTCATAAATATTAGTAATAAATTAATGTAAGCAAAACAAATGTATAAAATTAAATGTAGAATTAAAGTATTTAGGAATGTCGGAATGAACAACTTCCAAGATTTCAATGTTTTCTTTTTCGAAAATAGAATAATTATTATTAAAAAAACCCAGCCAAAGTCATAGCTAGATTTGAAAAATAAAAACATTAATTTGGTTCACTAGAAAAAGTTTTAGAGCTAAAATTCATTTTCTTAAGACTTCTTTTTTTATGAATGGGATGAAAATTGAGTCGTTTAAGTTGTATGCAACTCATGATAGTTCAGTGGCAAAATCAAAATTTTTGCCAAAGAGTGTATATAAGTAATCTTACATACTTGATAGAATTTATATGCACATAATATAAATTTTCAATGAAAGATATTTAGCTGACTTCAGCTTTTACTATATGTGATTACGTCACTGATCAAATTATTAAAAGATAGGCAAATAAAATAGGGTTGCTAAGGATAAATTCTCAATTATGCAAAATTGAGCCAAAAATCAATTGCCGTAATACAACATGCTTTAATTCATAAGCTTCAAAAGGAAAATAAAAGTTAATTGTTTCTAGTTAGGAATTAATATATATTAAGCTTAGGAAATTTTAAAGTTTTCTCTTGGAAACATGTACAATTTGATAGTACAATTGTATATAGCAATTTGATTCTTGACATTGAACTAAAAAACGAACAATTTAATTTGAATTAATATTTGAAAAAAAAAAGGTTCACAAGTTCACTTAGTTAACATCAAAGTTAGCAATTAGGGTCGTACGAACAAAATTATTTCTCCACAATAAAAACGCAATTTGCTAAATTATTAGTAATTCTAATTACTAATTAGTGATTTAAAACATTAAAAACAGAATAATTTATTAACACAATAGCGAGATTCCCGGTCAATTTAACCTACCAAAATGTAGCCTCATGTTTTTGCTAATCTCTGTCTTTTTCTTATTCTTTTAATATATATATGAGTACTTTTTCTCTTTTATTTTTTAAAATCTAATTGTACCTTTAATCTTAAGCTCATTAATATTAATTAAAATTTAAGTAATTAGGTTTCATTCTCAAGTGATTATTAATTAATATGTAGCATAGCACCGACATTCAATTTTCAGAATTTGTTATATATATATAGTCAAACGTAATAATTCTCTAATGTTTTTAACAAGTTAAAAAAAACTCATGATGAGTATAAGAAAAACTGTATATGTATAGTTTACTCTCATGTTTCTCTCTATTTCTTTTGCCCATTATTCTGTGAAATTTACAGCGTAAATATCTTGATATAACTCTCTCCGTCCCAAAATATTTGTCATGATCTGCTTCTAAAAAATTAAATTAGAGTAACTTAATATTTTAAAACTAAGATTTAGATATTTGAAAACTATACGAAAAATTATAATTTATAATTCTTCTCATATCAATATAATGAAAAAATTCATGTAAATATTGATCAACGTTTATCTAGTTTAACTCTTAAAAATAAAATGTAACAAGTATTTTGAGACGGAGGGAGTACTTAACACTGTCTCTAATTCTTTGTTTATTCTCCAAGTCTTATGATTGTTGACTTTAATTCACTTCGAACACATGCCTCGTAACATAGTATAAACCCTCAAGTGTACAAATTTTATATAGATAAAAGATAACTATAAGTAATCGTCAATTAAAAAAGTGAGAATAATCTAATAAATAATATAGATTACTTGCTATAATATATTAAAATACATTATAGGGATTACAAATTAAATATATTATCACGGCGTACAATTTAAATCATTTATTTTTTAAAATAACATGATGGTGTAAAAGTTTTCACTATTAAGAGGTGTAATTAGATGAATAGGACTTCTCCATTCTTAATCAAAGTCTCAAGTTCTAACACCAAGAATAGAGAAGCACATGGTAGGGAGAGAGCTTTGCCTTTTAGGGATTTACGTAACACAAATTTAAATTAATCGGACTAGTAAATTTTGAATTTATTCAAAAAGACATTTTAAGTTCCAACAACCACCTCATACAAGAACACACCCACTGCTAGTTTTTATGTATTCTTTCTTAAATGGGCCCCACTCTTTTGCATGAATACTACCCCTGTCCCCTCCACCCCCCTTCACCCCCACCTCCACCCCCACCATTTTCTTCCTTTTTCTTTCTTTCTGTGTCTCTCTTTAAGTACAACAACACTAAGCCGTCAACTCATACTTGAGTAGTTGAAAAAAGCACGCATAAAAACACACACAAGAAGAAAAAAAAAAAGAGAAAATTTGTTTGAATTCTCTCTTTCAACTTTTGTTATATACATTTTGTGTGTTTTTCCTTCTTTATGTGGGTGTTTTCTTTAGAAAAAATTGAACCCAAAACCCCCCCATGTATTCTTCTCCTTCTTCTTCATCATTTTCGTCGACTTCTCTTGTGTTTCTTGTTCTCATGATTATTGTTATCGTTCCGCTACATTCGGTACAATTTTCAATGGCAATCCGGATATTTCCAACAAGATCAGTGGCATTATTGGAAACAAATTCCACCAGCAGCAATAGCGTCAAGATTAATCAAACGGAGATTTTTCAAAAGTATTTTCACAACATCGTCAACAATAATAATAACAACGGTACGACTTTATTACAAGACAACAAAAGAAGAGTACCTAGTTGTCCAGATCCTCTTCATAACAAGTAGAAAATCTTGAATTTTTAGGTTCTTGATTTTTATTTTTTGGGGTTTTTTTTCTTTGTTATCCAAAATACCCACGTTTTTCTCAAACCCATAGTATTTTTTTTTGTTTTTTTTTGGTGAATTAATTGGGTAAAACCGTGGGTATTTTGGTACTTAGGAAAATGTCTAGCTAGCTATATTATCTTTTTGCTTAAAATAGATCAAGAAATTGATGATGATGATGATGTATATAAAAGAGGTGAGATTTTGATGAAACTCAATAGTTCATTACTTCATTATAGTGAGATTTTAATTTCTTAATGTTTTATTTCTTTTTCTTTCTTGCAATTCTATATCTTAATAATTATTTCTAAACTCAATAATTCAGTCAATAATGGAAACTAGTAATAATTAGAAAAGAAAATGGCATCTAAACCCTTTTGTCCTCTCCCTCTTCCCATGTTGACAAAGATAGGAAGAAGAATGGGGTGGGGGAAGATAGAAAAAAACAAAAGAAAAGAAAAAAGAGAGGTATTCTTTTGTTTCACTACGAGAAATAAAGATTTTTTTCATCATAAATTAGTAAAAAGTTTATGCTATAGAACATAATTTTCTCACTTATTTTTCATCGAATCAGTTTATTGGAAAAATGCATGGTGAGAAACAGATTCTCACTGAGATAGTAGAAAACTTCCTAATTTTTTTTAATTTTTTTTCTTTTCCCACCAATTCAATCAAAATTTATGTGGGAGTAGTCATTAACCATTTTTCAATGAAAAATAGTAATTTTTTAGTAGTGTTTATTCAAAATTTAATTTATATATGAAAAATATATTACATAATTAGATCACTTTTTGAGGTAATACATATATATTTGTCGATAATCATTAGGAGTTTAAGTTTTATACATCATCAATATATATAATTTTTTAACACTATTTAGGTCTTTAAAAAAATAAAAATCTTAAAAATAAGATATATTAACTCATAGCATAAAAATTATTTACATTAACAAGGTATATTAGTTAAGTTCAACGTTTAAGTAACATACACTATACCCATAAGCCTCCCCTAAAATTTGTGAAAGTTGTAATGTTAAAATGATAGTGTAAATTTTTTTCTTCACATTAATAATGTATATAATTTAAACTCATTTATTAAAAATTATAACTAACCTTCTATTACATGTTAAAATGAATTGATAGTATAAAAAGATCATACTATGAGTAGATATTTTACTTGAGATGAGAATCTTCTTGTCTCCACAAAATAGGAGTACAGCTCTTCGATTTTTACACGTGAAATTAAACTGGATATGTTAGTATTATATATTGTGAATGGATATAATTTAAATTTTTTATTTTCAAAAGTTAAAAACCTTGAAAACTAAAAAATATTACTTTCTCCGTCTCATTTTATGTGGCATACTTTGATTTGGCACGGTGTTTAAGAAAAAAAAAACTTTTAAAATTTGTGGTCCAAAATAATCCTTGAATATTTGTGTGGTTGTAAATCATTTCATTAAGGGTAAAATGAGAATTTCAAAGTTAAAATTATTTTAATTATAGAAAGGTGACATTCTTTTTGGGACGGCTAAAAAGAAAAGTGTGACATATAAAATGAGACGGAGGGAGTATTATAGATATTGAGGTGATTCTCTATAGCTTTTTTTCTGATTACAGAATCAAAAAGTAATATCTACTTGTAGCTATCAGTGGTCTTGGAAGATTGAAACTTATTAGAAATCAAGAAACAATAATTTACACCTTTTGTGAGTGTTCAGAAATCAATATGCAATTTTTGGCATTTCTTAAAAGTATTATTTTTTATTCACAAATAGCAAAACTTTAACTTTTTGATGTAACATTACGTACCCAAACATTACCATAAGTGGTAAATCTAGATTTTGTTGTCACAAGTTTTTTTTCTTTCTATTCTTCCAAAGCACTTTTAGTAAATTTTACAGTGTCATATAAATCTTTTTTATTTGTTTCTTGCTTGATGCCCAGTATCTATAATGGACTTGGCTAAATCTAAATTCAAGCATTGCATGACTACGCCATTCCTTATTTTTTGGTGTCTAGGTATTCATCGTAAATTTTTCTTCGTTGAACCTCGCCTTTTACCTTTGAGGCTAGGCCATCCTAAGGTGCGGTTAAATGAATGGATCTTATCATATCCTACAACAAGAAAAGGCTTACTTTTGGAGCCGACCCAACACCGACCGGCTGAGTCTCCCGCACAGGGAACAGACTGAGTCGGTATTCGTCTACAAGAGGTTTCTTAGGTGTCAAATATGATGTTGTAGACCTGATCGTTTTAATCAGATCTCTATTCCGGTACAACAAAAAGGAGTATACTATGGTCAGTATAGTGAGATTTTGTGGAACTAATCATGCCTTTATGCCTATCTTCATTTTTGAAGACGGCGTTTTTAATAGATTTTTTTTCATTTCTAGAGCTCAAACCAAAATTTCTAATTAGAACCGAAGGGATCACAATAATCTCACTACAATCGATTTTGGTTTACAAAGAATCCTATGACTTATTGTTTTTCTTTTTACAGAGTGTCCTATCACCTATGTGATTGAAAATTTTAAAGTTTTTATAGGGACATTTTATGGACAATATCTATTGTGATTGATGGGATTTTTTCTTCTTCTTATGTTTGCTTGACTCTTTGATCTTACATTTACACTAGATCCTAATGTACCTTTATCATGATGCAACTTTTTCTTTTTTTAATTTCATTTGACAGTAAAAAACAAGATTTGCCAAATCTATTGTGATTGATGGGGTTTCTTATGTTTTGTTCCAAGTTATTTCTTGGCTATGTTGTAGTGAAGTGAAGTACCAAAAGATTGATATTGCATGACATTGATAGTAGGGGCCTATTTATTTTCGATTGATAATCGAGAAATCCCGGAGGGCTTGTGGCACATGTGGTTCGAAACTTCTTGATTAATGGGTTCGTATTTCTACCATTTTTCACGTAAATATTAAGTCCTTATCTGTGATAAGGCTCCAACATGTGACATTCGTCAAATTCATATTTATATCATACGTTGTGCTCTCTTATCACTAGATCAGCGACGGATGTATCTAACAAACTATGGGTTCAATTGAACCAAGTATTTCTGATACATAATCATCAACTTTCAACAAATATATGTACTACATTTTAAACTCATAATTCAAAAAGTATAATGAATATAGTGACAAAATTATAAAAATTAAATTCATCAACTAAAATCTTGAATCCACCTCTTTCCTTCTCCGGCGCACATCTATTGATGTGTTTGTTTCTCAAGGTTTAAGTCATGCGGTAATTATACTTTTTGCATTTTAAATTACTTGTATTACTTTAATTGTATTTTTATTCCATTTTAAAAAATATTATTTTTTTTACAATTCTTTAGTTTCAACTTTTCAAATGACATGTTTAACACCATAAAATTAAAGAGCATTTTAGTATATTCTACATATCTTTTGTTTAAGATTGCAATATTTAAAAGTTTCTTTTACTTTCTTAATTTCGTGCAAAATCAAAATCAAACAATCAGATTAAAACGGAGGGAGCAGTAACCAATATATATATATATATATATATATATATATATATATATATATATATATATTATATATTACATATATATGATATATATTGACATTCTTATTGGTGAATAAGTGTATACATTTATAATATGTTACTACTACTATTTTTCAGTTGACTATTAGTTGGATCTAAAATCTAGAACAAATTCCAACCTATTATTTGCTGTATTTCCCCCCTCTTTTTCTTCATTAAATAATTTAGGTACTTATTAAGGTATCATTAGTCAAAGATCTATTTAGTTGACTAATTGATTGGTGTAATATAGGGCCACTTTTTGACCACATCCAGCACATTGGCACATCCAAGTCAATGAAAAGATGCTGCTGCTACTACTCCCTCCGTCTCATATTAGTTGCACACTTTTCTTTTTACACGCATATTAAGAAATCATAAATAAGAAAATTATTTTACTAATTTACCATTTAAAAAACTTCTTTGAATTTTACAAACAAATATGAACACTTTCAAAAAGAATTAATTGCAAGGGTAATATGAGAAAATTTAGTTAATGCTTTCTTTATTTAGTAAGGTGGTCAACTAATATGAGATAACTATTTTTAGTATAGTGAGCAACTAATATGAGACAGAGGAAGTATTTCTTTTTTGTTTCTCATCCAACGTCTTATACTCGTTTTGAGCTTTCATTAATCTGAATTTGCAACACGTAATACTCATTAAAAGAGAAAATGCACCTATCAGAACATTTTTAATTATCGGGACTCAAAATTGAAATTTCAGCTAACTATTAAATTTAGAGGAATCCTATCTATTCCACTATAATTCTCGGTACTGATGCGGCTTACTGTACTACTAAGCTTATTGCGCATTTTTTTTTTTTTTTTTTTTTTTAAATATCAAGGACTAGAAAGAATAAAGATATGTGAGTATTACAAAATATATAGGTGTAATGTTATTTTGAAGGCTTCTGTCAATCGTAGCCAAGTCGAAGATGGGCATTGACTGTGTAAGTTTGTATTGGCAATCACAAAAAATTATGAAAATATTGTACTTTCTCATGGCATACCTTGAGTTGATTAGTTAGATGTTCACTCAACTAATAGTTATTATCTCATAATTATATTTTTGTTGAAGAAAGATAACTTTTTGAAATAATATATAATTAATAGTTGAGTGATCATTTGAAAAATTAACTCCACAAAGCTTCTATGGGAGAACCATAGAATATTTTACGTGCAGTAATTTGATTATAAAAAGGTAAATGTAATTTCAGCCAAAAGTATGAGCTAACGATCAAGGCCGGAAAGTGTCATAGCTCAAACTTCTAATGACACGAATTGTTCGACTTGGCTCAACATACTTCTCGGATTTGTTTCTCGGGCAACACTATTATCGAGTTCAAAAGCACGTGTACCATGTCAAATTGTGTAATATCTTATAAAATTCTTCACTTTCCTCTCTCATTTCGATGTACCATTCGAATTCGCCTAAATTGTAATCATGTGCATTCTTTCTTCTGAAGCCTGCCAGCAAGCTAGAAGCATGTCGGTCCTTCTCTTTGATCTGTCCTCGTCGGCCAGTGGATCCGTTTTTTTTACAGTTCTTCACTTAAATATCAAATTTAATTTGCATGATCACTCAAGACTCGAAACTGTGACCTATATGTAGAGCCGTCAATATGGGTTGGCCCGGCCCGACCTGTAATTTGATAGGGTTGGGCTAAGACTTTTGCCGCCCATTTAAGAATAGGGCTTCTTAGCCCGGCCCGAATTAGCCCACTGGCCCGTAGGGCTTGAGCTATATGGATTGGGCCGGCCCGTGGGCTAATTAAAAATAATTAAAAAATAAATATAAAATAGAGTACTAAAAAGAACAAGATGAGTCCAAACTCAAAGTTTACTTAAACCATCATAAATATTTAAATATTAACTATGTTTATAAAATATGTAAGGTTCGAACAATATCATGTCAAAAGTTATTTAGTTTCACAGATTATTATGATTTTTTTTGTGAACTTGAACTTAATTAGCAAGTAGTAACATCATGTAATACCGTCTTGTAAATATTTATATTATTAACAATTTAAATTTAAAAAATTATAAAAATAATATTATTTTAAAAAAATGGGCTGGCCCATCGAGGCCCGCAGCACACAAAGTGATGGATTGAGCTTGCTATTTTCGAGCCCATCATTTTAGTGGGTCAGCCCGACCTGACCCGTCAAATTTCAAAGCCCATGAGGTTAGCCCGGATGGACTGGGCCAACCCGTATCGACAACTCTACCTATATGCTATGAATCCCTCAACCTTTGCCACTTGAACCAAGTCCAGAACAACTTTATGAAACTAAAAGTTGATGACTAATGCAAGAAAAACAAGCAAAAGATTTCCAACAGTTACGTGGAGAAGATTGATCAATAAAAGTTATGAGAGACAGTGATACCAAAACAACAGTTAAAACAACTTTTGTTTTAATGGAAAACACCATATGCTATAAAAATAGCGTTTACCCCCTATACAAACTTATACACAAAAAAGGAAAAAAAATATATTAAGAAAACTGCACAAGGACAAAAAAGACATGAAAATTATCAGCAAGTGAGAAATTTATGTGTCAAGTGTATATATCATCAGTTAATATAATGCATGCCCATGTATCACAATCACTCTATTATATTCAATTTGATCCTTTTTTTTGTTTATTATTCAGCTAATTAGATTATAATTGGAGGTTCCGGTTAAATTAAGGGTATATTTGGACTAATTATTGAATGGTAAAAATATATGTGAGCTAAATTATTAACGAAGAGAATATTGGCTCAATTTCAAATACTTTAATGACATATTTAGACCTTT
This sequence comes from Jaltomata sinuosa, assembly GCA_003996215.1. Taxonomy (NCBI): domain Eukaryota; kingdom Viridiplantae; phylum Streptophyta; class Magnoliopsida; order Solanales; family Solanaceae; genus Jaltomata; species Jaltomata sinuosa. The sequence continues at coordinate 491,712 of QJPP01000008.1, forward strand.
TCCTCGTCATCTACTGCCTTAAGTTTTGGATTTGATATCCAAACTTTGTAATTAACGTATATGTAGCAGCTTTTATTCAGACCTTGTATATTTATAAATATTTGATTCTAAATATAATTATTATTATTATAATATTAACTAATTAAAGTTTTCACAGGAATCATAATTATCAAGTCTTAAATTTGCTTTTGACCAAAATGCACTTATCTCCTTGAATCGATAATACGTGTAGGAGGGCGTTAGAAAATACACTTATCTCCCTTTAATTTGATAAGGGATCATTTGGTAGTTGACTTAAAAGTAAGTTACGCAGATATTAGTTCTTGCATAAGTAATATCATATTTGATAATTAGTTAAGAAAATAGGAAGTAAGATATTAATGCATAAAATTAATATGATATTCAATTTACTGTTTAGATACTCGCATAATTATACATATATAAGTTATGAGTAATCTATATATTATTTTATGTAAAATTAAAAATGGGATAACTAATACGTAAATAATATAACTGTGTATAACTAATATCTATATAAAATAACATATGAATTTTATCATAATTAATCCATACATAACTCTAACCAATTTTCAAAACTTTTAATATTTATAATATCCTAATCACTTTTATCCTTGCTTTAATATTTTGAATTGAACCTCATATTTTTCGATAATTTTTTTATTATTGCCTCTTTGGCTTTCAAACTTTTTTTTTTTTTTAAATGAAAATATTTTATGATATTAAGTGGCAGAGAAATCGATGTCTGGCAAAATGCCACGTATTGTGCGGCTGAGGTTGGAATTTTTGTTTGATAGTAATTTGGAATGGAATCAAATTGACTCTTTCATTCTGTCTTTATTATAAGACTCATCTTAACTCCACCCATTACCCTTTTTTTTTTTTTTTTCTTTTTCATTATTCTATTATTAGTACCCTTCAACTATTTGCATGATTAATTGTTTGCAATAATTTATTACTTGATCATACAACAAGATTCTTCATTATATATATGATCCTCTTTCTAATATTTTTACTTTTCTTTTCGGTGTTCGATGCCCGTATTTGGTCCCAATTGCATTGTATAAGGAAGCGAAAAGATCTTATTCATCCCACTATAATTTTTGGTGACATTTTTCTAACTATTATTCCATTCGTTTTATATTACTTGGCCCCTAATTGATTTGACATACCCTTAAAAAAGTTTTAATTAAAAGTGTATTTTTACTAAACTAATTTTATTAATGATATTTTAGAATTCTAAATTTGACAACTATTACTACTTTATATAGTTATTTAATACTAAGAATAGGATGAAAAAGAATAGATAGCGAATATTTACTTTTAGTATAGGAATTAGTAAAATGAAACGGAGAAAGTACTACTTTATAGAAGACTGCCCCCCCCCCCCCCCCCCCCCCCCAATTGCAATGTTAGAGTTTTCCAAATTTCACTTACAAATATCTGAAAAGTATAGCATTTGATTTATATATATCCTATAATTTTCGATGAAGAATGTTCAACTGATCACCTTTAATTCGTTACTTATAGATCTACAACAACATATCAGTATAGTTCCACAAATGAGATTTGAAAAAAATAAAGTGTACATAGATCTTACTCTTTTACGTATAAGAAAGTTATTTTCGATAACTCCATTCATGTTTAATGTAGGGATAGTATTACATTTTCTTAGAGCAATAAGTAGTTAATCATTTTAGGACATCAAAAGCACAAGTAACTAATTGATTAAGATTAATTTATTGGATAAGATGATGTGATATTTAGTAAATTGCATGGATATATGAAAGGGAACTAATTGGTACATTCATTCTTTTGATGCATGATTCTTTGTTTTAATTTATTTTAAACATTAAATTAATAATTTGAAGATATGTTTAAATCGAGGATATATAGAGCCAGCGCAATATTGCAGCTTTATATAAAGCCTAAATCCAAACTTTTGTATAATTTTTTAATTTAGATTTCACTGCTTAACTGAGATACTGTCTCTATGCCTCTTGCAGATCACAGACCAGTTGACTCTATTTATTCACCCCACCTACCTAGCACCCCCTACCCCTACCCCTACCCCTACCCCAAGTCAAATAAACATAAAATTAAAGATCAAGTGTTCATTAATTAATTTGAAAATCTGTGGTACAAATGTAGAGCACATACACTAGCAACGGCAACAATTGTATATCGAGTCTAATCCTACAAGTGAGGTCTGAAAAAAGTAATGTATACGCAAATCTTACCCCTATCTTGAAAGATAAAAAAATTGTTTTCGATTGACCCTCAACTCAAGGAGTAGAGCACACTAGTATTGCATGAAGGTTATAATATAACATTGAAGGCCTTATTTCTAGTCGGGGAAGCAGTAGCTTCATGCTCCACTTCTCTAACGCTTGCTTGTGAATTTTTTTTCATTTTCAAGGCTCAAACGGACCAAGTTTCATATGTTTGGTCCTTCACCTGAGTATTGGGCCTAATGGACTCAAGTTTTTTATCTCAAAAAAGGAACTAGAGCGTTGAGTATCAGTATCCATTTCTTCATGGTCTTTGAAGTTGCTTAATCTTTGGGCCAACTTTTGTGTATCAAGAGTAACAACAACAACAATATAATAACAATAACACACCTAGTATAATCCCACAAAGTGAGTTTTGAGAGGGTAAAGTGTAGCAGACCTTACCCCTACCTCAGAGGTAGAGAGATTATTTTCGATAGATCCTCGACTCAAGAGAAAAATAGTCCAAAGCAATCCAGAAAAAGAAATAATAGAAGTACAAGAGATAGCATATAGTAACAAATCCATAAATCCAGTCAAAAGAAGGCCATGTGATATTTAACCCTGTACTTAGTTTCTTAAAATTATTTAACTTGTATCCAGTTATGGCAAAGATCAGATAATATGCGGTGCCGAAATTTTCTTGACTGAAGTTCAGGCAAAAAAAAATCTGAAAATCAGCCATATATGTATACTTCAAGCAGAAATGAGTAAATTTCAGACATCGCATATTTAAATTTGTTCCTAATTAGGTAGATTTACGAAAATTTATAAACTTAGGACATAACTTAAGTAATTGGGTTTGAGTATCTTCCTGGGCCCATAAGAATGAGGCCTCGAATTAATCTTGGAAGTGGGCCGTACTTTGAGGCCCAAAGTAGTCCTTTTACCTAGAAGGCTGGATACTGATGGAGCACTATGTTATGTTGGAACAAAAGCAAGTGTTTGGGAAGTTAGCTCGATCCGTTTGATTTATCATAAGAAGAAATCTTGGAGAACATCAAGATCCTCTCTGATAAGGAAGAAAACGATATAATCTCAATTTTATGACAAATCCGATGGTTGTTCTCCACTAGCCAAACAAATAAGCATGAGCGGATGTAGTCATGTTATGGTCGGGCATATTAACCTAGTAGCTTTAGTTTAGATCCTTTATATATATTTCAAAAAAAACTTACTGAATAAATACAAATAATTAATTCGAAGCCACTAAATCTAGAAGAAATATCGTAGAATTTTGAATCCGAACCTATAAAGTTAGAATCTTGAAAGTTGGGGTTCTAGTTTTTTTTTAAAGTTCAGATTCTAAATTAATACGTAATTTGTACATATTCTATAAATTTCGTAAGGTAAATACAGGATTCAAACTAAAGTTACAGAATTCAGCTGAACCTGTAACCCGTCTTCTAGTTCCAACCCTATCATCATGGGTGTGGTGAGAAGGATGTATTAACTCCTTTACTTCTGCTAACCTCTCGAGCCCTAGGAAAGAAGAAATTCCTGATAAAGAGTTGGCGTTTTCTTTTAATGAATTCCTACACAACATGAATGTGAATTAGTTGAGTAAATTATAACTTCGGATACCGAATGATTATAGAAATATATTATCAACAAAGAAAGAGAACAAAGTATATATACTTTAACCCCTTTTAATTATTTTACCCTTTTCTTGCAAAGTTTTCTCAATTTACTAAGAATATTAGTTGAACTTCAACTATCTCTTCTCAATGTGTATATGTACATATATAGTAAATTCCCTTTTATATAATAAAAACTATAGTATTATTTTCAATTATTTTTCACACGAATCCAGCATTAAATAACCATATTGTTTACTTGTCACTTTGATTTGCATTAGTACAATAATCACACGAGTGATTAAATTAACATTATCATAAAAATGAATTGTTCTTGATTTTTATGATACTCTGCATTTCACACTACAAGTATGGCAAACAAGTGAAGGGGACACTTCCGTTCGATCATGAGAATTATTTATTTTTTCCCGGAATAATTTTCTGGTTTTATTTGAAAATCAGTGTTTGGCTATGAAAATTTCAACTTCGACTTGAGGTTGTATTTTAAATTCAGAAAAACAGCTTTTACTTTATTCTAAATATTCTTTGCAAAAAATATAACCAGACAACTCATATTCAACTCCAACTCCATTAAAAAAAAAATTGTAAAAAAGGGTAGTCTGGTGCACTAAGCTCTCGCTATGCGCATAATCCAGAGAAGAACCAAACCACGAGGATCTATTGTACGCAACTTTACCCTGCATAAATTTCAAATAAAGAAAAAAAATAGTTGAGAAGCAATAAACTTCATGATGTGGTATCTTAATTAATCAGGATTAGCATAGTTAATCCAGAAAACAATGAAGCTATTTTCCACTTGTGACCATAGGAAAAACAATATATCCAACTCTCTGTAATTAACAATTTAGTATTGATAAATGATAATAAAGCACTTAATGGAGTTTCTTTAAGTTACGTAGAAGAAAGAGAAAGCGTACTAGAAAGAGGAAATCAAGTATTCAACACTATATAAGTAAGATGTTTTTATTTTCGGCTATCAATGTAAGACTTTGTTTACCTACATCTAACAAATTCTCGTTGAACTAAGTTCCACATAATCCATCATGAACTAATTTGAAGATTAACTATGTCTCACCCACATCAACCATATATTTATGGCCACCAAAATCCACCATTTTTTTTAAAGTGTCTTAGAAGTTACGAGTAAAGGTAGCAAACCGGAAAATAGACCAGCAAAGACACTAAGTTGGTTCCTACGTCATCATTTCACCATCTCCATATATACTCATCTCGCCCAATCATGTGTCTTATAAAGAAATGGACCTTGGGCCTAACTCAACCCCAAAAGCTAGCTCATGAGAGGAGGATTGCCAAGACCATATAAGGAGACCAAGGACCCTTTAACCCACCAATGTGGGACTCGACAAACCCCCGCACGCCCAGGACTGGACATCTGGAGCGTGGACAACATAAGACGTGGGGCCCAATATCGGAAACAATGAATTGGGTAGGCCTGACTCTGATACCATGATAAAGAAATGGACCTTGGACCTAACTCAACCCCAAAAGTTAGCTCATGAGAGGATGATTGCCAAGACCATATAAGGAGACCAAGGACCCCTTAACCCACCGATGTGGGACTCCAACACCCCCCCGCACGCCCAGGACTGAACATCTGGAGCGTGGACAACATAAGACGTGAGGCCCAACATCGGAAACAATGAATTGGGTGGGCCTGACTCTGATACCATGATAAAAAAATGGATCTTGGGCCTAACTCAACCCCAAAAGCTAGCTAATGAGGGGAGGATTGCCCAAGACCATATAAGGAGACCAAGGACCCCTTAACCCACCGATGTGGGACTCCAACATTTGAAGCTATGAGTAAAGGTAGCAAACCGGTGAGTGAACAAGCAAATGCAATAAATTGAGTCATGCGTTCATCTTTTTGCTATTTCCATACTCGTCTCACTGAATAATGACCGTGATACCAATTGTTGAACTAAAACAACCTAAATATACTCGTAATATGGTTAGCTATTGTTCATTAAGAGCCAATCCTACACGATTTTCTCGAAAGACCTCACACTATTAAAGTATTCAACATTTTTCTTTTCGACTATCAATTATGTGAGATTTTGTTTACACACCCAACAGTAAATCCCATCGATTTTACAGTTTATTCACCTTCCATCATTAAAAAAAAAAAGAATCACAATCACTAGCTTTTCTTTTCATTATTTTAAACTACAAAAAATACCAATAAGATTCTTATCTAAATTTAATTCAACAAAAAAAGCTAATATATATGGAACAAAGCATGATTTTTTTGAAAGTAAATTTATTTTAGGAAAAAGCAAGTCTTTTTAACTCTCAACCAAAAATAAATGAAAGGAGGACAAGTCCAAACAAATGGCTATTAGGATAAGTATTGGCCATATATGGTATAATAAAAACAAAAATAAATGACTCAACTATAATTAAGCGGGCCGCCCACAGGTGGGGAGATGAAAACCGGGTTGATTTGTAATCCCGGTTTAAGAAATTAAGCGGTTTTTAAATAAGAGCCGGATTTTTTGGAACAAAATTCCAGAAAACCGGGAGATATTGGAGGTGGGGCCCAAGGCCGTGAGGGGTGGGGTGGTGTTTTACGTGACATTATGTGGCGAACCGCACGGTGTTCCTTTGCTTCTTCACGTGGGTGTCACGCGCTTTTGGGGAAATGGAATCTTTTTTGCAACGTATCGACACGTCATCACGATGGATAATCATTGTGTTCGAGTCAACTTTTACACATTTCGATTAATTTTATCGGATACCTGCTATCTCCTATTAGCAATATTTATCAGGTAACTTTGTCCATCAAAATTGGCTTACCTAGTGATTTTGTCTTTATTGGAATTTGAACATGAGACATTATGATTCTCAACTCGCTTCATTGATTCATCAGCACGGATATAATCGTGATGTTTGGATTAACTTCACGTACTTCGAGTAATTTTATGAGATACCTCTCATCTCCGGCTAGAGATATATATGTATCAGCTAACTCTGTCCATCAAAATTGGCTTACCTAGTGTTTTTGTAAGTATATCGGAATTCGAACATGGGACGTTATGATTTTCAACTCACTTTATTGACTTATTAGCACGGATATAATCGTGATGTTCGGATCAACTTTCACACGTTTTGATCAATTTATGGGATATCCGCTAGTAACAAGTATCAAGTAACTTTGTCCATCAAGATTGGCTTACCTAGTGTTTTCGTCTCTATCGAAATTTAACTATGAGACCTCGTAGTTCTCAACTCGTTTCATTGACTACTAAGTTGCACCCTTAAGTGCGATATAGCTTCTTAGGTACGGGTTCATTTGACATATGAAGTATAAATAAATTTGTAATTCTACGAAACATTTAATAAATATTGGATCTGAATAGAGATGGAGCCACAATTTCAACTTATGAGTTTTGAATTTAGAACTTCATGTATTAATAACTGAGTCCAAGTAACCAATCAACTGAATTATCGAAATTTTTCGAGTTTAATATTAAATATAAATTTTAAATTCGTCTCGGTTTCATCACTACCCTAAACCCTTTCGTCGAGGTTCACGACGTATTACGTCGTATTTTTTAAACTTCAAAATGCAAACAAATCCACAAATTTTAAAGTTTTTCTTTTAGTTTTTTTTAAACTTTTTTAAAGTCAAATAGTATTTTAATGTGAATTAAAAATTTGTAAGAACCAGTCTGAATTGTTTCCCTTTGACTGAATAATTGGCGACTGTTTATTTTTATATATATAAATTTAAATAGGGTATAAAATTTGATTGCGTGGAATTCCTTCATGTATTTTCGGAATTGCAAAATTGAAAATATTAAATCTAATAAAAATTTAATATCTACACCATATCTTACCTCTTATATACTCCCTCCGTTCATTCTGAACTTTGCACGCCTTTAAGAATAATATTGGTATTTTATCATAATATTCATATTAAGTTTCAAGAAATAATTTGAGTAATAAGTCATTAATGGTGAAGGTAAAAGCATGATTTTTTTAAATCTTTTTCTTGATATCGAAAAATAATAAATAAAAGTGAAAATATATTTTTATAATAATGAACGAATAAAAATAAACTAAAGAAGTATAAAATAAATGGTAAATTTCTTACGACATAGTAGAAATATTATTATTAACTTAAAACTTTTTCAATAGGCAAAGCCTTGTTTAGACGTGGAACCAAGTTATTTTGTATTTTAAGGTAAGATAAATAATCAACTATATATAAAATCATACTCCATTCATTTCATTTTATACGACATAGTTTCTTCTTAGCTCATTTCTAAGAAATGATATATTTTTAAATTTAAAAATAAACTTGATTTAAATTTCTCATTTTTTCTTAAATTTATATAGTCACAAAAATTGGAAACCAATATAGATACATGATACGTATTTCAAAAGTTTTATAACAATACAAATGCTGTAAAATATTTTTAAAAAGTTTTTTTGTTAAAAAAAATCAATGATAGATCAATCAAATTATATCAATAATAACATATCCCATGTAATTTCATCAGTAATATTTAAAGAGAATGATGTATACATAAATCTTATCCCTAGTTTAATTTGTAAAGGTAGAATAACTATTTTCGTTTGACCCCCGACTCAAGTAAAGCATGATCAATCAACTATATATATATATTTCATTTTTCTTGAAAAGAATTTCTTGAGTATATATAATAAACAAATAAAAATTGGTAGTCCAATGCACTAAACCTTAGCTTCCATTATGCGCGGGGTTTGGTGAAAGATCAAACTACAAGGATTTATCGTATACAGTCTTATTCTGTATTTCTGCAAGTGACTATATTTACGGTTTGAACCTTATAACCTCTTGATCACATAACAACAACTTTATCAATTATTCCAATTTTCTCATTTTCTTGGTTCAAATAATAAATATATATATACTTTGATTTTTTCACATAAAAGGCATGCCAGGTGAACCACAAAAGAGGCCCAAATAATGGGAGAACTTTTTTTAAAAGCACAAACCTGAACTATACTTTCATGAATAAAAAATATTTCCTCCCCTGTAGCACTATTTGACTTGACACAGTATTTAAAAAAAAAAAAAAACTAATAGCGTAAAGTAATTTCTAGGTATTTACGTAATTATAAGTCATTTCACTAAAGGTATAATGGGAATTTCAAATTATTTTTTTCTAATTACAATAAGATTACACTGTTTTTGAAACAGACTTGAAAAAAAAAAGTGTCACATAAATTGGGACGGGGGAGTCAAACCAGCAAAGAAAACCATTTCTGGTTTTCAGGTATTTTACTTGCTCACCCAAACATGACATAAACAATCCCCCCACCCCCACCCCCACGCCCACCCCCACCCCTCTCTCCTTTAATAAATAACCCCTTTTCTCTTCTTCTCCGCCTTCATTATAAACATTTTCTCCTCTTTCAACTTCTTCATCAGTTTTTTTTTCTCTTGAGAATCATCATAATGAGAATGAGCTGCAATGGTTGTCGAGTTCTTCGAAAAGGTTGCAGTGAAAATTGCAGCTTAAGGCCATGTCTTCAATGGATCAAATCCCCTGATTCACAAGCTAATGCTACTGTTTTCCTTGCCAAATTCTATGGCCGTGCTGGACTAATCAACCTCATCAATGCCGGTCCCGATCATCTCCGCCCCGGTATATATCTTACTTCATCTGTCCCAATTTATGTGACACTTTTTCTTATATATTTTGAAATCCTTCATCAACGTTAAACTTACTCCTTCTGTCTCTGCTTATGTGGCACAATTCAGGTTTCGAGACTCAAACAATTTAAGTCACAATAATTCATAATTTTGAATCTTTGAAGTTTGAAAAGTGCCACATAAATTAAGATGGGAGAATAATTCTTTTTATATGTTTTTTTAAATATTTTGTGTTGTTACCTATTGTAATATAAACCAATTTTTGCGTACTTTCTAAATATATAAATTTACTTAAGAAATATACAAAAATTCACACAACAAATTAGATCATTTGTCTCTCGTTTTTTCCAATTCAATTCAGTAATTTTGACTCAAACTCTCTCTATATATATTAAAATTTTCACTATATAAATATAAATAATCAATTCCGAATTCATAAATTAAATTCTCCACTCAAACTCATAAAGTTCAATTTTTTTTCTTATTTTTTTGGATTCACCTTTACTCATATGCATGCAGATTAAAATTTTTGAAATGAATTTTTATTCTAACTATTTTTTCCCCCTTTTTTCAGCAGTATTTAGGTCTCTGTTATACGAAGCTTGTGGTCGGATAATCAACCCGGTAAACGGTTCAGTCGGGTTAATGTGTTCTGGCAACTGGCAGCGTTGCCAGGACGCTGTCGAATCAGTCCTTCAGGGATCCACAATCATGCAAGTCCCAAACAACGATGATGATATTAATAACAATAATACAGATCAAATCTTGCCATTGAAAAGTTGTGATATTCGACATATCACAAAGAGCTCATCGAACCTGGATCAGGTTAACCAGCAGGTCAAAACCAGGAATCATGGGCGGCTCAAGCGTAAGACTACTAACTCAGAGGAGTACCTGATGAATGAGCCACCTTCCAAGTTTAGCATAACAGGGTGGATTCAGTTGGAAGAAATGGAAGCTGAGTTGAAACGGGCAACGAGTCACGACTCGTTCTCCGTTGAAACGGTTGAACCGACCCTGTTGGCAAACCGGGTTGACCCGGTTTTGCCTGTGAAATTGGAGGATGATAATGGTGATGTAGGATTAGAGTTAACTCTTGGGTTGATGAGTCCAATATAATAAAATGTTATTAAAAAAAAAAAAACCATTTTGGCTATGGTTGGTTTTTTTAGAAAAGGGAAATTAGTTTCCTTTTTAATTATCCTTTTTGTTTTTGTTTTTGTTTTCTCTAGAGTTTTTTTTTTGGGTATTTTTATTTTGGAGGCATATACGAATAGATAGAGATAAAAGAAGTGTAATTATGTAGAGATGTTGGTGATCAATGTAAGGGTGAAATTGTCATAAGATCGATCGAGCTTAGTGACAAAGTGATCATTAATAATATAGTTATCTAATTAACTACTAAAACTAGTTGCAATAAATTATTTCAAGATTTTGCATCCAACACTATTGTTATATCCTTATATTCTGAACTCGCTTCTTGGTACAAAGGAATTAAGGGACGGCAAATTTTAATCCTAGTTTTGCTTTTGTCTAATCTTTAGTATCGATTTTAGATTGAATCTTTAGAATCACATGTTTAATAAGGCGAGTACCTTTATCGACACAATTCTTTATCCGTTTCAACCTTCCCTTTTTTTTTTGCATTAGTGATCTATTCTGTCAAACACATTCACGAGCTATTCATTCTAACTTGTCTATGTCTATTAAAATTCGTTTAGTTTAATTTTTCATCTGTTTGTCTATCTCAATAGGAAATTGAAACAATCTATGACAGACGAGTTTAATGGCATTAAGTATTTTTGACTCGTAAAACAAATATTAGATTCTGAACCTATAAATTTTCAAGTATGCAAAGAGTTTAATGTTTATGATTTCAAATAATCGAACTCATGAAGTTTGCAATTTTGAATCTAATCTTTATTTCCACCCTAATATAATCAAATAGCTTTATATTTTTCTCAAGATTTGGATTGGTCATGACAGACAAGTAGGTAAAATTAATGGGGAAGAAAGATGAAGAACACGTGGAAATGCATGGAGAAAATGTTGTAAACAAATGTTATGCATGCAATGGCTAAGTGGTGTTTGGATTTTGCCAAGTTTTTCAGAAAAAAAAAAAGTTTTGGGCTTACTTTTTGCCTTATTTATGGATCCATAGACATGAGGAACATGCTAGCCTAGGCTAGGTGTTGTGGACATGTTCCCAAGAATCTAGGGGTTTCTATGCAATTAATAGAACATGCATATACTACTCCGTTCGTTTTAATTCATATGACATAATTTTATTCAAAATTTATCGGTAAAATAAAATTTTTTGAAATTTGTGATTGTCTTAAATATGTCATAATATTTATATGATTATAAAAGATTTTCGTTAGAGGTAAAATGAGAGGTGTAAAGCCATGTCAATTGCCAAATTAACAAAAAGATATCATCCTTTTTGGAATCTGGCCGATAAATCTGGATTAACTTTATAAATTCTAATTTTTTATAACAAATTTAAGTGTTAAAGGACAAACTTATTGGATTTGATCGCACTCGTAAATTGCCTTCGAACTCTACCAATATATATTTGAAATGAAATAAAAAGAAAAGTGTGTCCCATATATAAATTATAATGCAGCTAAATAATAAAATTTGTTGCGAATTTTATTTAGCGATAAATTAATAATAAATTATCATAAATTTCTGTCGTACAAGCAATCTAACATTGAATTAGCGACAAAATTCGTAACTAATTCAAGATATTGAAAGATGACTAGTAATCTAAAATTCATTCATTAGTATGATCATCAAATGTGTTGTTTGAATTGCGCAAGATCAAGTTAAAATTGTCAAGTTAAAATTGTAAGTATATATGCACAAACTACTTGCTAGTTAAAATATCAACTAACATTAACATGTCTAATGACTCCATTCATTGTCATCGACTTTTTTTTTAATTGGGAGTAGGGGAAGAGGAAATGGGGAGGAGATTATAATGTGGGGAATCGAACCCTCACCAATAACTTGAAGTTCAGGTAGCCAACGAACTGAGCTACTAAGATCCATTTTTGGCGTTAATTAGTTTTATGCACTAATAATATAATATTAGTATACCGTAAACGTAAATAACTTAAATCAAAATCATAAAATATGCGTAGATTTTTTTCCCCCCAATTGTAATGCAAGTTTAAAGTGATTTCATCAAATTAATTATTAATTAAAGAGCTTAGAAGGAGAGATAAAAGGAAAAAAAAACATGGTGTGTGTGGTATTGTGTAAAGGAAAAAAAGTAGTAGTTGACTAATTATAATGTTAATGTAATATATCCAATTATATTATAAGCTTACATCACATAACAACAATAGCTTATAAGTATTGTTCTCCATTATTACCATTATATTAGTTTAAAATTTTAATTGGGACCCTATTTAACTAACCAACAATTTGTGAATGTTTTTGAAACTCAAATGATATTTGGAAGCTTCTCAATTAAGAAAGAGTAAACAAACAATGGCATTATGGGTTGCTGACTTGTTGCCAAGCCTTGTTGGTTCGTCACATATTACATATATTAATATTCCAAATCCAACTTGAAATAAAAAAAAACCCACAATATTTCTATAATATTTTTCAAACACCAAGTGTGATTGGTACGGAGAAAAATATCTTTTAAAAAAAAACAAATTATTCTCTCATTTTCGATTGGTGAAAATATTTTTTCTAGAAAAATAAATATGTTAAAAAAAATGAATGTCCTAGCTAACTAGTATAAAAAGAGAAAATAAGTTTCATAAATTTTACTCCAAGCTAAGTTCATTGTCTTCTCCCATCTCCCAACACCCCACCTCCCGCCACCCCCGACCATAGTGTTTTCTTAAATTATATATAAATGCCGTTGGGCAAGGGCGGAGCTAGGGGCGAAACGATGGGGTTCATCTGAACCTTTTTCATCGAAAACTTACACCATATTATATATAAGGCAAAAATTATTTTTTATGTATATATAATATATTTTGAATTCTCTTGGCTTTTTTGTATGTATATTTCTATCTATTTTGAATCTCCTTACAGAAAATCCTTAGTGCGTCACTAACCTTAGGCAATATTTTGACGTACTTATCAAACACCAGAAATTCACTAAGAAAAAATAAAATAAAATTAGCTATGAATTTCGTCAGTAGTCTGTCAATAATTTTCTAGTAGTGTGATAATTAGTCGCTAATCCGTCTCTAAATAGAATCATCGATGAATTTGATTGTTTAGCTACATAATCTATTGGTACTTTCTATTTTTTTAGTAGTAACGATAATAACATATCTAGTTAATTTCATTAGTGGAGGCTGGGAAGGATAAAATATATACACAGACCTTACCCTCATCTTTGCAGGGGTAGAGAGATTATTTTCGATGGATCCATTCTTTTAATAGTGTATAAAATAAATAACATCAAACCACTTATTTTTCATAGAAAATGATTTCGTTCGTACCAAACACACCCTAAATCCATAATTTAAAATTGATTTTCAAGTAAAGATTAGTGCCTTCATCTTCCAACAACAATTTGCAGTTTATATGGTTGAAAAAAGGCGTGTGCCTTCTATAAAAAAAATTTAAGATGACAGCATGGGTGACGAAAATTTGCATGAAAGTGATTTATTAATATGATAATTAATTATTAATTAAAGAGTTTGATTATTTAATTAACAAGCTGAAGTCAAGAGATTATCTAGATTCATTGTGTTCAAGTTTCCATTATGCAAACATGTGGACCCATGATTTGCTAATCCAATTATATTATTTTATATAATAACTTTCTTAATTTTTTAAAAATAAATTTTGCTTTGGCAGGTCGCCTCATAATTCTATTAATAAAATATCACTAATATCACTGTCTTGATGTTAGCTAGTTTTTGGACATAATCAACTTTTTAATTTACAAGATTATTAATGGGGTACCTCTTCTTTTTTTCTTCTTTTATAATTTTGTCCATAGTTTGAAGAAAATAACAATATGGACTGTGATGAAATAACTAGATCCCTCCATCTATAATCACAGACCTTGGATTCGAACCTTTAAAAATAAAAATAAAAAAATTGTTAGAGCGCCGGCCCCAAAATAATATTTGGACATAACACTACTAAAAATTACTATTTTTATTGAAAATTGTTCAATGGCTATCTCCATAAATATTTTGATTGAATTAGTGAAAAAAAATAATAGTAAGTTTTAGTGAGAATCTATTTCTCACCGTGCATTTTCTCAGTAAACTATTCGACGAGAAATGAATAAAAACAACGATAGAAAAAGCTTCTATTTTTAATAGCGAAAATACTCCTTGGTATATATATTAGTATTAGTAATATATAGCAAAAGAGTCTTGAGTAAGTTAGCAATACACCATAGAAAAAAGTGTTTTGGTGCATTTGTTTAGGAGAGGTTGTGGTGACTTCAACTATGTCGAAAATATGTTGACATCATGACATTTATTATTCGTTTTGGCCCAATAAATTTTATGAATTTGTTTTTAAGCTATATCCTTATCGAGCCTGAAAATATGCATAATAATATAAATTTGTGCTACGAATAGTGAATTCGTCTATAATATTATATGCATTCCTTCTTTAAAAATTTGATCAATATGTTTTTTTAACGCGCCTCTTATACATTAGCTCACTCTCCATCATAGGTGCTATAGTTCGAACCCTATGAGCGAAGAAACTCTTAGTAAAAAGTGTTTTACTCCACTAAGAAAACTATCAAAACGAATCCAAATTAGCTAGTCGGGCTATTGTATTTCGCTGTTTTTCACATAAATGGTACTTAGAACATATCCACATAAAATATCATCACATAAATTAAGAATTAAAAAAAAAAAGATAAAAAAAAAAGTTAATCTATAAATTGAAAAATCGAAAAATCGAAACCCTATAACCGAACAAGAAGGACATGCCATTGAACAATTGGGACCTTACAAGCAAAAACCAAATTGAAGAATTGAAACCCTATAACCGAATAAGAGGGACATGCCATAGAAATTTAGAACCCTATAATCGAAAATCGAATGAAAGAATCGAAACCCTATAACTAAGGACCAAATTGATTACTGAGGTCTTCAAAAAAATCAGATTACCAAATTGATTACTGAGGTCTTCAAAAAAATCAGATCAAATTGAATTAATTCGATTCGGTCTGATTTGTCATATTTATCCCACCCCTGAGATTATCATAGACAAGGCTGTCATATTATTGGATCACAACCTATATTCAAATTATCCAATTTGATTGGCTTAACTAATTATTTAATAATTAGTATATATTATAAATATAATTATACTCTTATTATAAGGTCAACTAAAAAAGAGTTTCCTCATTTTCTTAATTTAAAAACTCTGTCAAAGTCATCATAGATGGATTCCATTTGTTGGTATATACTTGAATCTGCGTAATAGTCCACAATGGATTATTTAATTAAAACAATTAACAAGAAAACTTTTACTTTTCTACCTATTTATTATTATTATATTTATTTTCCAAATATAAAAAATTGCAAGTTGTAATTCCTTAAACAAAATGCTACGTGTTAAAAGAATTATTTAATTCCATTTGTTGAATATGACGTGCAAATCGTAATGGCCGACTTGTATATCCAATTTTTGATCCCTTTGATACTAATAAATTCTTAATTTAGTCTTTTGGAATATCAACTAAGCATATTAAATTTTTAATGAATAGGATTTGTGCACTTAATTTTGAGACTCGTTTGGTCATAGAAATTATTCACGTTTATTTTTTCAGAATAATTTTTCACTTTCTTTGGAAATCATTGAGCCATGAAAATTTCAAATTCAACTCGAAATTGTATTTCAAATTTGCAAAACAGGTAATTATATAACATGTTTTTTCAACTCACTTTTCATTTTCGAAGTTTTATGTAAGTACATTTAAACATAAATATTATTTAAAATACCTTTTTCGAAAGATTAATCAAACACAACTTCATCTTTAACCCCAACTTCATGATTTCAGAAAAAGATGTAAAATATTTGGAATCATAAATTTATCATAGTTATTAATTATTCCACTGCTTAATTATTCATGTGTTATGTTCAGTTTGTACGTTTACTTCATACAGTGGTGAAGCTAAAAATTTCATTAAGGTTGTTGAAGATTTAATATATACGTATGAAAAAATAATTTTTGACCTATATACTTCGTATAATTTTCTATATACATAATATAATTTTTTGACAAAGGGTGTTTAACTGATCACTCTTCACTATACATGGCTACGCCACTGACTTCATATTTGACGGTAATATAACTCTGTAATAGTCAAATATTATATATTTTTCTATGTGAAGATACCAAAAACAAACATTTTAATTAATTAAAGGTAAAAATGTTGATTCATATACAAGGACCAAAAGAAGAATTTACCAATAATTTAAGGATAAAAAATGCTATTATCACTGATTTTTCGATATTTGATAAAGAGAATCAGAGATACTTTGCACTTAGACAACTTTTAATCACTGGTTAAAAAGCCAGGTTAATTATTTTAGTGGCTAATTGGAGACGTAAAGTATCTTGATTAGGTTTTAGATTAAACTAATCAAGCAGTTTAATAATATAATAAAATTTCAGATTGAATTTAATAGAGATTAGCAAAACGATGAAGTTTCTCCGCATATAATTAGAATAAAATAATATGCGATTTGACATTTCAAACCTAATTAGTCATTAGATGTTTAATTAATAAGTAGTGATAGCCCTATTATGATAATTTAATCGGATAACTTGTTTAATTATTATATTTAAGTGCCTTTATGAGCAGTGTTGATTCTTCACAGCTTAGTACTTTTTTTTTTGGACAATCATGGAGGAGGGGTAATACTAGAAAACAATAATTAATATTATTGAACATAATAATTTAAGAAGTAGGTAAATAACACTTTCCAACAATGTGATGGCGTAGACAATCATGCCAAGACAGATTAATTTATTTTATTATAGATGTTATGTTTTTTTTCCTTTTTAATTTAAGAAAATAGAAATAACAAAATATTCATGGTGATCTCACAAGTGGGTCTGACGAAGTAAAATATATGTTGATTTTATTTCTGTTTTTATAGGATAAAGAGTTATTTTGTGGGATAGAAAATCTGTTTTCGATAAACCACTGATGCAAAAATAAAAATAAAAATTGTAATCAAAGCAGATTTAAGTGAAAACTATAAAGAGAGACATTCTTATCCATTTTTTAATCTAATTTTTAGATGCAAGCTTAACAATTAATTAATCAAAAGCTCTTAAGGTACTTAAAGTCAAATACACTAAAAATTATAAAAATGAAAAACGCATTGCATCACAAATTCACTCAATTGTAAACACTAATTTGTTGCTTTATAAAACATAATAATAATAATAATAATAATAATAATAATAATAATAATAATAATAATAATAATAAATTATCTTTTACATAAAATCATGACGCTCTCCAAGATTTCTTATTTGATATTGGCCCGAAATTACTTTAACAATAAGTTATGGAGTTTTATCAGGATTTGTGACTAAATCTTCGTGATCAACATAACATGATGTGTAGAAATTCACCAATACATTTCGACTTCAGAATTGATTCAAATCAACTCTAAATGACTTCAAATTTGATTTGCAACTTTCTAATAGCTTATAACAATAATTTTCAATAGCTTGATTCAACCAAAACCTTCACAAATTAATAGATCCACTTTATCTTTTTTTTAGTAAAAATAAATAAATTTTGATCCTTAGAAAGTAGAAGGTAATCTTGTAGAAAGATTACTGGACATATGATATGGTACAATGGGCCCAATGGCCCAATTAATCTAAGTGGTTTTGGAACTAGGTTTCTTGACTAATTTATATTATAAAGCCCATTAGAGAAGCCCATTTATAAATGGGCTTTTGTAGATGGATTTGGTGTTTTTTGGTCGTTCGGCCCAATAAATTGTATCATTTAGCCCAACTTCACTTATTGACGCTCGCTAGCCTAATTGGGAAATTTAAAGAAGAATGGACGTGAAAACAACCTCTTAAAGAAATGCAGGGTAAGATTGCGTATAATAGACTTTTGTGATCTGGCCCTTTTCCATATCTCATACATAACGGAAGCTTTTGTGCACTGAGTTGCCCTTTTAATTGACTAGGAAGATAGGAAGGGGAAAACGATGAAAAAGACTACGAAGAGAGAAAATCTGATTTTTCAAACAGTAATGTTTACTAAGGAATCCATTAAAAGAGGATATTTTAACATCTTAAATCATGGGATACACGATTTCCTAATTTTGTAATTTTAGTTGCAATTAGTTGCTCTTCCCATAGCCAATGCAAAATAAATTTAAAGAACTTCTCAACCATTCAATTTATCACAAATGCAACACCAATAACAACAGTATTAATCCCGTGTAAATTGTAATCTTATAAGTGAGGGTCTAAGAAGAGTATAGTGTACGTAGATGAGGGTCTAAGAAGAGTATAGTGTACGTAGATGAGGGTCTAAGAAGAGTATAGTGTACGTAGATTTTACTCATATTTTTGAGTGGTGTAAATATTGTTTCTGATAGATCCTCGGCTCAATAAGAACATTTTTCAAAAGAAAGAAGCTATGATTAAAATATGGAAAGAAGCATGTTATGAATACATTCAATTATGTGGCTGTTTAATTCAATGAACTATTTAGTATACATGTACTTTATTAATGCATCACTTAATATTTGTATTTAATGGATGATTTCTATATCCTATAAAAGAGTATCCTTCATTTTTTATGGGATAAAACACAAACGAAAGAAATAAGAATGACATTCTCTCTCATATCTCCTGTCTATATATCTTGCCTTATATTATTTTATATTGCTCAGCATCATCATAATAATAATTGTCCATCTAAGAATCCAAAGAAGAAGTTGTCTTTTGTCTCCCCTATTTAAGTCCTTTAACCTTGAGACTTTATAGTTAATGTGTCCAAAAAATTATTCCAAAAGGAGAATGCCGGTCCCCTTGATGTACTTTTTTTTTAAAAAATTTATAATAATAATAGAACAACCATTGAAGAGTCAATTTTATGTAAAAGTGTTTGTGCATTCGAGTTACTACTCATCAATCATTCATCATTCTATCATATTGTTCCAATGAAGAACAAAACAATTTCAACAGAATTATTGGAACTGAAAATGGTCTGACATAATGATAAATCATTTCCACATATAAAAAGTAAGGATGTCAATCAGGTTGGTTAAATTAGACTTGAGCAGGTTAAAATAAATTTAATCGGTAAATAGATGGAGTCATATATAAGTAATTGATCATTCATTGGCTTAAGTATGAACCTGCTTAGCCAAACTTTTGATTTTGCTTATTTCAAAAAGTATTTTTTGAAAAAGTATTTATGAGGAGTGTAATAGTACTCGTGTTTGACTAATTAACTTTAATTTTTCTTCTTCTAATGTTAGAGCATTAATTTGTATTTGGGCGAGATTCTAAAAATACTTCGGGAGAAATTAAAAGCTATTTTTTCAGCACATGATTAACATATTTTGTTATTATTCAAAAACACTTACTATTTTTTTTAATGAATTGATCAAACACCAAACTCTCTTACTAAACATTTTCTTCAACTTTTTAGAAGCTTGGACAGTAACAAGCTACTATTAGTTTAATTCATTAATTTAGGCGAATTATATTTTCTTGACCTAAATTCGATACGAATCCAAATCTCAAAAGGGTTGAAATATGTAAGATTCAGCTTAAATCTAAAGAAATAGAATTCGATATTCTTTTATTTCTTGTCTCTCAATAAAATGTATCACAATGTGATGAGTTTTCTTTTTTCTCAAGGGAGAATCTAGAGACCTATATATGAATTGACAAGAATTTACTAACTTATGCTCAAATATCTTATACACATCAAAAAATTTATCAAAACACCTATAAATATGTAACTGCACGCTCATTTATTATTTTAGGATTGACTTAAAGAACATATTATAAAAATTAAATCCATAAATTTTAGATTTTAAATTCGCCTTCATTTTCTCCTCTCCTTATGTTGAAAGAGATGAAAAAGATGAATGGGCCCATTAAGCATGTCAACCACGTAGACCTATAAGAAAATGCCAAGCTCTATATTTAATACTAGTTGGTCCACTATTTAATCCTTTTGCCGGTCAACTTCAACCTCCTAGATTCAATCTTTTCTAAATCAAGGTTCATTATCAAAAATAAATAAATAAAATTAGCTATGAAATTTATTAATAATCTTTAATTAATTCATCATTAAATAGGTTTTAACTAATTATATTTTTTTATAATTTATTACTAATCCGTAACTAAATGAGATTTTTATTGTTTAACTATGAAATTTTATCCGTCACTAACTCCTTATTTTCTTGTAGTGATTTAGGTTAAAAGACACTTTTTAAGTCAATTACACATTATTGTGACTTATGATATCTAAACGTTCTCTTGTAGTTAGAGATCAATGATCAACAGAAGTATTCTAGAGATATCTTCACGTAGAGTCTAAAATTGTACCATTAGGGCTCGTTTCATACACGAGATGAGATAATTCTATTGAATTAATTATCGGAACTTCTATATGAAATGGCTAATTCCATAATTATTTTAGTACATTCTTATCCTTTATTTCACCAACTAAACGTTGGATAAAATAACCTCACATTCAATCTCGGGATTGTTATTCATTATCCCACCAGACACCAACTAATTAAGCAACCCTTAATGCAGAAACGGAGGCTGATCTAAGAATTTGAAGTTTATTAATTAAGAGTTTGGTATGATTAAAATGTCATCACAAATATGGAAAGTGATGGAATGATTAAGATTCTTCCATCCTTAATTAAAGGTCTCGAATTCGACCAGAATAGAAAATATTTTTAGGATCTTTCTCTTCATTCAAAAACAGCTTCAATTTCTAGAATTTTTTTATTCTTCTACTTTGTCAAAATATAAGAATACTTTGGAGAACCATTTGATACACATCCAAAAAGTCCTAATTCAAAATGACAAAATTTTTATAGCATAGCTATTTATTATGGACTTATATACAAGAAAGCTCTCCAAGTTTATACAAGTAATACAATTTTACAGCTAGTAAAAAAAGTACTACGCAAAGCCTGGTGGTAAAAAAAATTAAAAAATAAATCAACATTAATTATTTAACCAAAGGGTAATTAGGGGTGGTTGTTGTTGCAAAATTAGCCCTTTTAACAAATCTTCCTTTCATTCTTGGCCTCTTTTCAGCATTCAATTTTCTAACCTCGTATCTTATTTTCTTCGAAAACAACCTCGTTCTCCTTTTTTCTCTGTACCTTGAAACTCTTGCTTCTCTTCCTCTGTCCACTATTGTTACATTTTCATTCATTATTCCCATGTAATTTCCCTGCAAAAAATGGCCACTTTTTATTAATTACTGCGAGTGTATATAAGTTAAATCATGGAGAAAAGATTAATATTCGATTCTAACTTATCGAGTACATGGATAGTGTAAATGAATTCTTACACAATCAGATCGACTGAAAATTAACTATTCATAGTGAAACCAGTTACCTAACGTGATATAACATGTTACATTACACTCATAATATGAAGATGTTTTACAATGTAGTCCGAGCATATATAAGTTAAATCATGGAGAAATCAAAATGTTAATTTGATGTACTACCCAAAATTGCATGAATATTTATCCTTCATAGTGTTTAAAATGATATAACTCAACGAAAACATGAAAAATCATTTTGTTGTTATTCACATAAGTGTTAGTTCAAATATCTAATATTCATTTATTTTAGTACTTTGCTCCAAAATTTTAAAATCTGAATGTTCCAAACTCGAAATGAAGAGAATATCTAAGATATTTTGCTCAAATATCTAATGTCCTATGCCCAATATATTTATAAGAATAAATGCAAGATTCACATAAAGACCTTAATATAAAAATTATAAATTGCATTAACTATTACTAGCATATTCCTAGTACGAATCAAGAATCACGTGGACTTTCACTTTCAAAATTTAGAGAAATGGGACCTTATTATATATACAATCAACAAATAATGGACTATACTTTTATATGCCAATCAATTCTATTAATGCAAACTTATAATAAATGATAAATAAATAAATTAAAACTTACCATGCAGTCTGGCCAAGAGTCATTTGAATCCAATTCTGGCCTTTCACCATTAGTCCAAGGAGATCTTTGGTCAGCCCATGCTGTTAATACACCTTCATAATCAAGATTTAATAAAATCTTCTTCTTGTTATCACCAATTACAACACCATTATCCTCACTAATGTTCTTCATAATTACTTCATCTTCTCCGGTAATATTCATCGGCGAATCGTAATCGAACTTGAAATCAAAGGTGTCTCCATTAATATCAATATCATGATGAGTATGATCAAATTGATGATCATGATGATGAGTACTAGCAGAAGTTGTTTTTGTAACGAATTCAACTTCTCCCTCGTCTTCAATTTTGACTTTTTCATGACTAATCATAGAACACTCCATTGAATTTTCGTCCTTGTTATTACAAACCCCCAATAGACCTAATCCTTCCATATCAAACGACTCATCATCAAGTCCTTTCCCTAGTAAACTCTCAACATCGGCTGCGAATTCCGCTAGCTCCATCTCCGATGGTAACATCGTCCCGTGAAATCTATTCAGATCGATGTTACAGATATCATCCTGCAACATCGTATCTTTAGATTCATGTTTAAATTCTGAATCCACCTCTGCTGCTGCGTTATTCTCCACCATCTCCTGATTTTTGGTGGCCGGGCTGCAGAGCTCGGCCACGAAAGGATCGAATATGGGCACTCGATACAAAAGTTGCTCTTCTTCGATCTCATCATGCGAATTCTCATCGCTTAATATCTCGGGAACGAGATGAATAGGGTTCTTGCGAATAATTACATCTCCGCCTCCTGCGGATTTACTAACCTTTCTCCCATGCCTAGGAGTCCGCGTCTTCCTAGTAAATCCGCGATGCCACGATGGAACTGACACTGAGAGTGATGAAACTGAGACTGGACTTTCCAAATCGGGTAAGCAGTCGTCTGATGATGATGATGGTGGTGAATGTTGTTTCAGCGACGATGTTTTAAGACGAACCCTTTCGTGCCTACGTGCCAAAGGGTTCGCCGAATGGACGGAAGCGTCACAATTTTGACATAAAAATGCATCATCGGCCGGACAATACCAACGTGCCCTTTTTCTAATACAATTGTCACATGCCCTTGATGTTCTTCCACCCATTGCACTTGCCAATTTCCTCTCTGAAACCATAGATAAAAATATATAATTTTAGATACAAAACTATATATTATAACTAGAAATATCAACAAAAATGAATGTGTTGAAATTTTGGTTCTTTAGAAGAGTAAGTGGAAGAAGATATGTTGAGTTAGATCTTTATGTATAATAGTTGGAAAAAAGCTCTAGAGCAACTCAAAAAGGCAATGCAAAAAGTGCAATTATTTGAGGTACCCACAAAATGCACTTTTACAGCAAATTAAAGTTCTTATTTTATAATAATATATTTTTTCATAGGGACAAGAATTTTGAGTTTTTTTTTGGGAGTTTTCTATAGGGGAATGGGAGGACTGTACTTATGGGGTCCACAATAAGGCCTTATCTGTATTTTAATTGGCTAAGTTGGTAAAGTTCATCCTTCATTCTTGCTTGTGATTGGTTGAAGTTGTAATCAAAGGGATTTCAAGGGATCCCACTTGTGTTGAGGATGAGAATTAGTATGAAAATTTGATCCAATTTCTCTATCCTAGTGTCCATGTCATCTGAAGAAGACACTTTTGTTAGATTGTTTTGTTTTGTGTTTTTTTTTTCCCCAAAATATCCAGTATTTAAAATTTATGGTTAGGCTAATTCAGATTCGCGATGTGTAAAACTTATTTTAAAGGAAAATGCTTCATAGTAGGGAGCTTTCAATTTTTGTGACTTGAATACATGAGACTTCTGAATAAGAATGAAAAAATTATATTCATTCAATGATTTTGTGATTTGAGTTATATGCTCTCAAAGATGATGATATTTGAAGAACAAGTGTTGATATTTTAATCGGAATATATATTTTGAGAAAAAGGTAACTAGATATTTAATTTCTTTCGTATTTCATACATTAACTTTTTTTAAATTTGGATACAATATTACATATGTTAGAGATTATAGGAAAAGTACTAATTGTATAATAGTTGATAACTAATTGTATTTTGAAATTTACAAATGGGAACTACATTTTATTTCACTTTGTATGACACTTTAAATTTTTTAAAAAGCCGAACAATTTTTTTACTATAATTTTACAAAGATTAAGAAACCAATGATAACTTAAAAAGTTTGACCCTCGTTACTAGCTTTTCATAAAAATGTTTTGACTCTTCGAATAATATGGAATTTCTTTGTTTAGAGTCGATGATCTATAAAAAACAATCTCTTTTTCTTTTTAAGGTAAAGTTTTCTTATAAAATTATTGTGAGATTACACTAAATATGCTGTTGTTGAATAATATGAAACTCAAACATAATGTATATATTTAAAGTTCAAAAACACTTTTTTGCGGTCCCATTCTACTTTTTTCCACCCCACCCCCAAAAATTTGGTCAATAAACCCAAAAGGGAAAGTGATAAAACAATTACTGTTATTTTCCACGTATATATATCATAAGAGGTATACATAATTGCTTTTTGAATTTTGATGATGTTGCTAGTTTCAACAGTTGCTTGATTTAGATAGCAAGGATTATAATAATTTATGAGTTTAAGTTTTATGCACCATTAAATTAAGGAGATTTACAACCATAGGACATAATTGTTTATAGTAACTTTGATTCTGTCACGTAGAAATCAACTAATTAACATATCATAACTAAACTCATAAACCTTACTTCTCGTTTCTAAATAAGTAGTATTTTTAGTTTGGTATACCTTTAGAAAATAAAAAGTGTTTTTACTAACTTATCCTTAATAAATATCTTGAAAAAAATATAATTTTAGTAGTTTCTTGGTTATGTAAAACTCTTTTTATTGTAAAATTGAAAGAACAATGTCTTCTTGATTATCTAAAACACCACTTATTTAGGAACAAAATGAAAAGATTAAAACACCACTTATTTAGGAACAAAATGAAAAAGATTAAAACACCACTTATTTAGGAACAAAATGAAAAAGATTAAAACACCACTTATTTAGGAACGGAGGTAGTAAATTATGAATTCACTTCTACAGTACTAGAAACAACAGAAGTTTTTTTCCACTGCAAATCAATGAAATTTTTTGTGTTATAAAACATGATTTTACCACCCATTTCTTATCCAATCAACTCACTAGAAAATACACGGTGAGAAACAAATTCTCATTAAAATACTAAAAAATCTCCTAATTTTTTTGTGTGAAAACACTACTATTTTTTCTTTTCTCACTGGTTCAATCAAAATATATGTGAAAATAGTCACAAAATATTTTTCTAAGAAAATAATAATTTTTTAGTAATGCTATATCCAATTAAAACTTTACTAGGTGAATTGAAATTAAATAAGTACTAGTATATACTACTATTATTATTGTTCGAAATTGTAACCTATAGGCTTTCTCTTTGTGCTCTCTAGAAAATGCACGTGAATATTACGAACTCAAAGGTTGTACATGTACTGTGTCGAAAGTTAACACGGTAGATGCAGTAACTTTTCTTCTCTTCAAAATTTTATTTAGAATTTTTTTTTTATTTACAAATTTCTAAATAAAAAAAGTACTTAATAAATACAAAAGATAGAAATAATAAGGAAGAGTAGGATTTTTTTAGGGAATGATTGGTTCGTCAAACAAGAAAAAAAGTGTGAAATTCGATTTCATTCACTTCCATTAGATTCGTTGATAAAACGAGACCAATAAATGTTACTCAATAGTGTAAATGAGTAAAAATAATACAAATTACAAGCTAATAACGAAAAAATTAAGCAGGACCGGTTAAAGTTTGTGCAGGTTTATTTCAAGCTAGACCCGCACCATAAACCTTCTCGTCTTGCTCCATTGCAATCCCTAATCATCATTCTCAACTTCCTCAACTTTTTGTCCGAACCCTCTAGGCCCCGCTTTAGCTCTCGCGACAATCTTCCCTTTCCGACCACTCTTTTTCTTCTTAGAAGCTTCTTCTTTCTCGAACTTCTCCTTCTCTCTCTTCTGCAAGAAATCTGTTATTGCAATGTAGATCACTCCGATAGTAAGAATCGATAATCCGACAAACGCCACGAAGAGGAGAGAGGAAATAACGGTGGAAACTCCGTCATCGCCCGTGGAAGAAACAATTTGGTCAGCCGTTTCTTCTAAGTTCGCTTCTGATATAGTGAAATTATTCGAAATAGCGGAAATTCTCCGATTTCGGATAATTTTAGATGAAATTAGTAGATTTGGGCGTTGAATTGTGTGTAAAATTGATAGATTTTGTGGAGGAAATTGAGGTGGTTTAGGGATAATTACTAGGGAGGGGAGAAAAATGGATGTTGGAGTAGCAGCCATTGTCTCTCATCAAATTTTGCAAAGGCTAAAGGAATGTCAATCTTAATTTTTGCACTTTTAATTTCCTTCACACATCCATATGCCTTATCTTCTCTTCCTTGGGCCCCAGCAAGTGTTTAATTGAATCAACTCAACATATTACGATTAAGTGATTTAATGTAGTATGTTATTAATTAATCATGATTTAGTGGTAATATGTATGAGTAAAATATAGGTCATACGTCGTGTAAAAATGTTTTACACTATCGATGGATATTAATTTAACTCGTACGTAAAATTTACGCATAAAGCTTGGATAATAACTCCGATATTGCTTCAAATATGGTAGCATTTCATTCAACTACCATTGATATATTTAATTAGAGGTGGAATTAGGTCTTTAGTTTATGGGTTTTAGACTTTTTTCTGTTTAATGCATGGATACTGGATATATATTATTTATATATATTAAATAATTCCTTTATAACATAAATATAATATTTGAGCTAAAAGTACTGAATTCTAATTAATTTGTAACAAAATGAGTGGCTCCACCCTTAAATGTATTTCCATAGATTATAAGCTCCATGCCCTCTCTGGTTCGACGTGTTAGATTATAAGCTCCATGCCCTCTCTGGTTCGACGTGTTATGTTAACCTTTTATTTGGGGGGGTTTAATCTATTGAAAATGTAAACTCTTTTCAGGTAATGTAAATCACTTAAAAGATAATTATAGTTATGACTACATTCAAAATATGAGTCATTATGAAAAGAGGTTATTCACTATTGGAGTTCTTTAAATTACACTGCTAAAACAATATAAAAAAACAAGTAGAAAATAAATTAAAGTTCCTATTTTTGTTGTTGCCTTACGAGGTTGATTTCTCAGATGTTTACTCAATTAAAAGTTATTATCTGAAAAAGTCATATTGATCACAAATTAAAATTTGAGTCCATAAAGATATAACCAATTTGAAATGGATAAAATGGAAATGCGACAAACAATATAAATGCCGAATAAAAATGAAACAACGTATAATATATAGATTAACATATAGCAGGATAATAGATGGTGCTGAATTGACTGTTATGTCTTCTTCTACATTTGTCTATGTGTGTCATTAATATTAATATGGCATTATAAGATAACCATGCTTGGAAAAACATGAAATCGATCGATCATTACACTAGAAAATGACTTCTGTGAAAAGAAAATTCAGGAAAAATGACTTTCGTCGTGTCAAACACATATTTATATATTGTGTACTTTTCTTCAATTTAATACGAATTACAAAAATAAAACAATGTTGGGAAAAGCAAACATAAAACCGATTAGTCATATCATAAAATGACTTTTTCGTGAAAAATGACTTTTGTCATATCAAATATACATTTATCCGTTGTGTCTTCTTCCATTAATTAATACGGGATTAAATGATAAAAATTAAAAATTAAACAATGTTGGGAAAAACAAATATGATCAACCCGATCAATCACACTAGAAATGACTTTTTCGTTTAAGAAAAAATACGTGAAAAATGATTTTCAACATGTCAAATTAACACACATATTATCTTTTGCGTCTTCTTTTGTTTATGATCAATATTGAGTCTCATATTAGTAGGATCGGGAGAATTTGGACTTTTTATTTGATCTTGAGTAATCCTCTCTTCCTTATAAGTAATTAATTTTTGAAATTGAGTTAGGCCCAAAATTCATATCTTTAATGAATGCGTTAAAAGATAAAATAATGCTAAGAAAAACAAACATGAAACCGATAAGTCACACCAGAAATGACTTTTTTTGGTGAATAATATTCGTAGAAAATGATTTCCGTCATATTAAACGCACATTAATCTGTTGTGTCTTTTTCAATTTATTACGGAATAAGAAGATAAAATAATGTTTTGAAAAAAGAAAAAGGCCCATGAAAATGGATAAGTCTGATGTGGAAATCTCACCCTCCATATATTTATGTAGTTTTATAGATCTTACTACTAATTATTGCAGAAGAAAATCCTCTCACGGATTAGTGTAAATTGTGGCACTACCAAAACAAAATTGTCAAAATCGACCTAAAAAATCGACCGCAAAAATAGGTTGAAAAAAGCGATTATGTGAGAGGTTTCTCCATCCTTCATTCGAGATCTTGAGTTCTAATTTGTGGAGATGATAAAAACTTGTTTGAAGTGTCACCTTCATAAATGAGCTTTACAATACGCGAATACAAATTTAATCGAGCTCCAATATAGATATTGAATACCGAATGAGATAAAAAAAAGTAAACTATCATATAGACAAGCATGTCAAAGTGTCACGGTTTTGATAATGACTACTTTATTGTTCTAACTTCTAGCAAATCTCACATGCACTTTTTCTATAATGTTTACTCCCTTTAATTAATTGTTTATCAAAGTGAAAAATGCACGTGGCAACATGCTATGTTTATGATCAAAGTCAACAAAAAGTGGAAAAATTAATTGGATTACAAATTAAATGGATAATGTGATAAGATTAAAGACTAATTCAATGGAAAGAAATTCAAAACACTTCCTTCAAAACCATTATTACCGAGAGACAGAAATAGAGGTTAATTAATTCACGATTTCAAGCTTATGTGTTTTAAATTTTATGATGTGATAATCCAATTACTAGATTTGAGATAGGAAAGCTGAACTTCCCTTTGATTCTCTTCGAAAGCGCCCTTCTTTTTTTGATCCCATTTTTAAGGAAATCGATTTTTTCTTTTTGAAAAATTCAATTTTTTTTTATAAATTTAAAAGTTTTAAAAGGAAAAAATAAAATTATTTTGAAGAGTTCCAAAAGAATTTATGCATGTTAAGTATTTTTTTTTTTTAAGTACAAATAAAGAACTTAGACGAAAACTACTAGATTCTTTCAAATTTGTAACTAAACTTAGTGCATGCACCAAACCACTATAGTTAGGTAATATGATGCGAAAAAGATGATAAATTATAGTAAAAATAGATATTAAACAACTAGGGTTAAGTGATAAATGTTATGTCAAATATATATATATCATGCACGTGTTGGTTTGATGTGTGAATTAGGTAAAAATATGTATCAAAATCAGTGCATGTATGAATTTTGACTTCTTTCTTTTAAGTTTTTTGAAATGAAATTCTCGTAATAAACGAAAACTACAAAAAGGGTGAAGGCTACAAAGGGGTGAATTCCATGTCTTCCTTCGTTAAACTCCATTAATAGCATACCGTTCCTCTCTCCTGCCCGCCCCAATGTAATACTCAATTTTTAAAAAAAAAATATCAAATAAAGTAACATAATTAATCACAACTTTTTATAATGTAAAAGGTGTTAAAATACTTAAAATGGTAGTAAGAAAACATTATTAGTTTCTCCGAATAGTAATAATATCATACTTTTTGAAATGGAGGAGTATCTTTTATTCGAACAATAAAATCAGATGAAAATGTATTTTTAAATGCCTAAAATAGTATTTGATATTTTGCAGTTTATGATACTTATTATAGCTTCAATATTATTATTATTATTATTACTATTACTATTATTTTTTCAAAAATATCTATAGAATGTGAGAACAAGTACAACTCACAGTAGCATCTACTAATACAAATTTATAGACCAATGAGCCCCAGAAAAGTGCAATTGATAAGTTAACATCATAGATTTTTATTTTTTTTAACAAGACAACAATAACATACTGGGTGTAGTTTCACAAAGTGGGTCTGAGAAAGGTAGAGTGTACACAAACCTTAGTTATTTTCAATAGATCTTCCGATCAAGAAAAACAGTCTAAAGCAGTTCAGAAAAAGAAGTAACGAAAGTACAAAAAACAATAAATAGTAACAGAACAGTATCACAACAAAATAATACTTTAATCGAAGTACAAAAAATAACAGATAGTAATAGAAATTGAAGAACGAGAAACTACAAGACTGATACTACTACTACGAGTATGAACGTAACTGAACAATATTACAACAAAACAATACGATAATCGAAGAGCAAGAAATAACAGATCGATTGTAACAGAAATCGAAGGACAACAAACTGCAAGAGTGATACTACAACTATATTAATATAGACGAACATTGAGACAGTGCACTACCACCTACTAACCTTTCGATAACTCATGTTACATTAATGGGCCTAGTTACCCATGCTGAAAACAAGCCCAGACAAAGTGGGTCCATTTTTAGGAAATTCCTAGAAAAATGTGGTCCCTTTTGGGACCATAATCAAAGTGTCTTATTCTTATGATGCACATGATGGGCTTTATATAAGTTTCCATCTGGATGACTAATATAACCATATTGGAAAATTAGAAAAGCCCACACTGTTTTTTGGATCTAAGCCCAAAATATATTCTTTTATTCTGATCCTACAATTAATGACCCATTGGACCACATAAGAAGATTTGCCACCTCACTACCGATTGTAGTGGAGTCGTAAGTATTTTTTCATCCTCAATCAAAAATCTTGAGTTTGAGCTCTGGATATTAGGGAGCGCTTTATCCTTCAATGTGAAACTTCCCGGTGCAAATCTTAATTTACTTGAATCTCAATATGAGTCGAATACCAGATGAAAAAAATTACAATTGTTGTTCGTAGTTTCTATGGCATGTGTGCTAGGTTTTAATGAAATTCCTATGTGCTTATATCTTTACTTTTATGTAATCATATTTCTAAATATATTTTTACTGAAGGAATACATAATGTAGACTATTTGATAGTAAAACAAGAACTTACAGATTCTTTGTGCAGTGAAAGATCAACTACGATTGAAATTACACATTAGCAATGGTCTTGACATATATCGGAACCCCCCCCCCTCCCCCTCCCAATACCATAGTCAAAATCTAGTTTGATATTGTTGAAAACAAAATGTGGAATTTTTTTCCTCTCCTATACCTCTAATCTAATCTCCTATATCTCTAAATTATACATTATGTAGGTACTTATATAAAATAAACTAGGGTTAATAATAATTACTAATTTTTTTTTTTTACCTTACTGGAATTTTAGAGCACCTTTTAATCCGAATGGACTCTTATTTTCAATAATTACGTTTACGATTCATCTACTATATGGTTATTAAAGGAAATAAAAAAGAGTCAAGTGACAACTTGATATAGAATTATCTAAAAAATACCTTTTTCTCACATGGCTATTGCATACACTATGATTTTTTTTTATGAGATAAAAAGATTAATATCTTACAGGGAACATGTTGTATGTACAAAATTGCTAGATACTACCAAAATATCTAAAAGTTAGGGGAACAACTAATAATTGTAGGGATAGAGACCTTACACTAAAGGGACCAGGTTCCCTACATGAGTTGTTAATTTAACTCTTCCCCTTCTTGACATTTGCATGGATTCCCCCCCCCCCCCCCCCCCCCCCCCCGTTAGTTTATTGTTCTATATTTGATTATATAGCTTTGCCAAAAAAGAAAAAAAGATTATATACTTTGAAAGAGTTTTACTCTAAATTATGTGATATTGACTTTACTTCTATATTCCTTCTGTAATTTTATATTTGTTAGTATGTTCTTTAATAATATAATTACATTTCTATGACTATTCGAAGGAATTCATGTAATTATTAATTAATGTAACCCTGTTTATTTTTGTCTATCTTTTTTATTCTTTCATTTAATTATGCCTCAAGAGCTCCTTTACACTAACATATTCCAGTATTTTATGTGTTGTCTCTTTCTTTTACCATAAACAGTTTAAACTAAAGAAATTTTTTTAGTAAAAAATGTCTAAAGTTAAACTTTAGTCGGTAGAAAAAAAAGCTTTCAATGCTAATCTCATTCCATAATAGATAGCACATGCTTGGACAACTCCAACATCATCAGCCGATTCAATTTCTTACTCCGAAACCTAATCCAAATGTTTTAAAAGTTATATCTAGTATTCAGAGTTAACCTCGATTTAATAGCTCTCTCATGACCCACATTGAAATAATGTTTTACCCCTCAATGTCCAATCAACGACTATGCCTCAATGCATTTAAGGAAAAACCAACTAACTCTGGCCGAGTCGAGTTGTGTATGTCTGAACTTCAAACAAATATATCTAAAGTTTGCTTGCACAAATAATATGTCAAACTTCTAGATAACATTTGTAACCTTGAACGCAAGTTTTTGCAAGCTTCACTACGTATGTTAGAACCTACTCCGTGTATGCCTTTAAGATCATATTTAGTATTCAAAGTTTGCCTTAATTTGATACAATTCTCGCAAATCACACCAATCAACTGTTGCGCATCAACACTTTAAGGGATAACCAACTAGCTCTGGGCTCTAGTTGCGTATATCTTAATTAACTGCAAATGAAAATATCTAACGTTCGCTTCCACAAACAATATGCCAATCTTTCACATAAACTTTCCAACCTCATACGCGAATTTTCGCAAACTCCACCATGTATGTTAGAAGTTGATTCTAAAGTAGCTAAAACTTATAATAAAAGTATATACACTTTAGCTAGCTATTCGTTAAATAAGAGTCTCAAAATCGGGTTATCCGTATATCTAACCCGGTAATTATTCGTTTCGGCCCATTAACAAAAGCCCAAAATTGAAGAGGCCCACTTTTGTCTACTCATTATTTGGCCCATCATGGTAGCGTAATAGCTGATTGTTTCTTCTCCGTTCTCCGCCGAGCTTCATCGTAGCTGTATCTCTCAGGTACCGTTAATCTCTCTCTCCGTTCAATTCTTCAATCTGTATTACATTTCGAATTGAAAATCTGTATCCGTTTTCAAATTCTGCCGGATTTTTTTTTTGCCGGTGGTGGTGGTGGTGGTGGTTGTGGCGGCGGCGGAAGAGGAGAATGAGATCATCTGTTTGTTTTGTAGATGTTTTTTTTTAGAATTATAACTTAGTTTTTTGTAGCTGTTGATGAAATTTAGGAATTTACTAGTATAATTAAGTTTTTTTTGTTTTGTTTTGTTTTGTTTTGTGTGTGGAAGGGCTCATGAGCACGAAATGATTGATTCATATACTTACAAGTTTATATATAATTAATTTCACTGAGTATGAGATTGCGAAACTTTACTTGTAATTCATAGGTTTTGGTTATAGAATTAGTTGTTTGGGGAACTTGATTAGTGTTTGTGCTTGGGTAGGGATTTGGTAATACGAAGTTTGTGCTAGTTTTTTCTGTATAATATATGCGGTGGAGTATTAATGGAGTCTTATTGTAATTAGAGAAATAGAAATGAAGGCATGGATTTAGTCGAGCTGTGCGAAAGCTGGACCGGACACCACTGTCATAAAAAAGAAGAAGAAATGAAGGCGTAGGAGAGTTCTCTTACTAAGGAGAAGTATATGTTATCCACGATCAGCGTACGGGAAGGATCGGTTGCGGTTGGGAAAGGTTTATTATACGGATATTCTTCTCTGCGTTCATTTATTTCAGCTTCTTCATTAGGATAAGGAATGGAACCCGCCCAGGGGTTCACGAGGGCGTTCACCCAAAATCCCACGGTATATATATGTTGAATCCCCTGAACATAAGACTAGAGGTTGGCTCAGTGGTTTAGGGGTTTCAAATTTCACCTTGAGATTTCAAGTTCGAAACTCCATCACTACTTTTTAGTTTTCGAACCCCCTTATTAAAAATCTTGGATCCACTGGACCCGCCGTCGTCAAATATAAAATGTTGGGCCTTTCCCTTATTTATTATTATTAGTAAAGTTACTCGAGGACTTCTACTGAGAATGAAAGTTCCCTATTATATGATCCCTAGTAAGGCCAATTTAATGATAGCCGCTTATCTGGGTAAGAAGACGATCGCTCCTGTTATTGGTGAGCGATCTCCTCTGCGCGTTATCTTTGGGCGTTTTACTCTTTTTCAAAGAGATGACTATTCAAACCGATGACTATTCGGATGCACGTTCATAGAAAGATTCCTTTTCAGAGGCCACTAAAAGCCCTTTTATGGCAGGTTTACCCCCTTGAAGGGATGGAAATTCACACGAGGGGTTTGAAACGTCGCATTTCAGCTTCCAGAGACCGCTCTCTCGTTGGGATTGGGAAGCGTTGAGTCTTTTTTTGAGTCGTGAATCTCCCCGGTACTTGAACTTGATACTTTATAGCCGGGAACTACATTCAATTAGCCGTATACTAGTTTAAATTTCTAGTGAAATCTTCAAGTATCTGAATATAGAAGAATTTATCTCTCTTTTTCTAGTTCATTAATTGTTGACTTCTATTTGGCATTCTATTTGAGGTAGAAATAGTGGTGAGCTTCAAAAGTTGTTGAAGTTTATCAGAATATAAAAGCATTTAACTCTCTCTCTGCAAGTGCTAGAGCTAGCAAGAATGCAAAATAGTATAGTGAACAGTGGTGGATTTTAGTGGATGAGTAATTGATACTAGAAATGAGGGCTGTAGGTAGTAGTTCAGTTAATTTTAACACCTCTATTATTTTGTCAGAATGACTGTAATACTGGTCTTTCCCTTGCGCCCTTGCCTCAAGCAAAGGTCAATGTTATGAGGCAAATTCTATAAGTAGATGATGTCTTCTGAAATTCTGGCATTTCTTAGAAATCATGTGTCCATTTGTATAACAACAAATAATTAAGTGGTTGGATATAAACACAGAGGGTGGCCTCTAAATGAATGGCTTTCTTTTACAAAGGGACCTTGATTCCACTCCATGTCAGAGTACCTCAAGGTTCCTACACCTAGTGGGTGAACTGCCTTAATCTGCAGCCTTGCTGCATGTTGTCCATTACGACATAAGGACAAATACACAAGGGTTTGAGATACGAAGTCTCAGTATTCTTGTCTGCCTTAGGAAGGTTTTCTAGAAATTTTATGGTGGGTGTTGACTGTTGAATTCCTTTCATTACATTTCACCTGAGAAAGTTATCATACTCATCAGTCGTCCGATTTTAGGAGGTCATTTCTGCAAGGATTGTGCATTTCACTCATAGATCACACAATTTAGATCACACAAAATTTAAGCAGTGTTGTATGCTTACTCTAATTAAGTACATATAACTACAATAAGGATACAATTTTTATGAAGTTTGGCTTCTTAATTTATCGTATACGATTTGTACTTGGGTTGCATGGTTCCAAAATATGCTTTCTGGATATATGAGCCCATCCCAAATGTTGCATAGTACTTTCTCCCTTTTTATGTTACACGGTTTCCTTTTTAGTTTTCCCTAAAAGAATGACACCCTTTTATATTTCGAAATAATTTTAAACTTTCCATTTTACCCTTAGTAAGATAATTTATGAGCAACAACAACATACCCAGTGAAATCCCACAAGTGGTGTCTTTTTTAAATTCCATCCACCGTTAAATAGTGCCACATAACTTGGGACAGAGGGAGTATCAGCCCATTCCTAGTGTTGAGTTTATACTTAATAACTGAATGAGCTATGTTTTCCATATTGGCTCTCAGTCTAAGCCTATTCCTTCTATGTGCATTACTTCAGTTTGCATAAGGCTATTTCTTTTGGGTCATTGTACAACATTGTGTAGACAACAATATTCTTAAGCTTCTTTTCAATGTTTGATTTATAGTGTTTTTAGGATAGTTTCTAAATCCAAAGGTTTTATTCTAAAAAGGTCAATGAATACAACTAGGACAACTACAACTCAATCCCAAGTTGTTGGGGTTGGCTCTATGTATCATCGCTATCTATTTGGTTCATTTAAATGCATTGCATTGAAATATCAATAATTTAGGCTCTCTAACACTTGGAAGGTCTCTAAATTTTCTACTGACTTACAAATCTCTAAGTAGTTAAAAGATACTCCTAGTAAGACATTAGACCTAATTAAAGCTTCCAATATCACTCAGCTTTAATCTCAAATCTCAATTAATTGGTACGACCCGTGCCATATGGATCTTTTTGTTTCATTATGATTCATTTTCCTGTGTAGTTTGTGTGGATTTTAAGAGATTGTAGGTGTTCCAAAGCAATTTGCTTTCATAAGATTTTTATTTTTATCTCGTCCTTCAACTATGGATCTATCTGCTTGTGATTTTCCATGTGCCGCTCTCATTTTTTCTTCTATATGTGCTAGTTGTACCTTCTTTTAGATGTGATAATTGCATGACTGCAGATCCATCTTAACATATGTATTTGTGACACTTGTGTTATGGATGCGCTGGACCTTAAGGCTCCATGTTCGTTGTTGTATGACACTGTTGGTCTTACAACCGTTCTATTGAATTTGCCTTTCACCTTGGTATTCATTCTCTGTTGTGCAACGTTCCTGTAGTACTCCATGTCAACCATTCTTGTGTTATTTATGTGTTACATCTTCTTCTCTCATGTCATTCTCCTGATTGAATCTTGATATTTGAATTTTCTGCATTTAGGCATATGAATCCATCTAATCTCTCGTCAATCTTGCTCTTCTTATGCTAGTTAGACTTGCAGTACACATATTCTGTTTCACTTCTGTTTATCATAAAATCATTATTTTCTACACTGTGTTTCATACTTCAAGCTTTTGCCTTTTAGTTGACACACTCGCTGATCTTGTAAACTAACACAATATTGTCTACAAATAATATACACCATGAGACCTCATCTTGTATTGTTTGGTAGCTCATTCATTTCTAGGGCAAACAAGTACAGGCTCAATAGAATGTACTTGGTTTGGACCCATGGTTATGAGGAACTCCATTTGTTACTGTTTTCACACTTGTGGCAATCTGCTTCGTGCATATGCTTTATGACATTCATATATTCGATATGAATTCCTTTATTCTCTATTGCCCACCAAAAGCCTCTTCTCGACACTACACTAAATTATTATGTATAGATGTTCTTTGCTTCCTATAGCTTTTTATCATTCTTTTAAGCAAAAATAAGGCATATGTTGTGGATTTACTAGGCATAAGTTCAAATTGAATTTTGTCATCTTATAGGGTTCGTCGTAAGTCTGTTTTATCACTCCTTTACTGTTGGGGCGTTTTTCTACGATTTCTCTTTTTCTTTTCAACTTTTAAGTTTAAAGTACGAACTTAATTTATTTTCTTTGTTGATTCTTCATAGTTATGGCTGGTAGAAATCGTATGCCCCGTCAACCCGATAACTTCAGAGGATTCCGTGATGGCCCACCACCACGGGTTATTATGCAGCGAGGACCAGGACACCTCCCTCCTCATCCATCAGTCTTTGAAGAGGAACTAGAGCTCCAGCATAGGGACATGCAGAGACTTCTTGTTGAAAACAGACACGTGATTGATGAGAATGTGATGCTTGAAAGGGAATTATCTGCTGTAAAAGATGAAATGCATAGAGTTAGTCAGGTCATTCCCAAAATGCGTGCTGACAATGAGGCACAAGTAAGAGAGTATATTGACAGAGGAATGAAGTTAGAGGCTGATCTTCGATCTACTGAGCCTCTAAGGTTAGAGGTAATCCAATTGAGAGCTGAATCTCAGAAGCTAAATGCTTCACAGAAAGAATTATCTGCCCAAGTTCAAACTCTTACCAAGGATACTCATCGACTACAAACTGAGAATAAGCAACTATCAGCTATGAAGACTGATATTGATAAATTGCAGAAAGAATTGGCGGAAGCAAGGTATGGAGTTAAAACTTTCTCTCCTAAGAAAACACGAATAAACATGAAATACTTTGTTATTATGGTCCTCTGGTGTCAAGAGCCTCATTCGTTATAATGTATATGATGGCTAACTTGTCATAGCTTCTCTTTTTGACTATTCAATTTGATGATGAAATTGTAGGAGACAATTTGAATATGAGAAGAAAGCAAATACAGAACTGGTGGAACAAAATCAATCTATGGAGAAGAATCTCATTTCAATGGCTCGTGAAATTGAAAAGCTGCGAGCAGATAAAGTTGGACGCGGCCTTGGTAAGTTCTCTTATCTCCTTTCTTATCTGCTTCTATGATGTAAACTTTCGACCCATGGAAACAACTTAGTTTATATTTTCTCTATTTCATTTAGGTGTAGGAGGAGCCTATGGCATGATGAATGGAAGCCCTGAGATGAGATATCCCGGTGGTGCATATGGTGGTGCATATAGTGATCCGTACAGTGGTGGTGGTTGGGGTTCCTATGACAATCGTGGTCCTCCCAGGCGTTAAAGTCCTTTATATAATGTCACATCAGTTGAAATGAAATGTAATGTGAGGTTCTCCCTATTTAGAAATGTAACTCTTTAACTTTATGAAACAAATACCCTTTGAAACCAAGAGTTTCCGGTTGGAACTTGGGCTTGTGAAACAAATCTCCGTGAAACAAATCTCTGATAACATCTGAAGAATGTGGTTGTTACATACTATTGCACATCTTTCTGTTCAGTTATAAGCTAATGAGTTATTGTGGTAGTGCTGTTGCATTGCCTAGAGATTATTATATGCATAACGTCTATATATTGCATTGATATCAGTTTCATGTAGTTTTCAAGAAGCTGAAATAGCAAACAGATACTGCTATTGATGATTATATTTTCCTAGAGCTTTACTATTTCAGGTATGTAAACTGGGTACTTATGGATACTATCATTCCAAGGTCCATCACTTGGAGTTTTTATTGTCTTGTTACACTTCCAGACAGCACTGTTACACTTGAATCCACTCCCAAATGCTATCTGCCAAACTCTGTCACCTTTCTTCATCCTTCCCTTAGCTTCAATATAACTCAATTCATACCACAACGATGAAGACGAAGTGTTCCCAAATCGATGCAGAGTCATTCTCGATGCCTCAACGTGTTCTGCAGACAGCTGCAAGTTCTTCTGCAGCTCATCGATCACTGCTCTGCCACCAGCGTGGATGCAGAAATGTTCAAACGCTTGTTTGAAGTCAGGTATATACGGTTTCAGCCTCGTGTTAAAGACCTTTCGGCCAATGAGTGAGATTAGAAAGAGAAGTTGTTCTGATGGGGGAAGAACTAGAGGTCCAATTGTTGTTATATTAGACTTCAATGCCTCCCCTGCTATAGCCATAAGGTCTTTTGACAAAGAAATTCCTGTTTTCCCTTCTGAATCCTCAGTTTCAAACACACAATTGTAAGATTTGTCGTCGGACCCTCTGTGTGTTCTCACTGTATGCATCAACTTGTACTTGGCTCGTCGTTGATCCACCCACCACCTGTTTGACAAAAGAATGGCGGCGCCACCCATTCTGAACAGACAATTAGGGAGGAGCATTGATCTATCTTTACCCCTGTAGTAATTCGGCGTGATGATCTCTGTGCTGACAACCACAGCAATCGATTTGGGATGAACTTGGAGAAGATCGCGAGCTAGATCAATCGAGATTAGCCCTGCACTACACCCCATTCCTGAGAGATTAAAGCTCTTGATGTTGCCTCTCATCTTGTACTTGTTAACCACCATTGCTGATAAAGATGGCGTTGGCGAAAACAGGCTGCAGTTCACTATAAGAATGTCAATGTCTCTAGGCTTTGTACCTGTTTTCTTGAACAGTGAATCCATTGCTGAAAATATAACCATTTCAGCTTCGTCCCTTGAAGATTCCAGGTTAGGTGCAGGTGGGATATAATGTATTGCTGGTGGCAAACATGTCTCTTCACCTAAACCAGACCTCTCAAGAATCCTCATTTGGAATTCAACACTCTTTGGCTCTGAACTAAGTATGATTCTTGAATGCTCCATGAACGCTGAAAATGGGGCGCGAAGCGACAAAGGTGGCTTGTAACATGCATAATCGACGATGTAAACACCTCGTGGCCTTGACATGAAGTACATAATGGACGCGAGGATGATGACGATGGATGAACAGAGTGTTTTGGTGAAATCAAACTGAAGGGAGTTCCAAAGATTGGAAATTTCCTCAGGGCCTAGTTGAATGGCTTGAACAAGAACCATAGCCATTGTGGGCACCAATAGACATGTCAAGAAGTGATTCACAACATATTGGTAGCCAAGTTTTACATACTTGAGTTTTACGAATTGAGGCATATTTGTCTTAAAGATTGATAGGATTATGAAAGTTTTCATAGTGATTAGTACATGGAGAGTAAGAGGATTATATGAGACATTTTAAAGGCTAAAAGGATCATATAGTAAAATAGATAAGTAAAGGATAGATTGAGCAGAAATTAAATGAAAGTCTTACCTCACTCAACGAGCAACGGCCAACGCTCACTCTCAAGTCTTCCCTATTTTAGTATCACATTAAATTATTTGACTTCTGAAAATATTATCAAGTAGTTTAGACTAAGGGTGTGTTCGGTAGGAAGGAAAATGTTTTCCGATAACCAGCGTGGGTTGTGGTGCAGTAGGTGAGACTGTTCCACCCTTAACTAGAGGTCTCGGGTTCGCGCCTTGGGTATGGAGAAAATCCTGTTGGAAGCCCCACCCCCAAAATGGGCCCTGCCAGTGCGCGATTCGGATTAGTCG
Organism: Jaltomata sinuosa; assembly: GCA_003996215.1. Lineage (NCBI taxonomy): Eukaryota > Viridiplantae > Streptophyta > Magnoliopsida > Solanales > Solanaceae > Jaltomata > Jaltomata sinuosa. Next base: position 533,224 of record QJPP01000008.1, read on the forward strand.
GGGCTCCATCGAACACCAGGTGGGAAATCAATTTTCCCCCCAATTTTTCCATGTTCGGTTGGTTAAATATTTTGAAAAATATTTTCTCTACGAAAAACAAGCTCCTAGAAATGAGGAAAATAAACTCCCTAATGAAAGTAGGAAAACTAAATCTACTAGTGACATTCCACATTGATTGTGTCTTTCCACCCATCAACACACCTCATTTCACCCCACCCCCTTCCCCCCAATAGCCCTCATCCCACCATCCCACACACCCACCTCCTGTAGTATTTGTCTAAATTATACTCCCTCTGCTTCATATTGAGTGACCTATTTTGATTTGGCACGCAGTTTAAAAAAATAAAGAAGACTTTTGAATCTTCTGGTCTTAAATTAAAGATGTGTCAAATGGTACTAAAATGCCATTTAATCTTGTGGTTGTAAACATGTCATGTGGAAAGTTAGAATTAAAAAATTGCTAAAAAAGAAGTGGTCATTCTTTTTGAAATGGACTAAAAAGGAAAGTAGACCAAACAAATTGAAACGGAGGGAGTATACAAATTCGACCTTTCTTTCTTCCTTTGGAAATAGGGAAGTTAAAAGCTTTAAAAGAGTGGAAGAAAGAGGACGCATGAGCGTTGGATAATGGAAAGAATTAGGACAATAGTTTTTGTTTACTTATCGAACACAAGAAAATAAGTAGTAAATCCACTGATTTTCTAGAAAACATTTTCATGAAAAAACATTTTCATGAAAAAACATTTTCGTTCCTACCGAACACACCCTAAATTAAAGTTGGTTGGTTGTTAGGAAAAGTATAGAAACTGTCCATAAAAACAAAGTACTTATCATAATTTGCTCATATACTTATTAATTACCCAAATGCTCACCCTACTTGACCAAATTAAAGCAGCACATGTGTGTGACATGAAGTTGACTAGTAAAGTGATTTTCTTTTTGTCTTTTTATAATTTATGTCCTTTTCCTTTTCTCATTTGATTTTATTTTAAATATAAAAATATAATAGCTAATTATTTTTAGACTATTAAAATATAGAAAAACTAAATAATTAAGCTACAACATGAAGTAATTCAAAAAAAAAATTAATTTTTTCTAATTAATAGAAAATATATTTTTATGAAACTTTTTCTCTTTTGCAAATAAGAACAAAACTTATATCTAAAATATTACTCTATTTTTTGTAATTTTTATTTTACAAATTAACTTGCTAAAATGATATAAAGTAAAATACCAAAATAAAGTTTAAACTCTATTTCTTGTAAGTTTTTCTTTTGAATAAATAAACATGTCCTTGATAATACCACGTGGGTATCATAAATGATTGAAGAGTTTTTTTGTTTGAATGAATCAGTCCTTTATAATGTCATGTTACTATTTGATATATATCATCTGAGTATTATAGATGATCGAATTCTTTTTTGAAAGAATAAATCAATATATGATATACCATATGGGTCAGTCGTCCGTGATATCATATCAGTATATGATATATATCACGTAGATATTATAGAAAATTGAGTGTTTTTTTCTTGAAGAAATAAATAAGTCTTTTATGATCCATGTTAATATATGATAAATATCATGCGGGTAGCAAGCGAACTGAGAAGTTTTTTCTTCTGAAGGAATGAACCATCAGTATATATACTAGGTGAGCATCAGAGAAGACTAAGTAGTATTTTTTAAGGAATGAAATTGACATCTATGATACCATGTCAGTATATGATATACTAGATTGACATCATAGAAGAGTGAGTGTTTTTCTTCATGGAATGAACGATCAGTATATGACATATACCAGGTGAGTATCAATAGAGAATTGAGTAGTGTTTTTTGAAGAAATAAATCAATCTTCTATGATATCCTGTCAGTATATGACATATACCACATGAGCATCATATTATATTGCAGTAATATACTTTAATTGCTACTGATTTAGTATACAATACGTTGGATTTTTTTTTCTTTTTTATGTATAATTGATATATATAAAAAAAAAAAGATGTACTGTATCATTTTCATTTTTATTGATATGAAAAAAAGAAAAGAAAAAAGAACAAAAAGAACGGAGCCAAAATAAAGTATGAAATTAGATTATAGTGAAAAATTAAAAATAAACATGATTTAAGGAAAAATAAATGAATAAAAAAGGAGAAAAAAATAAAGAAAAAAATGAGGAAAAAAAAGGAGAAAATGAAAGAAAAGAAGAATTTTTTTTAGAGAAATAAAAAAGAAAAAGGAGGAAAAAGAGGCAATTAGCCACAAAACTATAATGACTAAAAAAAGTAAATGAACATTTACTGATAAATACTTTTGAGTGTAATGAACAATTACGCAAAGGTCTGTATGTAGAAGACCTTATTTGGAGTTACTAAAATGACAAAAGTAGATAAGAGTTTCAATCCATGACAATTAGAAGTTAAACCTAATTAGGAAGTAGGAACATATGCTTAATTGCTTTTTAATTTAGGACGGACCCAATATCTAATTTATATCCACCCAATAGCTACCTAACGCATGTCTTTAGATACACTCTAGGGGTCGTTTGGTTGGGAACAAGTTATCCCAGGATTAATTATCCCTGGATCAACTATTCTGGGATAAGTTATTCCAGCATGTATATGGGATAACTTATCCCATCACTATGGTATAAATGGTGGGATAACTTATCCCAAACTTGGCAACCAAACAAGATACTAAAATTTTATCCCTGAACTATTTTTTTTATTCCGGGACTATTTATTTTTATCCCTCACACCAAACGATCCCTGAGGGGTTGTTTGGTGTGAGGTATAAGGTATAATAGTCCCGGGATAAAATGCAGGATTATTTTATCGTGCGTTTGGTTGGAGGTATTAGCTAGTCTCGGAATTATTTATCCCACCATTTATACCATAGTGATGGGAAGTCACTTGGCCACATTAGAACTTTCAAGTATCACCCCAAATGTGACAAGATGAGGATTGTGCAATTGGGATTTGCCAATGACCTCCTATTATTCTCAAGAGGTGATTTTGCATCTATAGCTTCAAGAGCAAAAAAAATACTTGGAGGCCTTTTCTATATAGAAGATGTATAAAGAACTGCAAGGGAACTTTCCTAAGGTCACATGGAAAAAACTTGTTTGTAACAATCAAGTGGTGTTTTATCTTCAGAATGGCTGCTTTGGAGAGACTATTTACAAAAGATAGATTGGCAAGGTGGAGGATTTTATCTCTCAACTTCTATCCTCTTTGATTGCCAATTGATTATTGACGGATAACAAGAGTTAACTTAGTTGTATGGGGGAGTCTGAGTAAGGTTGTTGAGCTAAGATTGGATTGTAATCTTAGTTCTTTTTTATGCTACGTAAATCTTCACTGGTAATAAAATCTTTATTTACCAAAAAGAAAATGATGCGTGTTGGTTTGAAGAGGCAAATGTAGGTATTTTTCAGTCGATACGAGGCCCAAAACAGGAAATGACGATTTTATCATTTTTTCGTATGTGTTAGTCCATGAATTTTTTTAGGATATGTGAGTTTGGCGGCTTTTTATCAATTTTTTTTGGGAGCGTTCGTGACGATCTATTAAATGATGCGTGTTGGTTTGGAGAGGCAAACATAGGTTTTTTTCAATCGATATGAAGCTCGGAATAGAAAATGGGGATTTTATAATTTTTTTCATGTGTTAGTCCATGAATTATCTGGGATATGTGCGTCCGACGGTTTTTTGCCAAAATTATTTGGGAGCGTCCGTGACGACCTATTAAATGATGCGCCTTGGTTTGGAGAGTCAAACATAGGTTTTTTCAGCGATATGAGGCCCGGAAGAGGAAATAGAGATTTTATTATTTTTCGTGTGTGTTAGTTCATGAATTTCTCAGATATGTGCGTCCAATGATTTTTTTGCCAATTTTTTTTGAGAGCATCCATGATGACCTAGTAAATGATGCGCATTGGTTTGGAGAGGCAAATATTGATTTTTTTAGTCGATATAAAGCCCAGAACAGGAAATGGAGATTTTATAAGTTTTTCGTCTGTGTTAGTCCATGAATTTTTTGAGATATGTGCGTCCGGGAGATCTTTTGCCAAAATTTTGTGGGAGCGTCCGTGACGACCTATTAAATGACGCGCCTTGGTTTGGAGAGGCAAACACATATTTTTTCAGTCGATATGAGGTCCGAAACAGAAAATAGGGATTTTTCTATTTTTTTCGTGTGTGTTAGTCCATGAATTTTGTATGATATGTGCGCCCGATGGTTTTTTGGCCAAAATTTTTCGAGGGCATCCGTGACGACCTATTGAATGGTGCACGTTGGTTCGGAGGGGTAAACATAGGGTTTTTTTAGTCAAAACGAGGTCCAAAAAAAATTGGGGATTTTTCTGTTTTTCGTGTGTGTTAAGTCCATGAATTTTGTGTGATATATGCGCCACGCAGTTTTTTTTGCCAAAATTTTTAGACGGCATCCGGGAAAACCTATTAAATGGTGCACGTTGGCTCGGAGGGGTAAGTGTTATTTTTTTAGTCAAAATGAGGCCCGGAATAAGAAACGGAGATTTTTCTATTTTTTCGTGATTGTTAGTCTATGAATTTTGTGTGATATGTGCGCTCGGTGGTTTTTGGACCAAAATTTTTAGAAAGCTTCTGTGACGATCTATTTAATGGTGCGCATTAGTTCGGAGGGGCAAACATAGATTTTTTTGATCCAAAACGAGGCTCAGAGAAGGAAATGGATATTTTTTTATTTTTCATGTGTGTTAGTCCATGAATTTTGTGTGATATGTGCGCCCAGCGGTTTTTTCGCTGAAAGTTTTAGGCGGCGTCTGTGACGACCTATTAAATGGTGTGTGTTGGTTCGGAGGGGCAAATGTATGTTTTTTTGCGTCGAAACGAGGCCCGAATTAGGAAATGAATTTTTTTCCTTTTATTGTTTATGTTAGTCCATGAATTTTGTGTGAGATGTGCGCCTGACGGCTTTTCGGCCAAAATTTTTAGGGTCCGTCAGTGACGAACTATTAAATGGTGCGCGTCAGTTCATAAGGGCAAACTTAGGTTTTTTTGAGTCGAAATGAGGCTCAGAATAGGAAATGAGGATTTTTCAGTTTTTTTGTGTGTTAGTCCATGACTTTTGTCTGATATGTGCGCCCGGTGGGTTTTTGGCTGAAATTTTTAGAGGGAATTCGTGATGACCTATTAGATAGTGCGCGTTGATTCGGAGGGGCAAACTTAAGTTTTTTAGTCAAAATAAGGCCCGAAATAGAAAATAGATTTTCTTTTCATGTGTTAGTCCATGAATTTTTGTATGATATGTGCGTCCGGCTATTTTTTGATCAAAATTTGTAGGGGCGTCCATAATGACCTATTAAATGGTGCGCGTTGGTTCAGAGAGTGAACACAAGTCCTTTTGAGTCGAAACGAGGCAAGGAACATAAAATAGAGATTTTTTTATTTTTTCGTATATGTTAGTCCATGCATTTTGTGTGATCTGTGCGCCCGATGGTTTTTTGGCTGACATTTTTAAGGGACGTTCGTGACGAGCTATTAAATGGTGCACGTTGATTTGGAGGGGCAAACATAGGTTTTTTTGAATCAAAATGAGGCCCGGAACAGGAAATTGAGATTTTTACGTTTTTCGTGTGTGTTAGTCTGTGAATTTTTTGTGTTATGTATGCCCGATGATATTTTGGCCAAATTTTTTAGGGGGCGTCCGTGATGACCTATTAAATGATAAGCATTGGTTCGGAGGGGCAAACGTAGGTTTTTTTGAGATGAAACGAGGCTCGGAAAAGGAAATGGGGATTTTTCTATTTTTTCGTGTGTTAATCCATGAATTTTGTGTGATATGTGCACCCAATGATTTTTTGGCTGAAATTTTTAGGAGTTGTCCGTGACGACCTATTAAATGGTGCACATTAGTTCAGAGGGGAAACATAGATTTCTTTGAGTTGAAACGAGGCCCGAAACAGGAAATGAGAATTTTTCCATTTTTTCGTGTGTGTTAGTCCGGTGAATTTTGTGTGATATGTGCGCTCTGCGATTTTTTGGTTGAAAGTTTTAGGTGGCGTCCATAACGACTTATTAAATGGTGCGCATTGGTTCAGATGGGTAAACGTAGATTTTTTTGAGTCGAAATGAGGCCTAAAACAGGAAATGACAATTTTTTTATTTTTTCGTGTGTGTTAATCCATAATTTTTTTGTGATTTGTGAGTGCGACAGTTTTTTGGCCAAAATTTTTAGGGGGCGTCCGTGATGACCTATTAAATGGTGCGTGTTAGTTTGAAAGGGCAAACATAGATATTTTGAGTCAAAACGAGGCTCGGAACAAGAAATGAGAATTTTTCTATTTTTTCGTATGTGCTAGTCCATGGATTTTGTGTGATATGTACGCCCAGCAGGTTTTGATCAAAATTCTTAGGGGGCATTCGTGACGACCTATTAAATGGTGCCCGTTGGTTTGGAGGGAAAATCGTAGCTTTTTTTGAGTCAAAATGAGGTTCGAAATAAGAAATGGGGATTTTTTTTATTTTTTCGTGTGTGTTAGTCAATGAATTTTTTGTGAAATGCGTGCACAACGATTTTGTGGCCAAAATTTTTACGGAGCGTCCGTGATGACCTATTAAATTGTGTGCGTTTATTCGGTGGGGCAAACGTAGATTTTTTTGAGTTGAAACAAGGTCCTGAACATGAAATGGTATGTTTTCTATTTTTTGTGTGTGTTTGTCCTTGAATTTTGTGTGATATGTGCGTCCGATGGTCTTTTGGCCAAAAATTTTGGGGGGTGTCTGTCACGACCTATTAAATGGTGCGGGTTGGTTCAGAGGGGCAAACATAATTTTTTTGAGTCGAAATGAGGCTCGGAACAGGAAATGGAAAATTTTCTATTTTTTCGTGTGTGTTAGTCCATGAATTTTGTTTGATATGTGCGCCCGACGATTTTTTGGCTGAAATTTTTAGGTGGCGTCTGTGATGACCTATTAAATGGTGCGCGTTGGTTCAGAGGGGAAAACGTAGGTTCTTTGAGTTGAAAAGAGGCCCAAAATAGAAAATGAGGATTTTTTCATTTTTTTCGTGTGTGCTAGTCCATGGATTTTGTGTGATATGTTTGCCCGACGATTTTTTGGCTGAAATTTATTAGGAGTGTCCATGAAGACCTATTAAATGGTATGCGTTGGTTCAGAGGGGTTAATGTAGGTTTTTTTGAGTCGAAACGAGGCCTGAAATAGGAAATGGGGATTTTTCTATTTTTTCGTGTGTAACGTCCATGAATTTTGTGTGATATATGCGCCCAACTATTTTTTGGCCAAAATATTTAGGAGGAATCTGTGACGACCTATTAAAGGGTGAACGTAGTTTTGGAGGAGCAAATGTAGGTTTTTTGAGTCAAAACGAGCCTCAGAAAAGGAAAAAGGAGATTTTTCTATTTTTTCGTGTTTATTAGTCCATGAATTTTGTGTAATATGTGCGCTCGACAATATTTTTGCCAAAATTTTTAGGCGGCCTTTGTGACGACCTATTAAATATTGCGTGTTGGTTCGGAATGGAGAATGTAGGTTTTTTTTAGGTCAAAACGAGGCCCAGAACAGAAAATTGGGATTTTTCTATTTTTTCGTGTGTTAGTCCATGAATTTTGTGTGTTATGTGCGCCAGACGATTTTATGACCAAAATTTTTAGGGGGTGTCTATGACGAACTATTAAATGGTGTGCGTTTGTTCGGAGGGGCAAACTTAGGTTTCTTTTGAGTCGAAATAAGGCCCAGAACAAGAAATGAAATTTTTTTCATGATTTTTGTGTGATATGTGCGCTCGATGGTTTTTTGACCGAAAGTTTTAGGAGGCGTCCGTGACGACCTATCAAATGATGTGCATTGGTTTGTAGGGGGAAAACTTAGGTTTTTCTTGAGTCAAAATGAGGTCCGAGACGGAAAATGGGGATTTTTCTATTTTTTCGTGTATTAGTCCATGAATTTTGTGTGATATGTGCGCTAGATTATTTTTTAGCCAAAATTTTTAAGGGGCGTATGTAACGACCTATTTAATGGTGTGCGTTTGTTCAGAGGGGCAAACGTATATTTTTTTGAGTCGAAACAAGGGTCGAAACTCGAAATGTCACTTTTTTTTTTGTATGTGTTAGTCCATGAATTTTGTGTGATACGTGTGCCCTGTAGAATTTTGGTCAAAATTTTTAGGGGGCATCCGTGACAATCTATTTAAAGGTGCAGGTTATTTCGAAAGGGCAAACATAGATTTTTTTAGGTTGAAACGAGGCACAGAACAGGAAATGTCAATTTTTCGATTTTTTTTAATTTTTTCGTGTGTGTTAGTTCATGAATTTTGTTTGATATGTGCGCCCGACAGAATTTTGACCGAATTTTTTTGGGGGGTCCGTGATGACCTATTTAATTGTGCAGGTTGGTTTTGAGGGGCAAACACATGTCTTTTTAAGTCTAAATGGGGCCTTTAATAGGAAATGTCGATTTTTTAGTTTTTTTGTGTTTGTTAGCCCATGAAATTTGTGTGATACGTGCGCCCGATATAATTTTGGCTAAATTTTTTAGGGTATCCGTGACGACCTATTTAATAGTGCGGGTAGGTTTGGAGGGGCAAACATATGATTTTTGAGTCAAAACGAGGCCCGGAACAAAAAATATCAATTTTTTAATTTATTCGTGTGTTAGTCCTTGAATTTTGTTTGATACGTGCGCCCGGTGGAATTTTTACCAATTTTTTTCAGGGGCGTCTGTGACAACCTATTTAATGGTGGTTGGTTCTAGAGGGGTGAATACGAGTTTTTTGAGTAGAAACTAGGCCCGGAACAAAAAATATCAATTTTTCAGTTTTTTCGTGTGTGTTAGTCCATTAATTTTGTGTGATACGTGATTCAGATGGAATTTTAGCTGCAATTTTTTAGAGGCGTCCATGACGACCTATTTAATTGTGTGGGTTGGTTCAGAGGGGAAAATGTGGATTTTTGGAAGTAGAAACGAGGCCCAAAACAGGAAATATCATTTTTTTTCATTTTTTTTTGTGTGTTAGTCCAGACATTTTGTGTGATACGTGCTTCTGGTGGAAATTTGGCTGAAATTTTTTGGAGGCGTCCGTGACGACCTATTTAATTGTGTGGGTTGGTTCGAAGGGGCAAACGTGAGTTTTATGAGTAGAAACGAGGCCCGAAACAGGAAATATCAATTTTTTAGTTTTTTTCATATGTGTTAGTAATAAATTTTGTGTGATACGTGCTTCCGATGAAATTTTGGCCAAAGTTTTTCGGAGGCGTCCGTGACGACCTATTTAATGGTGTGAGTTGGTTTGAGGGGAAAACATGGGTATTTTTAAGTAGAAACGAGGCTCGAAACAGAAAATATTGATTTTTCAGTTTTTTTTGTGTTAGTCCATATATTTTGTGTGATACGTGCTTCCAATGGAATTTTGGCCGAATTTTTTTTTGAGGCGTCCTTGACGTCCTATTTAATGGTGTGGGTTGGTTTGAAGGTGCAAACGTGATTTTTTTAGTAGAAACGAGGCCCGAAACAGAAAATATTGATTTTTTGGTTTTTCGTATGTGTTAGTCTATGAATTTTGTGTCATATGTGCTTTCGGTGGAATTTTGGCTAGAATTTTTTGAAGACGTCATGACGACCTATTTAATGGTGTGGGTTGGTTCGGAAGGGCTAAAGTGGGGGTTTTTGAGTAAAAATGAGGCCCGAAAGGGGAAATATCGATTTTTCAGTTTTTTTGTGTGTGTTAGTCCATGAATTTTGCCCGAAATATTTTTAGAAGCATCAGTGACGACCTATTTAATGGTGTGGATTGGTTTGGAGGGGCAAACGTGAATTTTTTTGAGTAGAAACGAGGCCCGAAACAGGAAATATTATTTTTTTGTTTTCTTCGTGTGAGTTAGTCCATGAATTTTATGTGATCTGTGCTTCAGATGAAATTTTAACCGAATTTTTTTGAAGGCATTCGTGATGACCTATTTAATGGTGTGGTTGGTTAAGAGTGGCAAATGTGACTTTTTTGCATTAGAAACGATGCTTGGAACAAGAAATATCCGTTTTACAGTTTTTTGTGTGTGTTAGTCCATGAATTTTGTGTGATCCGTGCTTTCGATGGAATTTTGGCTGAATTTTTTTGGAGGCGTCCGTGACTACCTATTTAATGGTGTGAGTCTATTCGGAGGGGCAAACGTGAGTTTGTTTAAGTAGAAACATGGTCCGAAATAGGAAATATTGATTTCTCGGTTTTTTCGTGTGTATTAGTCCATGAATTTTTTGTGATACGTCTTCCAGTGAAATTTTGGCCAAATTTTTTTAGAGGCGTCCGTGACGACCTATTTAAAGGTGTGGTTGGTTCGGAGGGGAAAATGTGAGTTTTTTGAGTAGAAACGAGGCCCGAAACAGGAAATATTAGTTTTTCAATTTTTTCGTGTGTGTTAGTCCATGAATTTTTTGTGATACGTGCTTTCGGTTGAATTTTGACCGAAATTTTTCAAAGACATCCATGATGACCTATTTAATGGTGTGTGTTGATTCGGAGGGGCAAACGTGGATCTATTTGAGTAGAAACGAGGCCCTAAACAGGAAACATTGATTTTTTGATTTTTTTTGTGTGTGCTAGTCCATGAATTTTGTGTGATACGTGTTTCCGGTAGAATTTTGGCCAAAATTTTTTGGAGGCATCCGCGATGACCTATTTAATGGTGTGGGTTAGTTCGAATGGAAAAACGTGGTTTTTTTTAGTAGAAACGAGGCCCGTAAAAGGAAATATCGATTTTTCAATTTCTTCGTGTGTGTTAGTCCATAAATTTTGTGTGATATGTGCTTTCGATAGAATTTTAACCGAATTTTTTTGAAGACGTCCGTGACGACCTATTTATTGGTGTGGGTTGGTTCATAGAGGCAAATGTGAGTTTTTTAGTAGAAACGAGGTCCGGAACAGAAAATATCAATTTTTCAATTTTTTCGTGTTTGTTAGTCCATAATTTTTGTGTGATACATGCTTCTGGTGAAATTTTGGCCAATATTTTTCGGAGGCATCCGTGACGACTTACTTAATGATGCGGGTTGGTTCAGAGGGGTAAACACATTTTTTTAGTAGAAACGAGGCCTGAAACATGAAATGTTGATTTTTCAGGGTTTTTTCGTGTGTGTTAGTCCTTGAATTTTGTGTGATGTATGCTTGCGGTGAAATTTTGGCCTAAATTTTCTGGAGACGTGACCTTTTGTAATGGTGTGGGTTGGTTCAAAAGGGCAAACGTGAATTTTTTGAGTAGAAACAAGGACCAGAACAAGAAATATTGATCATTCAGTTTTTCAGTGTGTGTAAGTCCATGAATTTTGTGTGATACATGCTTCTGATGAAATTTTGGCCAAAATTTTCTGGAGGCGTCCGTGATGATTTATTTAATGGTGTGGGTTGGTTCGGAAGGGCAAACGTGAATTTTTTGAGTAAAAACAAGGTCTAGAACAAGAAATATCAATTTTTTAGTTTTTTCGTGTGTGTAAGTCCATGAATTTTGTGTGATACGTGTTTCCGGTAAAATTTTGACCAATTTTTTTTGGAGGCTTCCGTGACGACCTATTTAATGGGGTGTGTTGGTTTGAAGGGATAAACGTGAGTTTTTTGTGTAGAAACGAGGCCTGATACAGAAAATATCAATTTTTTAATTTTTTCGTGTGTGTTAGTACATGAATTTTGTGACGCATGCTTTCGGTGAAATTTTGGCCAAAATTTTTCAGAGGTGTCCGTGACGACTTACTTAATGGTGTGGGTTTGTTGGAGGGGAAAACATGGGGTTTTTTGAGCAAAAACGAGGCCCGGAACAGGAAATGTCAATTTTTCAATTTTTTCGTGTGTGTTAGTCCATGAATTTTGTGTGATACGTTCTTTCGGTGAAATTTTGGCTAAAATATTTTGGAGGCATCCGTGAAGACCTATTTAATGGTGTGAGTTGGTTCAAAGGGACAAACATGAGTATTTTTGAGTAGAAACGAGGCCCGAAATAGAAAATATCGATTTTTTTAATTTTTTCGTGTGTGTTATTTCATGAATTTTTTGTGATACGTGCTTCCGGTGGAATTTTGATCGAAATTTTATGGAGGCATCCATGACGACCTATTTAATGGTGTGGGTTAGTTCGGAAGGGCAAACATGAGTTTTTTTGAGTTGAAACGAGGTCCGAAACAGGAATTATCGATTTTTTAGTTTTTTCGTGTGTGTTAGTCCATAAATTTCGTGTAATATGTTCGTGTAATACGTGCTTCTGGAGGAATTTTGGCCAAATATTTTTGGAGGCGTGCGTGACGACCTACTTAATGGTGTGAGTTGGTTCAGAGGGACAAACGTGAGTTTTTTTTAGTAGAAACGAGGGTCGGATTATGAAATATCAATTTTTCGGTTTTTTTGTGTGTGTTAGTCTATGAATTTTGTGTGACACGTGCTTCCGGTGGAATTTTGGCCAAAATATTTTGGAAGCATCCATGACGACCTATTTAATGGTGTGGGTTGGTTCGGAGGGCAAACGTGATATTTTTAGTAAAAACGAGGCCCGAAATAGAAAATATCAATTTTTTAATTTTTTTTTTGTGTGTTAGTCAATGGATTTTATGTGATATGTGCTTTCGGTGAAATTTTGATCAAAATTTTGGTCAAAATTTTTCGAAGGCGTCCGTGACATTCTCATGCCTTCACTGGCAGTACATTATGCATGTAAAGATGGGGACTTATGTGACTTTGACTAAAAGACCATTAACACCTTTTCAATTTTACCTGTTAGTTATCTTGACTTCTTATGCAAGGACAATTTGGTAATTAACTCAGGATGAATTTTCTTTTTTCTGATTGGTCCATATATAAGTTGAGGGTGGAAACAACTTCTTTATTTCTGTCATCTTTATCAGATATCTTTATCAGATAAGGGCAAAATTTACATATATTCTATCCTCGGATTACACTGAATACGTTTTTGTTGTTGTTTGGTCCATATATAATCCTTGTTAATGTAATGACACCACTAGGCTTTTACAGCAGGGGGGGCATCTGAATTTATCATTTTACACCTAATTTTCATTTATAGCTTTATATACAGGTGTTATCCTACTGAAATAATTACTGTACATGACTTAAATATTTAAATTTATGGGAATTTACTTTAGTGTAAAGTAAATTTAAGTATCTTTTTGAAATTAAAGCATGATAACAAAACAAAAAAAAGTATTTGGGGTTAACTAAATATACAACCTTCTAAGATATGATAGTATATAAGCTGTATTAAGACACAATATATAAGTTAAAACACAAAGTACATATTATAAGTTAAAACACAATATACATAATGTATATTTTTCTATTGATTTGTATGATAGTATAGTTTTGCTAATAATACCAGTTAAATTTAGAATTCGAACTTCATGGTAGTATTCTAAAGTCCAGTAAAAAGTTACAGAATTCAAACTTCATGTATTTCTTGAACTCCAACATACTATACTGAAGTTTCACATGTAAAAACTTAAAATTTCTAACACATTATATTTGTGTTGGAGTTGTTCCGTATTTAGTTATATATAGTGATAATTACGTGACTTAGCAAACTATATAAGCCCCTATAATTATTCAAAATAGTGATCGTTTAAAAAATTTAAAATCATAGTGAGAGCGAGTTTTAGAGCAGATATTGCGCGAATACACTTATTATTCATGTAGATATAGTAAGTAGAGATATTATATATACGTGAATACACTTAGTTTTAGAGCAGATATTGCGCGAATACACTTATTATTCATGCAGATACAGTGAGTAGAGATATTATATATACATGAATACACTTAGTTTTAGAGCAGATATTGCGCGAATACACTTATTATTCATGCAGATACAGTGAGTAGAGACATTATATATACGTAAATACACTTAGTTTAAGAGCAGATATTGTGCGAATACACTTATTATTCATGCAGATATAGTAAGTAGAGATATTATATATACGTGAATACACTTATTAAGCACGGAAATACAGTGTATTTCACTATAGGTCCCTTCTCATAACTCACCTTGTACTAGTGATAGGTAACTAGATTGGGACATATATTAGGTGTATACAACCAAAAAGCTGGCTATCATTTAAATCATACCATCTGCCAATTGCCATATCATTTAATCCTCCACTCTTTATGTAGTGTATAAATCTCCACTCTAACAATTTGAAGTAAAACATATCAATTATTTCTTTCATTTTTCCAAAATAAAAAAATTCAGCTTTCCAATTAATCCCAAAAATGCCTGAAAAATCCTCAGATTATTCTCATTCAGTAAAGCTAAGGTATGTCAAATTAGGTTATCAATACCTAGTGAACAACATTTTAACATTCTTGTTAGTACCAATTATGGTCACAATTCTAATTCAATTTCCTCAATCAAGTCCAAATGAACTACTCAATTTTTACAACTCACTTTCCCTCACATCAATTCACATCGTTTGTTCATCGTTCCTCATAATTTATGTAACAACATGTTACATAATGTCACGTCCTAGGACCATATACTTGGTGGATTACGCGTGTTTCCGCCCTCCTATCACTTGTCGCATCCCATTTGCGGCCTTTATGGAACACACGCACTTCATATTGTCAAATGAGCCTAGAAGCGTGCGCTTTCAGATGAAAATCCTTGAACGTTCTGGTCTTAGTGAAGAAACCGCGTTACCACCCGCCATGCATTATATTCCACCAACACCTACTATGGATTTGGCTAGAGAAGAAGCTGAGCTTGTTATGTTTTCGGCTATGGATTCGTTATTGGAGAAAACGGGGCTAAAAACTAAAGACATTGATGTACTTGTTGTCAATTGTAGCCTCTTTTCGCCAACTCCTTCACTTTCGGCTATGGTTATAAACAAGTATAAATTGAGGAGTAATATAAAGAGTTTTAATTTATCTGGAATGGGATGCAGTGCAGGGGTAATATCCATTGATTTAGCTCGTGATATACTTCAACAGTACCCTAATTCAAATGCTGTGGTCATTAGCATTGAGATTCTCACCCCAAATGGCTATTTAGGTAAAGAGATATTTGCTTACTTTTTGCAAAATTAAAGTTTACTCCATTGATTTGAAACTTACGTAAATGTACCCTTCAGTCATCTAGTTTACCAACAAGGCCGAAATATACACTACCTATATACTTCGGCTATATATGTTGAGTATAAGTATGTATATTTAGTATAAAGTATACACTATTTATACATGGTATACACATTTTGTAAACTAGACGGCTCAAAGGCATTTGAACTGCAATTTTCCCATTTAATTATGTAGCAGTATTCGACTCAACAAAGAATTTAAGAAAAAAATGGAATTTGTGAACCCAGTAGCTATGACTCAAAGATCGTAGTATCTGTGTCAAGCAATTTACTGAACACGTATAAATACTGTATATTTCGAGCCCAACAAGCAGTTAAATGGTCAATGAATTCAGTAATAGTCATAAAGTTCAAATCTTGAATCTGCTTCGCCTACTGATTTAGGTAAAGAGAGATCGATGTTGCTGACAAATTGCCTATTCAGAATGGGAGGAGCAGCCATACTTCTGTCTAACAGAAAATCGGAACGTAGGCGGGCCAAGTACCGTCTCGTACACATAGTCAGAACACACAAAGGTGCTGACGATAAATCTTTTAGGTGTGTACAACAACAAGAAGACCCGGAAGGGAAAGTGGGCATAAATTTGTGTATAGATCTCATGCAAGTTGCAGGAGAAGCATTGAAATCTAATATTACAACAATTGGGCCACTTGTTCTACCCGCTTCGGAACAACTTCTCTTCCTTCTGACACTCATTTGTCGGAAATTTTTTAAGGCTAAGTTAAAACCGTATATTCCGGATTTTAAATTAGCGTTTGAACATTTTTGCATACACGCCGGAGGAAGGTATTCTTCTTTACTTCTTCGAATTACTCGAATTTTGTTGAAAACACATGTTGAAAGTATTTTTTTGTTAGTTTTTTACCGATTTATTTTTTTATGAAATTACTGAAAGTGAAAAGATATTCATCAAGATTGTTGTGTAACAAGGGCATAATATCCATCGGAACGCCCATAGATTTTATCATCAACCTTTGATATTTCTTCCTAAATGATTTACATTATAAGAATTCTTCTAAAATGTACCTAATTATCATAAGTTAATTTTGAGCTTTCTTTTTTTCATAGTTGATGAAAAAAATCATTCATGTGACCTTATGTTAATTTTTATTGGAGTGTGTGACCACCATATCTTATTGAACTTAGGACCTCTGTCTGCTCAGATATACTATGTTGAAGTGGGACTGTCTCATAAGAAAACCTTAAGGTGTCAGAGAGTCCACATTTTTATTTACTCACTTACATTATCAACGCCTAAAATACAAATTAAGTAAATTCATGTACTTGGGACGAATCTATTTTATTCATCCAACAGGGCGGTGATAGACGAACTACAGAACAACCTGCAGCTATCGGCGGAGCACTTGGAGGCATCGAGGATGACGCTTTATCGGTTTGGAAACACATCGTCATCGTCACTATGGTACGAGATGAGTTACATTGAGGCAAAGGGAAGAATGAACAAAGGTAACATAACTTTGAATTACGTGATCATATCATTTAAAAATTCAAACCGTTACAAGAAGAAGACATATACATGGTTTAATTTCAATTACTTAATTATTATATTATGTCTCGACAGGTGACAGAATATGGCAAATTGCATTTGGGAGTGGATTCAAGTGTAACAGTGCTGTATGGAAGTGTAATAGAACAATCAAGGGTACAACAGTAAATGATGATAATCCATGGGCTGATTGCATTGACAGATACCCTACTGATATTCCAGATGTTGTTAAGCTCTAATTATCTTTAATTAATTAATTCATGAGTTTAGTTAGTTAATAAGTTAATTAATTAATTCCCTCTCTTCATTTGTGTGGAATTGAGGAAATATCAGTGTATTATTTTCTTTAATTTGCATGCATGTCGTTTTCCTTTTTCCTTAATTAGTCTAATTGTATGTTATAATCTGAGAATGTAATGTTTTTTAATTTATGTGAAATAAAGTTGATGCACCTATGCTGGTACAATATAGTAATTATTCAGATTTTGAGAGTTAGACGAATTATTTTTTGACTGCAATTTTTTCACACGTCATTTAAATATTATGAATTATTATCGATTATTGCATTTTATAGTATTTTTTACTTAGTTTCTAAATATATAAACTTTATTTTGAAAATCTTAAAGTTTTTATGTCCAAATGTACAGGGTTCAGGGTTCAGGTTTAAAATTATAAATTTTGAATCTTGAAAGTAAAAAGTGTCATGTAAATTAAAATAAAGAGAGTAGTATATATACATAAAAATAATTCTTACCTATCTGTATAGTGTAATTGATACCCAGTGAATAAGAATGACTCTTCCATTATCGTTATATATATCGGAAAAAGGTTTGGAGTTTAGAGGGAGTAATACTTTTTATTTCTCATCGATAATCGGTACTCACTTTCGAGCCAATTGATTAGAATTCACATTATATTTTAGAGATAAAGGCGTAAAGCGCTCCTTACTAAAGGCGGAGGAAATAATTAGATAGAGACAGTAGTCTTAAAGCACTTCTTTTAGATATTTTGACATACGTGATATTTCATCTTTTCTTTGTTGATAATTAGCTGACAAAGGAATTCTTTTAAAATAAAAATTGGAAAATGCCACATTTGGAACCTGTATTTTTCTTATATGAAGGTGATCTTAAAAATTATTTATGTGAACCTGTAAGAGTTCTGTACCTTGTTTACGTATTATTGGAAAGTGCATCAACATATATACGGCAGTTAAAAGGGACAATACAAAAGTGTGTAAATTATAAAAACGAGTCTGTCACCAAAGTCCAAGAACGAATCTATAATACAAGTTATACGGGTTCGACATAATTCAATTTTTTTGATATTAAAAAAATATTTAATATATATAAATAATCTATTCAAATATAATAAACTAATTATTCTAAATTTAAAATTTTTGATCCGCCTCTACACGTCACTTCATCGATCTTGTTAATTCTCTCCTTATAAAAAATCATCTATTAATTCTAGTAAATCACAGCAAGTTAAGTAGTACTTAATAAATGTAGAATATTGCAGATGTTAAAAATTAAAATTAAACTAAAACAGAAATTAGATGCATAAAATATCAATGTTGTTGGAATATAATAACCTTGAAATATATACTCTCCGAATCACTTTACTTGTCACATTTTTGGTTTACACGCTATTTATAAAAAAAATATTAAGTAGAAGGTAATTTGACTAAATTAACCTTATTTATTACGCTTCTCAACTTAGTACTTCTTTTTATTTTTGCACTATATAAATAATATCTCTCCATATTTATTACTAGGGGTAAATGTGAAAATAAAAAAGTAATTGTGTCTTGATTTTTAAAATGATAAATA
This sequence comes from Jaltomata sinuosa, assembly GCA_003996215.1. NCBI lineage: Eukaryota > Viridiplantae > Streptophyta > Magnoliopsida > Solanales > Solanaceae > Jaltomata > Jaltomata sinuosa. The sequence continues at coordinate 551,680 of QJPP01000008.1, forward strand.
TTATTAACCATCTATTTTTAATAAGAATGACAAATACAAGTACTTTAGAAAGTACTAAATTGTTGGGAAGAGCATTTAATTTGGTCTGCAATAACTATATGGACATGCATTTATTTATTCGACCTACCTCCATCAGGTTATTTTAGATTATAGAAGTACTTTTTAATTAGGTTTTGGTTTAAATATAAGCAAGGTTGGATCAGTTGATGTGTTTGGTAAAATATTATATACGTGTAAATATTTTTTTTGTCGTGAGAAAAGATAAAATGCCTAAAACCTTTTACGAAAATATAGCTTAAATTTTATCTTTCAGGGAATAGGAATATACGATGAATGACAAAAATGGAGGAGAGAGAGAGTATGATTCCGCCTTCTTTCTTCAAAATGAAAGAGTAAATTATCTTAGTAAGCAAGTCGAACACCTTATTGCGACATGAGTCGATCGAAATAAAATGTGTGTTTTTAGGGCTTTTGTTTTGAGAAAGATATTTGAAAGATTACAAGAGATAATACTAGAAATAAAATAATAAAAAATGTGACTAAACCAAAAATGTTTATTTGTTGAAAAGTCATGAGTTATGTGGGGGTTTGATCAACTTATGTTTTCTTTTATTGATGGCTTATAATTAATCACTTGTACTTTTAATCACTTTTATGTTTTTCAAACGTGTTAATTATAAGCTAAAAAGCATCTATAAGTAAGTTGATCAACTTAAAAATTTATTCAAGCTCCTTTTAAATACTTAGCTTATAAGTGTTTTTTATGTTATCCCTACCAAAATGATCAACAAAGTACTCATCCATTTTTAACCCAAAATCTCAGGTTCGAGTTTAAATATAGAGTCGTTTTTGATAGAAAACGTTTTACCTCTTAAAATAAAACTTTTTGATATAAATTCAAATTAATCGGCCCCCAAAATAAATACCGAATGCCGGGTGAAAAATAGAAGGAAAAAAACATATAAATAGCCAAAACCTGCTTACATTAATTTGGCTAACTTATAAACCTATCTAAATTTTGGACATATACAATTATATACTAGTCTTAATTTGGTATGTACGTACGTTCTGTCCATATCAAGGTCCAATATATTTAATTGGAATTAATTCTGTGAGTGGTAGGGGTTCGTTGGCTAGTAATTTATTATACAAGTACTTTAGAAGAAATGATATGACATACGTTCAGAATAGATAAGTTTTTTTGTTCTTAATCAAAAATTTTGAATTCGAATTCTGAAAATGAAGAATTATTTTACCATTTAAATAGAATTTATGATGATATAAAGTGAATATATTGGTCCTTTTTATATTTATGTATATTTTCTAATGGAAAGGAATGAATGAGGTCCAACAATCATGCATCACTTTCACTTGCAACCATATATATCACGCAATTAACCTAACAACATGATTGATTCATTTTCCGTCTTTGATTCAGCTACGAATTCAAAATTTAAATAAATCTCCCATCATTAGCTTAAAAAGTTAAGTGTTATAGACAACATCAATTTATTAGTTTTAACGTCTCTAATTTAAAACGAACATGAAACCTAATTACTTTTCATTCTACTAGCTCCTTTATGGAGATGAGTAATTTTACAAATCTAAATTGTGAACAAACTTTGGTTTCTTAGCCAATCATATGTATAACCTCCTTTTTACTTCAAAAAATATTGGATTGGGAGATTAAAACAAATTAAACTCTAAATCATCTGCCTCTATGATACATAGTTTGACCATCCTAGAAACATCTACATGCATAGTTAAATGCATGGATAAACTTGAAAGGAGAGAAGTTGTACAAGTGTAAGTTAATTATAGTATTGTTAGATGCTCTATTTTATTTTTCCATTGAGATCGAATCTAAATTAAATTTGTAGTCGAGAGAACTTCATTATTGCCATAAAAACTTTGTGAGGAGACAGCACACTTAATTGTGGGCGAAGCTAAGGGCGCAAGAGGTTTATTCAAACTCCTTTGTTGTATTACACTATATATAAGATTAAAATTACTCTTCTTATAAAAATATTTATAAATTCTTTTAGAGTTTTTTGTGTGTACATTTCTTTATATTTTGAATTTATTAGTGAAAAATTTGGACTTGCCATTTCGGCTAACTCCGGTCACGACCAATAGATAATTTCTCTTTTTCACTCTCTATATATAAACAGAGAGACAAAGTCCTTGTCTTAAAAAGGAATGTCATACTTTCATGTTTAGAAAGAGATTAACTCTGAACTTCTCATTTTATTCATAGTGATCAAATGGTTCATTTATAACACACAAATATCTACAATCTGTCTTAAATTATACGTTTTGAAAATCTTCTATTTTTTATACTTTGTGTCCAATTAAATACCATCGCATAAATATAATTGAGAAGGAAGAAGTATATAGCATCTTTGCTCAAATTAAAAGGGATTTTTCTATTATAAATTTCCTGCATCTTCAATAATATTTTCACTATTTCATAGTAAAACTGTTTGTGACAAAGTGTTACACTAGAGAAATTTCAAGTGCTAAAATGTTTAACTATATATTACTGTAGTTTTTATGATATGGATATCTTAGTTTACCTTTGAGGCACTTGTAACATACTTTTGTAACCCATCTCAGCTCTTGGATCAAATCTAATATGAGCTAACAACAATAACATATTTAATGTAATCCTACAAAGTAGATTCGAAAAAAGTAAAGGTGTTGTTTTCGATAACCCTCGGCTCAAAAAAGAAAATCCAAAGAAGAAGTAATTGAAGTACAAAAACAACAGTAGTAACAAAATAACTACAAACAACAAAATAATACGATAATCGAAATACAAAAAATAAAAGATAGAAACAGAAATCGAAGGACAAGAAATTATAGGAGCAATACTACGTCCTCGATCGAAAGTTAGCTCGACTCAAGTCGACAAGCGAGAGACAAGGTAGGGTGAGAATACAATGCATCATGTGGGATCTACGATCAAACAACTATTAATATAGACAAATAGCAAGACAACACCCTAACTACTAACATTCTACTCTAATCCGTGTACACAAAAATAAGTAGCAATAGAAGATGATGTAAGGGGCAAAGGAAACGAATGGGCCTAAGGCAATTCGGTTCCCTTTGGCCCTCATCTTTGATCCATTTACTCAAAGATCCTTTTTTAGATTTTATTTCTATTTACAAAATTATGTAAATATAATCCTTAGGATATTATCTTTTTGGATAAAGTTAAATTTAATATTTATATATATATTTTTCATATTTACAGATAAATCTAATATTTGTATTAATTTCATCAAAAAAAATTAAGTATAATTTAACGTTTACTCATAAGGGCTTTAGTTTGCTCAAAAAGAATTCGACAAAAAACTCATGGAACACGAGGGAAAGGATCTTCTCTTAGAATTCTTTTTTTAATCACAATTCATGCCTTGTTACACAACAAAAATAATAACATATTTAGGGTAATCTCACATATGAGATTCGGAAAAAAAAAATGTATGTAGATTTTATGCATACTCGTAGAAATAAAGAGCCTATTTTTTGATAAATTTTCACTTTAAAGAAAAATATTTTAAAGCAATTTGCAAAAGAAAATAAGAAGATTAAAAAAACATGACAACAATTGCATCTTTCGGATTTAGGGGCACCCTAATTCTTTGTAGACTATGATTTTATTTGATCTCGAAATCAAATGAATTCTTTTCACCAAAACAAAAAGGCAACAATAATTTAATAACATAATCATCACATGGGACTAAAATTTCAATTCTAAACACATAATTAACATTGGAGAATAGACCAAATTTCATTTCATTAAAGACCAAACTAATCTTCAAAATGAGGAATTTAATTTCCTCACATTCATAAACTATTCATTGAGAAAGTAAATCAATGATATAACAATTGCTATAACATAACAATTTGACTAACTAATCATAAAGACCTAAAATCCCTTCAAGTTTCTAAAAACACAAGTTGTACCCCCAATAGTTCCAAAATTGCTATTTTTGGACCCTAAGATCATCCAAAACACTATATTCACCCAATAAAAATCCATAATTATCCACAACTGGAACTCCCAATTTATGTGAATACATCACTTCTTTCTTCTCTGAAATTTTCACCCAAGTCCCCATCATTAATTCTTCATCACTTCCATTCCCAATTTTTGCAAAAACATTGCTTTTTTCTTCAACCTCATTTGATGAATTTGTATTCTCAGCAACACCCGTTATAGAATCTTGTCCAAATTCTTCAAGATTCTGGCCATTTTCTGTATTTTTAGCCATGACTAGTTTTTCAAATTCGAGCATCTTAGACTTGTAACTTTCTGAAGCTTCTTCAACAGTAACAAAAATACCTAACCAAATCAATTTTTTATTAAATGGGTGTTTAATTTCAGCACAAAATTTTTCGCCTTTTCTTCTAACACCAACAGGGTACAATCTAACAGAAGAATTCTTTGATGTTCTTCTTTGGGATTTCATGATCAAAGATTTGAGAGGGGGAAAAAGGGGGCTATTTCAGTAAACAATAGGATATAAAAAAGGGACTATTTCATTTCGATACGAACAAAACATATAAAAGATAATTTGTGATATGAAGAAATAAGAGGATAATTTGTGAATATATATAGTAGTAATTACAAATTTGGTCAATTATAAATTTGATAAGTTTGGTCAATTATAAATTAATTTCTTGAATGAGTATTTGACCTAGTAAATATGATAGTATTTAATACTATTATATCTTAAGCTATAATAATTGTGAAAAAATTGTATAACTCAATTCTTATCTCTTTTTTTTCTTGACCAAATATTTCATGTTCGACTTATATCTTAAGCTATAATAATTGTGGAAAGATCTTTACGCTCTGTGTATAACTAAATTCTTATTTATTTATTTTACCCGATGTTTTATATTCGCTTTATATCTTAAGCTATAATAATCGTGGAAAGATCTTTATACTATGTATGTAACTTAATCCTTATCTCCTTGATGACTAATTTGTATTTAAATCGTGTCTAATTATTTATGTCGTTGTTTATATTCTGAATTGAAATAAATTACTCTAACTCATCTCCACCTATGAATTAGTCTATACTTTTCACAAATCTAACAAACGAAAACTCATATTTCTCATTAAATTCTCACTTACAATAATAAAACAAGTATTTACTTGGTACTTTTCGAGAATTGCAAAACCATATGATAAAAATTATCAAATGAGGAAGCGCAGTTTAAGTGCTATAAAGTATAAATTATATTTTAAGAGAATCTTTAAAGTTTTCTAATAGTTATTTTATTGATCCTAATTAAAACAATAACTTGAAGCTTTAAATATTTTTCAATGTATGTATTCCAATTTTAAAATCAATAAAAGTAGAAAAGATATTAACTTTAATGTAAACTCAAAATAGAGCTTTAAATGTTTTTCAATATATGTACCCTATTTTATAATCAATAGAAGTAGAAAGATATTAACTTTAATGTGAACACAAAACAATTATGGAGGTATTCAAGCATTAGAGCCAGAATTTTATAAATGAAAATTAAGAAAATAATTAAATATGATATATATTTAGATTTGAACTTGTAAATCTTAAATAATTTTTGAATTCGGACCGTTTTATACTAAACCATAATCTTCTCATATATCAAGAGGGTTTAACAATTTATATAAAATAAAAAATGATTTATTTTTTATTCTATCTACACACAAATAACTTTGCTAAAAAGACAAAAAAATAAGGAATAAATATTCCCACAACTATCAACCATTTAGTACAAATAGGAGAAAATAACGCGTATATAAACAAGTTATACATGAATTAGTGACATAAAGATTGAAATACAAGAAAACAGTAATGTCTAATTATTTATCGTCAAATGTTTAATTTGGTGTATTATTAATATATTATTTGTTATCAAAATATATGTATATTTTTAAAATGAAATAAAAGTTTATGCGGTATTCGATTGTTAGTTTTGTCCTTAATTCATATATTATTAATATTTATATCATTTTGGTTCGCATAAATTACTCCATAATTGGTACATGTATTATTCATGAGTAAAACAAAAGAAGTAAACAAACAATATATTAACAATATGAGTTGGACTAAAGAAGAGTGGGGAACCTCTAGTTGATTAATGGTGTCTTTGAAATTTGACACCACAAAGTGTTTTCACACTATCGACCGACATCGACTCATGCATCTCAATCTCTAAGGAAGAGATCGACAATCTCAGATTCTTTTACCTCATTCAGTAAATTTTTTTGTTGGACGACTCGTAGGAGGTGAGAAGGACTCTTTCAAATACTTCCATAAACCACAATGAGATAACCCTAAGGACGCCTTTGGTATCCAGGGGTCACCACGGACTGACCATAGAATCCTGTTCACTAAGTGGAATGCATTCTAAGTATTCTTTTCACTAATGGGTTCAAAATATGAAGAAGTAAACACATGATGAAGGTGAAGAAAATTCAATATCTACTATATACACATTAAAAATAATTTAAGCCATGTATTAAACAATGTAAACTTTCACCATAAAGGATGTATGAATCACTTAAGAGGTATTTTCCAGAAAGTCCAATGGAGTAGGATCATTTGTAACAATCCAAGCTCACATTTTCATATTTCTCATTGAGTATCTTTCATCACGCTCAAAACTAATTCTAAAAGGATAAACGATTTGCTATAAAATATAATTCGATTTTTTAAGTTCGGAGTTGATCTCACAGAGAATAAACATCTCGTTATAATACTTTGATATGCCATACTTTATTTACCAAATAATTCTCTAAGGTAATAATAACAAATTTTGAGCTAACTATAAACTAAGAAAAATAAAAGTAACTAATATTGATTATAATGTAGAGTGATGGAATTGCGTTGAGCCGAGGGTCTATCGGAAACAACCTCTTTACTTCATTCTGGGGTAAAGGTATGGTCTGCGTACATCTCACCCTCCCCAGACCCCACTTTGTCGGAATATACTGGGTATGTTGTTGTTGTTGTTGTTGTTGTAATAATGTAGAGTGATGGAGTAAATTCAACGAGATGAGAAAAAGACCTAGAGCTATGAATTCCCTAGTTATTGCATTGAACTACTAATGTGTCTTCCACAAATTGTGTCTAGTTTATTTTCGTAGATTGCTAGACTAAACTTATCACTAAGTTCTTTCAATTTTTTTGCGATAATATCTTAAAATTACCTTCTCAGGCTAATTCCAAGTGATTTCCCTGAACAACTCACTACCAATCTCAATAAGGACCTCAACTCCTCTTGTTGACACTTAAGTTAAAGCATTCAATCTCTATCTCGACTCTTAAAAATATTGTTATTCAACACAATGTAAGTCTAAAATCTTTTTCAAGCATTTTAACTCACATGCACAACTAGTTGATTTCTTTTCAACTAATTAGAATCACAAAACTATAGTTGAATAAACAGAACGAACTAGGTCTCATTAAAGAAAGACAACATCAATTTTCGAACAATAAAGGTTAAAGGTTCCATCAAAGCCCTAGCTACACGTATTCGTGGTAGCAAGCACGGAATCCCTCAAAGAAATAATACACTGCAAGAACTAAAGAGAGAAAGAAAACCCTAAAAAAAATCTTCCTCTCGTCGTTTCTAGGTTTTGCCCACCTCCAAACCTAAGGCGTAACCCTCCAAAATATGTTTTTCAGCTTAAATAGGGTGTATGAATTTCGTAGGACAAAATTACCTTCTTCAAACTTGATATAGCTTTAGGTGTTGTAGTGCGTTGTCTCGAAGAGGTGAGGGACTATGAATATCTCAACCAAAATGGGTCCAAGAAGCAATGAAGAGTTATGAAGGTGACCAAGAAGTTCAATCCATGAACACTAAACCAAGTTTGGATACAAATGCACCCATAAAACATCGGGTATTCACAAAGAGATCAAGACATTAAATATTTTCTTTCTCAAAGCAAAGTATTGTCTGATGTTCTTGGCGACCAAATATATAACGATGAGACTCATATCATCCTACATTCAAAAAATACGTTACTAACAGCTCTTGAATCACGAAGAATATTTATCAGAAAAAAATCAAGAGATAAACAAAGTTATAATCACAAATATTCTTCAATAAAATCTCTATTTCATAAAAATAAAATAAAATGCAGTGGCTGAAATGACCTCACAACTAGGTTTATTAAGGTTTCAAGGAAAGGTTTGGATTGGAAATCAAAAGAAGCTTAGGCCAAAATTGATTCAAGACATGCATTAAACACATCATGGGGAGCTGAGCATTCAAGGGTACATGTTACCTATACCAAAGGCTCAAAGCAATTTTCTATTGGCCTAAAATGATATTTCTTTTATTTTAATTTATGTGGCACCATTGAAATTTCAAGATTTAAATTGTTAAAGTTCGACCATGAATTGGGACAAGAGCTTAAATATATGGACTGCATTTTAATTCTAGGTAAAGCTCTAATATAGCAAATTACAACAATTTTCTCTAGCTACTACTCCATTCTCTACTCTTCTTTGAAAGTCTTTAATTTCATGTTTCTCTCTATCGAGGTCTAATCATTGAACAACTTTTCTTGACCTATATATGTTGCTATTATTTTTAACAAAGAGTATTTAACTGATCACCTTTGATCGATAATAACTCGGTTCTTAACAAATATAATGTTGACTGCCTTGCATTTATGTGTATTTACTTTAAAGGTCCAAAATGATCCAACCGTTTATGGAGCCCGTAAATTAGGATTCAATAAATTAGACTTCCAAAGTATTATTAATAAGATTAATTTAGTAAAATATTTTTCTAATAAAATTTTTTGTTAATAATCATGTTAAATCAACATGGGCCAACCTCGGATATGAAGTTGCAATTATCAGGGGTATGATCACAATACCACCAACTGTCTGAAGCACAGATAAAATTTCATCATAAAAATAAAGACAACAATATTTATTAACATAATCATTAGTATCTAACATAAAGAAAATTGCAATTGCAGTAAGCACCATAAGTAATCCTCACATTTATAAACTATTCATTAAGAAGTAAAATATTAATTTCACAATTTCTATAGCAATACATATACTAACAATTCATAAAGAACTTGTACCCTCCAATAGTTACAACATATGTTGGCAGTATCACACATAGTAACTAAGATCATCCAAAACACTAAAATCACCTAATAAAAACCCATAATTATCCATAACTGGAACTCCCAATTTATGTGAAAATTTCACTTCTTTATCCTCTGAAATTTTAACCCAAGTTCCCATCATTAATTCTTCATCACTTTCTTTCCCAATTTCTACAAAAAGATTGTCTTTTTCTTCAACCCCACTTGATGAATTCGTATTCTCATCAACACCCATTAAAGAATCTTGTCCAGATTCTTCACTAGAACAAGAATCTTGATCAGATTCTTCAAGATTCTGGTCTTTTTTTGCACTTTTAGCCATCACTAGTTCGTCAAACTCGAGCTTCTTAGACTTGTAACGTTCAGAAGCTTCTTCAACAGTAACAAAAGTACCCAACCAAATCATTTTTTTGTTAAATGGGTGTTTGATTTCAGCACAAAATTTCCCACTTTTTCTCTTACGAACACCAATAGGGTACAATCTAACAGAAGAATTCTTTGATGTTCTTCTTTGGGATTTCATGATCAAAGATTTGAGAGGGGGAAAAAGTGGCTATTTTAGTAAAGAACAGAGTATAAAAAATATTTGGGATGTGAAGAAACAAAGGAATATTGTGAACATATATAAGGCAATTTTCCTATTCATATTAGGAAAAGGATTTAAGAAAAAACACGTTGTATTAAGAGAATAAGGAAACAAGTTAAATTCTCCCTCTGTTTTGTTTTCTGTTTACATATGCATTTTATTAATATCCTAATTTGACAATGAATATTAAAATCTCCAAATTTGGTAGAATTATCAAATGACACCAATTAATTTCTTCGTCTCTGTCTTTATCTCATGAGTGTCTATTCATTGATTGTGTGAAAACATTTTATACAATAGAATATGCATAAGGTAGTTATAAATAAATTTCTATAATAAGTATCGATTTGTGGTATTAGTAAACTCGATAATTAACTTACTATCATAGATTAAAGTATAGAAATTGTGACTTTTTTTAATCTTTATGCTACCCGTATATCGGAAACAGCCTCTCTACCTCACCTTTGAGGTAGTGGTACGGACTGCGTCCACTCTACTCTCTCCAGACCTCAATTTGTGGGAATATACGAGATATGTTGTTGTGTTTTTGTTGCTATCGATGTATATAAATTAATTATGTTTTTCACTCAATATTTGATACCCGCTTTGAGGCCTCAATTATTTCATACTTGTGCATGCAGCGTTACATTGTTTATGTTTCGGGTTGGAACAAATTATTATAAGTCGTCTACGCTTACGGCTTAATCGACAATTTTTGGGTTGGAACAAATTACTATAATTAATCCACGCCTATGGATTATTCGATAACTTTTACAAAATTTTACTAATGGAAGCTCATTTTTTCATATTTCCCATTGAATATTCTTGATCAAGCCTAAAACAGAGAATAAACGTCTAGCTATAATATTTTGATTTTCCATACTTTATTTATCAAATAATTCTTTAAGGTAATAATAATAAACTTAGAGCTAATTATGAACTAAGAAAAATAAGACCTAAAGCTAAGATTTCCCTATTTAATTTATTGCATAGAACTACTAATATGTCTTCCTCAAATTAGGTTGAGTTAATTTCGAGATGGTGAAACTAAATTTATCATTAAGTTCTTTAGAATGTTTAGCGGTAATATCTTAAAATTATCTTCTCAGGATGATTTTAAGTGATTTCCCTAAACAATTCGCAAACAATTTCAATAAGGACCTCATATTCCTCCTGTTGACACTTTGAGTTAAAGCATTCAATTTCTATCCCACCTTAAAGTATTGTTATTCACCACAATCTAAGTCAAAAAACTTTTCAAGCATCTTAACTCACATGCACAATTAATTGATTTCTTTTCAACTAATTAGAATCACAAAACTACAGTTGAATAAACTAGGTTTCATTAAAGAAAGACAACATCAATAATTCAAACAATAAAGGTTCCATCAAAGCCCTAGAAATAAAGTTTAGCTGCACGTATTCATGGTAGCAAGTACAGAATCTCTCGAAAAACAAAGTGCAAGAACTTATAAAGAGAGAAAGAAAAACTCTAAAAAAAATCTTGCTCTCGTCGTCTCTAGGTCTTGTCCACCTCCAAAACTAAGGCGTAACCCTCCAAAATATGTGTTTCAGCTTCTATAGGGTGTATGAATTTCGTAGGACAAAATTACACTCTTCAAACTCGACATAGCTTCAGGTTCTATAGCGCGTTGTCTCGAAGATGTGAGGGCCTATGAGTATCTCAACCAAAATGGGTCCAAGAAGCAATCGAGAGTTATGAAGGTGACCAAGAAGTTCAATCCATGATCACTAAACCCAGTTTGGACAAAAATGCACCCATAAAATCTCGGGTATTCAGTATTCACAAAGAGATCAAGACATCAAATATATTTTTTCTCAAAGAAAAATGTTGTCCGACGTTCTTGGCGATTAAATATATCACAATGAAACTCATATCATCCTATATTCGAGAAATACGCTACTAACAACTCTTGAATCACGGAGAATATTATTTAGTAGAGAAGAATCAAGTAATAAATTAAACAAAGTTATACTCACAATATTGGTCAATAAAATCTCTATTTCATAAAAAAAAATTCAGTGACTGAGATGACCTTACAACTAGGTATATTAAGGTTTCAAGGAAAGGTTTGGATTGGAAATCAAAAGAAGCTTCGGCCAAAATTGATTCAAGACATGCATTCAACATGCATGGGGAAGGCATTCAAGAGTACATGCTACCTATCAAAGGCTCAAAGCAATTTTCTATAGGCCTAAAATGATACTTCCTTTTGTTTTAATTTATGTGGCACAATTAAAATTTTAAGATTCGAATTGCTAAAGTTCGACATGAATTCAGACATAAAGACTTTATTATAAAATAACATTTATATATCTGAAAATTACGTCAAAAATTCTATAAATCATAATAATTAATAAATTAAAATATTTAAAATTAAAGAGATAACCAAAAAAGGCACTATTGCCATAGAACTGCAAGGGGGTTTGAACATTTTGGACACGACTATACGGAATAGAACAATAGTTGGTAAATTTGAGAGTGTACCTCAAAAACCAACGTCGGAGGCAAAATTTTCACTGAGAGTTTAAAATATGAAGAAGTAAACACACGATGAAGGTGCATGAGATTCAACATCAACTATATATATATTAAAAATAATTTAAGTCGTATATATAAACAGTATAAACTTTCACCAAAGAATGTTCAGACAAACTCCCTCGACCCTACCTGGCTCAAATCAGGCCTCTTGGGCGGTACAGAAGATTCTGAGAACCCTACCTGGTGCAGCATGAAATTATTGACTTCTTCAAAAGGAGGATTTCAATTTCCTCACATTCATAATGACCTTAAGTCAAATTAGGAAACTATCAATAAAAGTAGATAATGGAGAAAGACATCAAAGTTAATGTAAATGTTTTAACATAATTTCCTAATCATCATCGTACTAGATAGCAGAGATAAAGAGATTATTTCTGATAGACCATCGACTTAAAGAAAAACATATCAAAGCAATTTGCAAAAAAAATATGAAAGTAAAGAAAACATGACAAACAAAACGGAAAGCAATACCAACTCACGCCTTGTTTTGTAGCGATTATTTTTTTAATAACAACGATATTTAAATCAAATTACGCATATTACTTACTATATCTTACTAACATATTTATTGAGCATTTAGGCACACCAATGACCAAACTTTCATAATTGAATGATCTTCACATGGAGAACAAAATTTGGATTCTAATCTTCAAAAAGAGAAATATATATATTCATTGAGAACTACTTAAATCATTGATTTGACAAAATTGCTATAGCAATACACATATAATAACTAATCAAAACAGAACTTGTACCCCCAGTAGTTACAAATTGCTATTCTGGATTAAATATTTTTTCAGTATCACCAATATACTCTAAGATCATCCAAAACACTAAAATCACCTAACAAAAACCCATAATTATCCACAACTGGAACCCCCAATTTATGTGAAAATTTCACTTCTTTATCCTCTGAAATTTTCACCCAAGTTCCCATCATTAATTCTTCATCACTTTCATTCTCAATTTTTGCAAAAGGATTGTTTTTTTCTTCAACCCCATTTGATGAATTCGTATTCTCATCAACACCCATTAAAGAATCTTGTCCAGATTCTTCACTAGAACAAGAATCTTGGTCAGATTCTTCAAGATTCTGGCCTTTTTTTGCACTTCTAGCCATCAGTAGTTCATCAAACTCGATCTTCTTAGACTTATAAGATTCAGAAGCTTCTTCAGCAGTAACAAAAGTACCCAACCAAATCATTTTTTTGTTAAATGGGTATTTGATTTCAGCACAAAATTTTCCATTTTTTCTCTTTCGAACTCCAATGGGGTACAATCTCACAGAACAAGATTCTTGATCAGATTCCTTAAGATTCTGGTCCTTTTTTGCATTTTTAGCCATTACTAATTCGTCAAATTCAAGTTTTTTAGACTTGTAACTTTCATAAGCTTCATCAGCAGTAACAAAAGTACCCAACCAAATCATTTTGTTGTTAAATGGGTGTTTGATTTCAGCACAAAATTTCCCACTTTTTCTCTTACGAACTCCAACAGGGTACAATGTGACAGAAGAATTCTTTGGTGTTCTTCTTTGGGATTTCATGATCAAAGATTTGAGAGGGAAAAGAAAAGTGGCTATTTTAGTAAACAACAGAGTATAAAAAATATTTGGGATGTGAAGAAACAGAGGAATATTGTGAATATATATAAGACAATTTTCCTATTCATATTAGGAAAAGGATTTAATAAAAACACGTTATTACTATTATTATTATATAGAAGAAAAAGGAAATTATTTGAATTCTCCGCGTAATTGTTTATTGAGAAATATTTGCAGTGTTAGTCCCTCTATTTTAGTATACATTGAATATTAAAATCTCCAAATTTGGTAGATTTAGTCCAGTATTAAATGACACCCAATTAATTTTTGACATGTCTAGCTTTTTATCTCACGAGTTTAAATATTATTCACTATTGTATAATTTTTTTTAATCAATTATAAATAAATTTCTTTGATAAGTTTAGTCAAGTATAAATAAATTTCTTTAACAAGTTTCAATTGATGACCGGGTAAATATGATATTTAACATTATTACATCTTAAGCAATAATAATAATAATTGTGGAAAGATCTTTACACTTTGTGGATAACTTAATCCTTATCTCTTTTTTTTCACCCGATATTTCATATCTGCTTTAGATCTTAAGCTCTAATACTTCTTGAAAGATCTTTACGCTATATGTATAACTAAATTCTTATCTATTTTTTTCATTCGATATTTCATATTTGCTTTGTATCTTAAGCTATAATAATTGTGAAAAAATCTTTATACTATGTATATAACTTAATCCTTATCTCTTTGACGACTAATTTGTATTTGAGTCGTGTCTAATTACTTATGTCTTTGTTTATATTTCAAATTGGAACAAACTATTATAATTCGTCTCCGCCTATGAATTAGTCGATACTTTTCACTAATCTCACGAACGAAAACTCATATTTTTCATTAAATACTCACTTAGAATAATAAAACAAGTACTATAATTAGTACTTATAGAGAACTGCAAAATCATATGATAAAAATTATTAAATGAGGAAACGCATTTTACGTGCTATAAAGTATAAATTATATTTTAAGAGAATCTTTCAAGCTTTCTGTTGGTTATTATGATATTAGTTAAAATGACATTTGGAGCTTCAAATGTTTTTCAATGTATGTATTCCAATTTTATAATCAATAAAAGTAGAAAAGATATTAACTTTAATGTGAACACAAAACAGAGCTTTAAATATTTTTCAATATATGTACCCCTATTTTATAATCAATAAAAGTAGAAAGATATTTAACTTTAATGTAAACTCAAAACAATTATGGAGGTGTTCAAGCACCATATCAGAATTTTATAAATGAATATTAAGAAAATAATTAAATATAATATTTAGATTTGAACTTGTAAATCTTAAACAACTTTTGAACTGGAACCATTTTACACCAAACTATAATCTTCTCAAATATCAAGAGGGTTTAACAATTTATATAAAATAAAAATAATTTATTTTTATTCTATCTACACACAAATTAAATTGCTAAAAAGACAAAAATAAGGAATAAATATTCCCACAACTATCAACCATTTAGTACAAATAGGAGAAAATAACGTGTGAACCACCTACGACTCGAACTTTATAAACAAGTTTGTGCGGTATTCGATTGTTATTAGTGTTGTCCTTAATTCATATATTTATTAAAAGAATATTCGTATAGTTTTAGTTTGCATAAATTACTGCATAATTGTTACATGTATTATTCATGAATAAAAAAAAAAGTAACCAAATATTGTATTAACAATGTGAATCGGATCAAAGAAAAGTGGGAAACCTCTAGTTGGTTTTTGAAATTCGACACCAAAAAGTGTTTTCACACCATCGATCGACATCGATTCATGCATCTCAATATCTAAGGAAGAGATCGACAATCCCAAATTCTTTTACTCCATTCAAAAAGCCTTTTTGCCGGACGACTCGTAGGAGGTGAGAAGGCCCCTTTGTTGCAAAGGGAGGAATACAAGGTCTGTCCAGCTCCTTTTTAATTGTTTCCAAGAGTTTTCTCGAAGTCTATACAACAACAACATACCCAGTATATTCCCAAGTTTTCTCTAAGTCTATCCGGTAGATAATTTGACTTTACAAGGGGTGAAATGATTTTTCAAATACTTACATATCCCACTACGAGATCACTCTAAGGACGCCTACGATATCCAAGGGTCACCATGGACTGACCATAGAATCTTGTTCAATAAGTATATGCATTCTAAGTACTCTTTTCAATACAAATTTTCTGGTGATCAAACTTATTGAGACAACTTGTAAGAGATTCTTGTGGACTAATGGAGTGGAGATAACAAAAAAAGGCACTGTTGGCATAGAACTGCAAGGGGGTTTGATTATTTTGGACACGACTATACGGAATAGAACAACAGTTGGTAAACTTGAGAGTGCACCTCAAACGCGGAGTCAGGATTTTCACTTAGGAGTTCAAAATATGAAGTAAACACATGAAGAAGCCGAAGAGGGTTCAACATGTACTATATATACATAAAGAATTATTTAAACCATGTATAAACCGTGTAATTTTCTGCCTAGGGGTACCTCTCTCCGCCCCTGCCTCAAACCAGGCCTGTTGGACGATACAGACGATTCTGAGAACCAAACAACATCTATAAGCTGCTAGCTATCTGGAAAGTGATTTAATCAACATGACACAGATTCTCCGGCAAGAAGATGTATGTCTCTCTCTGAGGTGTTTTCCAGAAATTCCAATGGAGTAGGATCAATGGTAACAATCCAGGCTCACCAAAACGGATATGAAATAGTGAATTATTCTAGCAGTGAGAATGAAACTATTGACCATCTTGGCGATATCTTGAACGGGCTACTACGCTGGCAAGTTATTGACAGACAAGCAATGACATGGTGCAAGAAGAGCTTGATTGGGGCATATGCAAATGCTAAGGGGAAAGATCCAGTAGCAACAGTTTTCAGAATGTGTGGCAGCAGCTGTGTATACCACATATGGATTGAAAGAAACCAAAGGATTTTCCGAGCTAAACATTTTTCAATCGAAAAACACACTATGTTTCAAAAATGTCACATGTCGTTGTGTGACATAGGAGCTTATAGACTCGTATAGAGGAAACATATGGTAGGAAGTCATGCCGAAATGGTGAAGATGAGTTTTAGCCGTTACATACCTCAATTCCCAACTTTAGACTTATAACGTCAAATTGATTCTTCTCGACACACAAATCGAGACTCCATCTCATCAACACTCTGTTCACAATCGTAGATTATTCCATCAAGTCCTGACAGACGACCCAGAGACATCATCCATCAAGCCCCGAAGACTACCAGAGGGTGCACGTCGAATACCCCAAAAGTAGTCCATTTTGGAGAGTCCGACCAACATAGCAAACACATCATGTATCTAGACATTTAGTTAATTCGTACGAAGTAGAAAGGGTTGAGCAAATGGAAGATTTCATCAAAACGAAGAGAGAAGACGATAATAATAACATAATCTACGAAAGAAGATACAAGAACTCAAATTTCTATTTGAGGAATAAATTTCCATTGCTGCAATCACAATTTTTAACCATAAGAACAAAATTCCATAACATATGAGAAGCAATTCACTCTTTTCAATTGCCTCACTCTCATAAACACTTATTCATTCACAAGCAATTCATTGACGGGTGCCATCAGACACCGGTGTGACAGTATTTTTGGAAAGTCCGAGCAACATAGCTTGCAATTGCCACTGTTATATTCACAATGTTATCTCAGAGTATTTATTGAACTATAGTTATCTCAAATAGAAATGCTAAGATCATCCAATTTGCTAAATTCACCTAACAAAAAACCATAATTATCAACAACTGGAACGCCCAATTTCTGCGAAAATTTAACATGTTTATCACCTGAAATTTGTATCCACTGCCCCATCCACATTTCTTCTTCACTTTCTTGATCATCTTTTTCTTCAACCACATTCGATGAATCCGAGGTTTGTGAATCCACTACTAATGATGATGGATCACTAGAAGAAGAAGAGCCAAGTTCAGATTTTGCAGAAATAACCTCTTTCACATTTGCATTTATAGCCTTCTTCAATTGCTCATCAAACTCATCCAGTATTAACACTGGATCACTTGAAGAAGAACCAAGCTCAGATTTTGCAGAAATAGCCTTGTTCACATTTGCATTTTTAGCCTTCTTGAATTGATCACCTAACTCATTCGATGAATCCGAGGTCTGAGAATCAACCATTAACCCAAGTTCATATTTTGCAGAAATAGCCTTTTTCACATTTGCATTTATAGCCTTGTTCAATTGATCATCTAACACATTCAATGAGGTCTGAGAATCAACCATTAATGGAGGATTGCTAAAAGAAGAAGACCCAAGTTCAAATTTTGCAGAAATAACCTTTTTCACATTTGCATTTTTAGCCTTCTTCAACATTTCCTGAAACTCAAATTTCTTAGATTGATAAACCTTAGAAGCCTCTTCAGCTGTATCAAAAGTACCCAACCAAATTCTTTTCTTGCTAAATGGATTTCTAATCTCAGTAGCAAATTTACCTGATTTTCTCTTTCGAACCATAGGAGGCAATTTACCAGAAAAAGATTGAATCTTTACACTTGATGAATCAACCATTAATGGCAGATTTCCAGAAGAAGACCCATTTTCAGAATTTGCAGAAATAGCCTCTTTCACTATTACATTTTTAGCCACCTTCAACTTTTCCTCAAGTTTTCCACATTTTCTTTTTCGAACCATAGGAGGCACCATTAACGGCGGATCACTAGAAGAAGACCCATTTTCAGATTTTGCATAAATAGCCTCTTTCTTCACTCTTACATTTTTAGCCCCTTTCCCACATTTTCTTTTTCGAACCATAGGAGGCAATTTACCAGAAAATTGATAAAAATTTGAAAGGTTTTTGCTCTTTAGTGAAAAAGATTGAAGCTTTACCTTTTCTTGAATAATTTCATGAATAATGAACTTTGGTTTTTTTTCTTGTTCATCATCTGAAGATGATTCTGTAGCATCTGGGTCTAAGATTTTTACTCTTATTTTCCTCTGGATTTCGATTACTTCTTCTTCTTGATTTTCCTCAATAAAGTCTTGTTTGGTTGAGGATTTCATGGTCAGAGAGAGTGAAAAGATGGGTGATTTTTGCCAGAAAGAATAGGTTATATTTAGGGTGTTTTGAGGTATAAATATAGTTAGGGACCCTAGAAAGGCTCCTATATTTGTAGGGGAAAGCCCAATTATGTCTAATACTTAGGGGTCGTTTGGTATGACCTATAACGTATAATAGTATCGGAATAAAATGCAAGATTATTTTATTTCATATTTAATTGGAGATATTAGTTAGTCTCGGAATTATTTATCTCACCATTTATACCATAGTGATGGGATAAGTTATCTCATATAAATGTAAAATAAGACGTGTGTACATTTGTTTACTTTCAAATACTCTATACGAGACAATATATAGTACTATTAATTCATTTTCAATCTTAAGATACTGAAATGGCGACCTTCCAAAAGATAATGAAGGCATGCAGAAGTTTCTTGGGGACGGAAGGAGATTGACCCTCGATTGCTAAGTCATATATAAGAGAATTTTATCGCAAGACTCACCATCAAGCAAGGACGAAAGTCGACCTTAGTAATTAGATAAGAAAATCACAATAAGCTCCTCCTAGTGATCCTAATGATCATGTGCTTGATGAGAAACCGTAAACTTGATAGGAGGAGGAGCTTATAGCAATAAACCCGCCACTATTATATCTTCCATCCTCGTCGTAGTAGAGTAGCACTTCACCATTTGCAAATCTATATATCGGTATATCTGAATAAAAATTGGTCTCTCGTAGAGTAAATAATTTAATCCAAGACTCCTTGACACCATATTCTTTCATTACCCACAATTTATAAGTGTTCGCCTATGGATTTTCACAAATACAATAAGCACAAAGCATTCGTTCTAATACTGAAACACAAACACCAAGTCTTAGGGTATTCATGTTCAGAATATTACAAATTTCCTTCGATAACGATATCTCTCTGTACGCCTCATTTGTTATGTTAAATGACTATATAGTGACTGGTTGATCTCATTTCCACCAATCTATTATTTTTCCTATGTGAAATGCAATAAAATTTGTGCACACTTGGGCACATCTTAGTTTAAATTTTAAAATACTGATATATTGAAGAGTGAGCAAAATTTAATAGCGATATTTTCGGGGAAAAAAAATACTTAGTAAATATACATTGTAATTTTATGATAAAAAAAAATACATTACATTTTATAGCCAAAACTTGAATGTGACCATAAGTGTAAAGTAACTTTTTTTGGTATAACAATGTATATATTTGTATATTGTATCGTATATATAACAATGTATACAATACAATCTTTTCATTTTGGTGATTTGCTTCTTTCTCTCCAATTTATACACACTTATACAATGTCGATACATCGTTTAAACATTATATATAATGTTTAATGAATGTATTTACACTGTATAAGTGTGTATAATATGGAGTGGAAGAAGAAAATCACTGTAATAAAAAGATTGTATTGTATATACAATAATATACAATACAGTATACAAATATATACAACAAAAACGGACTTCATCTTCTTCATGGAATTCAAGCACCAAATTCATCCAAAAACACCTCAAAACTACACCAAATCATCCAAAGTTTCACATTTATGCTCCTCAATACATAACCGATCTTTTAAAATCATACTCACTTGTCAACCACCCCAATGGTGGCGATGCCGATGGATTTTCTGATTTTCCATCTTTGGCCACTGCCACCACCACCAAAATGAAGAAGAAGAAGCCGCAACCCCTATCCCTTCAGGAGTTCTCCACTTGCAGCCCTGCTAAACAATCTGCCACCCCCGCCGCCACCAAAGACCTGACACCGGAGGAAGTCGAAGGAGAGGAAATGGTAAAATGAGGCGGCAAGGTTGAGGGAAAATGATACCAGATACATGTATCAGTTTTTTTGATACCAGATACATGTAACTTTGATATTAGATTTATGTATTTGAAAAAATCTTTTTTTCTTCTATTGAAATATATTGATACAATTAATTGTATCTATGTATCAGGAAAAATTGTATGTATATTCGGAAAAATTGATACAGTTATTATAAAATTGTATCTACGTATCAGAAAAACTGAGAAATTGATATATCTATTATCAAAAAAAAGTTATATCTTAAAAATGTGTTTTGTTATGTTAATATTAAAATTATTGCTAAACTATATACTATAGACCTAAACTATTGCCCTTTTTTGAAATTTTCTCCTTAATTTTCTAAGAAGACATGGCAAGAAACTACTACTATATCATATTTTTATTAGCACTTACTAGTTATTATCTATCAAAATCTCCACTATGTTACTTTGGAGGTTTGTTTTAGAGCATTTTCAACTCTTCATATGCTCTTGATAAAGTTTGATATTCAAGGGTAAAGTCAGTAAAGTGTCTGCTTTAGACCTCTAAAATATTAAGGCCTAAAAAATTTTAATGGTGACTTTTATGATTTTATTTTTACTTACCAAATATTAAAAAATTATATAAAAAAGAAAAGATACAAAAACTATCTACTTTTTATCAAAAATATTTTAGAACTTTGAATTAAACAACTCAAATATTCATATTAATAAATAAAAAATTTATAATAATATTCAAGGTAATATATTGCAATCACATAGCTAACATCTTACTAACTAGAACTAATTCTTAGTTTTATAAATAACGATATTAGTACGTGAGATTAATATAAAGTTTTATATCATTTAAGAATACCATACTAAAAATAACAAATATGTAAAATTAAAAAAATAACTCTAAATAAATATTAAAATTTTACTTTAGGCCACTAATTTTATTGAGACGCTCTTGTTGATATTGTTCCTTTTCATGATCAGCCTAAATGATCCTATCCATTTCTTTCCATCGGTAAATGATATATCCTGACAGCTGCAAATTGTTCTTTCTTGTTTTTACTTTTCCTGATCATATTAATAAAATTTAACTACGCTCAAAAAGGGAACCAGAAATTCATTAAGATGGTCAAAATCATTTAACTTGAGAGCCTTTTTTTCCTTTACTTTTTAATCAAAGAATTTTAGGCAAAAAAAATAATATTATCATCTTCCTATATCAAAATAAGAACAGATATGATTCATTTTTGTTTGTGTATAATCTTTGAATCTTTTTTCTTGACTTGTTGGTTTTAGTGTGTTTGACAGATTTCATTATTTTTTTTGTCTTTGATATTAAAGTGGTATTGAAACTTCTCGTTCTTTAGATGTTGTGTTTTCCTCTTTCTGTTGTGAAGGATTCAGATGCCCTCTAACTTTTTTTATTGTCTTATAATTTGCAGCTTCTACCATAACCCTTTCCACTTTACGGGGCATTTGCCCAGGTTTAGTCTCATACTGCGATGTATCTGGTTGGATAAGTGACTATCATGTATGGACAGTTGCTGCCACCTAATGAGCCATAGCGATCTATTGAGACATCTGATCCCAGTGATCTTGTTTGATTGGTTTTCAGGATTTTGTTGTTTTTTTGTTATGTTATAGCAGAAAACTTAGTCCTGCTAGTTCCTTTTTTCCACAGAATATCCTTCATCTCTTGAGTATTACATTCTTATTTTAGTACAGTTATAAGTAACATTAGTTTGTAGCTGGAGCTAACAGGTCCAGAGGTCTCGGTGGAAACTCTGTACTCGACCTTATCTACCAAAACCCTTAACTTACCAAGTAGGCAAGACTTTATCTTCTACTAAATTTCTGATAATTATTAATTATAGTTTCCCTTGTGAATATTGACTTCACTTTCCTAAAATGTTGCATACGTTACTGTTCAAGCAACGTGGCACTAGGAGTGTGCATTATTCGGATTAAACCGTAAAACCAAATCAAATCAAATCGAATTTTAATTTGGATTATTCTTTTAGCTTTTTGGTTTGATTTGGTTTCGGATTAAGAATTATTATTATTTTGATTTTTTCGTTTGGTTTCGGATTTAGAAAAATAAAAATAAAAAAATTGAATTATTTTATATGTTATATATGTATAACTCTAATACCCTAATAAAAAAAACTAAAGAGGCAATTATGATTTAGTTTATATTTTATGTTTGAACATCTATTGATATATTTTTAAGTATTGTGTTTTAATATTTTATTCGTGACGTAGATAAAAAAGTATATTTAATTGATTCAATATCATTACTTCTCTTTGTATATAAATTTTTTTCAACATGCAAATATAATTTTGATTATGTTATTAATTATTAATATAACCGAATAGCTGAACCGAAAAAAAAAAAACTGAATCAAACCAAATTTATTTTGGATCGGATTGGATTACACTTTTACAAAATCGAAAACTGAAAAATCGAAACCGAATAATACAAAACCAAACCGAAAAATCGAATGCACACCCCTACGTGGCATCCGGAGTTTCGTAATCCTGGATCCGCCTCTTGGGATGACTATCATGTAAGATTTTAACAAAACATAAGACTGATGCATATTGATGAACATAGTCATAGTTCTCTTAATTGTATCTTTGACTGTTTTGTTTATGTATTCATCTATTATTTGATCTTATTATATATAAGAAAGAACTCACCGAATTTCACTAAATATTTTTCAAAACTCATAATTTTAATGTTACAATGAGTTTACTGCCAAAAAAGCTACTGAGTGGATGGACATAAGTAGAACATGCAAGAAATCCATTATCCAGAAGAAGACTCGTGCAAAACATTTTTTCTGAAGAGTTGATGAAAAAAAAATTGTGTGTGTTCGTTTTATAAATAAAAATATTATTATCTTAAAAATATTTGTAGAAATCTAGATAAATATTATGAAATTGAAATAGTTGAGGTGCACTACTTCACATCCAATCAAGAAAAGTATTGGCCCAACACTCCCATGAGACACTTATCATCAAGACTTGAAAAGCACAAAGAGAAATGTATTTAAGTATAAAAATCCAATAATATTACAAATATAATTAGTTTAATGCCACAAACTCTAAAAGTTGAACCCATAAAATTTAAATTCTAGATCACTCTCTATAAATAAGTAATTTTGGAGAGATCAAACTTTGTGTATAAATGAATCCTTAAAGGTAGAAGGTGCAGGCAATGATTGAAATGGTCCTTTCGATGTCCAAAATCACCATCCGAAAACCTATATTTCGATATGACTAAATAAAGATTAGTCTCTTGTATAGTAAATAATTCAGTTCAAGATCCTTGACACATGTAATCATACGGTTTATCATTTGTAGGGCAACCAAGCTTTTGTACATCCTCAACCGGTTGACCTGATGATAAAGAAGAAGAATCATACCAACCTTAGGGCATAGACTGCCAATAAGAAATTTTTTATTATTCTTGGCACGATTCCAATGCTTCATCTTAAAGTAGGGTTCAGAAATTAATGTCTCCCAAGATTTTGAAGCACATTTGAATCGAAGAACAGATGTCCATAATTATTTCCCTTGGGAAGTAGATTTCCACGGCCTAGATAAAGAAAAAGACAAGTGATTTCTCATCTGCCTAAGTCAGTAAGCCTTGGTGGACACAGTTGCCCGCCATTGCCTACATACAGTATTCAAAAGCACAAACAAACTGAATAAAGAAATCTTGTGGTGTCCTGATAACCAGTAGCAAACTAGATTTGACTTGAAGAATTAATATTTCCGAGTGTGTGTCGGTTCAAAGTAATGCATATTTCAGAGGAATCACAACATTATTGGAGAGTCCGAACAACATAGATTCCAATGGAAGCTAGTACTAATAAATATGTAATGAAAATCCTCACTTCTTTGTAATGTATTATTACCATATTACAAATCTGTTTCCAACATTAAAATTGCATAAACTAAGCAAGTAATGAACTTATTTTTGTGAAAAATAATTACTTTTTTTTTATGACTGTGGTGTCCGGGCCAGCTTTCACATACCTCGACTAAATCCACGGGATACATGTCACCTCCCACCAGCAGCAACAAGTATCAGATAACTTTGTCCACCAAGGCTAAAACAGATGAAAAGAATCACCTAATATTTTTTGCCTCCGCTGAAATTTGAACCTGAGACCTCAGGTCTTATTTGAAAAACTTAGCCTTTTCTTCCATCTATGGAGCTTAGGGTTACTGAGAAGTGAGATGAAGGACGGGTTTTGGTTTACTCAAAAGTTTGATTGGGAAAACGTCCTCATTTTCTTTTTTTTTTTTTTTTTTTTTTTTTTTGGAAAACGTCTTATTTGCTACCCATTTAAAGAGTCAAATTATTTGATTTGGCTGTATTTTCGGATTTCGGACATGTAACATTTAACTCAGGATAATAAAATTATATATATGGAACTACATAAAAATTGAATAGTATATTATTCTTTTTGGCTCAATTTATGTACTAATATATTTGGATTTTGAGAGCTAAATAAGTATTTCTTTGACAGTAATTTTTTTATATATCTTTTAAATATTTTAAATTATTAAATATTATTACTTATAATATTTTTTACGTAATATTCAAATATGTAAATTTTATTTTAAAAAACGTAAAGAATTCAATGCCTAAATTAAAAATCAAAATTATATCGTTTGACTAAATCCAAAGATATTAGTACATAAATTGAGATAAAAAATACTATACTATTCAATTGGGTTGGTACGATATCGTTCTATTGTTCTTCTGTATCACCGGTTCAACGTAACGGGTTAAGGATGTACAAAAGCTCGATTACCCTTCAAATGATAAGCATTGCAATTATGGAATATTATGCTGCTGCAATGACTTGATTCTTCTTCGATCGGTCTTGTGATGACTATTTGTTGTGGAACCCCATCCACTATTTGTTGTTCATGGCACATTTTAATTATTGGATCAGTATGCATATTTTACCTAAGCATTTTATGGTTACATTTAACATATCAAATGAGGCGTACGGAGAGATATTATTGCCGGAGGGAATTTGCAGTAGTTCCAACACCAATAACATCAACATAGTTTACCTAACACATGGTGTTTCAGTATTAGAAGGAATGCTTTGTGCTTATTATACTAGCAAAAATGTGGAGGCAGCACTTTTAAGTTATGGGTAATGAAAGACTATAGTGTCAAGGAATCTTGGATTGAATTATTTACTATACGAGACTCAACTTTATTCTATCATACCAAGTGTAGACATTGAAATTTTATGAGACTCTACCAGATGAGTTCAATTTCTGTCAGAGTTTCTCGGAGGCTACTCTACCCTAAACCCTAGCTTGAAGGCTACTCAACCCTAAACCAGCTTACGCCTATAAGGGTGATATATTCTCTTGAAGAGGCATCTCGAATATCCCACAAAATCTTGGGTATTCGTAAAGAGATCCACAAAATTCTCCTCTCATGGAGAATGTATCCAAATCTTCCTATGTTCGAGAAAGACGCTACTAACAACTCTCGAATCACGGAGAATATTCAGGAGAGAAGAATCAAGAGAGGAACAGAATTGTACTCACATTATTTATCAATAAAAAACTGTTTCTTCATATTATATTTGTGATTGTAATTTCTTTCCTGTCACATTAAAATTTGTTGCAAACACCAAAATATAGATTAGCAGATGGTGAAGTGCTACTCTACTACGACGGGGCTGGATATAGTGGCCTTAGGACATCCAAAGGACCATATGGTGTGTTACGTGCACCCCTCGTCTCCAAGCAAGTATTTTGTTACACCGAAAGCTTGATTTTTTCAAAATTACTTACTTAGTATTTGCGTACCAGTGGAGCACCTTCTCTTTTTGTTCTAAAGGGAGGGGTGTCTTCTTGTGATTTTTAAAAATTGTAGAGTGTTTTTGTTCTAAAGGGAGGGGTGTCTTATTGTGATTTTTAAGAATTGTAGAGTGTTGGGTTTTCTACGGTTGGTATAAGCGCGGCATTAATCTGTAATTGTGCATGATTTTAAGAAAGTAATTAACTTTTCGAGTCTCTTTTAAGTCTATATTTACAGCATTTTTTTTTTGGGAAATTTACATTGTATGAGCATTAGGATAAAATTATTACACTAAATAGTCCAATTATTATTTTTTACACTATATGATCCATTTTTTCGGCAACTTTCAAACCAATAATGGTGCCGACCATCACCATTACAGGTGAATAGAGATCTATCCAACTTATTTTTCTTCTTCTAATTTTGCACAAATGATTCAAGCCATTAATGGCTTCTTCTTCCTTCCTTCCTTCCTTCTTCTTCCTTCCTTCCTTCTTCTTCTTCCTTCTTCTTCTTCCTTCTTTCTTTGATGTTTTCCTTCTTCCTTCGTTCTTTTTCTTCTTCTTCTTCCATGTTCACCATTAAAGCTTCAAAACTCAATTTGAAAATTCAGCGTACCGCAAACGTGAATCATTTTGAGAGATTTATATATCAAAAGACTCGGAATATCGAGGGAAGCTCATAAGTAAATTTTGGTACTGTTTAGAGAAGATTTTGAGTTGGTCGGGATTGAAAAACCTCCATTAACCATTAAAGCTTCTTCAAAATTTGATTTTAAATTCAATATGTCGCATATGTGATTCTCGTCTGAATGAAATGGGTCTACTTAGCCGAGCTCATAGCTGATCTAGTTTGAATTTTCGATCAGAGATATTCTAAGTTCTAACATACTGTAGAGTTTGTTGAGCCTTGGTTACTTATTTATTCTACTGAAGTTTAAGATACCAAGTTGAAGTTGGAACGAATAACCATCGTTGTTAAGTGAATTCTTTTGTTCTTGCACAATTCTGCAACCAAGAATGAATGCACATCCGTTAAGGTACTAATAGTCATGAAACATGTTAAAAGGATGAACATTTGATGGGTATTGAGCTTGAACGACAATTGAAGAATGAAGTATATGATCGAAATCAAAAGGTGTGTATATATTGTATAATTATGTATAATGTGTATAACAATGTTAAAGTATGTATAAACACCTCTTATACACTATTATACAAATTTATACATTTGTGTATAGTAAGTGTATAAAGATGTATAAATATGTATAAACGTGTATAAACATGTATAAAGATATATATCGTGTAAAAATGGGCTATTGCGGGTGTAATTATTTTTATGGGCTATATAAATGTAATTATTTTTCTTAAACAATTCATTTTTGAAATTATCCCTTTTTTTCTGTTTTGGAGAAAAATTATAATTAGTGATTCGGAAGTTTCCTATGCTAAATGTTGAAAATGGGCTGGACTGGTTCTCTGGCAAAATTGCAACCTTTCTTCGGGTTTGTGGAGTCGGATTTCCTGTTAACCCAAAATGGAGGAGCCGCCCCCCACTAGGCAGGCAACCACAGGTCATAATGCACTCCACGCACAATAAATTTATTCTGACTTATTCGCTCGACCAATCGTCGGAATGGGTACGAGATACCATAAGAACAATTTTATGGTTGTTATTATACTCCCAAGGTTTTGGTTTTTTTCCTCCATACATATGTTGTTTTCATTAGTCTTACAACTTGAATATTCAAAGATCAATAAACTTTGTGAGATCAAATTTTGAGCATTTGATTTATATTTGAGTCTTATTCATTTATTTGGTACATGGCCCAGAGGTTTAGTACACCAATGTCCAACCACCAACTAAAAAAAATCATTAGAGAAAAGTATATAAGCCTAACTTATAGGAGTATAACTTACATATATTTGATAGTTTTTTCAAAAAAATAATAATACATTATCAGGTTATTCAGAAGATATCTACAATAATTCTTTATCAAAAGTAGATTTGTAATCTTGCAAATAAGGCATATTAGTGCTATAAGATGGAAATATGACTTGATTATATAGAATAAAATTTACACTATCATTATATGTAAGTTAAATCAAAAGTATATTAGCTAATAATTGTAGGATCTAGTGACGTAATCATGTAGAGTGAAAGATGGTCAATTAAACATATTTCATTAAAACATTTTTTTATATTTATATATACATCAAACGTTTGAATATCTTTAATGAAATTTCTAGTATCGCCACCGTGAAACCTATTGTTAATGGAAGGAGTTGAGCAAAATACAACAAAAGAAAAGAAAATCCATGGAGTTCAACATTTTCTTGAATCCACTTGTTGGAATTCTTGATTACGATCCCCTAACTTTTGTGTTTTTATTTTTCTTTTACCATTTATTCTTTCTGTTTCAATTTATTTGTCCTACTTTACAATATTTATATTATTACATGACATGTTCGAGATCATAAGATTAAAGAACATTCTGATATATTTTATATACTTTTAGTTTATATATGATCATAAGATTCAATTTTTTTTTCACATTTAAAAATTTTGTATTAAGTTAAAATCGGACAAATAAATTAAAACGAAAAGAATATTTTATATCCCTTTATTAGAATTTTTGACTATTTTTTAATTTTCCAATTCTCTATAGATTCCTTTAGAAACTGTATCCAACAAACATGACAACATTAATGTTGTTGGAATAAAGGACAATCAACTGTCCCAATTTTTTGGCCCTACTTAATTTTTACACTTTGCAAACATCTTTGAAAAAGTATTTTCACAATTTATTTATTTTATAATTCTCCAAAGTTAACAGACTCGAAAATGATGTATAGCCAATAGAGATAAAGTCAGCCTTAGATTGCATTAAAAAAATTATTTTTAAGTAAGACTAGTACTTAATTCTACAGTTGAGGAAGACCACATAATTACTTTCTTTAAGAAAAATAAAATCATTCATTTGATTTGGACATTTTCTAAAATCATTGATGTCTAAAGTATTATTTTTCTTCATTAATTTTTTTTGAGTTGGGACATAGCTAATTAATCCATGTGTTCATTAATAAGGATACTTGGCTCTAATTAATCCACATTCTCATTTCTTTTAATTTTTTTCGAGACCATATTCTTTTTGTATTTTTCTTTGAAATAATAGCAAATTTGGTCCTTCAAATATTGGTAAATTTATGATTTTTAGTTCTTGTGATATTTGATTAAGCATTTTGAACATTCGATAATTTAGGTGGCGCACTTTTAACCCTTTTACTAGTGACTCTTCACAAATTTATCGCATTACCAATCGTGCCACTATTTAATTATTGATATGTAATATTTGAGGGGTATTATAGTTCTAATAATAGTCCAAAAGTATAATGTATTTTCTACATAAGTAAATCAAAAACACAATATCTTGTTAATAAAAAATTAAATATTTTGAATTATATAGTATTATAAAGACCATAATCAAAATTCAGCAATAATTAAGGGACTAAAATTGCTATTGCCTTCTTCTTTTGCTATAGAGCAAAAAAAGTAATGGATCAATTATTGTGAATCTGAGAAATATGGGCCCAATTTGATTGTCCAAAAACTACTATCTGTCTCTATGAGGCCACCTTTCAAAAGGGAAAAGAGAAAATAAAGAAGGAAAAAGAACTCCCAACAAAAATAAATTTAAAAAAAAAAAACTAAAGAGTGAGAAGTGTTCTTTTAAGTGTTCCCTTGACACGACATATTCGAGAGGAGGTAATTATGGTGTATTTTATTCGCAAATTATAGTATTGATTGACAAGATATGCGACAATATTAACATTAAGTTTGAAAGTTTGGAGACAAATTCTAGAGTCTAAAAGCTTCAAGTTAAGCAGAAGGATTAAAATAGAGTATTTGAAGTGCAATTTCAGTAACACAACACATGATGCGGATGTGAAATTGAGGATCGACGCACAAGTCATCCCCAAGAGAGGAAGCTTTAAGTATTTTGAATGAATAGTCCAAGAAAGTGATGATATAAACAATGATATCACACATCGTATTGGAGCGACATGAATAAAATGGAGGTTATTATCCAGGGGTGGAGCCGATTTGGTTCCAGGGGGAATCTCCTTCACCGAACAATTACACTATTTATACATGGTTAAAATTATTTTTTATGTATATTTAATAAATATTGAACGCCTTTTGACTAGTTCATGCGTTTACTTTGTTATATTTTGAACTCCTTAATGAAAATTATGGATCCGCCGCTGCTCGCATCCGCTCGAGTTGAATTGAATTGTGTCTTTAGCTAGTGGACTAGGCGTATTTTTCCCCAGCCATATAACTTAAATCTTAGTAATTAAAAATTAAGGTAAGAGTATAGATTACTTAATTATAATTCAATAATAATATGCATGTACAAATCAAATATTTTATATTCGTTGATTTTTTATTCAAAAATTATGTGGACATAAGTTTTTTGCCCTATTTCTTTGGAGATGGGAGAAAAGTTTATTAGACTACACCAAATTTATTCAACTTATTACTTTGACGAGTAAAAAAGAAAGAAAAAATAAATAAGGTGATTTTTAAAAAGGGAAGTCATCTAGAAATCATATTAGTAGTACAACTTATCAAGCAAAATTCTATAATTAGCAGAAATGGCATAAAATTTCTATGACAGGGTAAGATTGTGTAGAATAGATCTTTGTGGTTCGATGTTTTTTCGGATTTCGCGCGTAGCAAAAACTTTAGTGCACCGAGCTATTTTTTTTTTAATCTTTATGCATGAAAACTAATTTAACTATAGTATATAAGTTATGACTATATTAGTATTACATTACTTGGAGTCTATTCAAAATATAATATTTGTCAATTTTAACGTATTTTACATATATATTCAATTTTGTATTAGAATATTGGAGTTTAATTAAATCTATAGCTAATAAGTTACCCATATAATAACCTTAAATCTCTTCTTGCGCAAAAATAGAACAAAGACTAATATGTGGGCATAGGTGTCATTTCGTTCGAGCCTTAAATATGAAATCGTCTTTGATTAAAAGTGTTACATCCGACACAAATTTAAATTAATCGGTCCTCAAAGTGGGACCGAATGCTAGATAGGAAACAAAATAGGTGTCATTTTCCAATAATAAACTGAAAAATGAAGAAGGAAAAATAATCCCTAGCCAAAATAGGTAGGTACCACTACTAATTATAGATTCAACTATTAATAAGTTTTTATTTTACACGCAAACATTATCTGTCTCAATTATATATTTTTATGTATGAAAATATGACACACCTGGCATAAATTTTAAAAGATAATTGCAACTTGCAATACCAATTATGACAGTTTTCCTAGTACTACCAATTTGATAGTGTTTGTTTTGGCAGACAAAATATATATAGAAATTGCAATACTAGACTTAATAATTTTATTTGATAAAAAATTTAATGCATATATTTATGGTAAATATATGGTTCATGGTACTAAAAATGGAATATACAATATATAATAACAATAGCATATTCAGTGAAGTCTCATAAATAAGGTTTGATGAAGATAAAATATACATAGACTTATTCTTACCTCGTGAAGGTAGAGGGCCTATTTCCAGACCCTCGATTCAAATACAGCAAATCAAGCAAATCAAAATTGTAGTAAAAAAGAAAAATGACAGTTAAAAATACAGTATATAATATGTAAATTTGTAATTTTACCCCTGTTTTCAAAGTAGGTAAAAGAGATTGGTAAAAAGATGAAACCATGGATCCCTTTGAATAGTTCCAAGTTCCAACACACCGGCAATTTGAGACTATTTCGACAAGATCGACATATCACAAGGAGATAAAAAATTTATTGATATCGAAAATTATGTCGGGATAGATAAAATTTCGTAATTATTAATTAGAAATTTCAGGTTAAATTTTTGAGGATGTGAAAGAATAAT
Source organism: Jaltomata sinuosa (assembly GCA_003996215.1). NCBI lineage: Eukaryota > Viridiplantae > Streptophyta > Magnoliopsida > Solanales > Solanaceae > Jaltomata > Jaltomata sinuosa. The sequence goes on from QJPP01000008.1 coordinate 584,259, forward strand.
ATTATATAATCGTGGTATACGGATTAACTTACGTATATCTCAATTAATTTTACATGGTACTTGCTACCTCCTATAAAGGTATCGAGTAACAGAGAACTGTCAATCGATAAAATGAGAAAAAAAATTACCTAATATTTTTATTTTCAATAAAATTTGAACTTGAAATCGCATGAATGCATTTTTTATATAGGGAGCGCTTCCATTTTTATAAGTAATATATATAGTCCTAAATCGATTGTGAACTTGTGAGAGTGTTACTCGATCTCTTTACATAGTCTTGAATAATCCACAATTTTTTGAGCTAATCTTTTAGATTGATATAGGTCGAGTGTCTATTTCTTTGTCATGATATTAGAATAAAATTCATCTCAATTCATTAGTTACCCAATAATAAACGTCTAATTTATACTATATGAGCATGCGGGGTAACCGAGGACAATGAAAGTTCATAATAATTCAGTAGTTAGTCCACTAAAAATATTGACCCACTAAGACCTTTAAATAAGAATATTAATGGACATACTAATTGCGTGGAGGAATTGTTCATAAATTAGGGATAGCTAAAAATCTAAGCAATCAATAAAATTATTTTAAGCAACATGGAAAAATGTCGTCAACAGATGTAACGTTTAAACAATATTTTATTTTCCACCAAGTTCAAATAATATTTGAGATGACTAGGCAAACCAACAGGTAATGGAAAGAACTAATATAAATTATAGTGTCATGTCTAAATGTTTGATCAAATACTTTGTAGGCGTTTAGCCATGTTTTATTGTGAAAATCGAAAAAAGTTTTTTTTTATTTTTAAAGAAAAAATTAATATTTGAAAATTAAATTTGTGTTTGCCATAAAATAAATTAGAGTTATTTTTTAGATTTTTTGGGGTAATTATTTGGAGTGAAAAAGGTAAAAACAAACTTTTTTGTTTTGTTTTTGAATTTTTTTGAAAAACGTAAAAACATATTTTTCAAAATTTATTGGGCAAATATATTTTCTGAAATTCAACAGAGGAAAAAAATGAAATTTTTTTATGGACAAATGAACTCTAAAGTAAGACGAGGTAGTTTTTTTCTTCTTTTTATTTTTTAGTATAATGGTGTATTTGCACCCCCCCCCCCCTCCAAACACACACAGGTGACAGGCCTATAGGCAAGTTCGTTATGATCTTGGACGTAGTATATTGAAATTTTGAAGTACCATCACGAATATCATTGCAATAAGGCACCACATATGTTTTATTTCGACATTTATGAAAATATATTAGATATATTATTGTACATGTTTTATTTTGCAAACATAAATATTGAGTGACTTTGTCGGCTAGAGTTTAGGCAAATGAAAAAGGTCAACTAGTACTATTTTTATCCTTAATGAGATACGAAGAGATACGAACTCACGTCCCTTGCGATTTTTTCTCACTTTATTGCCCACTAGTTCACGCGCTTAAATAGGATTACCTATTAACAAATTAAGGCACATTCTAAACCTTTAATTCATGCTTATAAGCAAATCCTGGTCTATTATTTCTCAATTTAACCCGTGATAGGTGTGGCCCCACTAGAATGAGGTACCCTCAACTTCCTTCCCTACTTAATCAAACAAAAATGTTCAATAACTTGAGCATGTACGACCTCGTGATCAATGAAATTAGGAGTAGAATCATGAGATCTCATATTAAAATTTTAGCGTATATAATTTTTTCTCGTTTACCTTACTTTGGTGTACAGAATTACATGATACATGTGCTTCTAAAACTTGTGCTAATAGAAAGTAGCATATACACAATAAGAGAGTCAAAATACGAACAAGTTAGTTCAAATGCCACCGTCATCAGACAAAAATGTTCAACAAGTTGGTTTTAACCAAATTAAGATTTGGCATAATACACGTAAACGTGCCCTTTAACTTGACTTCAGCTGACATTTATTCCCCCAACTTTGAATGTGCACAAGTAGACACTAAAACTTGTATAAAGTTAAACAAGTAGACACACGCGTCCTACATGACAACGTCGCGTATGACACATGTGTCTACTAATTCAATTTATACACGTTTAAGTACATCCAAGGTTAAAAGACATAAATGTCAATTGACGTTAATTTAAAAGACACATTTATGTATTAGCCTTTAGATTTTGTACAATATAGTAAAGCATGGAGAAATAATCTTATATAAACAAAGTCCAACAAACACACTAATCTCACTCCCACACTTGCTACCAACCACACCCAATATGTCCAACTAAAATTTAAGAGGAGCAGCAGCATTGCAGGACCAATTGGCACTTGGCTCTATAGAGTTTTGAAATTGGAATACAGCTGGTATTTCTCTAGCTTACAAAGTCCCCCAAAAAACCATATAGATAACATCTCTCATCAACCTTTAGTTCTGGATATCATTTGCTTGGCAAAGCAACCAAAAAAGGTACACTACAGTCTACACATCCAATCAAGGAAATGTTGCCCCAACACAACACACCCATGAGACTTATCAAGACTAGTAGCAAAACACAAAGATAAATGGATTTTCACATCAGTTGAACTCAAAGCTAGTTCCACTAAGAAGCCATTACTTGATCGGAGAATGTGATGAGATAGTTGAGATCCCTTAACTTAACAATCGGAACTCTAATAACGATTCAAATCCCTTGACCATGGAAGGGTCTTGCCCGGCCTAAATCCAAACACTGGTGGTGAACACAAGAGCAAATGACTAAAGGATAAGAGTTGTAACTTTCAATCCCAACTTAGCAATCAACAGACAGTCAATATCACAACCATAAGCTAAAATCATAATCAAATAAGGTAAAAGAAGAGCCAAATATCATATATAAGTTCATGTCATAGCTCATCAACAATATCATAGTTCAATGAAATGATGCCAACACAAAGACAATAGTTTTCAAACATTCCATATGATAAGCAATAACCAGTCTGAGACTAAACCAAAATTGAGATTCAATAGCCCTCTGGACGGCTCTAGCAGCACAAGAAAAACCCAAAGGACTATTGACACAATATTCTTCTAAGACAAAAACACATCCCTTAAAACTCAAGTCTCAAATCTCTCTTGAACAAAAAGTAAAGATAACTCAAAACTCACTTAAAAAGCGAAAGACCACGGTCTCAAGAACTTAATTGGATGATTCTTGAGACATAAAAACTCTCTATGGATTACGAATAAATAAACTAATAGAGAACTAATAAATATTGAAAACTCCTATAGCTGCAAAACTTATGGGCATAATGCAATATTGAGGGGTGTTGTTGTTCCATTCATCAATGGAGCTGCTGCTGCTTCATCCATCCAAGCACAAGATTCATTGTATCCATCGAAATCAAAGTCGAAATCAAAATCAGGCAAACCAGTAGGCAGCTGCTCATCACCATCAAGTCCACATAATGGAAGATCCTCAAAATCATTGACAACAAAGTCATCAAGATTCTGGCCAAAATCATCATTACCAGCAAAGAACAAGTCCATCTCCATATCAAAGTCCATTCCAGCACCAATTTCAGCGAGCGATAAACTATCATCCTCTATCAATCCCACCTTATCATCCACCACTTGCTGCTCGACAAGTTTGTCGTTGTTGTTGTTAACCTCAGAGAACGTAGTAGCAGAACGGCTAGTCGATGAATCCATTTCAAGAACTGATGCTGGAGAGGTGTGTGAAGTGTGTGACACCAAACTCTCAGCAGAATCATCCTCCTCAGAGACACAACCAACAGTATCACCCTTTCGACGATTACTCTTGTTATGGCTTTCGTTGTTGTTCGAGCTCTTCTCAGACACATCAGTATTAGTATTCGACATACTCTTAGCCATAGCTTCAAATTCAAGCCTTTTCCTTTCATAAGCTTGAGAAGCTTCCTCAGCAGTACTGTAAGTACCAAGCCAAACCCTTCTAGCTTTAAAAGGATCACGGATTTCAGCAGCCCATTTACCCCATTTACGTTGTCGAACGCCTCTATATTTTGAGGATGAGGGTCTCTGTTGACTTGGGGTTTTAGGGGTTTTAGCTAAAACCCTTTTGTTCTTGATGTTTTTCTCACCATTGTTACTGTCTTGACAAGAGCTTTCAATCTCAGGTACATCTTTTTTCGGGGTAAATGAGCTAACAATAGGAAGAATAATCTCCCTAACAAATCGTTTTGGTTTCGATACATCAACCCCTTCATCATCAGAGGAATCAGTAGCATCCGGGTCATTACAAACAATCCGAATCTTCCTCATGGGTCGGGTCAATTCTTCCCCTTTGTTCTTCAATTTCTGTGATTGTCTCTGAGGCTCAAACATTTTTCTTGATTTTTCTAAATCTTCAAAACCCCTCAAAATATGCCCAGAAAATTGGTAAAAAAATAAGAAAAAAAAAGTGATTTTTAAAGGTTGAATTCGAAAAACCTCAAACAGGAAAATTTCTCAAGAGCAAAATAGGATGTAAAAATCTGTTTATGTGAAATCCACCAAAGCAAACGACACCAGAACAAGTCCTGTAAGACAAAAAATAACAAAAACCCATTACAGATCAACCTCAAAAACATCAAAAAACACAAAAAAACAACCTTTTTGCTAAAACCACTAGGGTTTAAGGTAAGAAAAAAGCAAAAAACAGTACCTTTTGGGCCTCAAACGCATCGAAACAGTTGGGAAAAACTCTGAAATACCCTCCTGCTGATGATTACAGCAGAGGATTTGTTGAACACAAAGACCAAAAATCACTGAAGAAGAAACAGCAGATACACAGAGCTTCTTCAATGGAGCTCCAATTACTACAGCCAAACAGAAATTTGCAGACATAAATCTACAACCCCTTTTGTTCTTCTTCCACAAAGCCCTCCTTCTTCAACAACAAAAAAAAGTGAGCAAAAAAGGGAGAAAAAAAATCGGATCAGATACTCCTATTTATAGATAGATAGAAAAACAAACACCACATAAATCTCAAAAACCCCAAAATACAAGAACCCAAAAAACAAAAAATACCCAAAAACCCCAAGGATTAGGAATCTATGGCCAAGATTTTTCCTTCACAGAATCTGACAAAAAGGTGAATTCCTTAACCCCCTTCTTGGCCCTCCCTCTCTGTGTACTACTACCAGCACTTTAGTGTGTGTATGTGTGTAAAATTACTAGGGGTACTTCTTGTGTCTCTGAGTGTGTGTATATAGAGAGAAAAAAAACCAAGACTTTACTTGGTCTATGGGAAAAAACGTTTTTTTATAATCACGGTATCTGGATTAGCTTGTGCGCATACCTGAACTAGTCCTATGACCATCATCTATCAGCAACAAGTTTCAAATAACTCTATCAATCAAAAATAAAACATATGAAAACAAATTACGGTATAAAAATCACCAAATCATCTTTTTTACACGTATCTCAACTAATTCCACTAGGTATCTATTACTTACACCAGCAATAGATATCAAATAACTTTATCAATCAAAAATAGAACATATGGGAACAAATCACCTTGGAAAAAACACAAAATCGCCTTTTTTATAAAGGTATTCGAGCCAATATGCACATACCTCAACTAATTTTATTAGGCATCTATCACTTTTCACCAGTAACAAGTATTAAATAACTATGTCGATCAAAAATAATTCATATGAGAACAAGTCACCATATAAAAATCTCCAAATCATTTTTTTTGTAAAGGTATTCGAGCCAATTTACATGCATCTTGATTAATATTACGAGGTATCTATCACTTTTCACCAGCAATAGGTATCAAATTGCTTTATCGATCAAAAATAGAATATATGAGAATAAATCGCCTTGTAAAAATCACCAAATCATCTTTTCTTATAAAGTTATTTGGGTCAATTTAGACACATCTCGTTTAATTCTACAATCAATTTACTATATTAATTATCAGATAATTCTGTCCGCTAAAACTAGAAAAGACGTTCAAAATCAACTACTTTTAGCAAAAAAAAAATTGTTTTTACACAAATCTCAACAAAAGCCCCATTAAAAAAGAAACAATTCTTTATGAATAAAATTATTAATTAAACAAATAGTACCTGTTTTTTAATGGTCTTTCACGTCCTTTTCTCACTGCTACACTGTTTGGTGCAGCTGCTGTTTCTCACTCTCACTTTTCCCCAAGTGGTCAAAAAAAGCATTAAAGGGGGAGGGATGTATATATTGAGGTGAAAAAAGGTAAAGGGGGTGTGTGTAAAATGTGTGTATGAGAAAGTAAAATTTTGGTAGTGTAATTAATGACTATTTTTGTATGTATATATGGGATGTGAATGTGATATGAGCTGGCATTTGTCATACATGTCACATGACCATAACATCATAGTTATCTTATATGCATGATATGCATGAATGATTATAGTATATTTCACGCGCGGATACTTGTTGTGTTATGCACTCACTAATATGCTATTTATAGCCGGTTTGACCAAATCTTTTAAAATAGGATTAATATGTAATTAGTCTCTTAAGTTTGTTAGGATATTTCATTTAAACATTTAAATTAAGTTATGTTTCAATTGAACACTTTAATTTCTAATAAAATATTTTAATTAGATACTTTCAACTCAATTTTTTATAAAAACTTTTGGATGTATTTTCATTCGTATATTAAAAAGATAAATTAATCACATAAAATATGTCATCTATTCTCGAGATTTTATGATTTATTGAGATAAATATGTAATTTATATTTTTTTTGGCTTAATACATAGTCATCCCTTTGAACTTATAAGTTATTTCATTTAACCACTCGAACAAGGTCATATTTCAATCAAACAGATTAATTCATAATTAAAAAATAATAATTAAACACTTTCGATTTAGATTTACTTGTACATGTATTTTCATTCGTCTATTAGCTGATTAATTTAATCACATAAAATATGTTATTTTTTTTAATTATACATATCAATTTTAAGCACAAAATGCAAGAGATTTTAAAGATTTTATTGACGCGAATGTGTACAATTAAAATATATAATATATTTTGTATAGTTAATCTAATTATAAAAAAAAAGAATTTCACAATTTAAATCAAAGTTAAGATGTTCAATAGGAATATAAGTTAATTTGAGAGTTTATATTTTGATAAATTTAAGAGGCTGATTATGTATTAATATAAACACTGTCTATTTTTCAAAAGCTTTGGTCAAACAAACAATTAATTTGCCATTATTTAGTTAATAGCAGCGCGTGTATCTCACGTATTTAAATGGAGAGTGAGTGAGGAATTATAGCGTTACAGTTTATGTAGTGGGGTAGGGAAGTAATACTGGGAATTCGCAACAAGGAGGTTTCTTCATCAAATTAAGTGGATTACAGCTGTATTTTCATTGGACGAAATTGGGTCTATTAAGGTTTCATAATTACGAGGATGCCACTGACAAAGTACTTGGTACCCAAGGTACCGCCTTAAAAAAAAAATTGGTTAGTAGTACTTTTTTTGGCTTTTTATTTATTTATTTTCCTTTTGTTTTATTTAGGACTAGATTTAATTTACTTTATTGTTTTTCCTTTTTTAGATTTGATTTTTATTATTTGTGGTTTTAATTAAATAAAAAATAAATAAACTTTATAAAATATAATTTGGTCGTACTTTCTTGTTTGGCTTTTTATTTATTTATTTTCCTTTTGTTTTATTTGGGACTACTAGATTTTTATTTACTTTATTTTGTTTCCTTTTTTAGATTTGATCTTTATTATTTGTGTTTCTTGATTTGGTACAGATTTTTCTCTTATTTAGACTTTAAAGTTCAGACATGTCTATTCTTTGAATATTTTTTTGGTCAAACATTGTGTTATTTCCATATTTAAAATAGTACAGTATAATTTATTTTGTCTCTTGACATGGGAAAAAGCCTACGATTTGTAGAGATTTATTATTTTAACCTTGACCAAATTATATTAATGTGGAATGGTTGAGATTTCTTTGCGTTTAATGACTTAATCAGTGGTCTCGAGTTCGAGTCCTTGAGAATGAAATTTTTTTTATTGAAAGTGTCCCCTTCAAAATAAGTCATATTAGTAAATTTAATCGAACCTTAATATGATTATCGAATATCAAATGAAAAAAAAAAAAAAAAAAGACCAAACCTTAATACTCCTATATGAAATGACTCCTTTAATGTTACCAAATTAAAGATGTGATTAGCCAGTTCTAACTGAAGAACCTTTTTTTATATTAAAAAAATAAAAAGAATCATGTGACATAGGATGCTTAGCCAGAAAAAAGGTTTTAAGAATTATTCTTATTATATATTATTATTATAGTATTTCACTAATTTTTATTTCAGAAAAGCACAAAATCGAATCTTGTGCATGGAGGGGTTTGACCTATATTTTAATAGGACCTATATATGCCATATTCTTAACAAATTTGAGAATTATTTTTGTGATCTATTAAGATTTGAAAAATAAAGAAGTCAACTTGTTGGAGCATCTAAAACTTTTCATTCTTTTTGTGGAAAGTATTCAATCTAATATCATGTGATAGAATCAATTGGAAATAGTTCAATGATAATATATTTATTGTGATCACACAAATCGAATTTGAAGACTGAAGAGGAAAATATACATAAATTTTGCTTCTATCTTTATACGATAGATAGACTATTTCTGATTAATTTTTGACTAAAAAAAATATTTTACAATACAGGTTTGAAAAGAAAAAGGTAAAAGAATGTTGAATTTTCAGCGTGGATTAGTAAAAACATTAGGTTTTGGTTCAAGTTTAAGTTTAGACTTTAGATTGATAAACAATGAAGTTGGTAGCATAACTAAATTTTCAATGTTATGACGCATACTGCTTTAAACAAAGCGCACTGAATAATGCGTCAAATCGCCTAACCAGTTGAACCATTCAAACGACATTAAAATAAATTTGTTCAAAATCGTCAAAAGTATTTGTCACCATACATGACGTATTTTTCGATTGCTTTAATTTGCAATAAGAAAATCAAACACCTTTTTTTAAAAGAATTTGACCATCAATACAAAGATAATGAATAAATATTTTTTCAAAAAACTTGATTGTGAGAATTGAACATTAGTTTGAACTACTCCCTCCGTTTCAATTTGTTTGATCTACTTTTTATTTTAGTCCGTTTAAAAAAGAATGACTCTTTTTCTTTTTAGTAACTTTTTAATTTCAACTTTCCACATAACATGTTTAAGACCTTAAAAGACATTTTGTTACATTCCACATATCTTTAATTTATAACCACAAGATTCAAAAGTCTTCTTTATTTTCTTAAACTTCGTGTCAAGTTAAAATAGATTAATCAATTTGAAATAGAGGGAGTAGTATTTTCGCTGGCTTTTAAGATGAAATCATTACCAACACTAACATATCAAATCCCATCAGAACTTCAAAATCAAATGTACGTGTTTGGACGAGAACAGTACTAGGATGGACAATTCCCCCAAAAAAAAGATCGTCGTACTGTATCTCTCGTTTATAAATTCTATTTTTGAAATTACACGAAATATATTGTTATTCCTGCTTATTTATTTGTGTGCCAGTCAAATTGACTATTTAACGAGTCCATGCTACTACCTGCCACTTTTGTCTACCTTATTTTTTAAGAGATCCACCTTTCTGCCATAATTTGTAAATAAAAATTATAAATTATATTTATATTTCATCTACCGTATACTTATTATTATTGATTCAGAAAGAGTGACAGTTAATAGTTGAAACCCAGGATAATTTTTTAAATTCTTTTTATTCCAAAAAAATTCAGTGCCCTTTGAATCCAGAGTTAATTCGAGATCGTGCACAATTGTGGTACACTTAAAGTCTATTTTAAAGTAAAACAAATGAAGAAAATTGAACTTAATTATTTAGACACAATTTGTAGAAAGTGTGTATTACCTATTTTCTCTGGCATAATTTGGATTTTGAGGATCAAATAAGATATTTTTTTATCACAATTTATTTGTATGCCCTTTAACTATTTTAAATTGATAAGTTTTGAGATTTATAGTACTTTTTATATAGTTTTTAATTAAGTTAATGACATAATTCGAATTTTGACAGTATTTTTACCGTTTCAATTTATATGACATAATTCGAATTTTGAGAGTCAATTTTTTTTAGTTTCAACCAAGCATTCAAATGCTAAAGGGCTATATTTTTTGAGAGTCAATTGAGATTTATATTTTTTTTAATCCGAATGCTTGGTTGAAATTAAAAAAAATTGACTCTCAAAATTCGAATTATGTCATATAAATTGAAACGGTAAAAATACTTTAATACTAACATCATGATAAATTGTAATTAAGCTGGTAAAAAGACGAATTGAAATTGTGTTTGGATGTAAAAAACAGCTAACCTCATATTCTAAGCTTAAAATGTCATGTTTCAAATTTGAAGTCGAAATAATAAACTTATGAGATAAATAAATCCTTTTTTTTAGAATAAACTCCAAATACTTTTCCAAATTTTTGAACAAATATATATGGACAAATGAGTAAAAGTTTTTAAAGAAGATAAATAAAGGGAATATTAAAAAAGAACACGTAATAATCACACAAAATAGGATAAGAAATTGTATAAATAAAAAGTGAAAAGAGTAAAGGGAAGGGAGGGGAAAGCACGTGAGAATGTTGGGAAAGAGTATAGCAAATCTTCAATGCAATTAACGGTCTTAATGCTGACACCTCAGCACCCCCACCCCCACCCCACCCCCACACCATGGACCTTTACACTTGTTTTGTGTCCTTTGTCCTCCCTCCATCACCAACCAACTACCTAACAATCACCCCACCCCACCCCACCCCACCACTACCACCTCCCATTTAGCTCAATTAACCTATCTTTGTCTCGGTAGAGTCTTCTAGTGACACGTTTTGATCCTCTTTCCCATTATTTAAAAAAAGTGAGTCACTTATTCAGGTACAAAATACTATCATTATCGTCTGAACAATTAGACATCAACCTCGTAATCGCAACGATTCTATTGCAAGACCGGAGCTCTACCAACTGAGCTATATTCCCCCGAGCTAAGTGGAGCATGTATAAAGTGGTCAGAAACTCTCTTCGTCTCATTTTATGTGCCATTATTTGACTTGATACGGTATTTAAGAAAAAGAAATATTTTGAAAACTTGTGGTCTAAAACAATCTTTAGATATTTGTGTGGTTATAAATTATTTCATTAAAGATAAATATGAAATTTTAAAGTTAAATTGTTTCTAGTTATAGTAAAGTGACATATTTTTTTAAGACATACTAAAAAGGAAAGAATGCCACATAAAATGGGAGGGAGTTGTAAATCATTTCATTAAGAATAACTAGGAATTTTAAAATTAAATTATTTCTAGTTATAAAAGGGAGTAAATGCATCAGAACACCCCTAAAGTTGGTCGACATTTGGAAGTAGACACCTAAACTTTACGGGGGTCCTATTACACCACTCAACTAATTATACAGTTGTAAATACCCCATTTTGACCCATTTGCTCACCAGCTTTGTTCTCACGTTTGGCGTGTGTGTCTCACCCATTAATAAGTCGGGTTTAACCCTGACCCGCCTCTTTTAACCTTTAACCTTTCTAGATATTTTTATTTCTCTCTCTAAACCGATCAAAATCAGAAAAGTAAAAAAGCTAAGGGATTGTTAGGGTTTGTGATTGTCTTTGTCAATTGCTGAGATCGTGGTGTCGAAAACTAAGAAATTACATAGTAAACAAAGTAGTGAAAACTTACAGGTTAGGGTTCTTCACGATTTCTTTAGTTTTTGTAAAAATGTCCAAAAAAATTTCATGTAGTAATTGTTTTTTAGGGAAAACATCTTTATAGTGATTATTTTCATGTAGTAGTGATTTTTTTGGGGAAAAGCATCTTAGTAGTGATTTGTAGAAAAACATCATGATTTTTCGTATAAAAAGATTATTTTAGTTCGTGTAGTAGTTATTGACATCTTTGTAGTTCTGTGGAAAAATGTTAGTAATGTTCTTGATTGTTGTCTCGAAACCTAATCGCTTGATTTCAAATATTTTAAACAAAACAACAAGAAATTAAAGCTACTAAAGGACACATATGGAACTTTCTTACCTTTTGTATCTGATTTCGTTGATGATGAGAGATTTTTTTTTTGGAGAAGCTTCTCCAACGCTAGAAATGGAGTTTTTGGGAGGTTGAGAAGATGAGTGTCTTTATATAAAGAAAGGATTTAAATTAACCATGCCACGTGACTTTTTTTAATTGATTTGTTGCTGCAATTTCCTTCAGTCACGCGCCTTTGAAACGTGAGAACAAAGCTGGTGAGCAAATGGGTCAAAATGAGGTATTTACAACTGTATAATTAGTTGAGTGGTGTAATAGGACCCCCGTAAAGTTTAGGTGTCTACTTCCAAATATCGACCAACTTTATGGGGGTCCTGATGCATTTACTCTATAAAAGGTGATATTCATTTGAGATTGATCAAAAAAGATATAGTGTCATATAAAATGAAATGAATGAAGTATTTTTTTGTTTTTCCATCGATATTTGATATTTATATTAGGGTTAGATTGACTTTAATTTTTCTATTACAAGGCTTATTTTTATTTTCAAAGACTCAAATAAATTCGAAATTTCTAATTAGAGGTGAATGAATCATGACCATACTGAACAACATGATACTAAAACCTTCATAATAGACTTTTTAAACGCAAAGTCGAATTAGTTATTAAAAGAAGAATAAATTAAAGAATACATAAATTAAAAAAAAAAGATACTCTTAGTATAAGCTCAAATAAGATACTGTATTTAAAAATATCAGAATCTTTTAAGCAAAAGTGCAGTGCTCTGCATTGGGTACTTAGAAAGGTTTCAGCATGCTGCCATACCTGCACTTTGTCTATATACATTTTTTAGAATTTAAATTATTATTTTCTTTCTTAGATATTTGTCTATCACGTGACCCCTTCACCACGCACGACACATTAAATAAATATATCTTTCGTTTTAATTTGTTTGTCTGATTTTAATTTGAGTTGAAATTTAAGAAAATAAATATATTTTTGAATCTTGTAATTTTAAATTAAAAATGTATAGAATATATTAAAGGCATAACATATAAATATGACCTTTAACTTGACTTCAGCTGAGATTTATGCTCTCCAAAATTTAAGTGTACATAAATAGACACTTAAACTTGTATAAAGTTTAACAAGTAAACATACGCATTTTATATGACATTTAACGTGAATTGCCATATTGGTGAAATACATTCTATAGCCCTGAAATTTACCGCTAAATTTAACTTAGAAACTCAAGTTATGTCTTCTTTCTATTGAAATTGAACATCTCAATATATTTAGAAACTCAAATTATAATTCTTCCTTGTTTATTAAATATGAATAAATGATAAAATATTTTTATTAGATATTTTTAATTCAAATTATAAAAAAAATCTTTACGTATTTTCACATATTAAATAAATTAATCAGTCAAAACATTTAGTCATACGTTAAATAATTCATAAAACTTATGCCTTTTAGTCTATATTTCTTTTTTAATAGTTTTTTCTTTCTCGTTGATAATTTGTCTATCACGTGACCCCTCACCTCCCATCACAGACTAAATAAATTATATTATGCTCTACAATTTTAAATTAACTTTTATTATTTTATTATTATTGATCTTGTGCATGTATGTTATATTAATGTAGCACATCATCATATGGTTAACCACCACATCCTTCGCACGTGTTTCCGTACTATACATATTGCTTTATTATGGCCTTTTTTTAGCCATTAGAATTTAATTCTATTTTGATAATTTCTTCATTTATTAAAGCCCTTTTTTTCGTTTTGTATATGAATCTTATTTCAACTTTTAGCATCAATTTTTAAACGGCTTAATTACATATATTACAATATTTTAATTTATGTAGTACCATTTAACTTTAAAATTAGACTCTCTTTCTTAATAATTTAAATAGATAATTTTCTTATATTAACAAAATATATTTATGAATTATAAAGTTTATTAACTCGCCTTTGACTTAGAGATATATTAGCATCTTTAACACAAACATATCAATTGTTTGGTACAAGATTTTACATGAAATTTTCTGTAAATCATATTTTAAAAAATTAGGTCGTGACTACAAAAATATTATATTTAAATGAAAATGTTGGAGATTATAGTGAATCAAATTCAAATTAGCGCGCTTTATTATGAGTTAAAGAGTGTCAATCACACTATATACCTCTTATTTACGATATATATATATATACATATATTCATTTTTCCAAAGTTATTGGGGGTCATTGACCCATTATTCTGAGAGTAGGTCAACCTCTAATTGTCATATAGCTAAAATAACATATTTTTAGTGAACAACAAAATGATTTTTCTTCCTTGAACCATTCTAAACCAAGCATTATTATATTAATATATGTAAGAGAAAAATGAAACAAAATAGTAACCGATGTTTACGCTTTCAACATAAAATACCAAAAGGTTTTACGAAATTACGAGAAGATGATAAATTAATATTTATTCCGTTTCATATTAATTATTATATGTTTGCTCAGGTCTTTAAGAAATTATAAATAAAAAATAATTTTGTTCATTTATTCTTAACCTTTTGTGATATAAATAGAATTATTTATTTTTAAAAATAATTAATTTTAAAAATCAAATTAAAAAAAATTAATTAATTCAATCTTAATCTTAGGAGGAGTTAGTGCACTCCTTCTAATCAATTAGAAGAGAAAAGAAAACGAAATAATAAAGATTCCTCCAAACTATACCTCCTCCCTATATGAAAGAATACTTAATGATCGTTCGAGGACTAATATATTCTTTCAATTTTGATTTAAGAAATCGATCAGAGAAAATACTTCATTAAACATTTTTAGTAGTGTTAACAATTAATATAGAATGGAGGGAGTATTTTTTTTTAATTCATTTGTAAAAACAAACAATAAAAATTCCTCTAATCGGTACCTCCTCTCAACATAAAGTATTGCTCTATAATTTTTTGATGGTTGGTACGTCCTTTTAGTTCTTGATTAAGAAATCGATCAGACAAAATACTTCATTAAATATTTTGAAACGAATATATTTAGTAATGTTGATAATTTACATAAAATGGAGGAAATATTCTTTTTTAAGGAACTTTCATAAACACCAGCTAATAGAAACTTGATGAGCCCTATAAATCGATTACTCAATTACAATTTATATCAATATTTTCTATACCAATTGTATAATCTAGGCATACAATTATAAAATACAATGCTACAAATAGAAATAGAGTAATCTTGGTATACAAATACAAATCCGTAAATTTTGATATATAAATACAAATTTATTAGAATATTTTCGGTATATAAATACAAGTCCGTAAAATTCCGACACATAAATACCAATTCATATTGTATATTTAGGGAAATCTCAACATATAAATATAAATACAACCGTATAAATACAAATACAACTGAGTGTACCATTAATTTTAAATTCATTGTTGCAAAGTGTAATTGAATCAAACTGTTAATACAAAGCGTAGTCAGGCATTAATATTTGGTACGTTACGTACAGGGGCGGAGCTACATGTAGCCGAGGGGTTCATCCGAACCCTCTTCGGCGAAAAATTACACTATTTATATATAGTTAAAATTATTATTTTTATATATATAGTAGGTGTTGAATCCTCTCTGACTTTTTTGTGCGTTTACTTATTCATATTTCAAACCCCCTTAATGAATATCCTGATTCCGCCACTGGTTACGTAATTTTTCCTTTTTCTTTTTTATCTCTTTTTGGAGAAAAAGATCAAAAAAAAAAATAGATGCATGTTGACTAATTGGTAATGAGGATTGAGAAGGAGGAGTAGGAGGACAAGTGGGCTACGCAAATGTTAGATAAGTGGGACCGAACGGTTGCTTCCGTTTCCCGCCAAAGTCGGCTGACGTGGACCCCACCTGTCACTTATTTCCCTCCATCTTTTTCCCGCCAATATTATGGGGCGGAAAGCCCAATGTCTAACTTGACACGTGCTACGCTCATATTGATGCCACGTGTAACAAGGCCCAGGCCCAAACTTTTGACCTACTCAATTTTCTGTGTCTCTGTATGTGTGTGTATTTATTTTACTATTTTGGGGAAAGTGCACTTGCAGTATTAGTATTTTGTTTTCTTTCTTTTTGGTAATTGGAATTTATTTATTTTTAAAAGAAAGAATTATTATTGCATAGAAAGTGAGACTGAGATGATCCGAATATGTAGAGATTAGATATATAAATTTTCAAGTACAGAAACATAAGAGGTTGGATATGGATAATTTTTGAAAAAGTAAAAGTAGATTGAAGAAGTATTGAAAAAGACAATTAAACAGAATATGATATAATTTCAGTTTTCAATTTCCATGACGTGGCCTTAGATACGATTAGAAGGCTAATAGGTAGTAGTGCGCGATCTTGCTATCTGTGCAGATTAGAAGTCATAATATTGCTCATGTAGTTTCTTGTTCTTTCATTTTGTTATTATATAATGTTTCGTGTATTACAATTATTGTATATTTTATTGCAGTTATTGTTCAATATATTTTGTAATGCTTTCACTTTTATTTATTCTCTTCCTAGACTGCTTTAAATTGATTATCTTGAATTGATAATTTATCAAAAATATTTTTCTTGCCTTTAATTAAATAAGATATGATCCAATTTTAACTTATCAATGATATAGTGGGTGTTTGGATTAACTTTTATTTTTTGACTTATAAGTCAAAAGCAAAAGCTAGAATTTGTAATTTTTGGTTTTTGACTTATTTTTGCCTTTTTAGCTTTCAAAAAAGTGCTTAAAAGTTATATTGTCTTTTACCCAAACACTTCAAATGTGCTTAAAAACACTTAAAATAAGTTAATCCAAACGGGTTCATAATCTTAAATAGGAGTAGTAGATTGTGAAAGACACATATTATTAGAGTGTATTGTTGTATTATTCACGTGTATTAATAGTCGTAGTATTACTTTTGTAAATTCTTATCCTTCCATTTTGTTACTACATATGATATTTCTTATACTTCGGCTATTATATATTTTATTATAATTACTATTCAGTAGTGTTTTAAGATGTTTTCATATCTATTTATTCTCTTCCTAGCTTGTATTAAACTGATTTTTTTTTTAGTTAAAGGTCTATTAAAAACAATTGATACATATACTTTATTCTTTCAAACTTCGTTTTGTAAGATTATACCGAATAATATGTTGTTATACAGTAGTAGTATTGTTATACTCCCTTTGTTTCAATTTATATGACTCACTTTTTTTTAGTCAGTCAAAAAGAATGATACATTTCTATATTTAGTACTCTAATAATTTAATTTTAAAATACTTATTTTACCCTTAATGAAATGATTTATACAAATATCTTTGACCTATTTTAGACCATAAATTTTGAAAGTTTTTTTTTCTTCTTAAATTTCGTACCAAATCAAACTGACTCATATAAATTGAGACAGAAAGAGTAATGTACGAGAATTTATTGCAGTGTGTTGAAAGTGACGTGTGTGATGTGTAGTTTCCAAACCCTTTAAATGATTGAAGCTCGTATTTCTGGCAATACATTATTAACAAAGTTTATGGATAAATCATCATGTAAACATCTAAATCGATTCAAAATAAACAAGCTAATTAGGGCAAAGAAAAGATAATAAAACGGTTCCTATCGATTGAAAAGGTTATAGTATTTAAGCGTAAATACAAGTTTAAGAGATTTACTGATTTTGTTTTGATGCAAAAGAGAATCTACAATAATCACCATTTATATCACCGATCGTCAAAAGCAGACAAATTCCTCACACTTTATACAAAATCGATATTTCATACTATATTATATTATGTGTTCTTAATAACAATATTTTACTATAACTTAGAAATATTGAAACAAACGCTATTATTATTATTATTATAGTGAAATTAAGCTGACTATATTTTACTCCCCATTAGAAAAACGTCACCTCAAAAAATCAAAATAGTCTTTCCACTAAGATTTTCTTTGACGATGTAATCCATGAAATGTGTTTTTTCTTCAAAAGAATAGTACAAAAAGAAGAAATGCAGGTACCTCGAACATGCTTCTCTTGACTATATATCCAAAGTGATTGGTCTTAAAATATACTTCCTTCGTTTTAATTTATTTATTCAATTTTAATTTAATATAAAATTTTAAAAAATAATATTTTTTTAAAATTATATAATTTTAAATTAAAGATATATAAAATGTACATATCAAAATTCTCTTCAATTATATGATCTCAAACATGTCATGTAATATGTATAAAGTTAGAATTAAGTATCGATAAAAAAATGAGATTTTTTTTAAACATACTCAAAAAAAAAGTAAAAAACAAATTAAAACGAATGAAGTAACTTCTACTGATGGATTCGTTTAGTCCAATGAAATTCACTATCTTAAAGACCTATATTTTGATTTGGCATTTATGTTTTCTTGACCAAATTTTGGAAAAATGAAACAGTAATGATCAGGTCAATCTTTCAATCCGTTTGTGACTTGAAATTAAAAAAAAAAACATTGTTTTGTTCGTCTCATATTATGTGATGATCTTTGACTTTAAATATAATTTTAACTTGACCTCAGCTTATATTCGTACTCTTCAATTCTGGTTGAACAAAAATAGACGCTTAAATTTATATAAAGTTGAACAAGTAGACACATGCATCCTACATGGCGTCTTA
Source organism: Jaltomata sinuosa (assembly GCA_003996215.1). Lineage (NCBI taxonomy): Eukaryota > Viridiplantae > Streptophyta > Magnoliopsida > Solanales > Solanaceae > Jaltomata > Jaltomata sinuosa. The sequence continues at coordinate 602,951 of QJPP01000008.1, forward strand.
CATCGTAATTCGCGTGAAATGTCATGTAGAATGTAGTGTCTACTTGTTCAACTTTGTACAAATTTAAGTGTATATATGCACACCCTAAATTAGAAGACATAAATATTAGCTGAGACCAAATTAAAGAACACGTTTTATATATTATGCCAACATTTAGGGAGAAATCAACTTAGATATATTACACCATTGTTATGTATGGGCAGGCCTTCTTGGACAGAGGTTGTTGTATTCATTAAAATAAGGTGGCTACATTATTAATATACTATCTCACTTGTATTTATTTCATTCATTACCCTCTCGTTATACATAGTCTGCTAATAATAATGTCACATTATTGTATCTTTATGTGTCAGCTACCAAGTAGATAAAATCAGATCAATATAATAAAGTTTTGAGGGTTCAAATGCGTGAAATTATTAATTGGGGGTATATTTATGGAGATTTTTTTAAAATATTATGTTCCCCCAAATAGTACAGAAAATGATGATGTAATTAAATGTTTGAGAAGCAGTGGTAGATAGACCTAAATTCCTCCTGAATTTACTGTTCATCATGGATTGGCACACTTCTGTTCGGCTCTTTCTCGAACCCCATATATAGCGAAAGCTTTAATGAGTGTCACTCTCATGGGGTAAAATTCACAAATAGCCCTTTTGACATCTTCAATCTTCAATCTTCAATCGACAAATAGTCGTGGTTATTGTTGGGCTCGTTCAACCCAAAAGCGCTCTTACATGATATGATATTGTTCGTTTTGGACTAATCGCATAATTTTTTTCAAAAGGCCACACCATTAAGAGATTCTACACTTTATATGTAGCTTCTCAATCATTTCAACTATCAACGTGAGACCTTTTATTTGCACACTCAACAATTATAAAGTTTTAAAATTTACAAGTAAAGCGTTAGGACATTTAAAACTTTATTAGAGTAGAGAGCTTACTCTTTTTTTTAAAATTAAAATTGCAAGTTTTGGTTCATATTATTTTTGCATGAGCTATGACGTCATTCATTTTTAAAGATATGACCAGAAAGTACCTAGTAGAAGCTATTTCTACCACTCTCGTGTCCTTGTTGGGTTGTATATAGAAAATCTTTTCAATAACATAGAGTGCATTGTAAAAAAAAGTTTTTATTTATTTATTTATTTAAAAATATTACAACAAAAACATAAGGATTGCATTCGTTATAGGACTTAATATAGTAACTTACATCATGAGCTGACAACAATTATGCACTACATACGTTCCCATTTCCAAAAACATCTCTTTCTTTCAAGTTTCAAAAGAATTAACGACATGTCAAGCCCCGAAAAGAATCTCCGTTTTGCATCTTAATCAAAATCCAAAAAGAATATCTTAAGTTACCACTAATTCTTTTTCACATTTTAATATATTAAACATACCTTTAAGTTTAAAATCATAAGATTCATAAGCATACTTTACTTTGTTAAACTTCATATCAAATCATAATCAGATTTTTTTTTTAAAGAGGGATTACGTCATACTGTGACGTGTAGTGATTTCATTGGATTTTGCAAGCAACGTATTTACAAGTTAGCACTTGGCCTAGTGATAATTGTTTGATTCTTCTTTTTTTTCGAGGAAGAGTTGAAATAGAATCAACTTGAATTCGGGATCGCCCTTGTCCCTCTTCTCTTTTCTCTTCTTTTAGAAGCTATATGTGATTAGAACTTCTTTTGCTTTGAACGACTTCAGTCCTCTTTCATTTCTTATCACGACTAGTCTCTTTGTAGTAGTAATAGCGGTGAGTTAATATATACTCTAAGGTTGAAAATATCATAAAAAATCTTAAAAATAGAGTCTCCCTCTTTGACTAATACTACCTCCGATGAAAGGAATGAAGACAATTAATTCACCGTATAATTTTTTTAATTTATCATGATTAGTGGCAAAATCTAGGGTTGTTAAATTAGTCCATAACAATGTCATTCTAACTCCAATAAATTCAGTGTAATCTTATAAATGGGTCTGAAAACGATACGATGCATGCAACATAATTCCTACTTTTACGAAGTAGAGATATTATTTTCGATTGATTCTTGATAACGCTTCATTTTATTTGAACTTGAAATCGACAATGTGAACGAGCTCACACTAGCGAAGTTAGAAATACCATTTGTATATTTACAATTCTTCCAAAACAATATCTTATTCTGTAGTTGGTATTCCTTAAAAATATCTGCAGATTGACTTAGATATGCACCATTATTGGGCATGGGCGTCCCTTCTTGGTTCCTTACACTACCGTTGGTGTAGCAAGATGCAACTTCTCAATTTAATTTTGATGAATTCGATTATTTTTTTATTTTTTTTTTTGTAATTTTACACCAATCATTCAAATTTAATATTCATTAAATTTCAATATATATACATATTCGATAAATAATATTGATTTCAGATGAATTTATTGCGAAAAAGTTGCACCCAATTAGTGCAACCTATTGCACAAGATGTGTGTATGACAAAATAAGCAATTAAAACTATAATTCGTCTAGCTCATTTAAATTTGAGCGAGTTAATGGCTCATTCAGTTATTAAATTAGTTCATTTTGACCTGCCCAATTTAACACATTTAAAAATTGAGCTAAATATATAATTTAAATTGACCCATAAAAAGCCTATTTAAAACATATTTTAGAAAGTATATTTATTTTATTTTATAAGTTAGATTAAGGAATATTAAAGGGAAAATATTATTCGATATTTAAATAACTTGTAAGAATATAAATAATCAAATGAAAACTTTGTAAGAGTTGAGCAAAAAGTTTGCAGGACATGTGTCACTTTCTTGCGTCGGGAGAAAGGGGGATCAAAGAAGTATGAGATTGATACGTAAATGATCAAATCAAATCATAGATATAACGAATCTTAAAAGTCAAAAGGAAAAGAGCATCGACAACCTAGAAATCACAAAGTCCACACCCGTTCAGAACCTCGAAGTACTTCGCTCACCCTCGAAGAGCAAAGGGATCATTCAAGGCAGACTAAAGGCATAGGGTAAAGAAGCTTAGAAGGGTGAATGAGGGAGTTTTTTTTTTTTTTATATTTGCATTGAAGTTCGACTATATCCGGATTGCACGTTGCAGGGCCAACTCTGGAGACTGGAGGCAACGCTCCTAACAATTTTTTTTTCATACTCACCGGTTAAAGTGGAGGGACCTCAATCATCTCACCATAACCCATGTTGGTGAATGAGGGAGTTATGATCATTGATCGAACCAAAATCATAGCTCAAGTAAAAGCTTAAGCGCGCTTTTTATAACTCATCTTATTTGACCTGTCAGAAATTTGTTCAACTCAACCCGCTCATTTGTCATTAGTGGCTTTTGCACCATATCTCTATGTCCTATTAGATAGACAACCAAAAAAAGTTGGAAGGGGGTCAAACGCGTGAAATCATTAAATTATTGGGGCCATAGTGAAGAAATAAAAATCTAGTGTGCTCCCTAGAAGAGTACAGAAAATGATGTGGTTTTAAGTTTGAGAAGCAGTGGAAAATGGGCCTTTAATTCATGCGTTAAATGGGCCCACAACGTGGTTATGATTGTCATCATCTCATTGGTTAGATTGTCAAAACATTGGTTCTTTTTATTGGGCCCATAGTCCCATAATGTGTTTTTACTTTTTTGGGATTTTTACACAAATAACCCGTCAGATTCAGTGTGTACTTTTTCTTTTAGCGGCATATATAAGTTATATATTGATTATACATAGATGGGAGGGAATGAAGGAGGCAGATAAGGGTAAATGGTTAGTAGGTAGCAGTGCGATTTCTATAGTTGTCTTGCTGTTTGTTCATATTGGTTCATATTAAACTTCGATTAAAGTTTAATAAAATAATAGTTAAACATTATATTTATAAAACATTAGAGAAATCATCTCAATTCATTTGGTGATTAACAATTTATTTGTTTGACGGAACACATTCTAAAAGCTAGTTGTGGTTGCTTGTTGCGTGGTAGTTGGTCTTTATGGTTGTGGCGTGGTGGTTGGAGGTCGTATGCACTGCGATTGCTATTATTATCCACCTCCCACCACCACCATCAGTACTTCTTCACTATCAAATAATATTCTCACTTACTCTTCAGCATGACTCGAAGTGTTTCCAGTACCCATGTTAGCAAATCTAAGAAACATGGTCTAAACAAAATAATGGATAGGAAAATAAAGTACTCAATAATGCAAATAAGAAATAATATTTTTGTGCATGCTTGTCCCTCTTAACATAAAATGCTCAACATGCATATCCTTCAGGAAATTACATGGAGTGTCTTCAAAAGTGAGTGGTATTCAATTTATGCCCCTCATAAGAAAAGTCTTTAAAAAATACCCTTCCTTCCTTTTTATGTATAGAACATATACATTTTTGCCCCTCTACACCATAACTCTCCATGTTCATTTGTCTCTCAACTTTTAATTTTAATTTTTCTTTTTTCTTTTATCTTTTTAATTTTTTTTCTTTTTTCTTTTTTTTTCTTTTTTCTCAATTTTTTTTAATTCTCGTTTTCTTTTTTCTCAACCTTTTTTTTCTTTTTTTTTTTTTTTTTTTTTTTTTTTTTTTTTTTTTTTTTTTTTTTTTTTTTTTTTTTTTTTTTTTTTTTTTTTTTTTTTCTCTTCCTTTTTTTTCTTTTTTTCTCTTTTCTTTTTTTTTGTTCTTTTTTTTTCTCAACCTTTATTTTTTTTATTCTTTTTTTTTCCTCTTTTTTCTTTTTTTTCTCAACTTTTTTTTTCTCTTTTTTCTTTTTTTTCTCAATTTTTATTTTTATCTTTATTTTTTCCTTTTCTCTTTTATTCTTCTCTTTTTTTCTTTTTTCTTAACCTCTATTATTTTTTGCTAATGAACAAAAAAAGTTGGATAATCCACAAAGAAGATCTTCTTTCTTTGAAATCGAAGTAAACTTAAGAGCGTGCTTTGTTGTTTGGAAGTCCTTTGGAACAAGTCTTGCCTCTAAGACAAATGTTATAGAACATCTCATAAATCAAGACACAATGAGGTAGTGTCAAGCCTTGCTCGTGGGCCATAACTTGTTGTTTGAAAAATTCTTGAGCTAAGTCTTACCTCTAAAGCAAGAGTTATAGAGCATCTCATAAATTAAAACACAATGAAGTAGTGTTAACTCTTGCCCATGGGGCATAACTTATTTTTTGGGAGGCCCTTGGGCTAAGTCTTTCCTCTAAGGCAAACGTTATAGAGTATCTCATGATCAAGACATAATGTGCTAGTGTCAACTCTTGCCAATGAGGCGTAACTTGTTGTTTGAAAGTCTTTGAGCTAAGTTATGCCTCTAAGGCAAGAGTTATAGAGCATCACATAAATCAAGACACAATGTGGTAGTGTCAACTCTTGCCCATGGGGCATAATTTGTTATTTGGAAGTCCTTGGGTTAAGTCTTGCCTCTTAGGCAAGCATTGTAGAGCATCCCATAAATCAAGCACAATATGATAGTGTCAACTCTTGCCCATGGGGCGTAACTTGTTGTTTGAAAGTCTTTGGGCTAAGTCTTGTCTCTAAGGCAAGAGTTACAGAATGTCTCATAAATCAAGACACAATAAGGTAGTATCAAGTCTTGCTCGTGGGGCATAACTTGTTGTTTGAAAATCTTTGAGCTAAGTCTTGCCTCTAAGGCAAGAGTTATAGAGTATCTCATAAATTTAGACATAATGAAGTAGTGTGAACTCTTGCCCATGGAGCGTAACTTGTATTTTTTTGAGAGGTCCTTGGGCTAAGTCTTGCCTCTGAGGCAAGTGTTATAAAACATCTCATAAATCAAGACACAATATACTAGTGTCAAGTCTTGCTCATGGGCGTAATTTGTTGTTTGGAAGTCTTTGGCCTAAGTCTTGCCTCTAAAGCAAGAATTATTGAACATCTCATAAAACAAATAAAGGTCAAAAAAATTGATTAAAAAAAAGAGAAAAGAAAAATTTAAAACCAAAGAAAAACTAAAAAAATAGAAGTTGAGAGAAAAAAATAAATATTGAGAAAAAAAGAAAAAAACGAAAAAAAAAAAAAAAAAAAAAAAAAAAAAAAAAAAAAAAAAAAAAAAAAAAAAAAAAAAAAAAAAAAAAAAAAAAAAAAAAAAAAAAAAAAAAAAAAAAAAAAAAAAAAAAAAAAAAAGGAGAAAAAAATAGAATTGAGAGGAGAAAAAAAAAGATTGAGAAAAAAGAAAAAAACGTAGAAGAAAGAATAAAACAAAAAATAAAAGAAAAATAAAGGTCGAGAAAAAAAGAAAAAAGAAAAAGTAGAAATAAAAAAAAGAAAAGAAAAAAGAGAAAAAGAAATATATATAAAAGTTGAGAGATAAATGAGCATTGATAGTTATTTAAAAATATTTAAGGTGTAGAGGGGTAAAAAGGTAATTGCTCTATACATGAAAAACAAGGAAGACTATTTTTGTAAGACCATTTTTATGGGGGGCAAAAATACAAAGCCACTCCCTTTAAAGGGCATTTGTCTAGTTGTCCCCATATCCTTCATTGATAGCTATTAACATGGATAAGGCCCAATAAGAAGTACATGCCCAGTAAGAAGCCCATTTCTAAGACTGGATCCAATTTCTTTCACCTTCCAACATTAGACTCGTACTATTATATCAACAAATTCTAATCTAGGAGAACTAAAAGACTGACCCATTCAGTGACTTTCGCGATCGTCCTCACTAAATCAACTTGAATCTGAAAGGGTTTGGGTTATGAAAATGAAATCAAGTTGAGCCCAAAAGGAAAAAAATTTAATGAGTCAAGCACAAATCGACTTTTGCCCCATATATTTTTAATTTTTTTGTTCAAGTATTCCCTAAACCTATAGAATAGAACCTTTTTTTTTTCTTCAAATTATAAGATTTCGACGAAGAAGATTCAATTGAATCCCTCATAACTATGTAGCTTTGCCATCAAGTCTTAAGTTGAAGATATATAATATAATAGAGTTGTATTTTAAAGACCTATGTTGAAAAAATTGTTTGAAATATAATCACGAAAGATTCTTTTTTAGGCCGAGGCATGTTGTTGATGAACACTATCCTTAAGGATATTTCACTCGATATATGTGTTGAATACACATCATGTATATCTCTCGCGTAGGGAGTGGGGGAGCAAATCCACCTCTTTTGACTTCTGACTTATTTTTCACGTGCGCGAGCCCACTCTCTTTTTCTAGCTGATAACTCCTTTTGTAACACCCTTCATTTTTCTAACAACATAAAACATTAGAAAGGAATAAATGACATTCTAAAGGCTTTTACATAAACATTGCTAAAACACTTTGATTGAATTTGTCAACAACAGAATGAAGTAAAACACTTACAGAAACATAAATCAATAATACACTTGAATCTTTTTTTGCCTATTTGTATGAAAAAAAGGAAATTAAGAGCTCATTTTAAACTCAAAATCTCCTTTTTTAACTACTTAAACTAAAAACATAGGCAATTTTATCCACACAAATATAAAACTAAAGTTAAATCCCCATTTTCCATGACATAGCAAAGTTTTTCCCAATTGGTAATTCTAGTCCTTTAATATCTAGCATCATACTCTTCTTGTGACCTCCATCTTCCAATTTGTCTATAAACTTGTGCTCTTCACTTGCAAATTGCACCTTTGAAGTATCTTCAAGTTGAGTTCCATCCAACATTATCTCAAATGCACCTCCAATGCCATTCAATCCTAACACGGTAACTTTTTCGATGTACCAACCTTTATCCAACGCGTATTTACTTTCTTGAACTTCAGACCAAATCTTCACTGTTCCATTGCTTGTTGTCGCGTAGAAATCCATGTATGTTGACTTCCCATTTCCTAGTTTCATCTCAGGAAGCTCATCCTCGTCGAGGTAGAGGTTTCCTTTAGCTTCCCCTTCTGATACCCCTAGTGGGAAGGCCACGACGATGGTGAAAGGTGTCATTCTTGCTTGCTTTGTTAGCATCCCACCGCTTTGCATTGGTATTATGGCGTTTTGGTACAAATGCACGTTGACTACGTTCAATGGTGCATCAAGTGAGTGGTAGTGTGGTTCTTTCGTGACAATGGCCTGTGTCATGTCGAATAAACTGTACCAAGTGCCCGGTGGAAAGAGAGCACTGACCTTAGTTTTAGCCTTTTCTAGCACCGGAGAGACCATGACACTGCTTCCTACCAAGAATTGAGTGCTCAACTCGTAAAGCTCTGGAATGTTCGGGAAAGTAAAGAATAGTGGCCTTACAATTGGTGCCCCGGTTTTGTGTGCTTCGTAGTTCAACGTGTAGAAGTACGGTAGCAATTTGTATCTCATTCCTAAAGCATTACGCGCAGATTTAGCCACACTTTTCCATTGGTAAAGCTCTTGTCTTGGTGAGTAGTAGTTCGCGTGATCCCTTGAGAAGGGATAGAAAGCGCCTACTTCAATCCAACGGTTGCAGAGCTCCTCTAGCTCCTCTTTACGCGCAGGATAAAATCCACAGATGTCTGATCCAACCATTGGAACACCAAACATACCAAAGTTCAAGACTGTAGAGATTGAATACTTCAAATCCTCCCAAGTTCCTTTGTTATCCCCTGTCCAATGTGCAGCATAATGTCCCGAACCAACAAACGTAGCACGTGACAATATGAACGGACGTTTGCCCTCTAACGCTTGAAGACCCTTGTGAGTTGCAATGGTCTCAGAGAAACCATAAAGACTATGAGCATCATATTCCCTAACTCCATTATAATGAGTTGCACTCGTGGCAATCGTTTTGTACCCGATTGGAGCTTGTATTCCAGAAGCATTTATCTTGTAAGGCGGATCATCCCACTTTGTTTTCGTTACATTCTTGCAATCCAAGCAACATATCCAACCAGGACCAGTGCCATTAGGACATATCCTGCCTTCCGGGATCGTGCACAAACCAGTGCAAAAATTCGAAACTTCATTCATATCAATCCAAAGTCCATCAATAGGAGCAAGTTCATGGAACCGACGAATCTCCTCACCCCACCACTCAACTGTTTTCGGGTTGAGGAAGTCAGGGAAGTGAACGGCACCAGGCCAGACTTGTGCTAAAAACGGCTTTCCCTCGTATTTTATGAACACATCATTGGCTATACCTCTTTGGTAAGTACCATAACTTTTGTTAACTCCAATTCCAGGATCATTGATGACAATATAATGCATTCCTTCAGCATGAATTTTCTCCAAGAAAGCTCTCAACTTTGGGCCAGGGTAGTTGACAGGGTTGAGGGTGAAATCTTTTTTCCCATCCATATGGTCATCATCATTCCATATAACATCAAGTGGGATTTTTGCTTTCTTGTAATTGGCAACAACATCTTCAATTACAGATAAATTGTGGTAACCCCATCTGCATTGATGGAAACCTGTGACAATCACAAAGTACAAGAGGAAAACATTGAATTAGGCAAATGAATCTTGAATATTCAAACATCATAGTAATTTACATTCCAGTTTTAGAAGTTGTTTGCTGTGTTGTTCAGACTCTGCAAAAATGTTGTCCCACCCGTGTCAAATCTTCCAAAAATGCACTAGTTTTGGAGGATCAGACATGCACTCGTCAACATTTTTGAAGTCGAGTAACATATGTTATTTGTTATGTTCTGAAAGTTAAATTTATCTCACAGCTGAAAATATGTTAAAAACTGAACCGTTCTCTCTTTTGATGTCTGTTTAACAGTCAACATATAAATGTATCCCTTATTCAACCATGAGATGGAAACCACAAACTTTGACTTTGGATAAGCTGGTGTCCGTACCAGCTTAAGACACTTTGAGGTCCACGCTCCAGATGTTCAGTCCTGGACGTGCATGAATTGAGTCCCACGTTGGCTGGGACTTGGATAATTTGTCTCCTTATCACCTCTTGAGCTCACTTTTGAGGCCGAGTAGGTCCAAGGTCTAATTTCTTAGGGTTAATTACAAGAATAGCCTAGGAGGTGAGTGATTTTGAACTTTTGACTCAGCTTACTCGATGAGCAAAACATCAAATTTAATAAGTTTTGACTTTTGACCTTGAAGGTTTGTCCATAGGGCAAACGAAAGTCTAATATTCAAAATCTCCCATTCCCAAAGTCGTTGGACGTAATTTCTTGAATTTCTTACCATATCTGCTACCTTCTACCATCACATACTTTCTTATAGTTAATGTTTATATTCTATTGGCCTATTACAACTAATAGTTTTGTACCATAATATACGTTTTATTGTCACATCTGCTGATGTACCTCATAGTTGGGTTGTACCTTCCTTAGGTGTCAAATATAATGTTGTACCTGGTTATTTGAATCAGACCTCTATTTCGGTACAACGAGAAGTAGTTTACTATGGTCAATTTTCATGACAAAGAACACTTAGAAACTAAAGTTTGGCCATGATATCTAAAAACCAAGAACACAAGTCCAACAGCAACACAACATATTAGGTCATATGTCCAAAGGACACTTGATAGTAAATCAATGTTAAAGTTAAATATGCATTATCGAGTTTCAATTTGTTTAGTACAACTGCCAACTGTAATGCTACTCTTAAGGTTTACATCAAATTGGGACCTTAATATTAAAAATGTTATTAATAATAAAGTTTAGAAATTGTGATTAAAATTTGATGTGATTGCTCAAATTTACAACTAACTATGTAGGGAAGGTAACACCTACTATGTCTACAACATCAAGCAAAGATCTTTATTGTAGGACAGTTGTTCTTTTTCTGCCAGGACCAGCTAATGGAGGACATTGTTAGTTATGAGTAAAAACAAAAGGATATATTCCCTCCGTTCCAATTTGTTTGTCCGGCTTCGACTTAACACGAAATTTAAGAAAGTATAAAAGACGTTCTAGTCTTGTGGTCTTAGACTAAAGATACGTAAAATGTACCAAAATGCCTAATCTTGTGGTCTTAAAGATATCATGTAGAAATTGAAATTAAAGAATTACCAAAAAAACAAAGAAACATTCTTTTTTTTTTAAAAACGGACTAAAAAGAAAAGTAACACAATCAAATTGAAAAAGAGGGAGTAACTCACATCCATAGATCGCATTAGAAAAATATTTATATAGTCAAGTTACTTATAAAATAATTATGAGTAAATCTCTAAGAAAACTTTAATTGATTAGGGCAGTCCAGGGCACAAAGTATTTCACATTCACACGTGATCTAATTGTTGTGTTATTCAAATGTTAGATAATAGTCAAAAGTTCAAGACCGTCCACCTCTAAAACCATCATTGTAAATTAATAGTTCTATTTTTCTTCTTGCAGACAAATAATAAAGACAGAAATTAAAAAGTGGCCTCAAGAAAGGCCCCCTAAAATAATATAAACACTATAAATGTTTAGCTTCTATGTATGCTTTTTCTGTGGGCCTCTTAAGATTTTTATTTTTTTGTGAGAAAAATAGAGCATTAGAGAATCAAAGATATTTTTTTATATAGTCAAAAAGTATTTTCAACTTTTGCCAGAGATACAAAGGAACTAAAAGGAAACTAGCATTGATGACAAAAAGAGACCAACATATAATTGGACCAGTGGACCAACTTATGAATATCAATTCACTCATACTATTACAAAATAATTCATCAAACATTTTTTTTTTCACCCGAGATGTTCGATACCGGACTAAATTCGGATTCGTGCTGAGCAGTCTCATATTGAGACTTGAGAATAAAATGCTTCCTAATAAAGACGACTCTGTACCCAAAAAAACTCGAACGCAAGGCCTATACTTAAGGATAAAGAAGTAATTTACTCCACCACCACAACCTTTATCGGCAATTCATCAAACATTTTGATGAATATATATACCTAACACTTGACTTATTAGTATATGACCTTGGACAAAAAAAATTTTATTAATAATTTAAGATAAGATACTTATGGGTAAAAAGATTAAGAAAAAAATTATATCTAATGACACGTGTAATGATGTTTAACCAAAAATAAAAAGGTCATAAAAAGTTAAAATAGTCCACATCAAACAAGATTTTTTTCATCTACTCAATCATTGCAAAATTGCAATCCTTTTCAAGAGTGATTATTATTAAAATAATCATGTTGCTTTCTTTTCCATGAAATTCCTTGAGTTGTTATTAATTGGTATCCTAGGTTTCAATATAAAAAAAAAGTTAAAAATAAAAAAAGAGAAATAAAATCAATTATCATCCTACTAGTAAAAGAGTCACGTTAAAAAGTAGTATTAAAATGGTACAAACCCAGAGTGGTAAAGTTATTCAATAGGAATTTGAATATAATCGAGTTAAATTTAAGGGGCCACTTATGACTTATTTTATTTTTAATAACAAAGGTATCGAAACCATGAACGACTAGAGATAGGGATTTACTATTGAAAGAGCCAAAAATAAATGAATGCATAATACACGTTTATTAGGCACATAGTAATGTTTGATCAGCTTGCACACACTTCGATTAATTTTATCGAGTACCGAATACTTTCCACCATCACAAATATCGAGAATTATTTCCTAAATACCACGGCCCACCGACCCGGCTCTTTTGAAGTCCATCACCCAAATTCCGACCCAGACCTACTAGCCCGGCTACAAATGCTAAACGGGTCATTGGCGGGACCGAACAACCTTATACCTACCCCTAACCCGACATCGGACCAGCCCCTTTATTTGAGCCTGAATCAGCCCGGACCCGATACCCTAAAATTTGTTTTCATGGGCCGGGTTGATCCGGACCCGCCCACTTGACAGGTTTACTAAATACATTGGTAAGCAATTATTCATATGGTCCACATGGTAACAATTGCTATCCTAATTTTGTCCCTTATACAAATTTCACGGGATTCTAACTTACTAGCTCAAATATAAACAAAAAACATAAAAGGTGGATTTATTCAAGAATCCCCACATGTCTATTTGTTTTTATAACCCAAAAAAAGTTAAAGGTTTCAATTAATGGTTAATCAAGAACTAGTGTCTCACTAAGCCACTTTAAAACAAGCTAATCACCTTTAGTACTAAAGTTTTGAAGTTAATCACCTTTTGGGATAATTGGACTAAATGCAACATTTGGAACTCGGAGATAATGAGCTCGTCTCTCAACCTTTCTCGACTTAAATATCGAACTTAGTTTGAATGAGACAAGTCCAACATGTGAGTTGTGACCTAAGCCACAAGTCCCTCAATCTTTACGATTTAAACTAAGCCCCGGGAACTAAGACAAGGTAAAAAATTTAACTACTCTTTTTTATACTTCAACTTTAAATGCACCATTTTTTCAACTTCAACAAGTATATACTCGAGCCCCTACCAATTAAGTTGAAACCACACCAACCAAAAACTAAATATAAAAAAAAATAACACAATTAATCTGCACGATGCAACGCTCTCGAGCCTGTGACCTAAGTCACAAGTCCCTCAATCTTTACCTCTTAAACTAAGCTCCGAGAACTAACACAACGTCAATTTTTAACCATTTTTTTTGGTTTTTCATCTGGGGTTCGCTACCCGCATTGGATCCGGACTGATCCAAATTCGCGTCGGGTACGGCCCATTCAAGGGTAGCGCTCCCTGCCAAGGATTTTTCCATATCCAAAACTCTCTCCGAGACCTCTGATTATGGGAGTAACAATCTCATCCACTGCACCACATCCTTCGATAGTAACCACTCTTTTTTCTACTTCCAACTTAAATGCTCTTTCTTTTCAACTTAAACAACTATAAATTCAAGCCCCTACCAATACATACTAATTTTGTTGAAACCACACCAACCAAAAACTAAATATCAAAAAAGTAACACAATAAATGCAATTGAATTCAAAAATTTAAAAGATGAGAAAGAGAGTTTTAAAGAAACATACCAAAGGACCAATAAGGCATAGGAGCAGGCCTGCCTATGAATTCAGTATATTGATCAACAACAGCAAGAGGTGTGGGCCCAGAGAAGAAGTAAAAGTCCAAAACACCCCCAATCACTTTGTATGTCAATGAATCCCCTCTGTAAAACACATCCATCCCATTACTATTCATCAACAAAACTGCATGTGCATAAGCTTCACCCTTCACATTCCTCAAATCCATATACATTGGATGTGAACCATACAAATCCATGTTCAAATTGATTGCTGATTGATCTGTTGTGTACAAAGTGTAAGGGTCATTTGGGTAAATTTTAATCCCATGGGGTTGTGTATTTTCACCTAGACCATATAATGAAGCATCTTTAGGCAATTTTGTTGATATTTCAAGATATTGGTCTTTAAATACCAAACTGCTATAAGGGTCAGAATCATCACAACTTGAGTTGAAAAGTGTTTGGCCATTTGATTTTCTTTTAACAGAAAAACTAAAAGGGTCAGTTGTGTAACTGAACATTAACTCATTTCCTGAGTATTCTGAGGACAGAAGTGGAAATTGGCCTTTTCTTGATTTGCCAATTGTTTGTTTAAGTGATGGGGGTGATTCTCTTGGTAATAAATTGTATGGAACTTCCCATCTTTGCTTATCTGCATCTGTTATGTGAATCCTCAAACGATTATCTGTCTCATGCCTGGAAGAAAAATAACAGAATTAGCATAAAGATTCAATTACTACGACAAAAGGGGTTGCTCAGATGGTAAACACCCTCCACTTTCGATTCTAAAGTTGAGTATTTGAGTCACTAAGGGAGCAAAAGGGTGGGAGCTCCTAGGGAGAGGTAAGAAAAAATAGATACAATTTTTATCAAGAATTAGCACATAAAAATTCAGTTTTTATGACGAGGAATTGCTCAGATGATAAGCATGTTCACCTCCAATCCTAAGATTGTGAGCTCGAGTCACTAACGGACCAAAAAGGTGAGAGTTTCTAGAGAGGAGTCAAAGAAAATTCAACTTTTATCAAGAATTAGCACATAAAGATACAACTTTTATCAAGAAAATGCAAGTCCAAGACATGGGGTTCTCTTTTTTCTTCTTTGTTTGTGTACTTACTTGACATAGAACATCAAGTGAGTAATATCAGGGCACATAAAGATTCAATTTTTATCAAGAATTAGCACATAAAGAACCATTTTTTAAAATCAAAAGTTAGCTGTATAATATGAAGAATGCAAGTCCAAGACATGGTCCTTTTTTCCTTTTCCTTTTTTTGTGTACTTACTTGACAGAGCTGCAAGTGAGCAATATCAGGGCACACAAAGATTCCATTTTTATCAAGAATTAGCACATAAAAATTCAATTTTTTATCAAGAAAATGCAAGTCCAAGACATGGGAACTTTTTTTTTTTTTTTTGTACATGACATAGAGCTGGAAGTTAGCAATATCAAGGCACATAAAAGAAACAATTTTTATCAAGAAAATGCTAGTCCAAGACATAGTGTTCCTTTTCTTATTCATTTTTTTTGTACTTACTTGACATAGAGCTGCAAGTTAGCAATATCAGGGCACATAAAGAGACCATTTTAATCTAGAATTAACACATAAAGATTCAACTTTTATCAAGAATTAGCTCAAAAATTCAAGTTTTATCAAGAACTAGCTCATAAAGATTCAACTTTTATCAAGAAAAATGCAAGTTCAAGACATGGGGTTCTTTTTTCTAATTGTGTGTACTTACTTGACATAGAGCTGCAAGTGAGCAATATCAGGGCACATAAAGAGTCCATTTTTTTATCAAGAATTAGCACACAAAGATTCATGTTTTGTCAAGAAAATGCAAGTGAGCAATATCAGGGCACATAAAGATTCCATTTTTATCAAGAATTAGCACATAAAGATTCAATATTTATCAAGAATTAGCACACAAATTCAATCTTATCAAGAATTAGCACATAAAGATTCCATTTTTGTCAAGAATTAGCTCATAAAGATTCAACTTTTATCAAAAAAATGCAAGTTCAAGACATGGGGTTTCTTTTTTTGTGTGTGTACTTACTTGACATAGAGCTGCAAATGAGGAATATCAGGGCCATAAATGTTGTTTTTCTTCTTGACTTTAAGGTAACCTATGAGGCCACCATCTGGTGACTCTTCAATGGCTATCAAACTATAGCCATTGCCAATCTTGGTTGGAGCTGTGTGGACCAAATTTACACAACCTATTATGCATATTGTCAAGACTGATAACAACAAGTGCAATAATGGGGAAGAAGAGGAAAATCTCATGGTGTTTTGCTATATTTTGGTTTAGCTATGGGGAAAAAGAATGTGAAGAAGAATGTGGAGCCTCACAATGTGGGCACTTGGCAAGCGTTAACTGTTGGGGGATTTTGTGGATTTATAACAGTAGGTGGTGGTCATGTAACAGTAGGTGGTGCACAGACGCCACCACCTACGAAAGTGAGTTAAGAATTATGAGATCTTAAATTTAGATTATCGTATAAATAAAAATATTAGGAGGTGATATGTTCCTATATATTTAAGTTTTGATGGATAAAATTACTCGATATTTATGTCGATGAAAATAGTAAGTACATAATAAAATTAGTTAAAGGCGCATGAATTGGTACGGATATCACTATAATCAAATTTCTCTATAACAATATTCTCTCCGTCTCAATTTATGTGAGTTAGTTTGACTTGACACGAAATTTAAAAAAGAGAAAAAAACTTTTTAAATACAAATTAAAACGGAAGGAGTAATATAATACATGCTTGTGTGGTTATAAATCATTTCATTAAGGATAAAATAGATATTTTAAAGTTAAATTATTACTAAATATAAAAATATATCATTCTTTTTTAGATTGACTAAAAGAAAAATGAGTCATATAAATTAAAATAGATATTATTTAGCTGTTATAATACCTTTTATCATTATAATTAAATTTAATTATAGAGAATGACCGTTATAAAGATAAAGTTTCATTGATATTATGAAAAGAAAGAAAAAGGAAGAAATTCATAGAATACATGTGATGTGAATGAAGAAAATAGATTTATCATCTCACAATTTTTCTCTTGTTAATTTGTGCCATGTGACTTTGTGATGTTTCTTTGGTCCCACTTTTTTCTGAAAATGTATATTAGTTTTCCCTTTTGGTTACACCTCCCATCCCATCACTGGCGTTAATTGCTGAGAAAACAGGAATAGCATTGTGTCTCTCATGCTACATGTTATCTGTCTGTCCATAAACAGTGTCATGGCACGGATAATTCCTTCGTCCTTAATTAGAGATATCGACTTAAATTCTATATGCAATGACATGATTATTGCAAGTAAATGCATGTCAAAATATAACTTCAAGTTTTAAAATCACAACTTTAAAAACTCAAAATTTCAAAATTTATGATCAAATAGAAATTTAATGAGATTTTTTTTGTCGAAAAAGCATATTGACTAATTATAATAAAAATATTTTTGCTAGTTATATATTAACTATTGAATCTCCTGGACATATAAAAAGAACATATTTTAGTGATAAAAGGGATTTAAAAAATTATTTATAGCCACGAATTCAAATTCTAGATATGACAATTTTAGTATTGTCTAATCCTTCATAGAATTTTTTGTTTCCATCATTGATTTAAAAAATTAGAAAATAGAAGTCTTGTAGAAGTGCTTTACCCTTTAGCAAAATCTTATACCAGGTGAATCTAAATTAATTGATTTCGTAAATTTAGAAAACCATTAAACAAACACACACAAAAAAAAAACTTTACCACCAAAATAACACTTTTTACACTCAAAAGGGGTAAAAGAGACAGAAAAGTATGTATGAACATTTTTCTCAAGTACCAATACTGAAAATGAATGGTCTTTCATGCTGTATAAAGCAAGAAATCTGTGAAGAAATGGGCAGTGGGCACAAATTTGTGTAAACATAGGGAGTTGTAAATCAATATCTTAATACAAAATCAGAGATCCATTATTTTAGATATAATTTTTTCACTATTATATGCTTTTTCATATATGATTTGATATATTTTATTTTAGCCGAGGATTCCTCCGGGGGCGAAGCAAGGTAGAGCCATTTCACTATTGTATTCTTTTTTATATATGATTTGATATGTTTTATTTTAGCCGAGGATCTCTCCAGGGGCGAAGCAAGGTAGAGCCAGCCAAGGGGATTTATTTGAATATTTTTCGACAAAAAATTACATTACTTATACTCCTTTCATTTCTAAATAAGTGATATTTTAGCATTTTCACTTTGTTTCTAAATAAGTGATGTTTTATATAATCACGAAAATATTAATGATATTATTTTAACTTTACTCTTCTTTAAATAAATTTTTTTTTACAAAATCAAGATAAGTTATATTCTTTTCAAAGTATTTATTAAGGACTAGTTAGTAAAAGTGCTATTTATTTTTTAGGAATGAGTATTTTTTTAAAAGGTGTGTCCAAGCTAAAAAAGAATCACTTATATTTTGGAACAGAGGAAGTATTATATGGTTAAAATTATTTTATGTACATATAATAGATGTTCAATCCCCTTTAGATTCTTTGTGTATTTATTTTTCATATTTTGAATTTCCTTAGTGAAAATTTTAGTTCCGTCACTATTATCTTGAGTCACTTTTAAAATTACACCGAATATCTTATTGTTATTGTTATTGTCGTAATACTGAATCAGAGATGAGGTTCAATCTATCTTTACGTTAAGTTGTTCTAGAAATTATTCCTCTGTCATAGTAAAAATAAAAAAATAAAAATTAGGCTTCCCTAGGAATGTTTTAATATTAAAAGGTGATTAACAGTAGATTAAACACAATCTTGCATTAATACAAATCATGTGTACAGGAACAGACAGTAGAATATAAAGTAAATAATGTGATCTACTTGATAATTTGTGCCACAACATAGATTAATCTAATCAGTCAAATATTCCTGCCAAATGTCTATTGAGCGGTGATTTAATTAGTAATACTATTTTTTTTATAATACTCTCTCCGTCTCATATTACTTATCCATATTATTGTATTATTAAAATATTTATCTCAAATACTTATCAATTTACGAAATCAAGATAAAATTAATCAATTTTTTTCATTTTTCTTTAAAATTAATTATTTTTAAAAGTATAAATATTATAAAGTTCTAAGAAAGTTTCTCCATTATTAATCTTGGTATAGATGGATAAGGCACATAATACTAATGAAAAGAGTTAAAAAGGTAAATTAATAAAATAACTTTTTTTATTTATGATTTTTTAAAGGAACGTGTAAAGGAAAAAATTGATAAAATAATATGGGACGAAGGGACTACATTCTTTGTTAAAATTCGAGCAATATATGTCAAATCGAATCCTTCGAAAATATTATCGCATCGCATCCATGTCAAAATTCTCTCGAAATGCACAAGTCTGAGGATTCCCACACATGCAAAGATATTTTTAAAAAATTTGAGCAATATAAATCAATATTCTTCTCTGTCTACGTAAGTCTTAATTTACTTATGTTTTGTAGGAAATAAAACATAAATAACATGTTATAACTGATTAAATTAGGCTAAAATAATAAAATGATGATGTCTCAATCTAAAACTAGTAATGAATCTTTATTATCAAATTACCAAAAATACAATTGTGGATGAAATTAAATTGATTGCAATATGAAAGGCGTTGATGAACTCGACGTCAACATCTACGTACTACGATTAACATATGCTATAAAAATATAAATTATATATCTATATGTACGTTTGCAAAACTAGTCGATGTATTATAAATCAAAGTACAAATAGGAAAAAAACACATAGATGTGGTCCTTAGCTGTTATATGGTGCTCGTGTCGAATTGTCGAAAATGATTATAATTTCTATCTCGATGATAATCGAAAAATTCTTGAGGGCCAATACAATACTACGAAACTCCGGCAATGGATGGGTCATCTGTCCACTTCTTTTTTTGATAATAATGACTAGTTTAAAAGAAATCAAATATTTCGTGACCAACATGTTTTTTTAGTAATTTATCACTAATTCATCATTAAATGAGATCGATGGCTATTTTTCTTTTATTTAGCGATAAAATCTGTCCATAGCTAATTTTAATTTTTTTTAATAATGACATGCTTAGAAACAAATTGTTCATCGCTAATTTCAGTATTTATTTTTGATAATGACGCGCTCAACTTACATATATTTTGGATTTAATTAATTTTTTTCAAAATAAATAAATATAGGAAAAGAGTTAATGAGCTTTAATTCTTCATAAATGTAATCACGTTGGCATTTAATTTCCAATATTTTCCTGGAAATATAATCAATCGAGCTGTATTTCCTTCTTGATTTTCCATTAAACAGATAAAATAATTAAATTATTAGATTCAATTGAGTGCTTAATACTAATCAATTTTTAGACTCTAATATACTCAAACATAAGCAAATCAAATGCTTGTAGATCGGTTTATTCCAACTCGACCCACTAGTATAATTAATAGGATTGAAGAGTCAAAATCATGACAAATAAAATAGTGAAATCTTTATTTTTAAACAAAATGGAATATTTAACACTATTTAAAATATGGTTAATAGTATTTTTGCCCCCTCAATTGTTACTACATTTCGATTTTATTTTTTATGATATTTGAGTAAGTATATTTTATTTTTAGTTACTTGAAATGTGCTTGTAACGACATTAGTTGAACTGTTTTAAAGTATTGTCCGCTTTGTGTCTAGGTCCGCACGAATTTGTCCCTTTTAACCCAAAAGACGTCTCAACAATTGATTGTATATAGATAAATTCATTCCTATATAGATAAATATAATAGATGAAAATCTAAGCAAGTAGCAAAGCACAATCCCTTACAAGTTGCTGGATCGGGCTTTCTCTATCTCTCATTTTGATATGAGATTCATCTAAGGTTTAATATGCATTCCTTCTTCATATATTTGTCCTCCGTTATGAGTGTTATATTTTTGTTCCTTTTACTCGTGAATATTCACAAATTTAAATCATTAGTCTCATCTTTTTCTTTTATAAATTTATAACAACACGTAGTTTCGTGCTTAAATGATTAATTTGTGCCACTTACGCAAAAAACAAAAGAAAAATAAATCATATCATTAAATTAAGGAAAATGACAGGTCTGAGAATTTCTTTTGTTTATGATTATTACAATTATTATTATAGACTTATAAGTTATAGCAGCAAATTTAGATTTTTTTTTTGTTTTTGCTCCTTTGTTTTCAAGTGAAACACGATTTTTTCCCATTATATATATATATGTTATAATAATGGTGGTCTTTTTTGAAAAAAATAATAATTAATAATGATTGTATTTTTTCTTTTGACTAGAAGGATACACCAAAGGGTAGCCCCCATTTCTTGGGATTTTTGGCCCCGATTTATGGCAACTGGTCTCATGAATTGATTGTATCAATATTAAAAAATAAAAATAAGTTACGAAATTCGTCTTTAATATGTTTTTAAACAACTCGTAGCTAATACCTTTTTTTTTTTTGATAATTTATCATTAAATAGAATTAACGATAAATTTTTATTTTTATTAATATAAGTTATCGGTTTGCTTGTTTTTTTTTCTTTGTAGTGATTAAGCTTAGTCTAAATTTATTATTTATTTATTTTGACTAAAACTCTCAACTTAATTAATGTAGTTATCTTGAAAGTTCAATTATACTCAGATGGAGCGGCGATTCGAAGTTTGCTGTCATGTCTAAAATATCTTATAAGATAATTAATTAGTTGCATAAACTATAAGTGATTCTTGCTATAATAATTAAATAATTAATAGCTTAATTATCAATAAACAGTAAATTGAGACGTGCAAGCGATTCTAAATTAAAAAGAAAGCATTTTCAGAAATTTCCTATTGAGTGGATTGTTTTTCCCACAATGTTCAGATATGTAAATTTTGTTTTTAATCTATCTATATTGTATATTTAATCTTCTTGATTTCTTTGCGTGTCTACGTCGTTATATCTTGACTCCTCTCAGTAAAAATCTTGGCTCAGTCATTTTCCGTCCGAATAGATAGTTCAATTTCTTTTCTTAAAACATGGTACTTGAGAATTTCATACAAAAGATCTAATATGACATTAATGGAAATATATGTAAATAATTAATGTATTAAACTAGACGAGCAGATAATAATTTTACGAAAAAATTAATTACAATTACCTATAAGATTAATTAACAAGTTAAACAACCTCTCTTCCTCCACAAAGAAGGATTAAGGTCTGCCTACATTTTATCCTTCTCAGATTTCACTTGTGGGGTGTCACCGAGCATTTTTTTTTAAACTCCGGGGGAAACCCGCAACTGCTATCCTTCAGGTGCGCACTTGATAAACTTGCTCTTGTGCAATAACTTTCAAACCACATAAAAGATATAAAGCACACTAGACAAGCATGGTGCGACGAGCTCTGACCGATTAAGAAGGCTGTTGATGAGAAAAACCGATCCCAAGGCTAGCTCCCTTATGAGAAACCACTCACCCAATCAATTCAGTCGACCTTTATTAATCTGAATATGTTGATATTGTTGTTGTTCTTGCTAGAACCTTTTAATGAAAATTGTATATCTAGTCACTAAATCATAAAGACCTTTCACTATCTGAGAGTTACACTGAAGTAGGGCAAACAATGGCATGTGTTCTAATTAAGGCTTTCATTATTTAATTTTTGACAACGATTTTGCCTTTCTTATATGTGGAAAATCTTCTAGTTAACCACACCCATGTGGTTCATATTTCTGTCACGACCCAAATTAGAGGCTCGTGATTGATATCTGACTAATTACCTAAGTCAAGTGAACCATGCATTGATTTTGATTAATCGAATATTCATAAAATTAAAAAGAACTATAATTTGAGTAATTTAAATCAAAGTCGGAAAATATTTCGTGCTTGGATAACGATCCAAATCAGCTTCATACAAATATTATATTTTTCGAGGAGGTTCTACTAGCTAGGCGAAGACACTCTTTAATGATATTTTAGTTGTAGTTAGTCATGACCAAGAACGATTGGTTTAGTTTGATGGGCTGAGAATTCCCGACAACTG
Source organism: Jaltomata sinuosa (assembly GCA_003996215.1). Lineage (NCBI taxonomy): Eukaryota > Viridiplantae > Streptophyta > Magnoliopsida > Solanales > Solanaceae > Jaltomata > Jaltomata sinuosa. The sequence goes on from QJPP01000008.1 coordinate 625,861, forward strand.
ATCAATTTATCTGTAAACTAATAGAGGCTCATGTTATCATGTCCGACCGATGGATTCACCAATTTTTGAATTTTTATCTTTCATTTTTCAATCTGTTGGTAAACCTTGAGAATAATTTTTTGGTTGTAAAAATCAAAAGAATTGATGATCTTAATTAAGTTGTATCTAAAATCAAGTGAATCAAAGGAAATGATGATCTTAATCCTATATTTTGAGATAAAAATTACATATTAATTGAGTGATCATATGAGAAATCAACTCTCCGTCGTACAAAAGTTAAGATTTGTCTTTCTCTAATATTTATTCATTAAAGAAGAGCAAAACCACATGCACCGATATACACAAAAGATTAATTAAGACTTCAATTATTATGGGATTTAGTGCCAAACTTGATGCAAAAACAAAACCAAGGACATTGTGTTTAATTTGGTTTGGTTTAATTTGGTTTGTCCTGACCGTTAGGATTTGCCCTGAATTTCTTACTTTACTGAATTATATCATAATTGTGTTGTACTTTAAAAATATTTTTTTTTTTTTATGGTAGAAAAGATTTCCTTGTAGGAAAATAATTCTTCCATAATTGGTTAACCGTTTCTTGGAGGAGAAGTTTGGACTTCTATAAATTGAAGATCCCTCTTCTCAAATCAAACACAATAGCATCCACAATTTAGTCATCAAAAGAGTGTTGTTTAGGAGGAGAATTTAGTTTTTATGCTTTTTAATATTAGTCTTTCATATGTAGGCCAATTGGCCAAATCATATCGAATAATATGCTTTTTATTATAGTTTTCTTTGTCATCTGATTTATCGCCTTCAAGGTTTGCAATTATAAGCTTCTGCATGATGCAATTATAAGCTTCTGCATGACACCCTCTCGATTTCGATCCCAACACTAACGGCTTAAACCTTATTTCGAGGCTTCCACCTTGATTAACATGAAAATTCATCGAGATGGATTCAAAATTTTAATTTGACGAGTTTAATATATTTTTAAGATTGATATTATCTAACTTACTATACTTTTAAATTATATATTTTGACTAACAATGGTTATGATAGAGTGGTAAGTACTCTTTCATCTTTAATCAGAAGTCTCGGGTTCTAGTTTTCCTGGGTACAAGTCGACTTTGTTAGGGACCTTTTACCCCCTCCCCCCAACATGAAACTTGTTTACGCAAATCCAAATTTAATCGGGCTCCAATGCAAATATCGAACACCATGTGAGAAATCAATAGATTCACTATTCTGCTCCAGAATATGATTAATCTAACATGAGCTATATAAGCCCCTAGTAATTTACTACATAGATTAAATTATCGAGTATTCTCAACCTATTAAGCAAAAATATGTAGAACTAAGTCTAAAGTTTCATTAAAGAGCGTCTCCACGTGATAAAAACTCTTTGTAAAATACAAGTTTTTCGTCATGATGAATCATAGCACTAAAGTCATAACACATTGCCACTAAAAATACAAGTTGTGGTGTATAACATCAACATCCCTGCATAAAATAAGGACCACTTTTGTTTCTACTAGGCTAATTTTCTTGAATATTTGAACTGTCTAAGAAGCAGAATTCTTGAAAGGCTCAATTCTGAAGAATATAATGTTGTAAGAAGTTGCACTAGATGACTAATAAAGGTGACTAGTGGCAATGGATATGCACTTATGCAGTATGACTCATACTATATATAGATTATATGACAAGATATTTTAAAACCTAAATATAGACAATTACTCCTTTGGGGGTATTTTGGACTACTCAGTTTATTTTAAAATAATAAATCATTGAACTAAAAAATGAAAGTGAATTCATTGGATGTTGAAACAAAGTCATGAACTTCAGTTTCCCACCTTGAATCATTAGGGGTGAAAAATTAATTCATAAAAAAATGATTTATTTAACTCGTTCAAGTTCGAGTCAGATATATATTTATTTACTCAAACTTATTTTAATCTGTTCAATTTAATTCATTTAAAAGTTGACCTAACCTAAATTAATCTATGAGGATCTATTCAAAATATTTTTAACTTTTTTATATATAGTCATAATAATAAAAAGAAATTTCATTAGTATTGTTTGATAATTAAAGAGATAATGCATAAGTACCACCCTAAATTATAGGTGAAATCCTAGTGACACACCTTAATTATACAGAGATTCTATTACTCCCCTAAACTATTTTAAAGTATAATATATACACCCTTTAGTGCTAAGGTGGCAGAAAGAGTGTGCTCACTCTCTTGAAAGCAAGTGAGAGGCGAAAACATAAAAGAAAATCTGATTATATTGGACACATGTCCTTTTTAATTGGATATTTTATAATTAGTTGGTACACATAATTATTACCATTAAAACTTATACATATTTAATTATTTTCCTTTTTTTCTTTGTAAAATTTATTTTCCTCCTCGCTTTTATTTTCTTTTTTTCTTTCATTAATTTCTTGTCTTTTCACTTTTTTACTTAATTTGAAAAAATATGTATATTTTTAAAAAAAATAATGACTTTTAAATAGTGACCTTTATTTTTGGCATTTTTTTAAAGTTCAATTTCCTTTACTTTTTTGATATTCGTTCAAAATTAACATATTTAATTACAAGGTATTTGAAATTAAATCCAAAGGAAAGACAAAGAAAATAAAAAGAATAAATAAAAGCAATAGAAAAAAAATGAAAGAAAGTAAAAAAGAAAACGTGTATTTGAGCAAAGTTTAAATACAAGGCAAAGAAAAATATAAAAAATATATTCTTTTAGAAAATTTTAACTACAGGAAAAATAAAAATAATTTTTTTTACGTGTATTGACTTATTTTAAATACAAGGCAAAGAAAATAAGAAGAAGTTTTTTAAAAAAAATAAAAAAAAATAATATTTAAAAACAAAAGAAAACCCATTTATACACGTGCCAGCGCGTGTATATCACCACAACTAATTTGATTGGGTTATGACTCCACGTCAGCATATAAGGTGCAAAGAAATACAGAAAAAAAAGTTTAGGGGGGTAATAGGACCCCTGTATAGTTAAGGTGTGTCGCTGGGATTTCACCTATAGTTTAAGGTGGTATTTATGCATTATCTCATAATTAAACAAGTTACAAGATGACAAATAAAGAAACCAAAATCTGGTAAGAGTTGACGGATTGGACTAGTGACTCATTGTTTAGCCCATCTCAACTTAAATAACCTTTGGGCGAGGTTATAATCCGTTCATTTATTAGTTCGACCCATTTTGATCCGTTCAAATTCAACTTATAGGTCAACGATGTAACATGAGACGACGACGACAACAAGAACAACAACAACAACATACCCAGTGAAATCCCACAAGTAGGTCTGGGGAGGGTAGAGTGTACGTAGACCTTATCATTATCTCGTGGAGGTAGAAAGACTGTTTTCGAAAGACCCTCAGCTTGTGGGATAACATGAGAAATGGTCCAAATATATCTCGATAAATTGGAGGACCATTATATTAAATGGTATGAATAATAAATTTGGTCCTAGCTTCTAGCTAGTCGTGACTGAAAAATGTGCCTTGCAAATTGAACATTAGGGTAGTTGGACTATCTTTAGAGTAAGATGCCCTACACTTCCCCGTGAGAAGAACGTTTGATGAAATTATTTTTCAAGTTTTACCAATCCTTCATTGTATTCGTGTTAAAATTTAGGTTAGGAATTAAAGTTTTATTCAGTATTTGAACTTAGTATCATACCATTTTTAGTCTCACATCGGTTGTGAATGAGTTATTTGGTCTTCTTATGTAGCCTTGGGCATCCCTTACCTCATTAATTAGCTTATGATATTGAGTTATACACGAGATCTATTTTCTTATTATGATATGATATCAGAGAAAGACTCATCTCAATTCTTGGTTTACTCGATGTTGTGCCTCAATTATAGTATTCATGCTCGCTTCAGATATCCAATCTTAAGTGTGCGGGAGTCTTACGTCAATTGTGAGTGGATTATTCGATCTTGAAAAATTCTCATCTCGTGAGCTCGTTTGGATTTGAATTATATCCAAAATTCATTTTCTTATCGACCATGTAATTGTCATGACCAATGGTCCAAGCTACTACGCGTGACTAAAAAAAGTTGTCTTGCTTTATGGAAAGGCCAAAGGGAATTGCACATTTGGGTAGATTTTTTGTTGGATTAGCTTTAGAGTAAAATTGAAGTTTCATGACCAATTGTAACATTCACAAATTGTCACTTTTTAACCATTGTAATAGTAATTGATAATGTTTATTGTGTTTGGGTTATTGCATTATTTTGTTGTTGTTCGTGTTCCTTTCTGGTAGGTTTTGCACTGCTTTCTTTATTAGTTGTTATGTTTCCTTCATTGTTTTCCTCTTCTTGTACCTGGATTCGTTGCACTTGAGCCGAGGGTCTTTCGAAAACAATCTCTCTACCTCTACGAGCTATTGCATACTCTACCCTCCCCGGGCCCGACTGATGAAATTTCGCTAGGTATGTTGTTGTTGTTCTAGAGTTTCACCTTTAAAATATAAAATTCCATGATAGACGCTATTTTTCAAAGATGGGGCAATGGAACCATGTCTAAGAATTAAAGCCCACTATTGGTATATATAGTGGCCCAAGTTCATCAACTGGGCTAAGCTAGTTTTATTCCAGGCCTGACTTTTTCATTATCTTTTTCTTCCTAGCCACACCCCTTTTAATTGCACGGCTTGCCATTCAAATGAATTGATCTTTAATTTTTGTTCTAGAAATCAAACTTATACCTAGTGAGACATGAGTTTTATAAGGGCTCATAATATAACTTGTGGTTATTATGATACAAAAATATAAATTTATTCCCCGCGAAAAAGTTATGCACACAAAATAGGAGCAGACGTGCAAATGATCATCCCTCCCCTTCTTGTAAAAAGCAACTTAAGGGCATAGCATTTACTTATTTTATTGCAAAACATATTCATCATTTTATATCCTTTTATTTGTTAATGATTTTTATTTAGAGAAATTAATTAAGATTTAAGAACTATATTTGATGTGAAATCCCATTTGACATTACCAACTAGGCTACTACTACATTAACTAGTTTCTTTTTGGTACATTAGCTTTGTATACAACATATTTGGGCCAATTCACACATTTGGGCCAATCTATATCATATCTATGTAAGTTTTCCAGCGCTAAATATCTCATAGTATACTGGATCTATATTCAATCGGATGATAAAAATTCACTCAATACTATTAGTTGAGTGACCATTTGAGAAATTAACTATCAGCTATTATACATTGTTCCATGGATGGGCAAGAGCAGTAAGACGACCCCCTCGACATGATTTTGCTATCTCCATACTTGTCTCACTTAATCATTGGATCTTATACTGATTGTTAAACTAAAACAACTTAAAGATACTCTTAATATAGTGTGTATTATTCATTTTGGACCAAGTCGCACAATTCTTTTCTAACAGATCGACTTCACACCATTAAAAGTTTTCATACACTTTATATGTAGTAACTAGTAAAGTTGATGTCATGTGACCAGGAGGTCACAAGTTCAAGCCTTGAAAACAGCCTCTTGTAGAAATGTAAGGCAAGACTGCGTACAATAGACCCTTGTGGTCGGGCCCCTTCTCCGGACCCTGCGCATAGCGAAAGCTTTAGTGCATCGAATTGTCCTTTATACACCTTATATGTAGCCTCTTCTTCTTTTTTCTTTAGCTATTAATGTTTGACTTTGTTTCATACCCTAACAAATCATTCTATATACCTTTCATCAAAGCTTTCGGGTTCAAATTCTAAAAAAGAACAAAAAAATTGATAGGAATTCTTCCTCATTTAATGAGCTTTACTTGATGCGAATTCGAATTGTAAGTCGAGGTTTCAAAACGAATATCAGACACGGAGTGACAAAAAAACCCAAACATATTAAATGAAGTCGGCAAGTAGAATAAAGGCTAAGATAAGCATATTTTAAAGGTGAGCAAAAGTACTAGGCAAGAATTATTATTTTTATTTTCTTTTCACTGTGGAGCTCATGATATGCTTTCTGAGAAATTAATGATGTTTCTGGTTATACTTTTATAGCATCACTTTCAACTTTTTAACATGTTCTTAGTACTACAGTACTTTAATGATTCTTTTTTTCCTCTTGCATGTTCAATTGTACCACCATCCACTGATTTTTTTTTATAATTGTGGTGTTGGAGCAAATTTTACACGAATCTCGATTAATTTGATGTGATGCTTGTCATTTCTAACCAACAACCATCAAATGACATTGTCCGTCAATACTAAGACAAATAAGAAGAAAACACATGGTACTTTTTGTTTTTGTTAAAATTTAGACTTCAGATATTATGATTCTCAATTCACTTCATTGACTATTAGATCACACAGTGCATCACAATCTATTGATATTCCTTTTTACGACCACTAACGGTCCATTTGGTTGCATGATATACCTTCTAAAACTGACTTTGTTTTTGTTTATATAGTCGTAATAAAGAAAAAAAAGAATTCAACAGATAACTAAACATATTATATTATAAAATAAAACAAACAAATCAATTAGAACGTAGTAAACATGTTGCGTTTATGACACATTATTTACTCCATTTTGATTCAAGTTATTTCAAATCAAGTAAATTTTGTGTAGGTCCTTATTAACTCAATACATTTTATTCGTCTAAAAAAGGAAGAGGTCAGTCACCAACAATCAACAGGAGGAGGATATGAAAGAGAATATCAACAACAACCATTTTACTCAAGCGGAAAATTATGCTCAATCCGTCTATTTGATACACATAATATGAATTAAATATGAAAAGAATAACTTAAATTATTGAAAGATTGAGAATTTGATATTTATTGATGTGAGTTGCTTTCAATTATAGTAACCAATTTTAAGACATGTTAGGTCCTTTGGACACTTTGCTTTTGCGTAACACTTTGGATCGGCCCACACTAAAAATAGACCGGACCGTCGGCCGGTCTAATTAATTGGATAACTAAAAGGGTAACAAACATAAAACACACATCTTTGAGAGCTAACTATTCTTTTTTTCACCTTAATCCTGTTGGGATACATCCCTCACCTCGAAATACACTGCCTCACCTTGGGATACATCGCCTCGTCTGGGGATATATCCCAATCACATTGGATACATCCCAAACCACTCGAATACATCAACATTCTTTGGTTTTACCTCTGATACATCGGCATCCTGCATGTATCGGAGGGCGATGTATTCCGAGTGGAGGTGATGTATCCGAGTGAGTTTTTTGATTAACATGTGGTATATTAAGTAATTAAAATAAAGTAGTGGGAGAGTTACTAAATATGATAAGGAGGTATGTCTCTTTAGGTAATTTACACTGACTAAAATCAATCAAATATAAAGATAGAAAATAAAGTGCTACGTGATTACTCGGGTCAATTTGTTGCTGGAAAAACTATGTTCCTTGTCCGTGTTTCTAGCCCTTTGTTGGTCGAGATCATAGGGGTGCGCGAGGCTCTTACTTGGTTAAAGGAGCGATTCAGAATTTTACTTATCGTGTGGCTTAGTTGAAGCTTTGAGATAGTGCTATCACTATTTTTTCTGTTTGCTTTTGAAAGAGTCCTAAAATTATTTCCAAAAAACGTCTTGATACATCTCTAATATTATTATCGAATATACACCTCAAAAAATTCATCAAATACTTTATATTTCTCACTAGCACATACAATGAATAGCATCACTCACAATTTAAGGAAAAGAAACCTCTTTTTAAATTGTTTTTTTAATAATATTAGGAATTAAATTATATTGGTTCACATCACATCGTGCTAATAGTTGTGTTTCTGAATTTTCAAGTTCAAGAAAGGGATATGCTAACCTCGAATCTAACTTGGCCAACCTTCTTGTTACTATGTTATTTTCAACATTAACAATAATAATAACTACTCCCTCCGTTTTATTTTATGTGACACTCTTTAATTTGACATGGTATTTAAGAAGAAAAAATATGATTTTTGAAACTTGTGGCTCAAAAAAATCTTGAATATTTGTGTGATTGTAAATCATTTCATTAAGAATAAACGAAAAAATTCAAAGTTAAATTTCTTCCAATTATATGAAAAATGTGATATTCTTTTTGATACGAATTGTGAAATTTATTTTTGTCAATCGAACGATATCACATAAATTAAGATTGAGAGAATAGTACGTAAAGCACATCTTCATAGTGTTGTCACATCATTTCACTATCTTTTACCAAATCCACCCCATCACGTCACCTCAAGAATAATATTGCGTCATCCAAACACGTCATCAAAAGCCTAACTGTACCCCGTCACAGCGCTATAAGAAAATATCTATATCACTGTAGCACTAACAAATCCAAAGTCCCAAAGTCCCTTTTTTTATTTTTTGGTTTCCATAAAGTGTTCGTTATCCTCATTAGAATTCGATTAATTTAGATTTACCACTCAAGTAAGGATATATAACCCACCCTTTGAAGATAAATTAGATTATTTATATATAATTAAAATTATTTTTTATATATTTGATTGGTGTTGAACCCCTTTAACTAATTTTTTTGTTTACTTATTCATATTTTGAACTTTTTTAGTAAAAATCTTGAACTCGATACTGGACGCAAGGGAAGCGCTCGCTATCTTGAAATTTTTTCATATATTGACACTTTAATTAAAAAAAGAGCAGTCTTATTCGTCTGTCACATCTAAATTCTCACAGCTCCGTCACTTTAGCATACAAATAATTCTCTATTTTCTTTCTAAATAAAGACCTTTTTTAAAGTCTTTTGAGTCTTGTACATAAAATTTCGTCAATGGAAGACGAAGGAGAAAAAAGAAAATCGAATAACAACGACGTCGTTTCGAGGTCCGCAACGAAGAAGCCGAAAGAGTTTACGGAGGAGTCAACGGAGGAGGAAGTAGAAGAATTCTTCGCCATATTACGACGTATACAAGTCGCCGTTAAGTATTTCAATAAAGTTGACGGAGCTAGCGGTAGTTGTGGACGGAAAAGGACGGTGGATATCGAACGTAAATGCTCCGACGAGAACGTCGGAGACAATGAGGAGATGAGAGAGAAAGAGAAAGATGTTGAAGAAAATAATAAAGGTTTTGATCTTAATATGGAGCCTTATGATCCTCATGATGAAAATAATTCAAGTTGATTTTTTTTAATTTTAATAATCATTTATTATTCGAAGTTTACTGGTCCGACTAGCTACTCTGGATTTGGAGTACTTTGTAAGGCTTGGCTAAGGGGGAAGCGCTTCCCGATATCTAATTACGAGTGGAGACAGTGATAGAGGTAAGATTTTTATTAAGACGGTTTATCACCTATTATATATATATATATTAAAAAAAAATTGACGTTGTATATTAGCGTTGCCGATGAATAAAAGGATTTCGTCCATGTGAAATTGATTATTGACTTCTAAGTTGTTGTAATGAATGAATATTAAGCAGCCAACGTGTTTAATGAAATGTTCTACTAATTAATTATATTTTGCTATGGGAATTTTGTTTTTAAGTATATCACTACTAGAAAATATGAAATTAGCTATGGAATTTGTCGGTAATTTCCAACTAATCTATAGCTAAATAGCTCCTAGCTAATTGGATTTTGTTATAATTCATTGCTAATTCATAATTAAATGAAATTAGCCTGAGATTTTTATTATTTAGCTACGAAATTTTGTCCTCCGCTAATTTTTTATTTTCTAATAGTGGATCTTGCTAGCTATATTCTGGGATAATATATTGTATGAGTAGTTTTTATTTCTGATTAGTATGCTTTAGATTGTATGATCAAATGATGTTGTTAGCTATATTATTAGATAGTGATTTGTGGACGTGTTCTAGTAAAAATGTAGAAGAATTACTATACTATAATATGAAAATTGACATGAAGAAGATTTTCTTATATTTGGTTTACTTATCTATTATCCTAAATCTCATCAATTTGACTAATCTCAATTCAATTTGGTAAAGCAAGTTGGGGGATAAAGTGTTTTCTATCAAAAAAGTTATCCCTATTTCTAGAGTTGAAATTTGAAATCTGTACTTAAGGTGAATAATTGATCCCAACCATTTTATCACGCTCCTATATGATAATTGATATAAAAGTTACTTACGAGACTTTTCATTAAGATTGAATAATGGTTCTCAACTATCCCCCACCACACCCCTTAATTAATGGTAAAAAAAAAGGGTAGCCCGGTGCACTAAAGCTCCCGCTATGCGCAAGGTCCGGGGAAAGGCCGGACCACAAGGGTCTATTGTAATTGACTTAAATTCGATTCTACTATACTTGTATTTATATAATCTCATCCTAACGAATTGGAAAATACGTCTAATACGGATTGATTAGGATAAATTTCATGTATGATCATTTACCATTAATCTCTCTTCAATATCTTAATTTTCTAAAGTTTATCATAAAACAACCTCTCTGCTTCTAAGATAAAGGTAAGGTTTGCGTACACTTTAGCCTTCTCAGATTTTACTATTCTCAGTCCCCATTTTGTGAAATTATACTGAACTATTTTTAATAAGCACGATAATTAAAATAGACCGAAGAAAGTATTTTTTTTCCTACTTGAAATAGCATGCATGTAGCTATGGAGTCACTTTGTCATCATGTATCCACGAGCAACATATTCAACAACTTTTGTCCCAGTAAATAGATGCCAAAAACTTGAGTTGTCAACTTGCTAGAATGAGCAAGTATAACAAGTCTTGGTCATTGTCTCATTGCTAACAACTTTAACAAAATTATCTAGCATACATTGTTATTTTATCTACCACTTGATTTCCACGAAGGGTGTTTGACGGGCCATTCTTTACTATATGTGGTTATATTACTGCATAGCAAGTTTATGTAATCTTATAACATATCTATAATATAAATATGTTTATGTATCTAAAAACGTTAATCGCCACTGTCCATACATATATGCATGTACAATTGGCTACACATACATATACTTTTCCGATTTCCCTTCTTTTGCAATCAGTTTCCCTACAATACCCGCTGCTCTAGCTAATTGTCCACCCTTTCCAAGTGTGATTTCTATGTTATGTATGGCTGTGCCTAAGGGCATATCGATTGAAGTAGATTTTTCTTTTAATCAATCAAAATCCCTTATCTTTGAAAACACATATATACACACATACAGTTACAATCAGATCTGTATTCACACGATTTTCAGTTAACTAGAATGAGATATTATATGTGCTCAAATATATGTATTCTGCTATATTTTGAAATCTAAGTGCTGCTACAGTCTTAAAATATGGTAACCCTAACCTTATCACAGAAAAAAACAATTACTATAATTGAATGGTGTCACACATTCCATTTTTACACACCACTAATTTCTCCATAGTTAAAGTACCCAAAAAATCCAAATGAATCTTCCCATTTCAAAATCCAAATGATTATCTAACGAATACACGAATCTTATAAAGTTGCAAAGAGCCAAATATAATAAAACTTTAATTAGAAATAATACATTTTATATACACAACTTTAGAAAATGGGTTTTCTATTCCCAATTTAAATCCCTAACCACCAAATATTTTTATGCAAGTTGGTAATTTTATAAAGCCATCAAACTATGGCATCTAGAACCCTTTAAGAATGACCTTTTCTAGACTTGAATATTTCTTAAATAAAATGAGTAGACTTAAAGTAGAAACTAAATTAAAGAAAGACCAATATTAATTAAGACAAATTACTAGGAATATAAAAAGTTATAAACTAACTTGGTGAATTAATTACAAATAATGTTTGATAGGAACAGGGTCTTTGTCAAGTTGACTTGTCTAACCTTAATGAAAGACCAACATTAGTTAATCTCTATGTCTACTTTAAAAAACCTTGACGAATTAAATAGTCTTTTCATTTTGTCTTACTTTTTTTTTACTCGATGTTCGATATTCATTAGAAGGTCTCAAGTAATTTAAATTCGATTGATGTGCACAAATAAAATCTTTCAGCGCTACAATTCAAATTTTAACCTAATTTTAAAAAGTTTCGAAATTTTTCACCAAATGTTCACAATTTTAACACATCGTCATAAAATTTGTGATGTAGTCTCGTCATAAATTTTGAGAATAGCTAAAAGTCAACCACCAAATTCTAATAATATTAGCGAATCGTCATACACTTACTGTGTAAAATTGTAAATAAAATACACTTTTACTTCAAAAAATATCCAAATTATTTCGAATCAACTCTGAATGACTTCAAATTTAATATTTAGCCTTCTCATATCGGTCCCTAAAAGTTCTAATTATTGGAGTATAATTTTGTGTACTTAAATAATCAAGCTCAATAAAAATCTAGTAATGGTGTTCTTCAAGTTTCTTCAATCACACCAATTTAAAATAATCACAAATAATCACTTGGAAATTCAGACAAACTTAGAGAATCACTCTGTTATTTCGTCCTTCTTTCCATCAACAAAGAAGTGTCAAAAACTTTTCGAGCGTCTATCTGTGCGCGGGGCGATTGTAAATGAAAGGAATAGTACAATACAAAGAAGTTGACGTCATATGGATGACGAAAGACGGAAGATTTAGTCTGTGACGTAGATATTGAAGGCGAAAATCACGTTGACGGTGTTAGTTGACTTTCTATGAATAAAAAAATTTAAAAATTTCAATTTACTAATATGGTCCCAAAATTAATGGCACTGAATATGATACTTTTGGTGTTCTAATTCAATATTTCCCGTTTTCGATAGGAAGCGTTTTATCTTCAAAATGAAAATTTTGATTTGAATTTAAATTAGCTAATAGAGCCAAGTAAGATTTGCAAATATTTTATCATTTTCGAACTCTGTTTATAGGATTACATTTAATTATGTTATTGTTATTGAATTTGAATTAATTAAATTCTAAAATGAATACCAAACGCAGAATCTACCGTGCACGTTATAGAACCTTTCTTCGTGGAATTTGTTTTTACTAAATGCACAAAATACAAATACAACAATTAGGACTTTTTCTTAGAGAATTTTCATTTATCGAAAAAGTTATCATTGGTTTAAACTATTACTCATTGAAAATATATCGCAAATATCTTATCCTTCTCAGACTTTATTTTATAGAATTATACTGATTATGTTATTATTATTAAATTCGAATTAGTCGAACTCTAAAATGAATACTAAACACTGAACGTATCGTATACGTTATAGAACCTTTCTTCGTGGATTTTTTTTTTAAAACTAAATGTACAAAATAGAAATACGACAATTAGGACTTTTCCTTAGAGAATTTTCGTCTACTGAAAAATTATGATTGATTCATACTATTACTTATTGAAAATATATTTAGACCATTTTATAACACTCAGAGGGAAATTTGACCCTTTTTTTGTTATTTATTTTTTGCCACGTGACAAGAAATTAGTAAATAATTACTTTTTAAACTTCTAATTAAGTTTTAGCTACGATCTCAAAACTATTTGATGTTTAGCCACTCTTTAATGTGGAAAACATATTTGGACAAAAGTTCTTAAAAGTAAAACTTTATTATATTATGATGGTGTTCGTAATTCTCCTTGGTGATAATCTAACAGTCCATTAATTTTGCAATTTTAATTTATAGCAAGAATCCTTTGAATTTCAGGACACAATCAAATCAGGATTAATATATTTCTACGCTGACAAACTTTTGAAGAAGAGCTGACACTTTAAGCAATTCCATATCAAAATAAAAGAAAAAAATAAAGAGCTTTATACGACACAATACAAGTTCACATGGTAGATGCGTTTTTAAACAACATAGCTAGAGGGATGAATTTGTAAAGTCGATTGAGGCAAAACAAACTGTATATGTCATGAGCTTGGATCGCCCTACTATTGTTGCAATAACATATACATAATTCTGTATTTTGACGAAAATGTATTCCCAAGTTTGTGATGTGTTGAATGAAATCACACTATTAGAAACAAAAGTTTTTTCACTGTGAATCAGTGAGAATTTGTGCTATAAGATGAAGTATAATTTTTTTCACTTATTTCCACCGAATCAGCTCACGGAAACAATGCATGTTGGAAAATAAATTCTCTCTTAAATAGTGGAAAAATTTCTAAGTTTTTCATATGAAAATACTACTATTTTTTCTTTTTTCATCAATTCAATCAAAATATTTGAGAAAACAATTACAGAATATTTTACAGCGAAAAAATAGTATTCTTTTAGTAGTTTCAAGTCATAAGAATATAAAGGCTAATAAGAATATAAGATAAGAATATTTTAAAGGGAGAGCAAAAGCTAATTGATTAAAATTTTTTGTTCACTTTATTTCTTTTGATTCAGTTTAATTAGAGAAAATATACTTTTTTGAGATATTAATGAACTATCAAAGTCACTTCTGGTTGTACCATTACCTTTTACAACTTTTAATGATGATTTAGCACAGCTTTAGTGATGCTTAATTATGCCTAAAATTAAAAGGGGAATCAAAAAAGAAAAAATTTACGTAATTAATAAGAAGTTTTGGTTTATATTTTTGTCTTAATGATAACCACTTACTTAAGAACTAAGAAGAGTAGGGAAAATTGATAATTATATAGTCAAAATTTCTAAATATACATATGAAACAATTAAACTAATACTTAGTTTAGTTAGATTTTCTCCAAATAGTATGCCAAATGGACCGTTTGTTTCGGAGACCAGTGTCTGGTACTTATTTTGGGGTTCGATTATTTGAATTTACAATGATAAGTCTCATTTTGAGATGTAAAATACTTCCTATTAAAAACGATTACATTATTAGGGATCAACCCCGAGATCTCTACTTAAGAAATATTTGAAAAGAATAATCTAAAGATCAAAGATTTGATAATTTGACATTTAATTTCTTGCTAAATGATCATATTTAATTATTGTACTTTTAGAAAATTTTCTTTCCCTTGGATTCCTCCTTTGTTGGAAATGACTTGTAACAATTAAAGCTATTGAAGATATTTTTAGACTCACTTCTCACATTTTAGAACAAAGGGAACACTAAACTTTCTTCATGCATGCTCTAGGCCACTACTTTTTTTTCTTTTAATTTGGTGTTCTGTATCTATTTTGGAATTCGTCTAATTGGGAAGTCTCACTTTAAGAAGTAAAGCATTCGCGATCACAAGCGATTTTATTTTTAGGAATCAAACTCGAGATTTTTAATTGAAAATACAGAAAGACTTATCACTTCATCACAACCTTTGATGATAATAACTTTGGCCACTACTCGTGGATTTTTCTATAACAGGCAATGACCAATAAGCTTAAGTAATTCCATTGTACTAAATATTCTCCCTAAAATAATAGCTTCTCTTTACTCTTTTGTGATTTTTAATTATTATTTAACTATCATACTATTTGACACTAATTGAACGAATTAATTAATGTAGATTCGTGTCACAAAGTTAATTTTAGGAAAAAACACACCCTTTATTAAGTTACAATTTATATTTAAGACGTGATTTATAGAGTTTAAGTTTGGTGCATTGTCAGTGTATAAGATTTTTTATACCATCGGGCATCTTTAAATATAATTACTAGTATTATTTTCTTAAGTAAATATCTCTGCAAGACATCAATATCCTTCCTTCACCAAATTCGCCACACGTCATCCATAAGAATAACTTTGCCTCATAATATTAAAAGGAAATAACTGATAATTGGGATATGAAACTCACGAAAAAAATGATAATTAAAATATATTTTAAATTATTAATTCTCTTCTTAAAATATTTTACACATGCTTTAGAAGATGCCGTTCCCTACTCCATCTAATAATTCAAATAACAATCATAACCACTAAATATTTTTATACAAGTGGTAATTTGATAAACACAATAAACTATATAACCTTAAACAAAGACCACAAGAATTATTTAAGGTTTTAAATTCATAAAACAAATTTAACGTGGAGACTAAAGAAGAACCTTAATGAAAGACCAACGATAGTATATTATATTGTTGATTATCATAGTATATTATATTGTTGATTATTGTAAAACAAAATCCACTTTTAATAATATTGACTAAGTAGGCTTCCAATGTTATAGTCTCGATGACTTTCAATATTTCTATTAATTATTACTATTTGGTATTTAAAATATACTGACAGATCACGATTAATTTAGATTCAGGTCATGTGTGATCCACTAAAAGGAGAGACATTTTTTTACTTACTACTTAAAAAATTACTGACTATTTTTTCCATTGAAAATTTTCACTGAAAAATGTTCAGTGGTTATTTTCCCAGATTTTTTGATTGAATCAGCACGAAAAGAAAAAATAGTCGAAAAGATTAGGAAGCTTCTAGTGTTTTAATGAGAATTTATTTCTTATCGTGTGTTTTCCCTGTGAGCTGGTTCAATAAAACATGAGAGGAAAAATCATATTTTATAAAATAAATTTTCATTGATTTGGAATAGAAAAAACCTTTGTTTTTCAGAAGATTAATTTGAGTGTACGTGTTTTTAGGCCAATTTATAATGCACTCCTTTTATTTTTTATGGGAAAATTACATAGATATACTATATTAAGAAAATATTTATCATCTATAACAATAGCATACTGGACACTTATAATACATTTGTAATAAAGTTTTAATACATATTGCAGTGAACAATTTATAAAACACATATAATACAAATTTTACTCATGGATAATACATTTATCACATATTTTAATACACTTATAATACGTTGTGCCAATTTCTTATCAAACAAGCATAATACATTTTAAAACACTTATAATACATATATATTGCATGCATAATTCATTTTTAATACATAATACAGATTTATCATAGTATTGCTATGCATTGCTATAAATGATAAT
This sequence comes from Jaltomata sinuosa, assembly GCA_003996215.1. Lineage (NCBI taxonomy): Eukaryota > Viridiplantae > Streptophyta > Magnoliopsida > Solanales > Solanaceae > Jaltomata > Jaltomata sinuosa. The sequence goes on from QJPP01000008.1 coordinate 642,706, forward strand.
AAATAAAAAATATCACTATAAATCATAATTATTTATTAAAAAGCACTCGCCCACGTAATTTTCACATTTCACTATCCTAATTACAGGCCGCTAGCCAAATACTTGACTTCTTTTCTTTAATGACTTTTTTTTTCCAAATCCAAAAACTTTATATTTTTCAAATTTGATTTGATTTCTTACCAACTAATAATTGACCTATTTACCATTTCAAGCTATCATTTTCATATATTCTTGGCTAATTAACTTGATACGAAAACAATATTAAAAGATCTTAACGTTCACACCACTTTATAGTTTGTCAAAAATATGTGTTTTAAACACCTCAGATTCAAAGCTAAAATTTGAGTTTATAAATATTAAAAAAAAGAAAGTTATTGAGTGTAAATATAAAATTTGTGTTTAAGTTATTGAATTTTGCAAAATTCATAACCAAAATACTCCATTCTAAACACAAATTCAAGATTTAAATTTTATATATTCCGATCATATGACTCACTTTGTTCACGGATTTCTATACATGTTATTTACAGGTTAAAGTTATTAAATTTTGTTGAACCCGTAAGTTCAACAATAAATTCGACAGGCGTACACATGGCTACATACCAAAGGCAACAACACAAAATTATGACACGTCATTTTAAAGACAAATAATAGTATATAAACACATACGCCATTGACGACGACTCCAATCAATTGAGGAAGCTAACGTCATACATGATGAAAGATTGATGTCATCTTTACTACATATTCGGTATTCGATAGTCGTATTGAAGCTCGACTAATTCGAATTAGTATATGATAGATCTCATTTAAGAATAGCGTTTTCTACCAAGAATTTTTTATATCCAACCCTCGAAAAAAACTTTTTATTAAGAGAAGAGCAGTCTCATCAACAACCTATGTTGGTTGGACTCTCCGAAAATATCAATGGAAGCGTGTCGAATTCTTCAAAAATAATGTATTTTTGAAAAATCCAATACGAGTGCGACATTGAAAGTAAAGAGTCTGTGCAACTTAATTAGTTCACGGCACCACGTTTTTTTTGATAATATTTTATTTTTGCCAAAAATTAATGGTTGTAGTGTCATTAAAATACCAATTTATACTAGTGATGTCCCAAAATTATTGGTGAGACTTAAATATGATTCTCGTGGAAGCATCTTTTTGTTTTAAGTATTTTATATTTATTTAAAAAATTATTATTTATTATGTAATCTTTAGACCAAATCAATAATTCAGATATGAAGAATATTTACCAAATACAAGATCCTTCTTTTTTTTTCCAACTTAATAAAAAAGTAATGACTTATAAAAGGGACATGCCACGAGCCTACGACTATGAGTATTACTGATATGTATGTGTATATATATATTATATATATATATATATATATATATATATATATATATAATAATATTCAAAATTTACTAATTCAGTTATTTTAAATTCATATCGCGTAAAGTTAATTATTTGAGATTAAAGAAAGAGCGATGTACTAGGAGTTTCTCCATTTTTAAACTGTTTAAGGTGGAGTGATATCATCCATCCGTCCATGTCCATGATGATGAAAGAAAAAAGAAGAATATGTTAGCACTTTCTAGGTTTTATGACTCTATATGTTCTTTAATTTGTTTTAAAAAGAATAATTATTTTTAAATTTGAAAATTTTAATTTTAATTTTGTATGTTATCCATAGTGACAATCTTATATATGTACACAAATGTTATGGTATATTTAAAATAATAATTTCTATAAATTTCTTAAACTCTAGTATATTTTATCAAATAAATTTAGAAATAGATTCAGGGTTTGAAATTTATTGATTTCTAGAACGAAACTTAAATTAATATACAATAATAACTAAGTTTATGATCAAATATCTCTGAATATTTAATGAAATTCTTAATAAATAAATAGGGTCCGAGGAAAACTTACTCGATTCACTTGCAAAGACATATATAACTTTATGATATCGTATTTATCTGAACCTTGTACTTTTAACGTCTTAGCATATACTTATGTGTAAAAAATAAAAAAAAATAAACCAAAAATATATATAAGAACTCATAATTTTTAAAATATAATGAGTTCAATATAAAGAATCTAAAATGTTGAATCTATAGGAATCGTTTGGTAACTTGAATAAGGACAATAATCCAGATATAAATTTAAAATTAACTTTACTCCATGTTTTGTTTGACATATAAGCTAATTCCGGGATTACCATCCCATATAAATAAATTGTGAAGATAAAATAATCTCATTGAATATCATTTAATTATCCCATCTCACGTACTAAACGGCCCCGTAAAATTTAAGGTGAACCCACATTTGTTTGACATTTGTCATAAGATATTTTTGCTTACGTCAGCCTTCATACATCAGCAATACGTTTGACAACAGTTGACAACTTTCCACGAAATTTCACTATATAAATTACACATAAATAAATACCCCGTTAATCAAATCCTTCCAAATTCCCAAATTGCCCCTTTTGTCCCTCCAATTTCACTACCCTTCGCCGGAAAAATCAAAATTCAGCTCACAGTTATGGAGGTACATAAACGGAAACATTTACACGACGGAGAAATCGAAGTTAAAAAGCAAATCAAAACGGCGAAAATTGACGGAAAAAGCAAAACGACGGCGTCAGCGGCGGCGGCGGCGGTGGAAGACGATGAAGTGGAGGAGTTCTACGCTATTCTGCGGAGGATACGTGTGGCGGTGAAGTATTTCGAGAAGGGAAACGCCGTGGACGGCGGCGCCGGGAAGAATCTAGCGGCGGGGCAGCCGTGGAATTTGGGTTTCCGGCAGGATGATTTTAAACGGACTGTTGACGGCGTTAAGGAGGGAGAAAGAGAAACCGTGGAGGATAATGTGGGTTTGGATCTTAACGCTGACCCGGTTACTGATCCGAATTCAGAAGCCAATTAATTTTTTTTTTCTTTTTCTGCTTAAATATTAGGGGATTTTCCAGCTAACTGGGAATAAAATTAGCAAATTATTTTGATTATATGTTTCTTAATTGGATCGAATTATTATTACTCTCTCTGTTTAAAAAAGAATGACCTATTTTAACTTGACATAGAGTTTAAAAAAATATAAAGTAGTCTTTTGAATTTTGTGGTCTTAAATTAAAGTTATGTCAAATGTATCAAAGTGTTCTTTAATCTTGTGGTCTTAAATATGTCACGTGAAAAGTTGAAATTAAAGTGTTATCAAAAAAGGAAACGAACGAAAGTAGGTAATTCTTTTTCAAACGGAGGTAGTATTTTTTTCTGATTAATTGTTAGGAGTATTTTAACTCTTAATTTGTTTTTCGCCCCATTTTAATTGGTTCGGATGGGTTGTAAATTGTAATTATGACTAATGATACATGGAATCAAATTATTATTACACACGTCTTTTGTAAATTTACGTCTATTAATGTTCTGAAAAATAATTTTCTTGAATCGAGGTCTGAAAACGTCTCTCTATCCCATAGAGATATGAGTAAGATTTACGTATATTTCACCCTCTTCAAAATACACTTGTAAAACTATGATAGATACGTTATTTTTGTTATTATTGTTATGTCTATTAATAATACTGATCTAGATCATAATAGTGGTAGTTTAGAAGGGGTTAAACCCTGCTTAAAATGCAAAGTGAAAAGAAATACCGAAACAATTACTTATATAACTTTGAATGAGTTTAATATCTACGTACTGCTGCTGGAAAAATAATTAAAATTTAGAGATAATTTTTTTATAATAAATATTAACTCATAACCTAGTAAAAACAATATTAGAAAAGATGATACACGGGTCATGATAAGAGTGGCTTTCGTGATGAATTAAATGCAGAAAACAAGATTGAGATGGTTCGCACATGCATATAGAGAGGAGCATAACTGCCCCATTGTGAGGAGGTGCGAGAGATTGACAACGTTTGGTCTAAGGAGAGGGAAAGGTAGACTGAGAAAAAATAGAGGAAATGTGATTAGACGTTGATGACATGACCTTAGACAATAAAGCACGTAGATCAAAGATTAAGATATAATATTAGCAGGTAACTAAGCAATTACTCTCTTCTATGTGACAGCTAGTTTAGAGCACCTTATCTGCTCCCTTTTCTCCTAATCAATATCATTATTATCTTATTCTTCAATTTTATTATTATTATTATTTCTTTTACTTCATCTATCTTTACTATTTTTGCTGTCAATACTTCTCTTTTACCTTACTTTTTTTATCATAGTTTTTTAAAACTATTATATCTTTTTAAACATGTTTTGAAATTGCTTTTCTTGATTCGAGATCTATCGCAAACTACTTCTTTACTTTACATAAGATAGAAAAAAAATCTACATATACTATATTTTTTTCAAATTTCAAGTATAAAACCGTACTGAGTATATTATTATTGTCCGCTGAAGCTTCAATTTTTTGTAGTGAAGTTGGTTTTCCATTTCCCCAATTGGGTGATTAGATTAGTTCCACTTTACATGGTTGAAATGCAATTCCTCCTAAAATACGTTACACATTGAGCTTAAAGTCAAAATTTGGTGATTGTCGAATTCATTACTAATAAAAGTCCAAAATTCAATGAATCCAAAGTTAGACTTGATATTTATGTAAATTTGTGGTAAAAGATTACTCACCCATCCACTTTTACTTGTTTAAAATAGATATAAATTTTACTTGTTGAGTTTAAAAAAATCAAAAGATAATTACCTGTTAGTTTCTATCTTATTAACTATAATCATTTCTCAATGTATTTTTCAAAGTATTGAATTTATTATATTTAAAGAGTAATATAGTAAAATTATCATTTTATTTATTGCTTCTTAAGAATTCTTAAATTAATATTAGATAAATAAAAGGGCATTTTACATAAAATCCACATTTTTAGAGCTCAATTACTCCTTAAGGTACTAGTTTACCTAATTACATTTCTTATCATTTTTTATATACTTCAGATATATATATGCATATTTCACGTTGATTGTATGTATCTCGGATACATGAACAACTAACTATGAAAATTTTAATTAATCAATCCTTTAATATAAGGCAAAAATCAAGACATGTGTATGTATTTAATTAATTTCATTTTATTACTTTTTAATAATAAATTCATTAATTTCATTAATATAAGACGAAAACATGTACATCTTGGTTATGTAATTTGATTACTTTTAATCTAATGTATCATTTTATATGTATCTAGTATTAATTTCATGTATATTTTAATATGTATCAAGTATTAATTTCATGTATATGTTTATATGTATCTAGTATTAATTTCATGTATTTGTTTATATGCATCTAATATTATTTTCATGTATATATTTATATGTATCTAATATTAATTTGATGTATCTCGTACCAATTTCATACATTATATCCAAAATATAGTGAATCCAATATTAATTTGATGTATCCAATATAAATTTTATATAGTGAATTCATAATACATGTATCTAGTATCAAGTTGTCCCATCAGAACTTTTGATACATGTATCTGTGCATAGATACATACTTAAAAAAATAAGAAAAGAAAGAAGAAGATGATAAAGAATAAGAAGAAACACAGATCTGATCGAAAAGCTCTATTTTTCCGATGCTCATTTTCACCGGAAGAAGAGAAGAGAACCATCCAAACAAGCTGTAAATGAAGGCCCTTTATTTGCCATTAATGGAGTTTAAAAAACTTTCTATTAAGCCAAAAATTATCAGATTTTTGAAATGGGTTTGAAATTTGTGGATTAAAGTTTGAATAAGAAGAAACACTGATCTGGCTGAAAAACTCTATTTTCATTGAGCCCATTTTCACCGGAAGAAGAAAAAGAGAAGAGAACCATCCAAACAAGTTGTAAATGAAGATTTTTCATTCGCCATTAATGGAGTTTAAAAAGCTTTGTGTTAAGTCAAAATCACTAGACTTTTGTAATGGGTTTGAAATTTATGGATTAAAGTTGAAAAATTAGAATTCAAAGCTTCAATATGCTATAGATACATAACTTAAATATTGATTAATTCATCAACTAAACTCACCAAATTTAAGTAATAGATTTCATAGTTGTCAAATCCTTGATAATAGTGGAAGAAGTTGATTTATTGGAGACGGTGAAAGAGAAACAAAAGGGGAAGGGGGGGGGGGGAGACAATTAACCGTGAAAATTTAATTTTGAGTTTGAATTTTGGGAGTTGCCGTAATCTTAGGCGGAAGAGGTGAGATATGCTGTATAGATGTGAGACTATGTATATGGGAGGAAGAAAGAGGGGTTTTATGTTACATATGGTATATAAAGTAATTAAAATAAAGTAATGAGAAATTTAGTAAATATGATAAGGAGGTATATTTCTTTAGGTAGTTTTTACTAAATAAAAATAGATCGAGGGAGTAAAGTCTTTGGAAGCCAATAATGTCATCAATACCCCTATTGACTAGTATAGTAGTTAAAAGGAGGAAATTTGAAAACCTATGTCTAAATTTTTTTAGATCTTTCATTGTTTTAAAGTTTAAACGTCACTTTTTGCTTAGGAAAACATAAACATCAAAAGAAAAAAAAAAAGATGGATCAATATTTCAAATTAGATTAGAATACTAATTAATTGATCTTACTCAAGAACTATACTCTGGATCGCGTTGATTATTATTCAAATTTTTTTTTTTGGATTTTTCATTTGGTGTCTGGTACCCGCCTTGAAGTCCATTTGAGAGAAGCACTCGGATTTTTCAATACCCAGGCTTGAACCCGAAATCTTTGATTAAGGGAGGAATAACCTCATCCACTGCATCACATCCTTTAATAGTTCCAGAAGACGCTATTAAATCACCTCATCACCTTCAATATAATAACTGTGAACTGTGAACAATTAACTGTAAAAATTTAATTTTGAGTTTGAATTTTGGGAGTTGCCGTAATCTTAGCAGGAAGAGGTAAGATATGCTCTATGGATGTGAGGCTATGTATTTGGGAGGAAGAAAGAGGGGTTTTATGTTAACATATGGTATATAAAGTAATTAAAATAAAGTAGTGAGAAATTTAATAAATATGGTAAGGAAGTATATTTCTTTAGGTAGTTTTTTCTAAATAAAAATAGATCGAGGGAGTAAAGTCTTTGAAAGTCAATAATATCATCAATACCCCTATTGACTAGTATCTATCTATATCTATCTATCTATATCTATATCTATCTATACTATATTAAAAGTGTGAAACACCTTATAATGTGATTTGAACTTTTTACCCTTCATTAAAAGGATTTGCTTTAGACAAAGTTGTCTTTTCACCATTTTTCTCAAATAAATTATAATTACGCATAAACACTAATATATATTAAAATATTAATAATATTTATACTCTTAAAAGTTCCCGCAAAATCCCTAAAGTTCCAAAAAAAAAAGTCGACGGCCTTTTCTTAATTTTTGGCATATATATATATATCATATTTTTTACCCTACTTTTGTAGTAGTATGCACGTTTATATAAATAACATAATTTTTTAATATCTGGAATATTTTTAAAGAAAAAATTATATTAATGTTAATTGTTATTTTCACATAATTTATTTTTTTTATATAATTTTTTTAATTTATTAACATGTGCAACGCACATACATTAAGACTAATCTATACTATATTAAAAGTGTGAAGCACCTTATAATGTGATTTGAACTTTTTACCCTTCATTAAAAGGGTTTGCTTTAGACAAAGTTGTCTTTTCACCATTTTTCTCAAATAAATTATAATTACACATAAACACTAATACATATTAAAATATTAATAATATTTACACTCTTAAAAGTTCCCGCAAAATCCCTAAAGTTCCAAAAAAAAAAGTCGATGGCCTTTTCTTAATTTTTGGCATATATATATATATATATATATATATATCATATTTTTTACCCTACTTTTTGTAGTAGTATGCACGTTTATATAAATAACATAATTTTTAAATATCTGGAATATTTTTAAAGAAAAAATTATATTAATGTTATTTGTTATTTTCACATAATTTATTTATTTTATATAATTTTTTTAATTCATTAACATGTGCAACGCACATACATTAAGACTAGTACTATATTAAAAATGTGAAGGACTTTATAATGTGATTTGAACTTTTTGCCCTTCATTAAAAGCCTCCACAATAGACAAAACTGTCATTTACTATGTTCCTTAAATTATTATTTAATTCTTTTTATAAATTATAAATAAAATATAGTCTTCCACAAATATATACCAATGTGGTGTCTTTAATTCGATTTAGGGTTTTGGATAATTAGGTTTACAATTATTTTATACCATAAATATTATATATTAATGTTGTCTCTTTGATTTAGGTTTAGAGTTGACTAATTAACTACCGTCGGCTACGAAGAAAAATATTTAGGAATTAGGATTCATTAGTTACTATTACTTTAGCTTTATGTTTTTGAGTAATTATTATTTGGTTTTTTATTTTTTTTGCCTTTAAAACAAGCTTTGGGTATATCAAGGATAAGATGTTTGCTAAGAAGAAGAAAACGTAAGTTCTTAATTATGTAATTATTATTTTATTATTTTTTGTAACATATTTAGTATTATTTTTTGTATTGGATGGTATTAAGTTTTAATGCGTGTCTGATACTCTGTTCAGCTTAATACAAGAGGTAGATGAAGGTTCGATCGCTATTTGAGAAATTTTCGTATAAAAATTAAATTTAATCGTATTGTTCAAATATCTCAATTATGGTATTATTTTGTTGTAACTTCTATTTTGTTACTATCTGTTGTTTTTCTATTTAATACAGGTGGTAGATGAAGGTTCGATCGCTCTTTGAGAAATTTTTATATAAAGATTAGGTTTAATCGTACTGTTCAAATATATTGATTATCGTATTCGTATTATTTTATTGTAATTTCTATTTTATTTAGTAGTCATGCTTTTTTTTCTTTATTTTTGTCCTTTTAATTATAAACTAAATAAATTTACAGTATATTAATTACTATTTGAGTGACCTAACATTTAATTATTTAGGTAAGTTTTTACTTTTTCATATTTAATTCAATTTTTACGTTTTATCTTTCCTTTATATGTTTGAGGTGTGAAAGTTGTTCAAAATTACTTGAATTGAGTTAATATTATATCGATTAACTTTATCGAGTTTTGATTTTGTACTTGATTATTCTTTCTTACTTAAGCAGATTTTCGTGCATTCAAAGTAATTTCAGGTACTTATTCCATAATTTTAACTTTTAATTCAATTCATCTTCATATATTTGTTATTAGCTTATAATCGTGGTTAGCTTAGTCGGGTTAAGAATTGAAAAGAGTTGTAGTGCACTGATTGTTGAAATTAAATTGCTACTTTTCAATCATTTAATCTTCTTTTTATATATTTCACATTGATTGACGGCTAGACATGATGCACACGCGTAAAGCGCGTACACTAAACTAGTAGTAGTTAAAAGGAGGAAATTTGAAAACCTATGTCTAATTTTTTTTAGATCTTTCATTGTTTTAACGTCACTTTTTGCTTAGGAAAACATAAACATCAAAAGAAAAAAAAAGATGGATCAATATTTCAAATTAGATTAGAATACTAATTAGTTGATCTTACTCAAGAATTATACTCTGGATCGCGTTGATTATTATCCAAATGTTGTTTTTTGGATTTTTCATTTGGTGTCTTGTACCCGCCTTGAAGCCCATTTGAGGGAAGCACTCGGATGACAAAATTTCATAAATAGCTAAAGTTTAGCTTAATTGGAGGGGGTCTATAGCTAAAGTTTGCTATTTACAATCCATAGCTACCAGCTAAAAAGGGTTTATAACATCTCTTCCCCCCTCTCTCCCCTCTCCCTCTCCCCTATCTATTGCCCCCCTCCCCCCCTCCCCTATCTACTCGCCCCCCTTCCTCTCCCTCTCCCCTATCTACTCACCCCCTCCCTCTCCCCTATCTGCTCCCCCCCTTTCTCTCTCTCTCTCTCTCTCTCTCTCTCTCTCTCTCTCTCTCTGCCTCTCTCGTTCTATTTTTTTTTTGGCAATGACTTTCTAAATCTGAAAATTGGGAGAAAATCTTGAGTGCAAACTCATTCAAGTTGTGAAAATTGAGACGAATTGTATCTTTTTGAAAAATAAGCCTCTTAATTCGTATATATAAACAAGTATCATTTGTATTTGTATGGAGAAGAGAGAGGAGATAGAGGATTGGTATATGTTTGCAAATGTATATGTATAAAATATACACTTATTCAAAATACATATACATTTGAAGGGGGGGGGGGTCAAATATGTTTTATATACGTTTAATTGAGTATTTACAAATGTATATCTATAAAATACACTTATTCAAAAATATACAAATACATTCAGCATTAATTGAGAGAATTTCGTGGAAAAGATTTGTTTTAAAACAGAAAATCACACAAATCATGCATAGAATATTCTCTCAATCTTCCTTCTAGAATCTGGACTCTCTCATAGCAAGATCTTTTTTAAAAGGAAAATCCCATAAAATAAGCTAAAAATATTTCCTTAGTCTTCCATAAGTATTTCCTTAATCTTCCATAAGATTTCTTAACCAAAAAATCCTTAGGTGTAAATATTTCAACAAAATATATATACAAATATATATATATATATATATGCATAAGGATGTGATATTTTGTCTGCTAAAAATACATAAATACAAGTACAAAAAGCATACATATCCCAAAATGGATATACACTGATTTATGTATACGTTTGTTCTAAAATTTGATATATACATTTTTAATTGTACAAAATCGTATATATAATTGAACAATTATATTTTGAATACAGTAGTATGTATTTACTTGTTTCTATGACTTAAAATACAAATGCATCATTTATATTTACTTGAGTCTGTTATATACAAATGCATATATAATAGATGCATTTGTATATTACAATTGAAACCAAATACAAATATCACGTATTGATACATATACAATAGATGCATTTGTATATTACAATCGATAAAACATACAAATATCACAAATTGATCCATATACAATTACTCTTCCCAATATCCATTGTACCATCTTCATTGTTCTTCACTGTCCTTGGATGAACGCCATCAATAGTCGAAATCCCTTCTCCATACATTTACTGGATATACATTTGTATTTCAAACATATAACACAAAAATATTTATTCAAATATACAATGATTTATATATACGTTTGTTCTAAAATTTCAGATATACATTTATATCAAATAATACATTTTATACAAATTATCATTTGTATTTGAATGGTTTAGTCGTGAATACAAATCCTGAGTGTAAAAAAGTATAATTCTTTTCATACCACTAGAAACAACTACCACCAAACTTGTTGCACCTCCATCAATTCAGATCTGACGAAAATAAAGCATCACTTTTAGATCTGATCGGAATGATGGAGGGAGTAAACAAAAAATGGGAGAAAAGGGTGGCTGGTTGTTGAGGAATACGACTGTGGTGTTCATGACAAAATTTCGATCAAATTCGACAAAATTCCGACCAAATTCGGCCCAAGTATTCATCGTGATTTGATTCTGGAGGCAAAGAGAGTGAGAGAGGTGGGAGGGGAACAGAGAGAGAGTGAGAGGGGGGAGAGGGACATGGAGAGTAAGAGAGGAAGGAAGAGCAATATGGGGGGGGGGGGGGCAGAGAAAAAGAAAAAGCGTGTGGGGGGGGGGGGGGGGGGGAAGAGTGGTGAGTGAGAAAGGGAGAGGGATATAGCTATTATTATAAACATTACCTATGTTTAGTAATTATGGACTCCTTATTTCTAATCAATATAATTTTTCCTTTTTCAATACCCCAGGCTTGAACCTGAAATCTTTGATTAAGGGAGGAATAATCTCATCCACTGCACCACATCCTTTGATAGTTCCAGATGACGCTCTTAAATCACCTTCAATATAATAACCAAGACTAAAAGCCCTAACCATAGGGAGAAATTGTGTCTTCTACAACAAAAAACTGAAAGAAGTTTTACAGGCAATTGATGGGCAAAGTTTGGAGAGGGGCAAGGCATTAGCAGAGGAATTATGTGTACTGGGAAATGCTCCCGACATAGTAGAAGAGTCGCCTGCCATTGTTGTCCAAGTTGTATGTGTTCAAATTTTTTGAAGTTGTTTTAACCTCTTAGGGCCCTAACATCACGTAAAACCTTTTCTCAATATATATATGTATATATATATATATATATCAATATATGATGTACACAAATGGATATATATAACCCTAATTTAGAGTTCTATATAATATAACAAAGCCAACACAACTAGAAGATATATAAGAGATTAAATCTTAGTTAAACTGTAGTAGCTACAAACATTATAGCTTCATTAGAGTGTAGCTCGATATTAGAGGCAAATTTGAAATTTGTAACATTATTAATTTTGAATTATAGGCTAACGATTTCAATCTAAATTAAAATTATCAAATTCTATCAAACTCGTATATTTAAGCCTTTGTCCCTCCTTCGAGTAGTCCTAGATACTCGCAGGAGAGGAGAATGAGACAAGTATTCAGTTCAGTACAAGTATTTTATCATGAGAGTTGATATATTGTACAAAAATGGAAAGGAATGAGACATTTCAATTAAAAAACAAATGATAAAAATAAGATCTAGAAAAACAACAAAAAAAGAGAATATAAAGATTGAATAAGAAAGAGATTTTTGAAAATGATATTTCAAATCTTTTTTTCCACTTGAATATATTTTAATATAATATTCAAATTTAAGAGCAATAGGAGAAAATAGAAGTCCAACAAAGCTAATGTTAAGGAAAAAATGGTTGAGGCCCACAAGCTTCAAAATGGGCCTAGTCTTTCAAAATCAGCTAATCCAATTCTTTTTCTCATGGGCCAAAACCCAATTAGTAAGCGGGACGGTCGAAATGTATATACACGATTTTGAGATCATCATTTAAGTTATGTTGATAGTACGTAAAATTTTAAAAATTTGCCGACTTTAAAATAACTCCAGACATGGGGTATCTAAAGTAAGGACACATGTCACTGAAGTTCAATCATATGAAACGTTTTTGTTTGAAGTTCATGGCATATGGGTGATGAAGTTCAGTCATTTACTTTGAAATTCATGCACATACGGCTTAAGTTCGTAAGACGAGTGCCAAGTTAACATAGGTCAAATAAAATAAAACGGAGGGAGTAAGTTTGACCTCCTAGTCTTAACCCCTCATTCATTTTGTGGCAAAAGAAGTACATTTCTCAAAATAGTAATATTTAAAAGTTGAAAAACACAATCAATGTCGCTCAGTCTTTCCAAAAATATTACCGCATCCGTGAGACATTTTCAAAGAGTTCGAACAATATAGCATACTACAACTATTCATACCATTCATTTCTTTCCTAATAACCTAAACATTATTACATAATACTATAACACTAGAGAAACTTAGTCCAAAGTTACAAAATTCTTCTACATTATCAAGATTCCAAATACAAACTTAAACATTGTTTACAAGTTCAATCCCATCTTTTTTAGTCTCCAAATCATCTGTCTTGTGCATCTGAATAGGCTTCAAAGTATAGAATTTTGCACAAAACAGATAGTAAATCAAATTAACCACTTGTAGAATTGTGATTAACCAATAAAAATACTCTAATCTCCCCTTGTTCAAGTTATTATCAGGCAGCCAGTTTGTTCCTCCTCGTCCTGAAGTAAATTTATGAACTAGTGATACTAATAGCGTACTCAAATAATTCCCTGCTGAAATTGATGTCCAAAATAAAGCAGTAGCAGTACTTCTCATACTCTCTGGTGCTTGATCATAGAAGAATTCAAGATGTCCAATTGACATAAATGCCTCAGCAATACCATGTAGACAATATTGTGGCACAAGCCAAAATACTGAAATTGGGACAATCGATTTTGGTTTATCGATTAGTCCATGAGTTAACGCTGCTTCCTTTCGTTTAACTTCAATGAAGCCGGATACTAACGTGGCCAGGACTGATATGAAGAATCCGATTCCCATTCTGCTTAGGAACGATATGCCACGTTCAAGTCCAGTGAATCTACGTGCTATAGGGACAAAAACGCGGTCATAGAAGGCAATAGTGCATAACATTGTTGTTAATGTGAAGACAGTCATCGATGCAGCTGGGATTTCGAAGGAGTTTATTAGGTGCCTGTCCATTGTTTTGGCCTGTTGGACCGAGAACGTGTGTTGTTGAGCGTATGCTGTGATCAGGATGATCCCGGATGCCCATATTGGTCCCATTCTTATGACCGATTTCAGTTCTTCTACGCGATGGACTGTGTTTAGCCTCCATAGATTGGGAGATTTCGGATTGTCTTCCTCTGTTACTATTGCTGCTCTGTCCAAGAATCTGAAAACCAAAAAAAAAAAAAAAAACGTTATAACTTTTAGATGAGATGGTCACAAATTTCAAACAGTCGTAAACAGTATGAGGTGATGCTTGAATAGCAAAAATGAGAATTCAAAGAGCCAAGAAATTAGTAACAATAGTGCAATGAATTTTGATCAATTGCCTATAACCGTCTTAAAACTTTTAGATAAGATGGTCGCACAATACAATACTCGTTAACCGTCTTAGCTAATTCACTCAATAGTCAAGACATTAGTAACAAAAGTGCAATGAATCATCAATTGCCTATAATGGTTCTTTGAAGATTTTTCAGACATCAACATGTTGTCTTTCATAATCAAGTTTGCATCAAAATAATGCATGTAAAGTCTAACATTGGGACCTATGTTGCTCGGACTCTCCAAAAATGTGACCTCACCCGTGTCGGATCCTCCAAACATATACTACTTTTAGAGGATCGAACACACACCCGTCGACATTTTTGAAGAGTCTGAGCAACATAGATTAGGACAACTTGAGAGTCATCCAAATTTGACTAGATCCTTTACATTAGCTCACAAATTAACTCCAATTATATACTAACTTACCAATCTTGGATCTGTTATTTTAACAGCCAAAAATGTCGTAATTAGTCACATAAATGAAAACCAGAACCAATTCAATGGTTTTTCTTCTAACTTTCTCAAACCACCTAGATATTATTGGAGATAAATTGAGAAATTTGATAGTACATTTCCAAAAAAACACAACTTTTGGCAGTATTTATCAACTTGTTTTCTGGTTTCTAATGGCTCAGTACTGATTTCTTTGTAGCATTATTGACAAGCCAAGATATTAATAAAAACTAAATTTAAAAGGGAAATGTGAAAAAATTCAATGAATCTTGATTTTGATGGGGTGTAAAAAGACATGTAAAAAAAGACAAATAATAGGACAGACAATATTTGCATCAGATAATGTTTTTGGCCACACAAGCAATAGACATATACATGTACAAATTGATTGGTGATTTCTGAAATTTAATATCCAGACATTTGATTTGTCATAATTCAGAAAAGGACATTTTAAATCATCTCAAGTTATTGGTTAATGGAATTCTTGAAATAAAAGTGAGAAAAAAAAGTTATCTCCTCAAAATATCTTTTCTAAAATAATCACTTATTTTTCACCTCACATCAGAATATTCTAATTTCTTGATCTAATCATTTTCTTTTACTGTTATCTGATGTGTAATTATATCAATTATGCACAAAAAATTTCTCTCCATTATTAGAAGGTGCAAACTAACTTATACACACCGACAGTGTAAAAGTTGTTTATACTATTAGCATAATTTAACTTATTATAGTATAGAAGTTAACTTTCAAAAAAAGGCCATATACACTGACAAAATATTTTTTTACACTATCAATGCAACTTAATCAGTTATAGTAAGTTTACATCACCTTAATATTCAGGTTATTACATCAGACTTGACATGAAGAGTTACCTATTATTGTAAGCTACCTTGCCATGCTCTTCAAAAAGGTTACCGCACTCGTGCCGGATCCTTAAAAAACACATTACTTTTGAAGGATCCGACACATAGATGCAGTGATACCTTTAAAGAGTCAATTGTACCTAATGATTTAAAAATCACACACAGTCAATGTCAGTGCATAGAACTTAAACTTGGAGAATTCAATATGCACTCATGTAAGATCCTCCAAAATACACTATTTTCAGAGGATTCGATATGCACGTTGTAACATTTTTAAAAAGAGTGAGCAGCATAGATTGTTAGTTAACTGTACCTAGCGGTTTAAAAAAACATATATACAGTCAGTGCATAGAACTTAACCTCGGTGAAAGAAAATGACTTACTTCATTTGCTTAGTGTGGACAAGCTTTCCAGCAGTAGAAATATCAGCATCAAGCTCTTCATTTTGGTACAAGAACTTAGGATCATTATTTACCATATTGTCCAATTTTCTCTTCTTGTATGCAGCAACACAAACTTGCAATAGCCTAGTAAAAGGGCTACCAGCAGGATCCAAATTTCTATACAAAGGGTATCCAAATATGAAAACAACAATTGATATAAGCATAGCAATTGTTGGTACACCAAATCCAACACCCCATCCAATATTATCTTGGATGTATACAATCACTGTTACAGCCACAAGCATTGAAAATCCCATAGAGAAATAGTACCAATTGAAGAATTTCCATGTTTGTGTCTTTTGTTTTGGATCATTTTCATCAAATTGATCTGCACCAAATGCAACAACACATGGCCTAATTCCACCTGACCCAAAGGCTGTTAGGAGTAATGACACATATAGGATGGCTAATTGGCTTGAATTTGCTTCTTGGCAATATTCATCATCTTTGCATGATGGTGGCCTTAGTTGTGGAAGTATTGCTGATAATGTTAATATGATCATGCCCTGAAAATTTAAAATTAAGAAAAAAACATGAAATTAATCCAGAAGGGGTTTGAAGCTTATGGGTTCGGGATTTTAGTCATTTTGAGGTACTGAGTTCTAATGTTAATAACTTGTACAAATTAACTAACTACTCTCTCCGTTTCAATTTATTTGAACCTGTTTTCCTTTTTAGTCCGTTTAAAAAAGAATGATCCTTTCTCTTTTTTAGCAACTCTTTATTTCAACTTTCCACATGTCATGTTTAAGGCCACAAGATTAAATGACATTTTGGTACATTTGACATATCTTTAATTTAAGATCACAAGATTCAAAAGTGTTCTTTATTTTCTTAAATTCTGTGCCAAGTCAAAATAGGTCAATCAATTTGAAACGAAGAAAATATTATAAGACAAATACAAGGTTTGAACCAAAACTAATGAGTTCTACTAAACCAGAATATTGTTCTCTAGCTCCGCCCCCGAGTTTTGAAATAGGAATGTTCATTGTACATGTTATATGATGATATGAAGAGTTTAATTTCTATACACCGATAGCGTAAAGAATTTTTTTTATCCTATCAAATCAGTCAAATGATAATTATATGTAGTGTGGATTAACAACCAAAAATATAAAGTTGATTACTTGCTACGATACGTTAAAACAAATTTGTTTATTCTGTCAGTGTATATATATATATGTTAAATCTTATTAATTTGGATTTGAAAAGATAAGAAGAGACTGTTTACTTGTACATAGTTTTCTTGTACTGTACTAAAGTTCACATGATATCATAGTAATAATACACACTGTAAATTTAATCTGAAATCAAACTACCAAAGGTTTTTCCTATCCAAATTAAGTCATTCACCTCATATATCTTATCCACTACAAACTTACAAACTTATCATAGTATAAAAAAAATACTATCACATATTTTAACTTGTTATAGCAGATAACCTTCATTATTTCTCGGTGACAAATCCCATTTTCTAGTTAAGTGACATGATCATGTAAATATTTTGCACTGTCAGTTAGAGGCGTGAGCCAGAATTTAAAGCTTATGAATTTTTAATTGCCATCAAAATCATTGTCGTCATAGTTACTGGATTCTGAATTAAAATATTAAATACATAGTCTAAACAAAACTTAGTAAATTCGTCCAAACTCGTAACTGATACTTTACCTCCGCCTCTACTGTCAATGCATATAACTTAAACTCCGTAAAAAAAAAAAACGAGTGAGAAACTTACAATTTGGTAGATGATGGAAGCAACAGTTATAGTCCAAAATCTTCCAGCAAAAGTATCAGCAATGAAAGCTCCAATCAATGGTGTTAAACTTGCAGTGCCACCAAAATTTGTAAGTGTATTTGCTGCTTTTGTTAATGGAAGATGGAGCTCATTTGTTAAGTAAATGACCATATTAGTACCAAATCCCACCACTGCCAATTTCTCACATATCTCATTTGCTACCAAAAAAAAAAAAAACATCAGTTCAATTTCAACTTAATTAGTATTCATTACTAGAAAGAAAAGTTATTTACACCGCGAATTTGTGAGAAATTTATACTATAGAACATGATTTTTTATTTATTTTCCATCAAATCAGCTCGCTGGAAAAATACATTGTGAGAATCAGATTCTCACTGAAATAGTGAAAAATTTCCTAATTTGTCCATATAAAATAATTTTTATATTTTTCTTTTCCCACCGACTCATTCGAAAAGTCTATGGGAATAACCATTTAACGTTTTTTAGTGGGAAAATAGTAACTTTTTAGTAGTGATTCAAGAAGCTATACGAAGGTGAACGTTGAAGCAACGGTAAAGTTATCTCCGTGTAATCTATAGGTCACAATTTTGAACCGTGAAAAAAAGGCTACTAATGCTATCACACCCTTCCCCGAACCCTGATAATACACAATACTTTGTGCACCCGACTACCCTTTTTATTCAAGAAACTATAGAAATTGTGTAATTTCAAGATTCACAAAAATTTTGAGTGAAAAATTGGGGGAAAAAAGAAGAACTAACCAAATATGAAGGGCATAGTGATCATTCCACCCTTCATTCTTCTAGAGGAGTTTTCTTTCTTCTTATCCATCACTTCCATATTTGTTAGTTCATTCATATATGTTGTGTGTTTTAAATGATTCCTAAAGCTCCACTATTTATAGGATATGCCAAAGCTTAAATTTGGTATATAACATGTCATGTCACCATGTCATTTTTTAAAGTTCCAAAAATACCATTATGACCTAATTAATAAGCTCAATATCTTGAAATTAAATTTTTAATTAATCTTGACGACTTGTGATTGTTTTTTTTTGTTTTTAAATCATACTACATGTGTTTTATTTTATATAGTACTAGCATTTGACTAACATAAAATTTATGAAAGGAAGAAAAACTTTTACACGTAGAAAAAGTGAATCGTATTATAGGTGACCGTTTCACGCGGTTCATGGTACTTAATCAATTACCACAACTGACAACGTCTTGATCGACCTATCCAAATTTTGGACCAGTTCCCCGTGTAATTTGTACTTCTAAAAGATGAGTCTTAGAACTTATGATCTTAAACATGATATGACATTTTATGGTTATAAGTGTATTTTATTAAGAATAAAATAGAAAATTAAATGTTGAAGAGTTTCCAAAATTAAGAAAGATGTCTTTATTTTTTAAACAAATTAAAAAATATATACATCATATAAATCCAGCTTAGGATCAGACAAATTGGGCATGCAAGATTATATATATTGGTTGATTTTTAAAATATTGTGACATGAAATTTTGTAATCCTCTAGTTGTGCAGTTGAAATATGGACGTATGTACAAGTTAATTGTATTAGTCTTTTTCTTTCACATTTCCTACTTTGTATTACTGGGGGAAGGTTATAGGAGGGCAGTTGTTAAGTGCCAACTTCTATTATCATTCAGTGTTCGGTATTTGAATTGAAGTCGGACTAATTTGAATTTATGTCGGGTAGGGGTCATTCGAGGAAACCGCTCTCTATCAGGAGTTTTTCATGCCCAGGATTTAAAATCGAAACCTCTGATTAAGAAAGCAACAACCCCATCCATTACACCACATCCATTGATGGTAAGAATTTAACTTATATACAATAATATTGGCATAATTAATTTGTACACTATTAATGTCTTTTAAATTATTATAGTAGGTCATTTAATCTATTTTATATTACCAAACTACCCTTATAATTTTAGAGAGTTATATGCCTAGGTCATCTTGATATGATCCTATATCTCGTTCATCCTTCGGGTTCAAGCTTCTGAGCATGAAATTGTCTTTATCAAAAAGTGTTTTAATTTATCATCTAATTTAATGTGAGATTTTTTCTGCGTGAATTCGACTTTAATCTAACTTAATGCATGTATCAGATATCAAGTGAAAAATGGAGAAAAAAACATATATATTGTGTGTGGAAGTAATATATGGTTCTTAGGAGAAGAGAATCATAGAGGATTGATTCTAATGTGACAAACAAGGTCAGGACAGATGTATGCTCTATCTGATTGTACTACTATTTTTTCTCTTTTCCACTCGATATTCAGTATTTATATTTGGGTTCAATCAAATACGGATTCGTGCATCGC
The DNA here is from genome assembly GCA_003996215.1 of Jaltomata sinuosa. NCBI lineage: Eukaryota > Viridiplantae > Streptophyta > Magnoliopsida > Solanales > Solanaceae > Jaltomata > Jaltomata sinuosa. Next base: position 663,082 of record QJPP01000008.1, read on the forward strand.
ATAATTCATTTCTGGGGATGATGCTGATACCAACAAGATTTATCTATTCTCAAAGGTTTGAACTCGAGATATTTGATCAAGAATGATGAAATTCTGAACCATCTCAACACAACTCATATCGATCAGGTGTATGATCACTATCACAAGACAAAGAAAATAAAAACAAAATATCACCCTCAATTAACCATGCAAAATAAGTTTTAATTAATTTCTGTCATCAGTTTACATGCAGTGAGAATTCTCATATAATTAACCTCAACTTACTTGGTAATTAAAGAATTTTATTTACTTAATACGTAATATTTTTTTTTTTTTTTTTTTTTTTACATTTTGTGATTGAGCTATCATTTGTCAAGTGTCCTTAGAAGGGTGGTGAACCCTTTTGGTCTGAATATTATACTATGTATATATAGGTTGAATATTACTTTCTCCGGCCTATTTTAAATTTTCCCCCTATTTCAGTAAAACTTATTTTTATACATATATATTAATTTTGATCATTTCCAAGGAAATTTTTTATTCCGCCACTATTTATGTCGACTGTACATCGAGTTTACCAAATTATTTTTTAGATAGTGTCAAATATATATTTATGTTAAATAATTTAAAATTTTAATATAAAATAAGTTATATATTTGTATGGTAGTAAATCATCTTATTAAGTATAAAATAAATGCATGATAAATATTATTAATATTAAAAAAATTTAAGTGATGTTGATTAAATAATTTTTAATTTTTCATCTAAAATATGTGAGGAGATCCAATGAGATGTCCACAATCGAAATATTTTTGTTCATCGACTGTCATTTTTTGGTACTCGAAATAATTTTAAAATTTACACAAATATCATTCGTATTGAAAGTAATAAAGTTATAACAAAAATGCATAAATTTAAAACTAAAGAACGCAGTCTAAGTGAAAATAAAAAAATACACAAAAATATATAAAATGACGAAACTACTCTTAGGAGGAAGTAAGCACGTCGATAAAGACGTGCTTTCTTGCCGCCCATCTCTCTCCTATAATAAGAGAATATGAGTGTAAATTTTCTTTCTAGGACTTGCCATGAGATTTTTTTTTCTTTCTTTTTGGAGTTGTTAATGTTTTTTCACTCCAAAATTATGAAGCTCACTCAACTTGATGTTTTTACTTGATAAAATGCATCAAGACTTTCTTAAAGTTGATCGACATTTGAAAGTAGACATTTAGACTTTACAAGGGTCCTATTACCCCATTAAACAATTTTAAACAAATACTATTATATCATTTTCGAACGGATTACAATTTTCAAAATATAGATGCTAATCATGCATCAATTATTATTTGACACGTGTTAATTTTATTAAATATGTATATTTTTCATTTTAGTCTTTTTCTCTTTATATTTTTTCCTTTTCTCTCTTTCCCCCCTGTCTCTTTCTTTTCGACTTTTTTTCTCTTTCTACTTAATTTCTCCCTCAAGCAAATCCCCTCCACCTTATATTGATTTTTCTTCTTCTTCACCTATCCTCCCTCCCCTTCCACTGCTATTGTTATAATCAGTAAAATATTTTTAAAAGTTTTTTCTTTACTACTTTCTAAACTTTTATTAAATAATTGATAGTAAGAATAAAAAAAAAAATCTAAACAAATTTTGCAGTTTTGGGGATATCAATAATTAGCTTATCTCATTTTATGTTTTTTTACAATTAAAGTTTTGAAAAGAATGATAATATTAAAAATGAAGGTTTTGTAGAGAATCAATAAATTTCCTAAAATTCGTAAATAGCTGAATTGAAGCTCGAATAAAAAATTAAATGATACTCCTAACCATCTTGAAATCTATTGGGTTTTACCAAATTGTTCGAAATGTAAAAAGAAATAGGGATAAAAACATGAAATTGAAGAGAGCAAAATAAAAATGATAAAGAAAAGTGGGTAGAGTTATGAAGAAAATGGTAGCATTGAAAGCGGCAGGAGTCCATCAGATTTACCAAGAAGAAAGAAGAAAATAAAGAAAAAAAGAATAAGAAACAAAGTTAAAATAATAAGAAACATGGAAAAATATATTTTATAAAAAAACTCGTAAAAATAAAGTATAGTCATTTTGTGGAGTTTTCACGCTCTTTAAGAGAGTGGATACACTCTCTATGCCATGTGACCTAAAAATGATGTAATAATATCAGTTTAAAATTGTTTAGTGGGGTAATAGAATCCCCGTAAAATTTAAGTGTCTACTTTCAAATATCGAACTTTAAGGGGATCTTGATGCATTTTTTCTTTTTACTTTGTGGATCTGGTTAAAACTAAAAACAATAATATATTTTCTCGTGATCAAAATATTTGTTTACGAAAAGGAAAAAAAGAAACCGAAAGGGGAAAAGAAAATCACAGGGTATAAATTGATATCACTTCAATACTAACATGTTTTTTAGTGCACTAATTATGATATATTAGGAAAGAGTTTAAGTTATATACATTGTTAATCATCGAAGGTTATGATGAAGTGGTAAGAATTTCTTAATTTTGTATCTAGAAGTTTTGGGTTCAAGTTCTGAGTATGAAGTTATCTAAATGATATTTATAGATATTTTTTTTCTTTAAAATGTAAATTTTACTATACTATAAGAGGGAGTTTCACCGGTTGAAGCAAACACGTCTTCATTATCTAGGAGCATTTTGGTTATTTTTGATAATTTTACTATTTTAATTTGTTTGTCTTATTTTTTATATTATAAGAGGGACCAGCTGAATCAAGCACGAGGTCAACGTACGTGCTTCAACATCTAGGGACATTTTGATCATTTTTGGTAATTTCTCCATTTTAATTTGTTTGTCTTATTTTTTAATTTATTATATATTTAAAAATTACGTAAAAAGATAAATCACAATAATTAATAATTTAAAACATTTGAAAAACCTAAAAAATTTGATTGGCTCTGAAGTTTTTATCAGTATCACATAAATTGGGATAGATGAAGTAACATATATTATTTAAAAATAACGTAAAGAGTACTATAAATTATAATGATTAACAATTTAAATATATAAAAGACATATAAAAAACTTAGTTGACTCCCCAAATTTTTTCAATGACACATAAATTGGAGAAGAGAGAATAACATATATTATTTGAAAATTACGTAGAAAGTACCATAAATAATAATAAATTAATAATTTAAAATATTTAAAAGCTATAGTAAAAAAAATGGGTTGACTCTCTCAATTTTATTAATGCCACATACATTGAGACAGAGAGAGTAACACATATTATTTGAAAATTATATGAAAAGTATTATAAATTATAGTAATTAACAAGTTAAAATATTTAAAAATCAGACAAAAAATTGAATTGATGACTCTTCAAATTCTATCTGTATCACATAAATTAAGATAAAAAATAATTGCAGGAGCTCTTTGTATCTGGTATTATCTTAAAACAAGACATGTTAGCAATAACAGATAAAAACAATATGATAATATAAAAATTCCACATACTAACAATATGTGAGGTATATAGCTATAAAACTCATATGCAATAACTTTTTGAAGAAGTGAAAGGAACTAAGTAGTGCAACTTTCTAAAATTTTCATAAAAGCAATCATTATATTTCATATGAAAACACTGCGGGATAAGATTAGGGCATTCTAAGAGAGCATTGACTTTTGAGTTTTTTTTTTATTAGAAATAAATTGGGACTTTTTTACAAAAAAAAATTAATTTATGTTACCTCAATCATTATAAGAATTTTTTTAAAAATTAAGTCCATAATTGCAATAAGTGTACTTTAATTGTTGAAAATTCACTTTTATGAACTATTCCTACAAAATCTAGGGATTAGTTGATAAATAATCAAAGAATAATTGTATCACACTAACAATATGTGAGGTATATAGCTATAAAACTCATATGCAATAACTTTTTGAAGAAGTGAAAGGAACTAATTAGTGCAACTTTCCAAAATTTTCATAAAAACAATCATTATATTTCATATGAAAACACTGCAGGATAAGATTAGGGCATTCTAAGAGAGCATTGACTTTTGAGTTTTTTTTTTTAATTAGAAATAAATTGGGACTTTTTTTTAAAAAAAAAATTATGTTACCTCAATCATTATAAGAATTTTTTAAAAATTAAGTCCATAATTGCAATAAGTGTACTTTAATTGTTGAAAATTCACTTTTATGAACTATTCCTACAAAATCAAGGGATTAGTTGATAAATAATCAAAGAATAATTGTATCACACAAGTCTAAACGATCTTATTATTAATTATTATTTCGCAGAAATCTCTAATAAAATTGGTACGATACAGAGAAGATATATCTAAATTCTCATCCCAAACCTGCCCCGCTCCCGCCTAGCAAGGAGTAAAAAGAGAGAATGAAACGTAAGGTAGGATGAGTTAATGTAGAGACACTTCTTGATGTCGAATTCTCAAAACTAGGGAGAGGTCTAATTTCTCGTAGCTCTTTATCCGTTTTAAGGATGAAATGAAAGCCTAACTCGATAACTAAATCTAGGAATCTCGATTTATTCTCAAACCTGATAGTTAGCTCAGTTGATTGGCACTCCTGAGACACTGTGCAAATTAAATGATTTTAAAATGCCGAGTACGTTGTAGGTTAAACGTATTAACTAAAAATTCTTATAGATTAATTGGACAAAAATTAGGTCAATATGGATTATTTGATCCAAAATAAAAACAAATTAGTTCCAAATTAATTTATTAGAATAATCTTTCAATCAAAACCCACTTGTGATTACTAGTTATTATCCAGATCAATAGGTTCTTGGTAGTGTTTTACAACTATGATCAAATCCTAATACTTGTTCTTGGTGCGAGGGCGAATTCATAATTTAAACTTTATGAATTTGAGTTTTAAGAACAATGACTTTATATAACAATATTTATATTAGAAATTTAATATTCATACGTATTTACTGTATTTCTTAACATATATATGAGAATCAAGCTAAAATTATTGAATCCGATCGAACTCGTATGTATTAGCCCTGCTTGTTAGCAATCTTGAAGGAAGGAAAGAAAAAAAGGACTATTATAAAAGCATGCAAAGAAATAGTGATTTAATTTTAGGAAGATGACAAAGACAATATGATTTGAACCTTCACTTTTTGAGCACTAAAAAAAAAGAAATTCAAAACCAACTAAAACAGTACTATCATTATAATATGTAAATCATTTTAAATTGTTTCTTGATAATGCTTAAAATCTAGATAAGGATTCGAAGTGTCCAAATATGTGAATTTCTGCCAAGGATCATGAGTGACATTATTCGCATTTTAGCTTAGGACACATGAAATAATTCGAGATACGAGTTCATTCGAATTTAATATTTTTAATGTGAAATATATCTTTATATATAGGGATATCAAATAAATTATCAGACTGAATTTGAGCAAATTAAAATAAATTAAATTAATAAATGAATGAATTATTAGCGAGTTGAACTAAAATCTAACAAATGGATCATAATCCAATACGTCTTATTTTTACTAAATTTTAATTTCATTATTTATTTAAGTACCTCATGAAACCCCCCCCCCCCCCCCTCCCTTTATTATAGTTATATATAACACATCAAACTAATAAAATATCGACATGTCGTGTTAAAAAAAATTGATAAAATTTTTCATGGATCAATTTGAATTACATATCAACCTAACTTTTAGATGATTGAATTGGACAAGTCAAATAAAACCGAATTAATAACTATGCGGGTTATTGACCCGCCTAAGTCTGAGCAAATTAGGCAAATCATATTTTAATAGGCTAATTTTGACACTCAATATATCAACAAATATTAAATTTAAATTTTAATTAGCTTAGTATAGTGATCGATATTTAAAATTTTAGAAATTAAATTTATTAAATTTAAATTCTGAATCTGTTTTAGGTATAGACAATATTTGCAGCCATTGTATGATGTAAAATGCACCCGTATTAAGTTTTTTGTGGTATATAACTTGCTAAATTGACGTAAGAAGTGACATAAGTATGGTTCAACAAATTTTAAAGTTATCCAAAATAATTTTTTTTGTTTGTGTGTGTATAAAGGCATGGCTATATTTGGATTTTGTACTAACAATCAATGGTTTGTAGGAATGACACGTGTCTAATTTGCCCAATGAAAATACATTTTCTGTTTCAAGTTTGATAGAAGTGGAGTAGTGTGGTTGGGTTACGTGGAGTCTTCCTGGTAAGTAGTGAAAGCAATCATCCTTTTATTGAATTGAAATCGTGAGATAATTTGATCTTAAAGAAAGGTCATTATGTAAAGTGGTCTTCTCTTTTGGACTTGTAGGTTTGTCTTGGTCCAAGAAAAGGACTTGTGACTAGCCAAAACACACATAATTAATCAATAATGTATACCTCAATTTCATTTTAGTTGAGATCTATATGAATCTTCTTATGTACGTGTAGCAATTAGACACATCTAATTTGTTGAGGAGTTTTCTTTAATCACATAGTATTATAGTAGTTGGCAAAGGGGTCTTTATGTTCACCTTATAGAGGAATGCCTAATTTTTTCCTTTGATATCTAGTTTGATAGAAGTGAAGAAGTGGGGGTGGGTCTAGGGGTGTCAAATTGCGGGATTAGGTTGAATTTGAACGAATTAAAATGAGATCAGTTATTAAATCAACGAGTTATTAGCCCACCTTATAAATTTTACTTGCGCTCAAATAGCCTGAGTTAAGTAAGGCTAAACATGTGTCATACTTCAACTCGCCTAACTCTGACAAAGTTTTAATTTTTTTATATTTGTTTTCTTATAATTTGTAATTATTACCGAAATGATTAATTTTTTTTATTATGATTATATTTAACATATCAAGTAAAATAATATTTCAAAAATAATTTGACAACTTTCTTCATGAGCTCATCTGGATTATATATTTAGCCCAAGTCGGCCAATTTTTAGATAAGCTGAATTCGATGGATCAAACAGACTGAATTAATTAATGACTAAGTTATTAACTCTTTCAATCATTAGTGAATTAAGTGAATCATATTTTCATGAGTTAGTTTTATCGATCTTTTAAGTTTTAAGGACCTTTAATTAGGTTGGACTTGGTCCAAGAAATGGACTCATAACAAGTCACAAATCCCCACATTAATAAAGCGTAATATGTTAAACTCTGATATAATGTAGACCTACTTTAATAATACCGTATTGAATATTAATATGTTCATAGAAAGTCTTCACATTTCTCATTTTGGTTTTTGTATTTCACTCGATACTTGACATCTATATTGAAATTTGATTAAATTTAAATTCGCATATTGCAGAGCCAGTTTGTATAAGTCCTTCACATTTCTCATTCGATACACAATAATGTGTTACACTTAATATTCACATACTAACACATTATGCTAGGATAGATATCTTTTCAACTCATGCCAATTACATGAAAGATATAAAGTGGATTTTAATCCATCAAATTGATAAAGTAACCAAAAATAGAATGTCATTAAAATTGGTGAACATGTGAGAAATGCATCACTTGTGGGGAACCCCCACTAAGGGTCGATTTTATTGAAAGCAAAGGGCGATTGAGAATTTGTTTATATTCAGAGTCCGATTCAAAATTTAAAAATATGATAAGAGGCATCATCAAAGGCAAATGCATGTTAGTTGAAGTATAGTGTCACTCGAATATCGCTTTATCGGAAAATTTTATTAGATGACATTGCTTGACAAAGTTTAGTGCATGATTTGATGGTCGTGAATTGTGAGCATCAATTTGCACATCCCTAGTTCAAAACTTACTACGTACCTATGCAATTTATGCTTTTTAAAGCTTCTTTAACTTGCTAAAAACAAAAAAAAAAATCAAGAATTCGACCAGTATCTCCAACTAGCTTTTATAGTTAGGGTGCCTAATAAGAGAAACAGAGAGATTTTTTTTCGAAGTTAATGGGGTTCGAGGACTCTCCTCCCATCCATATATAGGTACACCTCTGGTCATACTCTTAATTCAGAATTCACATCGTTTAAATCTTAAGATCACCATTACTATATATGGACTAGTACAATAAATTTGTGTATTTTTCAAGGACGTTCCTATAGAAATGTCATTGAAATTTTGAATTTTTTTGTAGAAATTAGTTTCTGAAGAGCATATTTTCCTCGGATTTCGCTAAAAAAATAATGAGAAAATACGCGTGTTTTTAGTAGTGGCTATCATTTAGGAATTGAATGTGCCTTTACAAGGTACACACGTAGCCTCTCCCACAAACTTTGGTTATCTTATTATTTCCTTAGAATAAGACAAGTTGCCTAATTATGGTCCAGACCCAATAAAATGATTGAAGGCATGCTTGCCAGAAAGTTTGTGTTCTTTTGTAATGTGAATTCTTCAACTAGAAAGGGACTTTAGGTTTTTAACTTCAATGTGATGTCACAATCTACTAAACTCTTTATCTTTTCTTTTTTTTTTTTGTATTTTTTTTTTTTGATTCTATCTCCCCAGAATACATTTCCTGATGTAGGCTTTTTTTCATCTTTAGTAATTTCATATTAATCGATTTCATTCTGATAGTCGAGATGGTTAGTTTAGACGCTAATGGTATTATATGGTGGGGTGGGGGTTGGCTTGACCCCTACCTGCATTATGCCAAAACCTTCCGAGGTACATAGTCTAGGCCAAAAGACACTAATGACTTTAAACCAATGGTGAGAAGAACTTACTCATCTGTTTCAGTTTATATGTGTTATAATTTGATTAGATACGAGGTTTAATAATATAAAAAGTCTTTTTAAATCTAGTGATCTAAAAACAAAAAATGTATGTAACATATTAATTAAAATATCTCTTTGAACGTGTTTTAACATATTACAAATATTAAGGTTAAAAGAGAGAGATGTTTACCATCCGAGCAATTCTCTTATACGTAGTTTAAGATAAATATATGTAACACATGATCTAATGCTTTAGTAGGTGAGGGAATCTTTCTTTTCACCTTAAAAGAATGCCTAGTATTTCTTCCTTTTGTTATCTAGTCTATAGTTTGATATAAGAGAAGAAGTGGGGTGGGTATATTAGGATCTTTAGGTCGGACTTGGTCTAAGAAAATATTGGACTCCATGACATGTCACAAAAAAGACGTGTAATATATTCAAGTTAATTTTGATATAATATATATCAACTTTAATAACATCGTATCGAGTATAACCTACACGATAGACTCAACTAGTGCCCAACCAGCCTTTGTGTTTTTGGATTTCTGGCTAGTGACTAATCAAATATATAATAGTCGTTCAAAGTATATACACATATATACAACTTTATTTTTTTCAAAATACTAGAGACTGATGACCCCCCCTCCCACCCACCCACCCCACCCCACCCCTCCTTTCATTTAGATCCGCTTTTGCCCATCATCTTGAGTTTCAAAAGTTAGATTAACCTAATTAAAAGATTGATTATAGATGGATTCAATCCAAGCTAAGTGCATGAAAGGTATAGAGACGAATTTTACGATCTTCGAACACTATGATTGATTCAAAAAATTAGTTCTAGACGAATTTCTTGATCATAAGAAAAACTCATGCCAAGTACATGAAAGATATAAAGTGGATTTTGCCACCGACTTGATCTATCAAAATGATAACCTAAAATGTCACTAAAGTTAGTGAACCTACTGAACCATCACTTGTGGGGTACCCAGATATGGTCTGTTTGGAAAATTAATGAAATTTAAATTTACAAAGGGCAGATCGAAATCTCCATGAACTTTGCGTATCTTATTTTTTCTTCAATTGAGTAAGACAATTTGACAGTGCTAAATAAAAAAATAATTAAAAGATACTATATCATGGTTCATAGTCAAGAAAATGATTGAAGGAAGGCCTGCCAGAAAGTTGTGATCTTTTTTAAATGTGAATTCTTCATTAGATAGGGACTTTAGGTTTTCCATTCGGCGTATATTATTCGCATTAAGGTTCGATTAAATTTGAATTTGTATTGAGAAGTTCCACGTTATAAAAATGATAAATACTCTTTCAAATTCTTAATTAGAGATCTCGGATTCAAACCCCCATAACAAAAGAATTTTCAATCCGGGACCTCGAATCCGAGACCTTTGATTAAGGATGAATGAGTACTTAGAATATATGTATTGATTTTTTCCTATGGTGAATATCATGAATGTCACAATCTATTAAACGATATCAAGTTGATTTTAAATATGTGTCACTCCATTTGTTCCATTTTATGCGATTAATTAATGTAATTAGACACGAAATGATTAATTAATGTAATTAGACACGAATGAAAAATGTGAGAAAAACTTTTTGAATTTTATGGCGTTAAACTTAACGGCATGTATATGACATACTAAAAATATCTTTTAAAGTTGTGAGTTTAAATGTGCTATGACTTTCCTATACGAAAGTGTAATTAAGGATAAAATAATTTTTTTGAAATTGTATGATTATTAAATGTAAAATGTATAACTATTAACTACCTTCCCCTATGATTAGTTTGTTTTTTCCTAATTAATGAATCTGATGTCATTAGCTTAGCACTTCTATTTAGCAGCCACTATACGATAAATAATATTTTGTCAGTGAAAATAAAGAATCTTAACCATGTTGGAGTAATAAAGTAAAAATAATTAATTTGATTAATTAATTCTGGATATTCTTAATTCCAACAAAGATTGATGTCCTTGTTGGGTAATTAATTAAGGTAGGCAAAGATTCATAATGAAATTATTACGCTTGTAGTTTAGCCACAGGTTTGGCCTCGTAACACTTTTAGAAATAAAATAAAAATATTAGAAAGGGTATATTAGTTAGATTAAAAATTTTATTTAATAATAAATTAATTAAAAAAATATTATCAAAAATTCAAATCAAGAGAGGTAACCGCAGTATTTTAAACCACTAAAGAAGCTAGTGTTACGAGGTTAAATATGAGGGATAGTCTATATATGAAATTATCCCGATTCGCATATCCTAATTATTTCCAAACCTATTTCGTGCATGGGACACTCAAATGACAACTTGTTCGATTGAATTATTAATAACAAGAAGTATTTACTCGCATTCGATATTTATATCAAATCAAATATTTAATTTGAGTAGTTAAAAAATAAAGTGAAATATAATACATAATACATAATCATACTTAAATTAATAAATGTATGAAAGACACATACTTTGCATTAATTAATTTAATGTAAATATCTAGTGCGGATAATTTTTTTGTCTAAACTATTATAGGTAGGCAGCAGCCAGAAATTACATTTATACAAGTGGATTAACGGTCTTAATTAGTGATTGAACCTAAAAATTGGATTATACTATAACCTAAAAGTCTGGTTTGGATTTCTTTTTACCTAATTGATGTAAATACTTTACTCTTTTATAATTAATTAACTAAATAAGTTTTCTATCAAGTTTATGTCTTTAGTGTTTGTGCATAAAATCATTTTCTTTAACACTAAAAAAATAATTAAGAGCGATATATCAAACAACGCATGCGAAAGATTGTTAATACGAAAATTAATATTTGTTTATTTGTACCAAAGAATCGTAACTTAGTGAATTAGTGACATTAGTTTAGACTAAAACTAACCTATGTTCTTTTTGTTAATCAACAAAAGATACTTTAATATTTTGGACATATTTGAGACTAAAATAGGCAGATGAAGACCTACTTACTCACAAGCATGGAACTTTAGCAGAATATTTATTTCCTAAAAAAAAAAAATTGTATCCCACTTCATAGGAAGTGGAATTACTATAATCCCTATATATAATAGAGAAAAAATAATATATTTATGTATTTTGTAATGGGGCCTTAGTATATATGTGATGAGTAGTAATTACTCTTTTTATTTATCAGCGATTTCAAATTTGAGTTCTAATATAGATTATAAATCATCTTTATTAGGGAGTACTTCGTTTCGAATATGAAATTTTACAATGCGAATTTGAATTTATAGTAAACTTCGGATGAGAAATCAAAAAAATTCTATAGGTATTAGTTTCATTTGATTTAATTTGTATGTCCAAGATAATAGATTCTTCATAAATTTAACGAATTTAGAGTGCTTCCTGGTTAGCCCAATCCAACACATTGTTATCTTTGGGGGGATAAAAATGAAGATGTGAAATGTAGCTTCACATGAAAAGCTAAGAAAAAAGTGATGAGGTAAAACAGTTTTTGAGAACTGACTTTCATTTTTCATATGAAATATATACCCCTTTATTGAATATAGAGAGAGGAAAAAGTATAAGTAAATTAAAAATTGAAAGACCAATTCTTTCAATCGCTCAGACATCTACTCTCTTCGCACTTCGCCCGTTCTATCTATCTTCGTGCTGATAAATAAGGGCTTATTTATATGATTTCTTACGCCTACTTGCAATTTCTTTTTCAAAATTATCGTGAAAAAATTCTTTAAATCTTTTAAAAAGATACTAATAAAAGAAAATCTTTTTTGGAGTTAAAAGAGGAATGTTACTAGTTAAACTTTGATTACTTACTTAAAAAGTCCACCACTTAATGTGGAAAACTAATGACAATGCTTATCAACATTAAAAACAAATACTCCTCAAATTCAATTGCACTACATTTGTAATTCAACATCATAAAATACTCTAGTTATTTTTTAAAATTACACTTACCCTTTTGGGAGGTTGATATTTTATTCTTTGCTGACTCAAACTCACAATTTTAGAGAGAATGCTCCACCAGAGCAACCTTTTTAATAGTCAAATATGTTAGGAAATTAAGTTTAGTTAAAATCAACTTTTTCTTCTAAAAAATTGTGACTTATTTTCAATAGATGTGAAAAGAGCTAAAATGATAATTAAAATAGAACAACAGAGAAACATTTACTGAATTTTAGTAACTTTTTTTTAATTTTACTATAACAGAAAATTCTTTTACAACTAAGCAATTTGATAACCTTATTAATGTCATTCAACATATAGTATTTGTGATTCTTTTTTAATTCACCAGACAAAGAACAACTTTAATGTAAAGAAAAATAAAAATAAATAAATAATAGTTGAGTCCATCTTAGTGGACTAGTTAACTGCCAGTCAAACGCTTTTTTTCTTTTTTTTTTTAAGAAAAAGAGATTAAAATCTTAATATACTACTAATAGATAAAAAATATATATTATAATTTGTATTTACATAAAAGATATATTACCCATAAGCTTAAAGCAAATTAAAATATAAATTTTTTAATAAGTGTGAAAAGAGCTAATTTTTCTATAATAGAAAATTCCTTCGTAACTAAGCAAATGGATAATCTTATTAATGTCATTAAACATATACTACTAGTATTTGTGATTCATTTTTGTGCAACAGACAAAGAACAACTTGTATAAAAAGGAAAAGGAAAAGGAAAAGTAAATCCTAATAAATGAGCAATTTGCAAAATGAATAATAATTAAGGCTATTTTAGTGGACTTGTGTGTGTTAAGTAAATCTTAGATCCTCTTTTTTAGAAAAAGGAAAATAAATGAGCTTGTGTGCTTTGCTTTCCAAAATCTATTGAACATTACATACATATGCTAAGATTTGATTTTGTAATAGGAATTTTTTTTGTATTACTATGGTTACCAGAGATAATAATGGGGCTTTTTATGAAGATTTAGCAAAGGAGATCCTACTCAATTTACCTGTGAAATCGTTGTTGCGATTCAAATGTGTGTGCAAGAATTGGTGCACTCTTATCAAGAACCCTAGGCTCACTATACAACACTTGAATTGTAGCAACAACAAGTCTCCACATTTCTTGATTTATGATTATGGTGCAATTGATGATGCCCCTCCCATCAGTGTGATTTCCGATAATGGTATACCATCCCCCATTCATATGAAGGAATTCCCCAAAGGTTCGGAGCTATTAACAACCTCTTTGGTTATGTTGATGGCTTGTTTTTCTTAGAAAGAGAAATTGATAATGGCATCACAAAGGAGTTTTGATAATGGAAAATTCTTTCATTTGACTTTGAGAATGAGGTGTTTGTAGAGATTGAAGGGCCACCAGATCATTACTCCATTTATAGTTGGTGTGTCAATCTAATTATATGTATACTTTAAGTTCATATATATTTTTATTATGATTTATTCTTATTTACTTAAACATTACCTGCTAATTAAAATATTATATAACCACAAGAACACAAAGCCATCACGCAAAAACTTCAATCACAAAGAAGGAAAAACACAGGAAAAAGAATAAACTATCAGTAACCAACATCACAAGCAAATCGATGAATTGCAATTTTTTAGTCCAAAAATCACAACAGTAAATTAATGATCCTCGTCCGTCGAGTGGAACTTATACCAAGGAGGGAAAACACTATTTTCTCCAAAACACTTTGAAATCATAATCTCCTTATAAGTCAATGATGGTGCTGATGAATCTATCAAAAGTTTCATCTACTTAAAATTCACAAAATATACTGAACACCCATTTCAAAAATTAATACAATTTTGCCTTTATCTATGAATTTGAGACTGTAACTGTAGAGGAAAGTGTGTAAAATCTGAAACCTATTTTAAAAACAAATTTCATGAATTAGTTTATCAAAAATAACTATATATTTAAACTTGCAATAATGGTGATTTGATAATGTTTCAAGCATTTTCAACCAGAAAAACTTAGTTTAAACTTACTTATTTTATTCATAATTCGATACCCACTTTTTTAAAGCATTATACTTTAATTATTATAAAATTATAAAAATACCAATGTATAACAACAACTAAAAGAAAAGGAATAGTAGTAGTAGTAGTAGTATTGGGCTGCCAATATAATTGGGCCGTGGGCTTGTTGGATTTAAACTTGATAGAGAATTTGGGTTTGACATATTATGCAAACAATAGTCGATTTAAATGACCCAAACGTGATTTTATGCGATAAATTTTTTAAATTCAATATATAGTCGATGAAAGCAATTTGCAAGAATCACGAGACTCAGATAGTGCTTAGCATTTAGCACCCAATCAATTTTTTTTCGAACCAAAGTTTTGTTTTAAGAAGCGGTGAGAAAAAAATGGGCAATTTATATAAAACACAAATCTTTGAAAGTTAATTACTCTTTTTCTCACCTCAATCCCGCTCGGATACATCCCTCACATCGGGATACATCACTTTATCTCGGGATACATCACCTCGCCTCGTTATACATCCCCAAACCACTCGGATACATCGACATTCTTTGGTTTAACCTCTGATACATCGGCATCCCGTATGTATCAGGGGGGTTACAACATGTATCCGAGGGTTTGGAATGTATCCAATGGGTGGGATGTATCCGAGTGAGGCGATGTATCACGACGTGAGGTGATTTATCCGAGTGATTTTTTTATTAACATGTGGTATATTAAGTAATTAAAATAAAATAGTGTGAGAGTTACTAAATATGGTAAGGAGGTATCTCTCTTTATGTAGTTTGCCCAAAAAAATTAATTTTCTTTCATTTAGAAATTCATATTTAATAACTTAGAACACCGAAATTTAATTGAAGTAACGACTCTATTTAACAAATAAAACTCTTTTCCAAAACCCTCTCTTTAATTGCAAAAAAATCCTAATTTTCTTTTTTGGGGGTTAAAAAGAGAAATGCGACAAGTGCAACTTTGATTACTGACACAAAAATAGCTATTCCACTTTAGTTTTTTTATTATTGTGCATAAGCCATAAGACCTATGTGATGCAACTCAATATGATCATAGATTTTTATTGGGGTGGGGTGGGGGACTGGAGAAAGAGAATGTAAAATTAGACTTGAATTGTCTTTTTCTTTTCAATGCTATTTGACAAAGACAATATAATAAAAACTAACCTAAGAGGTTCACAATACCTTCAAATCTTTGGAGATTTTCTTCATATCAAGGGGAGGCTATACCATTATCGAAAATCAAAGTAATGAGAGGGGCAATAGTAGGTGCACCATAATCATAAATCAAAGTAATGAGAGGGGCAATAGTAGGTGCACCATAATCATAAATCAAAAGTTGTGGGGGGTTTAATTTTGCTACAATTCAAGTGTTCCATAGTGAAGTCAAAGCTCTTAATACGAATGTACCAATTTTTTGTAGAACGACTTCACAAGCAAATTCAGTAGGATCTCTCTTGCTAAATCTTTAGAAAAAGCCTCACCATTATCTATAGTAGCCATAGTACTACCACATTACCGCTCAATCTTATACATACACGAACACTGAAAAGATCTCTATAAAAAAAATTAATTAAAAGAAAGAAATTATCTTAGCATATGTATGTAATGTATACCGATAAATAAAATATAACTTGAGTATGAAACTAATAAAAATATGAAAGTATATAAGTTTTTTTTTTTTTTTTTAAAACATGTTTGACTCCAAAAGGAAAAAAAAAGGTGTGTGGAGGGGTGGGGGTGGGGTGGGGGAGGAGGGGGATGACTACTTGATCTTTGACCTTATTAGTGAGTTTCGATTCTCATTTTATAATTTCTCCCCCTTTTTTTCATAATACAACATAATTACTATGTTTGTACTAATGTTGCACGATTTAACTTGATACAAAGTTTAAAAAGAAAAGGAAGGCTTCTGAAATAGGATTCTACAATATTTTAGATATTTTTATGGTTATAAATCACTTTATTTAGAATTAAAAAAAAAATTAAAGCTAAGTTACTTCTAACTATTTGAAGAAAGAACAATTTATTTGGATAAATTCATCCTTTTTATGTTAATTAATTGCTATCCAAGCTAGTATAGTAGATTATGCTGCCATATTAGTCTAACTAGTTTTATCAGTGATAAATTCTATTCTACATTTTAGTCATAAAATTTTAAAAAAAATAGAGAAAGAACAACTTTAAAAAAAATGAGAAGAAACGTAAGGAATTTGCAAAAATGATTAAGGCCATTTTAGTACCACATAGTCGAACATATTTTTGTTTTTTTTTACCATCGTATATTTGTTATCGATATATTAAAATTTTAGTATCTTTTATATCAATTAAAATTTACAAGAAAACATATATTTACCTGTGTGAAGTGCGGATCAATTAACTAGTATAGTACTAAAATGACTTTATTCAAATATTATTCTTTTGACGAAGTGCTCACATTAGGGGGTGTCAATGATATGGTTTGAACGATTATTTTATAAAATTTGTACCATATCAATTTTTCGGTTAATTTATTTCATATAATCAAAATTATACTTTTCAAAACCGTTTTATCACCTCGGTTTTTCTTCGGTAACGCTACGGTTCAGTTAATTTTTGATATTTTTTTCTTAAAAAATTAAAAAATTAGAACACTCTATCATGTATACTTGTACACTTGTATATGCCTTTGACAAAAATTCTTGAGGCATTTTTATTGTTTAAAAAGTGATAAAAAAATAAAAATAAAAATTTATCACATTATTTTACAGGAGTGTAAAACAACATTAAACATAGATAAAAAATATAATATAGATTACACGAGCGGGGAGAAATTAATGAAGATGAAACTCAAGAATTTAGTCGTACTTGAATTAATTATCGAATAAGAGAAATTTAAATCATAAGAGAGGAAAAATATCTAATAACATGTAGCTTGTTGCCCAAAATCATTAGAATACCTCGTAACTTACTAGTTACTACTCGAGAGTCAAAATCGCAGAACAAATTTAGTTTCAATCAGAGTAGTATAGTATGTTTTAATATTAAGACATTTAATGTTAATTATGTTGCCGCTTTCCATCACCTTGGGTCCAAAGAATTTTTTTAATATTTTATTATTTCTAACTTAATATATAAAATATATTTACACATATATTATTCGGTACGGTTTGATATTTTTTTAGTTAATTTTTATAAAATAAAAAACCTATCCAATTATTCGGTACGGTTATAAACTTATATAAAAACTGTCGATTTTATTAAAGAAATCTAAAAATTGATTTGGTACGATCAATTTTATCAGTTTTTTTAAAAACTATTAACACCCCTAGCTCACATTTCTTCTCGTTTATTTTCCTTTTCTTTAAAGTTATTCTCTTTTACTAAAATGTAGAATAGAACTAATTACTGGTAAAATTAGTGAGACTAATATGATTACAATTAATAAATAAAAGGAGTACAATCTAAAAAAGGGGATTTATTCCGCTAATTAATTTCTTCTTTATTAAGGAAGTGTCACTAATTAATTCATATTTCTCAGACTTTTTTTGTTTTATTTATATTTTTTTTTTGTTCTTATACGGTAAGATCGAGGTACTATTACATCATATGGAGACCAACAATAATGGTGGGGCTTTTCTCGAAGATTTAACATGGGAAATTCTACTCATGTTGTCTGTGAAGTCACTATTGCGCCGGCAAAAATTGGTACACTCTTATCGAAAATCCTAGCTTTATTCGTAAACACTTGAATTATAAAAAAAAACAAGCCCCGACAAGTTTTGATTTATGATTATGGCTCACCTTTTCGAAGGTATGATGAACCTCTTAGCTAGGTTCTATCGATGGCTTGCTTATTTTTCTTGGAAAGAGAAATTGATGACGAAATCTTGTTAATTTGTTATTTCATTGCTTTACATATATATTAAGTCTTGCTATGATAACTCTCTAATTTTGAAAACTGGATGTTCCTGGTTGGTCTCCTATAATGTTAGGACAAAGGAGACGAGATATCTTGAATTTCGTCATCCAAGTATGAGCAGAAGCCCAATTATTGGGTGGTTGTGGAATTTACTATTATAAAGAGAGCTTAGTAAGTAATAGTAACAATTACACGGCAAGGGAATGGAGAGGTCGACCACGAGGCTTTTTATTGACAAAATTAACAATCAAATAGTATTAAATTTCAATAAGATACCTTAAACTTATTCAATAATATACATGTCTTTCATCTTCTTTTCTGATCGAAACAGAGTCACTCGGGATTTCGATCTTGAGATCGTGTTTTAGTGTAAGGTCCATTACTTGTTTTTATTGTTGTTGTTGTTGTAGCAGTTAGTTTGCTTGGGAGGTTTTATGTTTGAGGTTCATTTTTACGTTTGTTCTTACTTCTTAATTCATTTTCTAAGATTATCCCATTGTGAATTTTGAGTGCAATGAAGTAGTTCTTTTCATGATGAGCAAACTAATAACTTTGAAGTAAGTATCCTATATATGTATTTGTATTATTGTTATCATGAACTAGCATGATAAAAGTGGGCCAAGTGTACAACTACTCAATTTTTGAGATCATTGTTATGTTGTAATCGAACTTGTAAATATACCTTTCTAAAATATTTTGGACATTTTTACTGGAATGGTTGCATTTCTGAGTCTTCAGCATGAAGCTCATGCATATATATGATTGCGATTCATACATTTTTGTATAGTTTAAACAATAAGTTGTTCTTCGAGTTTTAATAGTTCAATATAGTACAATTTAGTGTCAAAACTATCTCAAACGAGTTCAAATAGTATAAATAACAAATTTCATTAATCAGTTTATCAAAATAACAACAAATCTAATCTTGCAATTTGCAATAATGGTTATTTGACAACGTTTTCAAACTTTTCCAATCAAAACAACTTAATTTAAACTTACTTATCTTATTCAAAATTCAAATCTCACTTTTTTAAAGCATTATACTTTAATTATTATAAATTTAGAAAATACTACCAATATATAACAATTAACAACTAAGAAGAAAAGGAGTAGTAGTAGTAGTGGTGGTGGGCTATCACGATAATTGGGCCTTGGGCTTGTTTGGTTAGAAATTGATAAGAAAATTTGGGTTTGACATATTATGCAAACAATAGTTAATTTAAATGAAATAAACGTGATTTTTTACGATAACTTCTTCAAATTCAATATGTAGTCAATGAAATTAACTGTGCTAAAATTATGGGACTCGAAAATGCTTAATATTTTACCCCCAATCAATATTTTTTTTACCCAAATTTTTGTTTTAAGGACTGATGAGAAAAAAATCAGTTTTCTTTCAATTAGGAATTCACATTTTTAATAACTTGGAATACCAAAATTTAATTTAAGAAACGACTCTATCTAATAAATAAAACTCTTATATTAAAATCATCACTTTAATTGAAAAAAATCTTTAAATCTTTTTTTCCATTCCACTTTGAGTTTTCCATCATTGTGCATAAGCCATAAGGCCTATGTCATTGCAATTCATTAGCCTTGTCATTGGGGTCGTCGAGCCCAACAAAAGAGGCTCTCGAAAGAGAGCTTTCAATTTTTCTTTCTTCCTTTAAAAATAGGAAAGTTAAAAGGGATGTCTTGAAATGGATAATAAGAAAATTCGACTTGAACAACGCTTCTCTAGAAGAGCTTTTTTTTTTTTTTTGATGATCCGATCATCCATTTCCATGGAAAAAATGTAAAAATAAACTTGTAAAAGACAAAATGATAAAAACTTGCATCGTTATAGTCCAAATGGTTACTCAACTAATAACTATTTTTCAAAAAATATTTTTTAATTATAATTTTTTCAATAAAAAAAAGGTGCTTTTTTGAGATAAAAACTATAATTTGAGTGATTATATGAGAAATTAACTCTAAAAACTTGCATTGTTGTCACTCCTTTTTTTCAAGTCATGTCATGGTTGATCTTCTATTACCGTTTAGGATTTAATGATCTTTCAAATCACTTATGCGCTATTTTCAAATCTCTTACGTATAAAATTAAAAATAAATTTTGTAAAATTAATTGAACGTGTTCAGATTGAATTTAAGCTTTACAATGCACAACTTTATCTTACCATGAATTTCATGTTTGGAGTGCAACATATCCTAATAATTCTTATGCTTAAATAGTTTAATTATTCACAGTTTCCATGTAACATTTAGATATTCCTAGTATTTAACTTTCATAAGTCATTATCTATCACCAACTTAGCGGTCAAAAGGCTTAGAGATCGTTTGGTACGCAGATTAAATTATCTCAAAATTATAGTTCTGGGATAAGGTGAAATATCCCAAGACTAAACTTGGTATTAGATTTATATCATGATTGGTTAATGGTATAAACTAATCCCAAGATAAGTTTATATCATCGATCAAGCAGGTATAAATTTAATACTTATCCATTTTAGTCCTGGAATTCTCTACCTTATTTTGTGTACCAAACGACCCCTTATTGTTTAGCTCATTCTTGCGGATTCAATTATCCCCGTGATATTTTTTCCCAAATTCAAGCCGTAAAAATAACTATTAATATGAATAAATTATTTATATCACATTTTTTAAGATGCGGTCCTTTTCCGTATACTATCAAAAACTTTGAGAATCAGACTGCCTTTTTAGATTATTGAGCCAACTAACACTTTTAAAATAAAAATCCGTCATGAAAATTTCATAATTTGTTCTTCCTTTCTGATTTTTAATCAAATAATAGTATATAAAAAGAAACAAACATTACAAAAAACTTTACACTAGCTTTTTCCTAAAAGTACTATTGTGCGGGTAAAGTTTCGGGTCTCCATAGAAAATCACCCGACCCGAAACCCGTATCTAAATGATCAAACAACCCATCTAACCCGACATATTCACCCATATTGCCACTATAGTGACCCGATTCAACAATTCCGAAATCATCGAACGTGTCATAACTCGGAGTCTGCCCATCTAATCCCCAAAACTCGTCATTGAGTCGAGTCGACTCAGTAGAAACTCGGACTGACTCAGTCTCCGCCTCTGTAGGCGGAGGCAGTCCGAGCTCATCATCGGATGCTTCTAGAAGGTATCCTAACTCCGATTGTGGCAAAGTTGTAATTTCTTCTTCGAAACTCTTCATATATGAGTCGAGATCATGACTCAGAGTGCATAACTCCGAGTCGTATATGTCGTCTAAGAGATCTTCCCGAAGTCTTTTTACCTCCGGGGAATTGATCTTTAACTCGACCGGGTCATCACGAATGCGCTTTCTCGAACTCAATTGATGATCCATTTTTTGGTGTAATAATATAAGAAAAAAATGTAAAAAATGATTTTGTAAACGAAGTGGTGGAAGAACAAACAAAGACGAAGTTTACGTTGGATAAATTTGAGGAAAAAACACAAATTTGAGTAGGCTTTATATAGTGGGAGGGGACAAAGGTGGGGAAGAGTTAAGTAATGATGATGATGTAGGCACGTGAGTGGGGGCCACTTTGACATGGGTGTCTTAAATTTTTATTTTTTAAATTTTATTTTCTTAGTTCCCTACTCGATGTTCTATGTTCGTTTTGGAATTCAGATAAGACTAATCTAAATTCGTGTTCCTTATTTACTTTGGCATGGACGCCTTGATTATTTTTTTTTCTTTTATTTTTGTAATTATTTATTTAATTTTAGTTGTTTATTGGGTGATTTGTATTCGCTTTTAAATTCAGATTAATTCGAATTTGTGTGGGTGTTCGGACTCCGGTGTCTAATTTGACATGGGCATTTTGACCTTTTATTTTTTCTTTATTTCTAAAATTATTTATTTATTTATTTTGATGTCTAAATTTGCATCACCAAAAATTAATTAAAAGAAAAAATATTTTCTAATAAATTTTTATTATTCTCAAAATTTGTATATGAAATTACTAATTAAAAGAGAGGGAAAAAAGTATTTTATTTATTTCGCTACGACCCTCAATTATATACCTTTCGAGGTCGTTTGGCACACCACATAGAATAAGTAGTAGGGATATTTTATAAGTTGGTATATCATATGGAATTATTTTATCTACTTTTTATATGAGATAGTAATCTCATCATTTTAGTATAAATGATGGATAAAATAATTTTAAAATTAATTAATACCTTATACCAAATATGAGATCAAATTAATCTCAAATTTTATCTCAAAATTATTTTTTTAATCTGGCGTACCAAATTGACTCCTTATTTTCTTGCTTACTTAAACGTGTTCATGATGTGTTATTGAGTTTTTCTATAAGTATGGAATCTATAATATATATATATATATATATATATATATATATATATACTTTTTTCTTTTTCTTTAAAAGTATTATGTGGGGCCTCTCTTGTTTGTTTGTTTGGCTTTTTAGGTTAGATTGTCAAAGTACCACATTGTGGTGAACCTAATATTGGCCACTAGTATTCTAATTCACAACGTAACAATATGTCTTGTTTGTTGGATTATCCATGTTATGTTTTGGGTGCCAACTTGAATTAGTTGAGGATGTTGATTTATTTTAATTTCTCATTCGGTGTTCGAAAGGGCAGAGGGAGGGTATTAGTTATGAATTTATGTAAGTTCAGTAATTCTATCTAGATTTTATATTTATATTAAATAAATATAAATGTTTAATTGTGAACTCGATGACGATCATAAAAATTGATGAGAAATTCATATTCATGTTTCTATATTTTGATTCCGTTTCTAAGTATTCGGATCCCGGTTTAGGATTCTAGTTAATTTGAATTTATATTGGCTTATTAAAAAGGGAAACGTTCTCTATTAAGATAGATATTGTATTCATCCCACCACGATTTTTGACGATAATGAGAATGTTGATGAGTGATTGGAATGTTTGCTACACTTGGTAAAATTTTCATATTCGAACTCAAGGCCTTTCTAGTTAAGGAAACATAAACCCATCCATCTTATCACATTTCTCAATAAAAAAAGAATTATTTGATATTTGTACAACTTTATTGATGATAAATAACGAGTATCCCAAGAATTAATCATTATACGTAAATTAACTCGAACATCATAATTATGGAGAAACATCTCTAGGTGGTAAAAAGAATGTCTCTCAAGCATTGATAAGTTGATTTTTACCAACCATTCATGTCTTTATGGTAAAGCTTTTTGGTTATTAGTTTTAGGTTTTACTTATTTATCTTGATGTTGGTATCATATAAAGTTGGTTGTTAATCATAATCAACTGCTTAAAATATACTCTATAGTAAAGCTAAATATACCTTTTCTTAGCTATACAACAATATATTCAGCGAAATTTCATAAATGATGGGATCTGAAAAAGATAAAGTCTACGATAATCTTATTCTTATCTTGTGGAGGTGGAAAGACTATTTTCGAAAGATCCACAACTCAAATGAAACGACAGTGAAAAAAAATATGACAACTAATAAGAAAAACAGGTAAAGAAAAGTTATTTGTAGTGGATACTATTCACAAGCAAATAATTGAAAATTGAAAATTCTCCTATACATATCCGTTGCTTTTTTACTGTCATCCACAAATAAAAAGAAAAGTTAGAATATAATCTCATAAAAAATACACTAGATTGATTCTAAATACTTGAATTATATGATTCTCTAATTATATGTTCAATATTTCAAACA
The DNA here is from genome assembly GCA_003996215.1 of Jaltomata sinuosa. Classification (NCBI taxonomy): domain Eukaryota; kingdom Viridiplantae; phylum Streptophyta; class Magnoliopsida; order Solanales; family Solanaceae; genus Jaltomata; species Jaltomata sinuosa. The sequence goes on from QJPP01000008.1 coordinate 687,367, forward strand.
ATAGTGGAAAATACTGCGAAAATTCGGAAGCTAAAATAATAATAATTTAAAGTCGTGGGGAAAACTAAGATTAAAGACAGCTAATAAATTCGTCTAGTATTTTTATTATATCATTTTTCTTTTGGGTTTTTCGTTCGCTCATATTGGAGTTCGATTAATTTGGACAGATTAATTCGAATTGCGCACTGCAGGTCTCGTTCTAAGGATGACATTCCAAACAATAAATTTTTCATACCAAAAACTCGAACTCAAGATCTCTAATTAAGGGTGAAACAATCTCACCACTGAGTCATAATCGATGTGGGTTAATGGTTAGTATTTTTATTATTATACTTCTAGGAAGTAATGATAAGTTCCAAATACTACTAACAGGCGTGCAAGAACATAAAGGCACAGTTTTTTTCAACAGTTTAAAGACAAAAAATTATTATTAAATTGTTTTTTTAAAAAAATAAAAACAACTTGGGAAACTTTTGACAAATTGGAATACACACTAGACATGTTCCAAAAATTTAAGTCGGTGTAAAATAGGCATTATTTTTAAAAATTTTCATTTATATATATATATATATATATATATATATATATATATATCATTTTCTTGAGTTAAAGATTTATCGAAAATAATCTTTTTATCTCATAAAAATAAGAATAAAAACTGCGTACGTTTTACTTTCTTCATACCCAATTGTTGAACTATGTATATTGAGTATATTATTATAATTACAGTTATATATATACATAAGATATATTCACAATTTGTGGTTGACTATAGAGTAAAAGATATGAAATTTATGATTTTCATTTCTTTCATTTCTTTTTTAAATATTGTTAATGCCAATCAAACTCTCATCAAGGAGGGTTAAGTTTTATTTTACCGACTAAGAAACTGTTTTGTTATTACATTTCTTGTATATTTAATAATTTTCTATATATACATATAAAATTTCTATGAAAATTATTGAGTTCTGGAAAATTCGAACTCTACACCCTAGATCCACTCGTGGACTCACTAGAACGTGACAATTCAACTTGTTTCACTTGTACGTACAAATCTGACTAATTAATATTAATAAATTGTATTTAAAGAATCAATATTAATTTATTTAATTTAAAAGCCAGCTCATTTCTTTGTTCTTGAAGAAGCAAATTTGTTTAAGTCATTTGCTGTTCCTTGTTTGGTTTGTAAACGACATGAATCAGACTGCAATTTTTATTTTATTTAAAATAAAAACATTTTTCATTAAAATATACAGTTAGATCTGATCTGGTTTCTTGGTTTTTAGATGAAATATTATTTACTTTATTTGTCCATTTGCTTTTATTATTGCCGTATAAATTGGATCTTTATGTAACTTGGACAATTTATTGTTAGGTTGCTTATAGAGTTAATGTCTACTTAAGTTTAGTAATTAATTATTTTCTCGATCTTCTTTACTTGTCCACTATTATATTTGCACACTCTTTTAAGAAAAAATGATGAAAATAATTTTATTATATCACGTTTTAAATATAATAAATTTAATACTTTGAAAAACACATTGAATAATAAATACTAGTATTTAATAGTAAGGATAAAATAAACACAAAATAATTAATTATAAATTAATTTTTTAAATTAAATAAATATTATTAGACATCTATTTTTAATATATTGAATAAGTAAAGATGAACGGGGAAGATATGTATATGTCAAAAAAGTATAAGTAGGATGCTATTGTTCTGCCGTCCAAGATTGTTGTTATGTCAGAGACGTACCTTTTTTATATAATTTTACCAGTTTTTTCTATAGATTTCTATCCTATGTTTGATATCAATAAGGCTAATTAATTTGAATTCATATTAGAAAATTTTATTTTGAGAGGTAAAATATTTCCTAAAAAAATGACTTCACTAAGTAATAAATGTCGAGGCTCGGGATAGAATTAGATCTAGTTACGATTCGACATAACACGATAATTTTGCATAAATCATGTATTTGTGTAATAAAAATTTACTTTAATTAATATATGTAAATAATTTATCTAGAATTCAATAAGTTAATTTTTTAAAAAAAAATTGAAACTCATAAATTCAAAATTCTAGATTCGTCTAAGCAGAAATTTGTAATAGTTTTTTTGAAAGCAAAATATTTTTGTTTTCAAAAGAGTGTATAGAGACATTTTCAGACCAAAAAGTTTTCTAAAGAAAAGGGCTAGCCAGAGAAAAAAAAAGAATTATATTTAAAATATAAATTTATTTTAAGATTAATAAGTTACTAATGCCGTTAATGACATGCAACTCCACGATTGGCTTCGCTTATCTGTGTTGATTTGTTCAATTATTAATTTATTGCATTTAATAATATATTTGTACGTTTGACTATAAAAATTATTTACTTTTTAAGAATAACTTTTAATTTTATTTGAAAATTAATTATTTAGTCATGAAAATTTTAAATTTATTTTAGAGTTGGATTCAAAGTTTGAAAAATAGCTTATAACCTGTTTTCTTGCTTCGTCTTTTATAATTTCAAACATGTTCTCCTTTTCTTTGCAAAAAGTAAACCAAACACAATTTTATCTTTCCTTCTTAACTTTAAAATTTTCAAATTAAGTGAAAACTATTCATTTTTTATGACCTACCAAGTTTCAAAAAGAGGAAGAAAAAAGAAAATAAATAAAATAAAGTAGTTGTATAAATAGTGATAACCTGTGGTGCAAGTTGTTCTGATGATTATTTATGACAAAAACAATACGTGCAGAGTTTGGACAAATTGATTTTTTAAGTGTCGGTTTGGACGTACAATAATATAATATTAAATCAGACGTTTTGGGTTTGAGTGCCTCGTATGTAGTTATATTTGTTACGTAACGCTTTATCCTTTAATGTGAAATTTTTTAATGTAAATTTAAATTTAATCAAGCTTCAATATAAATATCAAATATGAAATGAAAAAATAATATATAACATCACAATATACATATATATATATACATATATATATATATATATATATATATATATATATATATAATTAGTTTACTATTTCTAAAGGAATCCATGGGTTTGGGTAGAACCCACTAGACACGCCGGTCCACGTTCCATGTTTTCGCTTTAAGTTTCCATATTTGAAATAGTTGAACTGATCGGGTTAGATTATGACTCATTTAACACACAGAAAGTTGAATCGGAAAAAAAAAGGTCTTGAGTAGGGTTGAAATAACTAGAAAAATAGTATGTCAAAAGAAGATGAGTTACGTTGAACGAGTTATGTACCGAAAATCTCCGTCGATAGTACTATTAACTTTTTGCAAAAAAATTGTCATTAGATACCTAGTCGTTTGTCATAGCCCAAATTCATGACACGTCTTATTCGATTTGGCCTAACAGGTCTTACGGGTTTGTCTGTTAATCTACAATATCATCGAGCCTAAAAGTGCATATTTTTATGTGAACTTCTGATATGTTGTATAAAACTCTTTACTTTTCTCTCCCATTTTGATCGATATTGATATTTACCTAAAGTGTCATCATGTGGATCTTTTCTTCAAAAGTTTGCCTCGCCAGCCTAGACATCTGTCAGTCCTTCTCTTTTGAGCTGTCCTTGTCGATCCGCCTTCGTCATGAACGTCACAATAATTGTCTCATGATCATATTCACCAGTAATTATCGAGAGTGTACATCAACTATGATTATTGAAATGAAATGAAAATCCTAGCAAATAAAGGTACTATTCACTCATCGAAATTATGACCCGTTATTTGATCCATTTTAACCTAATAAATTGGCCAAACACACTTTGGACAAATTATTATATCAAAATTTCTAGAAGGAAATGAACAAGTCTATCAAATAGTGGCACCTTGCTCAATGAGGTTATGGGGTCCCATTTATATTTGTAAAAATCGAAAAAGAAAAAGTTTGAATTGTTAGTAATTGCAATGTTACCCTCTTAAAGTTGTTGGCAATAGTAATTGCATACCTACCCACTTTTTTTAAAAAAAAAACTATTTGATATTTGATATTTATTTTAGAGTATCCACTAATTTAAATTATGTCGAGTAATATTTATTGAAGAGAAATACTTTTATCAAAAAAAATTTATTTCATAACTTGAATTTGAAATCTATAGTGAATAATTATATTTATCTCATCAAAACTTTTGATGGTGTTATTCTAATTGCAACTACCCACTGTTGACAAGTGACAATCAATTAAGCCTTCATCTCTTAACTTTTTTTTTTCTTTGTCCTCCCTCTCTTTTTATTTCCTTTTTCTTTTTCTCCTTTTTTTTTCTTTTTTCTTCTTTTTCCTTTAATATTTATCCCTTTTTAAGTTTTTTTTTTCATGTGAAGAAACCACAAGCATTAACTCAATCTCTATTTGGCATTCAGATCATTTAACTTTATGATTGTGAAAATAATATTTCCATTTATTTACACTCCACAAAAGTATAACAACTATAATATATTTGATATAGTTTCACAAGTGGAAAGAATAGAGTATATGCAAAAAAAATTCCTATTTTTGTAAAGTGGAAAGGTTATTTTCAATAGATTCTTGGCTTAAGAATTCTTTTCTCACTCCACAAATACTACTATTATTACTATAATAACAACATATTATGTGTAATCTCATAAGTGGGAGTTCTGAAGAGGATAGCATATACACAAATCTTACTCCTACCTCGTGAAGGTAGAAAGACTGTTTTCAAAAGGCATTCAGCTCAAGTGCAGCAAATCAAAGTAGTTATGAAGAAAAGAATAGTGCAGTGTAGAAAATATGTCAATTAATAAGGAAAATAATATGAGTATTATACTTCTTCTCTCCCGGCGCACGTTAGGTGTATTGCTAACATGTGCTTTCGCCATGGCGAGGGGACGACCGAAGAAGGATAAGCAAGCTCAAGGTACCAAGACAAAGGAGTTGTTATCACAGGACTCAGGACAAGGATCGAAGCGATTGGATGAACAAATTGTTGGGCATGGTTTTGATGCTACTCTTGCAAAAGGTGGGGATCTTCAATGGCCGAAGATTTCGATAATTGGGGTGAGTTCGAAGTCTCCTATAGCTTCTAATACGCAGAGGATTAACACACAGCTAAAAACCTCAAATGTTGACCAACACCAATGGAACAATAGCGACAGGGACCACCTCGATGAGGGAGCCTACTGATGCTACTGGACTGAAGGATGTGCCTGAGGATAGCTAATATTCAGTGCCTTTGGTAGAACAGGCGATGGAGAATAACAGTAGGAACTGGGCTGGGCTTTTTTAGACAAACAAGTTTGCTGCTAAAGGGATAAACCTTGCATATGTCCTTCCAATTATTGAAGAAGGAGAGATAGTAGTGCATCTACTTAAGGAGGATTTTGAAGCTGAAAATCAGAAGTGGACTCAAGCTCTGATTATGTATGTTGTAGGGAATACTCCGTCCATTGGGGTAATTGAGAGGTACATAGCTAGTCAATGGAATTTTGTTGCGGAACCTAAGATTTTCTACCATAATGATGGTTACTTCGTGGTGAAGCTGCATAGTATCGAAGAAAGGAATCAAGTACTTTACTCTGGACCTTACACCATTAATAACAGACCTATCATCACGAAGGCCTAGACAACTGAGTTTAATTTTAATGACGAAGTCCTCAAGACTATTCCATTATGGGTGAAGCTACCTAACTTGGCTTTGAATTGCTGGAGCAAGGATTCACTGAGTCGGATTGGTAGTGCCCTGGGATGACCTCTGTATGCTGATGATTGCACCACCAATACTGATCGAATCTCGTATGCTCGAATCCTAGTAGAGATGGATGTCACGAGACCATTATCGGGGAGTGTAAAGATTTGTGATCCTCCCGAGAAGGTGCTTAACCAAACTGTTCTATAAGATTGGTGTCCGGTGTACTATCCCACTTGTTGTCAAATAGGACATTCTTGTCCAGCGAACAAGAAAGCCCAGGAGACTGCGCATGAAGGCAAGCAAAAGGGTCAGGTAGCTAAGCCGAAACTAGTATGGCAGCCTAATAGAGTGCTCGATCCATCTGTGGACCATACTATAGATGCTCAAGGTAGATCACTAGACCAGTTATGCGTCAATATAGAACCCACCCAGGCCACAAGAGAGGATAATTGGCAGACTGCCAGTGGGAAATCAGCAGGAAAGGCCCCGAAGATGACTTTGTTTCCACAGGATGCAATACTATCCAATGTTTTTACTGCGTTATTGGACAAACCGGCATCGGTTAACATAGCTATTGCACAGCAACATGGGAAACAGGTGCATACAGGAGTGATTGAAGGTGGTGGTGATGACCCTCCTACCAATTATTAGTTATGAATATTATAGCATGGAATTTTAGAGGGATGAATAAGGTGTACAAACACAAGGAGTTTAGAAAGTTTTGCAACACTAATAAGGTTATTTTGATCGCTGCTATCAAAAATAGAGTACAGAAGAGTAAGGCACCTAACCTAATCCATAAACTAGCCAGCACATGGCAATGGGTGGCTAACTATGATGAATCACCTGGAGGAAGAATATGGATATTATGGAACCAGAATTTGGTGGATTATAAGCCCACGGTGATGCATCAGCAGTTTATCCATGGACAAGTAACAATTCTTCACACTCAGGTGAAATTTGAACTTAGTATGGTTTTCGGTCTTCACACTATTCTAGATAGGAAAACTTTGTGGAGTGATCTGAGAGGTATTATTGCTCAGCTGAATGAACCTTATCTAGTAATGGGAGACTTCAATACAATCTTGAATGCTACTGATGGGTTACATGGGACCCCTGTTCATGAGAGTGAAGTTAAAGATTTTGGAGACTTTATCGAGGATACTGGTCTAGTTGAATTGAAAACTATTGGCAAGTACTACACCTGGTCGAACAATCACATTCTAAGTAAAATTGATAGAATCTTCACCAATACTAAATGGATACAATTGTGGCCTCACCTTGAAGGAACTGTCCTTGATGCCCTGTTCTCAGATCACAACCCTTTGGGTGTTTGCATTGACACTGCCCAGTTAAAGAAACGTAGCTCTTTTAAATTTTATAATTATCTTGCTGGGAATGAATTTTTTTTACAGGTCATTGCTAATCACTGGAGACATAGGAACCAGGGAGCACCTATGAAACATGTCTGGTATATGTTAAAGCAGGTTCAATATGAGCTAAAAAAGCTGACCAAAGAGAAGTATAATGGTGTGGAGGGTAGAGTGGAGACTGCAAGGTCACAGTTGCAACATGTTCAGGAGCAGTTGCTAGATCATACTAGATTCCTGGAACTAGCACAAATAGAGAAAGAAGCTAAGAAACATCTTGAGAAATGGTTGACAATTGAGGAGAGTACTACAAAGCAGAAGGCAAGGGTTCATTGGTTGAAGTTGGGGGACACTAATAGTGCTTATTTTCATGCGTGCCTCAAAAGTAGGCAGACTCAAAATCAAATAAGGCAACTGGTAGCCAGTGATGGTACTAGGCTGAAATCAGAAGCTGAAATTGAACATGAGATTGTAGGTTTCTATAAAGGGTTGCTAGGCACTGCAACACACCAACTACCAGTTGTACTACCAAGCATTATGCAGGATGGACCAACACTTACAAGACAACAACAACTTAAACTTGTCAAGCCAATTACTAGGGAGGAAGTCTGGGCAGGACTGCAGAGTATAGCTGATAACAAAGCACCAAGCAGAGACGGTTACAATGCATATTTCTACAAGAAAGCCTGGCCCATTATTGGCAAAGAGATAAAGGATGCTGTGATGGAGTTCTTTACTACAGGAAAGTTGTATAAACCTATCAACTGTGCTGCAATAACTTTCTTCTTCAGTTAGGGAGTTCCGACCTATATCATGTTGCACTGTCTTGTATAAGATCATTTCTAAGATCTTAACAAGTCGATTGCAACCTGTTATGGCTGTATTAGTGGATAACTGTCAAACAACGTTTGTTCCAGGGAGGTTAATCACTGACAACATCCTTATGAGTCATGAATTGGTGAAGGGATATGGCAGAAAATCATTCTCACCAAGGTGTATGATTAAAGTTGATATGCAGAAGGCCTATGACTCCGTAGAGTGGCCTTTTTTGGAGCAAATTCTCAGGTTGCTTGGTTTTCCAGAGATCTTTACTTGTTGGATCATGAAATGTATGACCACTGTCTCTTATACTATTCTAATTAATGGCAAGGCAACTATCCCGTTTGAAGCTAAGAAAGGGTTGAGACAGGGTGATCCCCTCTCCCCCTTTCTATTTGTTTTGGCTATGGAATACCTCAGCCGGTTGCTAAAACCTTTGAGACAAATCAAGAGTTTCAACTATCATCCTAGATGTGCCAAAGTTAATTTGGTACACCTAGGATTTGCTGATGACTTGTTACTGTTTTGTAGGGGTGATGTTAATTCTGTGACTGTATTGCAAGAGAGGTTTCACATGTTCTCCTCTGCCTCTGGCCTTATTGCAAACACACAAAAGATTTCTGTGTATTTTGGTGGGGTTCCACTCTCCACGCAAATGCAAATCCTAGGTGTGCTAGGCTATCCAAAAGGTGAGCTACCATTTCGGTATCTGGGGGTAGCTTTAAGCACTAAGAGACTTATAGCTGTGCAATGTGAGCCTTTGATAGAGAAAATGCTTGGGCGAATCACTTTTTGGACTGCAAGGTTTTTATCTTATTCAGGAAGAACCATACTTCTTAAGAGTGTTCTATTTGCTATTTAGAACTTTTGGGCTCAAATATTCATCTTGCCAAAGAAAATCATTCAGTTTATTGAGACTATTTGTAGAAAATTTCTTTGGACAGGAACCGCCGAGGTATCCAGGAAGGCTTTAGTTGTATGGGAGAAGCTATGTTGTCCTTTGATGACCGGAGGTCTTAACCTTATCAATATCTACCTATGGAACAAAGTTGTTGTGTGCAAACTTCTTTGGTACCTATGCAATCACAAGGAGAAGCTTTGGGTCCAATGGATTCATGCATATTACATAAAGCAACAAATTGTTTTATCTACTACGCCTAAAACTGCTTCATGGGTCATTCAGAAGGTGTTCAAGGCTCAGAAGTATATGAAAGCCGTAGGGTATAATGAGCAGGATGTACTAAACATGTCCAGATTCTCCATTTTAGCAGTATACAACAGATTACTTGGGGAATTCCCAAAAGTACCGTGGAGAAAAATCATCTGTAACAATCATGGTTGCCCAAAATGGATATTTATCTTAAGGCTGGTAATCATGAACAAACTTGCTACTAAAGTAAGACTTGCTAGGTGGGGCATCCAACATGATCTCAAATGCGTCTTCTGTGGTATGGTAGATGAAACTACTGATCATCTGTTCTTTCAATGTTGTTCCACTGGTGAAATATGGAAGAAGCTATTAGTTTGGCAAGAATTAATAGAAGTAACGAAGCTTGGCTTGTCGAAACTGAATGGGAAGTAAGGTATTGTAGTGGCCAAAGTAGGGGAGTTGTTGTGTATAAGATGACATTAGCTGCCACAGTCTACTATGTGTGGACGGAGAGGAATGCCATCTTGTTCCAGAAGAGACGAAGACCTCCAAATATACTTATCAAACAGATTGTGCAGGAGGTGATCTATAGACTTAGCTTATTTCCAAAGGTTGCAAAGTATATTAGTCAGTTGAACTTTTACCCTTTTTAGGATGTATGGGTGCCTTAGTTTGCTAGTGTTTCTAGAGAAATTTACGCTTACCTGGAGAATGTCCAGCGTAAGTGTTTCTTTTTCTTTCCTTGAGCTGTAGTTGTTGCTTTGGTAATAAATAATCCATTTAGCACCAAAAATAAAAAAATTAAAAATAATATGAGTATTCAGAAAAAAGAACAATAACAACACAAAAATAATACAATAATTAAAACATAATAGACAATAAATGGTAACAGCTATTAAAAATAAGAAAGTAGATGTATAAGGCTAATATTACGACAAACACGATACTTCCAGATTCCCACCAACATTATCCTGCCAAAATACGAATTAAAAGTCAATTATCTATTAACATTCTATCATAATTTGCGATTTCCATACCCTCGTATCTTTAAGTTTCCACTCCACAAAAATATCAGTGCAATTATTTATCATTGAAATCTGAAAGATTCTATTGTAGATAAAGGTTGTTCTAATGTAGATATTTTTAAGTTATGTCTTGGTCAAAAGATTATGGAGATCCTTCTTGTACTCATCTGACAGATCTAGCTAATAGCAATATGAGGAATTGCAGTTTTTTTTAAAATTATTTTGTCTCCATGACTTTTTGATTATCAAACTTCTCACCTTCTTTAGGTAGCGTTTGGACATGTCATTACATTTTATAATTTGGATATGTAATTTTAAATCATGAGATAAAATCTCAAATTCTTAAAAAATATATTTAAGATCACATATTCAAATTTTCAAATATAAAATTTAACTCATAAATTTATATATTTTTAAAAAAATTTATCATTTTAAATTTTACAAAAAAAATAAAATTCATGTTCGGCCTGAAAATTGTTCGTACCATGTGAAATTAAGGAATTACAGTTTTTTTTAATTACTATTTTGTCTCCATGACTTTTTGGTTATCAAACTTCTCATGTGCTTTTACTGGCGTTTGGATGTGTAATTTTATCTAATAATTTAAAATTATGAAATAAAATTAATATTTGAATATGTGGTTTTAAATTATGATATATGAAATCTCAAATTCTCAAAAAAACATGATTTAAAATTTAAATTATGATTTTAACTTTTTAAAATATAAAATTTGATCCATAAGTTTATATTTTGTAAAAAAAACTATTTTAAATTTTATAAAAAAAAGACCCATGCTTGGCCTAGAAACTATTCGTACCATGTGAAATGACTATATTAAAGAATAACTAGTTATTATTATTGTTGACTAGTAGATTTTTATAAATTATGTGTACTTAAAAGTTTATAATCACAATCATTTATTTATAAAAGCAACATGAAGATTTACGATTTATCAATATAGTGTCTTAGAATATTACAATATCTTATTTATGAACTATGATTTGCTCATCTAATAACATTTTATAAAAAAAAAATCAACCTACCCGAGGTAACAAAAGTAAAGCAATCAATAGTCTTTTTATCTACTATGCCTTTCACCGGAGGAAAAATTAATATTATTTTATTTATAAATTATAATTTACTCATTTAATAATATTTTTATACTACTCTGTCAAATTATTTTATTTCATTTATTCTTCATTTCGTCTATTCTAAGAACCCATAATCTGATGAATCTTTCATATACGATCTTTTTCGTGAATCGATACGAAGAAAGTAATAAACTATAGTATTTATTTGTATCGTTTATTTATCATGATGGACATAGAATAAAATTGCTAATTTTTGACTTCTCATATACTCGAGAAGGCTTTCCATAATTTGTGTCAACTAGGAAGTTGCCTTTAGATTCTTTTTTGAGTGTATGTCTATTTATTTATTTTTATTTTATTTTCATTTTTCCATTTCTTGCTTGGCCCTACTATTTTTTGGGGATGTAATTGTCACTCTCTATAATAATTTAAAAAATTAAATAAAATTGTCTTTTTTATTTAGGTGGGCCCGGATGGTGCTGTGGATCACTGTGCCAACTGCCCCTCACTTTTTTTTAATAATTTTTAATCATAAACAAAATTATTATCTTCGTCAAAAAAAAAAGGGTGTGTTTGGTAAGAAGGAAAATATTTTTCAATTTTTTGTGGTTGATGGTCAAAGTATTTTGAAAAAAGTTTTTTCTGAAAAAACAAGTTTTTAAAAATGACTTTCTAATAATAGAGAAAATAAATTTTATAAATGACATTTTAAGTTTATCGTCTTTTCTTCCTCCACTCCACGTCCCCAAACCCAATCATTGACCATCACCCCCCACCCCCGCCACCCCCAAACTCCCATTCCCCACCCTACCTACCCTACTCTATTTCCATGCTAGATTATATATATTTTGAAATTATCTTTTTTTCTTCTTTTCTTCTTTTAAAAATAATCGATATTTACTATTTCAATATAAAGATTCGTATTGCGTAGGATTTATGAAAAGCAAAAACATTCTCTACTAAGAATTCTATTTAGATAATCATGATGATCAAATTTATTTGAGCATATCTCAATTAATTCTATAAAATATCTATTTTCTCTTATCAGTCTGAGCACATCTCAAAAGCATAAATAGGAAGAAATTATTTAACAGAATATTCACATTAAAATTTGACTAAATTAAATTTTATACATACAAAATTCATTTATGAGATAATGTTATCAAGAAGAGTTTTTTCATTTTTAAAGAGTCAAATCTTAAACATCTCATTAAGAATATAGAAATACGAAAAAAAAATCCACCACAACCCATACGGATATCTCGAATTTATCTAAATGTGTCCATTATAGGAGAACGCCAAATTTAATTCCTAATCAGTAGCTTCAAGAAGAAAAAAGTTAAAAGGAAACAAATCAATAATGGACCATTTCACTTTTTTTTTTTTTTTTTTTTTTTGGAAAAAGCATAGAATATGATTTGTCCAAATTTCAGTTTCCCTAGCAGTTCTTAAAGTATTTATCTGCCTATCGTCAAACGAATAGAATAATATATTTTATTATTAAAAGTCGTCTGTCCATGAAAATTAAAATATTATTTAGTTATACATTAGAATAATATTTTAAACAATTTTGTAAGGTGGATTTTTCAATTGAAAACTCTTTTAATCTTCACTCACAAAATTTTAATTTTTTTCAAATTATTCAAACACAATTTCAATATTTAAATACCCTTTTCTAATTCAAATTCAAATATTACTATCTTTTCATACATCATAGTTTTTTATGTCCAAACACCGGTTAAGATAATTAATATTGCAGGGAATACTTCTTTCTAATTTCTCATAATCCACTCAAACATAACGTTATTTTCGTATAATTTATAGATCACAAATTTGAGTTGTGAAAATAACACTAACACGATTTGTATAAAGTTGATTATTTATATCTCATAATCCTTAAAATGCGACTCTTCTCCTAATCTTATATAAACACGAAATATTTTATTTATCTAACTATCCTTTTATATTCCACCCAAAGATAAACAAATAAGATGCACTTATTCTTGTGAATCATGCTGGATACCCACTTTTCCAGACATTATTCTAAGGTCAAAAAATTTATGCGCACCCACATAAAAGAAAGTTAAAAATAAAAGAATACAGTACCCAAACTATCAATCATGTCACCCACTTAAATAGTTATACTATGAAGCACTCAAGCACATATATAGTTTGTGGGGACATAAAATAAAATACTAAGTCAGATCTCTATGTAACGCTCATTTTCTATAATATATTCATATTTTACGTCAAATCGATCCTTATATTACGTTATATATATTACAAGTCTTTATAAATTCTGCTATAGCTATCAGTCAAAAAATATTAAAACAAACGATATTGTTATGAAAAGGTTGACTGCAATTAAATAAGTGACATTTTATGTTGATGGTGGATTTTACGCAATTGATCAAATTAGATAGATATCCCTTCAACATAGGTCATTGAAAGGATCTCGAAGTTTCCTACACCCCCACCCCCCACCCCGAACACTTCCATCTCAGCCTACTACCCTCGCCCGGTCCCCAACCTCATCCCACACCTCCACAATATTTCACATCTATGGTATTTGTCTAGATTATATATAAACATTCTTAAAATAATATTTTCAGCCTATTTATCAAAAAAATAAAAATAACTCACTTATATTTTAGAAAAAATTTCCTTTGTAGTATTGTCTAGTTAAGAAGATTTATGAGTTTCTCTATAGCGCAAACGAATTTGTAGTCACCATGACTTATGTAATAAGTCGTCACGAATCCTCATGAAGCGGATGAATAACCTCCATGTTTTCACAATTTAAATATCTTTTTGAATTAGGCACAATGTTTTTCTTTATTGTAAACCCTAATTAATCGTCATACTAATATGAAAAATTGTCTTTCTTTCAACATCCATAATAATATATTTGTACATTATAAATTAATGTTTAAAAAGAGAACAAGTGGTTAATGGCTAACAAACTAATTAACACCTTTTATGAGTGAATCTGACCAAACAAATATTTCCAACATCCTTCATACCAAACACACCCTAAATCAACTTTATTAAAACCTCACCCATATCATGTCACACACTTATCTTATTACTATTAAAAGAAGAAATTGGTAAATAAAATGATGTCAAGGATTGGAGCACATCATTAGTGGCCTACTGGGCATTTTAAATTAGGCTACCTGTTTTGCTCATGTCTTTTTATTTATTAAATCAACAAATTAACAAGGGGTTCTATAAATGACTAAATAAATTTAAGAAAAACAATTTAATAATTCGATGGTCAGTATTGTCCACCATTCATTTGATCATAGTCTTTTTATTTATTCAGATAAGGTTCTCGTTGCAGATGATAAAATTATGGTCCGTCCAACTTGTTGAGGTTGAAGCGGACTAGTGATTTATTTATTTGATTAATTTAATTTATTTTAATTCTTTTAATTTAGCCAATTCAAAAACTGACTTGATATGTAGCTCAAATTCATGACCCATAAAAACCTTTGTGTAAATATTTATTTTTAAAAATATATATTTATTTGAGCGTCATTTATTAACCCAATCTATTTTAACGTGTTCAAACCCAATCTATTTTAACGTGTTCAAATCCAACTCGTCCTCACCCCTAGGTTAGGTTCTTGTACAACTTTTTTAGCTCATGGATTTGATTTACTTGTCCTTTTGCCTCATTGATGCATAATTAATATTTTGTCTTGCAATATCTTTTTAAAATTATTCACAAGAATTTGGCCACCTAGAATAATCAACATCAAGATTTGTATTTAAAAATTTGGGTTGAAGATGGTATCAATTTTGACTAATTAAATACTTTTAATGTCGTTAATGAACAACCAAGAAAAGAAAAAAATATTGTAGAAGGACAAAGATGGGGTGTTCTTGTGTGACTGTACCTCAACATGTTGGCTAGTTTATAATTTTGAAGGCCATTCAATTGCATGGTCCTTAATTTGTTTTCTAGGATAATATAATATAATCAGAAATCTCGATTTCAAATTTCAGGAGAATTCTCATAGATTGACTATGCGAAGTGCTTTCGAGAAGATTAAGACCTATTTTTTTATCCTCCTGTCTTGGTACTTTTTTTTATTAAGGGAAGAGTACCCCTCTTGCTATATTTTTCGGTCACGAAAAACTCCACGAGATCGATGTGTCTTAGGCCAGCATGATGAAAGGAAAAGAAAGGAAAGATTACTATCTAAACAAAGAAGTTGACGGATTATGAATTGTCATATTCGACTTTGCCTCCTTTGTTGGTATATAAGTGTGGATTTGGATTAGTCGGGCTAATGAATTTTTGAATACTGAATCATTAAACAAAATTATATAATTTGATTTTTGTTCTACTTGATTGAATTTCAAACTTTAATTTTGTGAAGAGTCGACAATTAATTATTTTCTCAATTTTCTATTAAAAAAATGTGAATTCAGTCAACTCTTAGAGCAAGGGAATGTTTAAGAGTTCTTCTTGAATCAGTTACAAGCCATTGAACAAATATATGTATTACCAATAACGGTTATGATCGAGTGGTAAGTATTTTTTCATTTTTAATTAGAGGTCTTGGGTTTGAGTCGTCTTGAGTACAAAATCACCTTTGTTAGGAAATACTTTACCTTTCAATATGAGACTTCTGGTGTGAATTCAGATCAGTATTCTAAAAGGCGGGGGCGTAAGACGAGGCGTTTTACTTAGCACGGGGCGAGGCGTAAGCCCCCGGGCGTCAGCCCCATAGATCTTTAATTTTTAGTTTATAATATAGTAAAATACTATAATAACTCAAAAATTATTTAAAAAAATACATTAACAATTTTAAAATTTTTAAAACATGATTAAAGAAACTCATAGAAAATAAAACTTCTAAAATCATTTTACAAGTAAAAATAATGCAATGATATAAAAGCTATTATGAGATTCAAATCAACTCTAACATTTTAACTCCAAACAATAAAAGAATCACAATTTCTTGGAATAGTTGACTATACTATGCAATTTACCTCCCAAAAAATGCTTACAAATAACAAAACAATAAAATATGATAATTTGGAGACATAGGAACCAAAAACATGAAGACCAATGACAAGTGAAGATGTAAAACTTGATTGTGTTTTAAAAAGAAATGTTAAGTGATATTTACCCTCACGATATTTTCAAATAGTAAATAAGCAATTAATATTCTCAAATTTCTTATTTCTATAGATGA
The DNA here is from genome assembly GCA_003996215.1 of Jaltomata sinuosa. Taxonomy (NCBI): domain Eukaryota; kingdom Viridiplantae; phylum Streptophyta; class Magnoliopsida; order Solanales; family Solanaceae; genus Jaltomata; species Jaltomata sinuosa. Next base: position 703,694 of record QJPP01000008.1, read on the forward strand.
AAAAAAAAACTACTAAACATCGGGCAAGCTCTTCTATTCTGGTTCATGGTTTCTCTTGGCTATATGGTTCATCCGGGGGGCTATTGAAGGACGCACAACACCAAGGTATGTTGCTTTTTTACTTTCTCTTCTTTCCTCCATTCATTTATTGAAGAATTATGAGGATCAACAATGTTGACTAAGAAATTTGATATATAATTGGGTAGAACTATTAGACGAGCCCCGAGCGTTAGGCGTGTTTGGGGCGTACGCTCGGACGCTTAGGGCGTAAGCCTCATAGGACTTAAGCCTCACATGTAAGCCCGAGGCGTTTGGGCAGTGCCTCGCCCTGGGGTGAGCCCCAAAGCGAGCCTCAAGACTGCCTTTTAAAACACTGATTCAGATTTAGTCGAATTTTTATGGGATATCGAACACCGAACCAGAATAAAGAATTAAATATATGTATTGCATCAAAATTTTGAACAAACTAGTTTCTCTAGATGATCAAAGACATTATAAAATCTATTTCTAGATCTCCTTTTATTTTTTTCTAGTTGAAGTTAAGGTAGCTAAAAATTATACTCCTATTTTACTATTTATTTTTAGTCAAAGTTAAACAACCTTCCATCATAGAATTTTCCACATTTTGTAGCTAACATAATTTTCCTCATTATGTCATACAAGTCTTCATTATTTTTGACATTTTTGGATTTAAACGCATAAAAATTCATAGTTCTCCTTTACGAAATCTAAGGGTGTGTTTGGTACGAAGAAAAATATTTTCGTGAAAAATATATTTTTTAAAAAATAAATGAGTTTTCTTACCTATATTTTGTGTTTGGTATTCAAGCAAAATATATTATCCTAAAAATATTTATATATAACCTGGACAAGTATTATAGGAGATTGGGGTGGGGTAGTGTGTGTGGGGTGGTGGTATGGGGGATACGTGAATGGTGATGAAGATGCTATGTGTTAAAGGATGCGGATGATGCAATCGATGTGAAATGTCATTTGAACATTCTTGTAATATTCAAAGTCTAAGAGGATGTTCTTGTAATATTCAAAACTTGAAGAGTTCACATGGAAGAAGCAATTATACGTACTATATATATGTCACTATACGATTTGACCCCTCAATAATGCTTTTTTTTCTTTGTCTTTACTCGATGTCCGATGTTTATTTTGGGACTCGATTAATTTAAATTTGTTTCACGTAAAGCTCGATGTCCGATGTTTATTTTGGGACTCGACTAATTTAAATTTGTTTCACGTAAGGCTCGATGTCCGATATTTATTTTGAGACTCGATTAATTTAAATTTGTTTCACGTAAGGCCAATTAAAGAGGAGAATCGTTCGCTATCAAATTTTCTTCCCTCTATTTATAGAGCTCGAACCTAAAATCTCAAATCAAATATAAAAAAATCTTATCTATCCGACTATAACCCTCGAGTAACCCCTCAATCATGTTGTGTAAACCTAATGAATGCACAATAAACTAAAACAATGTTATCACTTTCAACTTTCAATATTCCAAAAGAATACTATAATCTAAAAAGTAATCATGTTATATGTTTGTGACTTGTGAGAAAATATTCCAATTCCTTTATTAGAGGGGACAATTATTTAGGTCCAATCTTTTATCTTTATCTTCAACCTGCTAGAATAATTCAAAAACTATTAATTAAGAGAAGAACAAAGCCATCTAATAACTTCAAGAATGTGACTTCCCATTTTTAACATATTCTTTTTATTCATAATTGTTTTTAGTGAAGTAGACACGTGAATAGTAGAAGACGAAAGTTTTTAGTGCGATAAGAATGACGTTGTTAGGATGTGCGAATAAAGCCTTATAATAATAGTTGAGATTTTTTTTTTTATATATAATTCATTTGTATAGTGATATCCTTAATGATGTGAAGTTTTGGCAAAAAAATCATGTGAAATTGGCTTGAAGCAGACAATTAAAACTAGTGATTCAAGGGAGACGAGTATGAAGATAATCGCATGAAAGAGTGGAGTTCAGTCACTATTAGAAATAAAGGTTTTTCCTATTGCAATTAGCTCACTCGCTCATTTCTCATCGAACCAGCTTACTGAAAAAATGTATGGTGAAAAATAGATTCTCATTGAAATAGTGAAAAACTTACTAATCTTTTTATATGATTTTTTTTTCTTTTTTCATCGATTAAAATATCTATTTGAGAAAAACCATTAAACATTTTTGAGTAAGAAATTTCAGCAAAAAATAGTGTTTTTTTAAAACTATTTTTTTAAAATGAGTTGACTGCCTTTGCCCACTTACCGGACAATTTATAAATACCTTTACTTGTAGCTTGAAAATACTTGCACAAAAAGAAGTGTGTTTAGAGCTTATTTGGATAGACTTATTTTAAGATGATTTTAAGTATAAGTTATTAAATTGGAAATTTTAATTTTTCACTTTTAGCTTTTTTTTTTTTGGTTATTTTTGCTTAAAATCAAGTGTTCAAAAGTACTTTTTTTTACCTTATCCAAACACTATAAAAAAGCTTAAAAACTATTTTAACTTAAAAACACTTAAAATAAGCCAATTCAAACGGACTCTTAGTGGCTATTTCGAGGTGGAGATTGATAGTATATGAGCAAAATCCCATATTGATAGTTGAAAAGAAAATAAATTACATATAAGGTGTAATTATATTCTTAACGATATAAAGTTGTTTGAAAATAATAATAATAATATTATATCATATTAAAATTTTATTTTGCTTTGTTTTCAAGTAACTTAAATATTAAAAAAATTATGTAATACAATATGATATGATGGTGACATTTTTGCTTGGTAGGCCATTGTTTTGTCTCCTTTCTTTACAAGTATACAAATACAATAGAATCACGCAATTTCTTCGAAAATATTTTCCAAAATAAAACCTATTCCTCTTTTTCCACTTTTGTCAATTAATTCTTTACGCAACTTGCTTGGACCAAAGTACAAAACATTCAATCCCTTTTCAAAATAGTTGAGATTTCCACCTCCACGTAACGTGATTGAATGGCTGAGATTCCTCTATTAATCACAAGTTTCGAGTAAGAATCAGTGGGGGATGTAGCCTTTTAATATTGGGTTCGTCTGAACCAATAATCTCATCGTGGATTTGATGCCAAGTAGGATCTAGTAACAGATCGTTAAAAGGGAGCGCATTTGTGGTCTTTTAATTAGACGGCATGGATACTTTTGATACCAAAAACTAACGGAGGATATACGTACTCTATTTCAGATAGTTCAAAAGTAATTTTGACCATTTTTCATAAAATAAAAAATATTGATAAAGAAACATTTTTATTTATAAGTTGTATAATAACAATATGTCTTTAATAAACTCTACACGATACAAATCAAAATTAATCAAATCAGTAAATCCTGAATTTCAAAAGATTTCCATGGGTGATTCTTGGCTTGCTCTAGTCAATATATAAAAACTAACAAAAGCTCATAGACAATAGGTGGCTTTTCTTTCAATGTAAATATACACCAAACTTTCCAATACAATAATGGAGTTGAAAAGTTGGGAATCTAATTGTCTAAATAGGTGAATTGATTTTTTTATTTTGAAAATTCCTTAACTATCTTTCTATTTCTTCAAAACTACTCCATATACTTGTAAAATGTGATAAGTTCTACCTACTATTTAAACAAAGACCACAACTTTTGGATTGGGGTTGAATTTTCGTGGCAAGTAGGATAAGATTCGAGACAGAACCGGAGTTTAAAGTTTATGTGTTTGAAATTTTAGTTTTTTTTAAGTTATCGAGTTTTATGTTAATAATTTATATATATTTAATGAATTTATTAAAACAAATATAAAGTCTGGATATCAAATTAATGAATTTGACTGAATTTGTAATATGTACTCTACCTCCGCCCTTGAATAAAATTATCTAATTATTTGCAGCCAGTCAATTTTATAGTTCTAAATCAACCACTTTAATATTTCTCACTTTGGACGATTGGATGTACTTTTACAATAATATTGTCTCCTCTCATAAAAGAATATAGTATAAGGGCCAAACTCATCTAATTTTCGATAAATTTAACTATGAGTAACGTCCACGATAAAGGGCGGGCTGACAAGAGGTGGTCAAAAAGAAGGACTATCAGAATGGGTACATATAAATACCTTAGGTGAACCCCATATAAAAAAAGAAAAGAAGGAAAGATAAGGGTTTTATAAGCCAGAATACACTATTGGCTAGTCCAGATGGTATGATTCGAAGGTGTGCATAGCGCAAGAGATAATTCGTAAAGTTTATTATGTCAAAACGAACAATACATATCATAAGCTTGGACAGGAACACATCGATTCTTAACCTTCTTTGAATTAAGTGATTTCGCACGGAATAATATAATTGTTCTATATGTCCTTTTTTGAAAAATAATATTGAGAAAGAAAAAAAATCCTATTTGAATTTAAAAAGTTAGAAAATTTGATGCCACGCCATAATAATACACAAAGTTACTAGTATTTTTTTCAAACGAAGAAAAAATAGTAAAAAGAATAGAAAATACTCAAACGTATTTTGCATCTTTATGCAACAGTGCGACACACTAAGGGTGTGTTTGGTAGGAAGAAAAATATTTTTCATTGAATTTTTTTTTTAAAAAATAAGTAATTTTTTGACTTATTTTTTAATGTTTGATAAGTAAGCAAAAAATATTATCCCAAAAAAATATATACATAATCTAGCAAAACACTATGGGATAGGATAAGGCAGGGTGAGCGCCCGAGGGTGACGAGGGTGGTATGGTCAAGGGGTAGGGATGAGACAAATGAACTTGGAATGTCACTTATAAAATTTATTTTCCTACTTTCATTAGAAAATTCATGATTTTTCTTATTTTTACGAAACTTGTTTTCCTAGAAAAACTATTTTGACAAATCAAACATAAAAAAAATAAAAAAATACTCCTTCCGTTCATTTTTAGTTGTCTACTATACTAAAAATAGATGTCCAATAATACTTGTCCAATTTATGAAATCAAGAGATGATTTTACACTTAGTTCCTAATTTACTCTTATCATTAATTATAGTCATTTCTCTATTACATTTTTCAAAATATTGTATTTATCATATTCAAAGGGTGATATGATAAAATTATCCTTTTATTTATAATTTCTTAAGAAATATGCAAAGTTAATAATGAACAAGTAAAATTGAACGGGGAATAGTTTCCTTGGTACCAAACACACCCAAACTTATGGATCCAAGAAAGTCTATGCCATAATGAGAAAATGTAGGTAAGGAAGAAATGCACAAAAAAGAAGAAACTAATGGAGTGTGAACCAATCCTATCAATGCTTTACACATTTCACAGCAACCACTTTTCATTTTTGAAGTGGACATGTAATTAATGTGAACCTTAAAAGAATAGGCAGATGGCCTAATCCAATTAATTAAATTAATAAAATTGGTGGCTATCACTAACAAGTACTCCCTCCGTTACAAAATAAGTATCGCATTAGTGTAAAAAAATTAAGATAAATTATATAAAGAGCCAAATATTCCTACCATATTTATTAAAACTAAACATTTCTACCATATTTACTAACTCTGTCACTATTTTATTTTAATTACTTAATATACCACATGTTAACAAAAACCCATCGGATACATCCCCAAAAATCCAGCTTCTTGTAACCCTCGGATACATGTTGTAACCCCTCACATATATGCGGATGCGATGAATCTGAGACTAAAATCATGTATTCGGACAACAGATACATGCGATTAAACTCGAATACATGCGAATACATTCAAGTTACTTACACATCTGGATGTCTTATGCGATGTATCCGAGATAAAATCATATATCTAGATACCTTATGCGATGTACCCGAGATAAAACCATGTATCTAGATGCCTTATGCAATGTATCCGAGTGGTATATTGAAAGTAGTGAAGAAAAAAGTAATTAGCTCCTAAAGATGTGTGTTTTATGTAAGTTGTCCAAAAAATTATCCCAAAATACGTGTTGCTTTAGGATTCAAGACAAGAAATAGTAAGTATTTTTAACTATACCCTTATAATATTAAAGAACTACTTCTTAATATTGCTTGATTCTCAAGAAACATCTACAGAATGATTGAACAACTTTAAAAAGATAACGATAAACTCCAATAGCCTGTTTGGCCAAGCATGTTTTTTTTTCAAAAGTGTTTATTTTTTCTAAAAAGTGCTTAATTTTAAAAGTGAAGTGTATGACCAAGCTTTTAGGAGAAAATAAGTATTTTTGGAGAATAGAAAAAACTGTTTTTCAAAAACTAATAAAGTAACTTTTGCCCTAAAAGCACTTCTGACAGAAATATACTTAGAAGCAACTTTAAAAAGCTTCATCATACACTAATTGCGGCTCAAAATGTTTTTTAAATATATTGACCAAACATATTGTTTCTCACCAAAAATGCTTTTTTAATAAGCATTTATGAAGAAAAAAAAAACGTTTCAAAAATAAGGTTTTTTTTAGAAGTTTTGCGTAAATCAACCTAGAATAATTTCTCCTATACACAGGTGGGACTGTAAATGGTCACAACCCACTCAATAGGCCTTAAAAACAAGAAAGTAACTATATAGGTTCTGGGGAAGGCAAAATTAAAGATGAAGAACATAGTTAGGTAATTTAGGGCATTAAACAATGTCATCTACCTGATTTGAAAGGGTTTCAATTGAATCTTTTTCGTCGAAAGGCGTAGCTATGTATGTCGAAGGGTGGTCAGCCGACCCTTTGGCGGAGAATTATACTATGTATATAGGTCAAATATTACTTTTCATACATACATACGAAACCTTCAAAGTATCCTTGAATACTGGTATCAAAAATTTCTGACTTCGCCACTAGAATAGGGAAGTATGAACACCCTCTTGAGCTTGCAACCGGACTTGGGGTTCAAACCCGACTTTTGATGCAAACTTACGAGTGAGAGAATCGACGATTTTATTCAAATGTTGGCTCATGGCCATGTGAAAAAAATCTGAGCATTCAAATTTTGAGTTAGGTGCTCAGACTTTTTCATGGCAAATTTGGTTGAATTGCACAACTTCTTGAGTCGAGGGTCTATCGGAAACAACCTTCCTACCTTCACAAGGTAGGGGTAAGACCGCGTACACGTCACCCTCCCCACCCTAGACTCCACTTGTGGTATTACACTCTGAGTATGCAACTTCCAGTGCCACTAAATAATCTGAATCTCCATCTTTAAGAAATCAGTCACTCTTGCAATCCAGAAAAATACAACTTTCAGAAAAGAGCAAAAAAACCCAAAACGGAAAGGCATTAAAATTTCCAAATTGCACGGCTAGGCTCTCACTTTGAACAACAGGAATTTTTTTAACACAACATATAGAATGACACTTGTGTAACATAGTATCAGTTGCAATGCGTACCAGCCTGTCTTAGCTGCAAAAAAAATATTGCTTTTTCCTCTCTTTGTTCAATCTTAGCTCTCCATCTACATTGTCAAGCTCTCTGGATTCTCAATAATCTTGGAAAACGTTTGAAGGAAGGTTGCTAAGTCCGCGCCATACACAATTCGGTGATCTGCTGTGACGTTCACCTGTAAAAGATTCAAAATGTGAAGTATGAATTTAACTTATGATGGTGAGAACATCACTTTGATTATGAAAATTCATGTAAGGCTTCGATTAAGACTTCAAAAACAGGGTTTTAACCATAAGCAAAAAAATTCAGTACGTATTTACATGATTAACGAAGCACTCTCAGTAGCTATCTGGTCTTACTTCTACCAACAATTACCGTTCTTTAAGCCCAAGAAGGAAGACAAAGAAGGGAAATATACAGAAAATCTTTCTATAAGCAGCAGCCTTTCCAGTTCAAGGAAATGAAGTAGCTATCAGGTCTTACTTCTACCAACAGTTACCGTTCTTTAAGCCCGAGAAGAGAAACAGAGAAGGGAAATGTACAGAAAAAACTTTCTATAGGTAGCAGCCTTTCCAGTCTAAGGAAATGACAGGGGAGGAAAGGTGGGTTTCGGAAGAGTCAAAAAGTTGTGAAAAAGAATGATCAAAATGTAATCAGTTGATAATAAACTCGATGATGCATGCATATAGGTAAATCAGCAAGGTTATACATTATATCTTGTAGCATTATGTCTAGATGAAAATGTGAGACAAAAGAGTCTCTTAGAGTAAGGCCAAGGATTAAGGGAACACCCACACAAATAGATTAGCGGAGTAAACAGAGTTCTGCTGTGATTAAAACTAGGAACATTGATTTTCGGAAACCTGATTCTTCGGAACCAACTCTAGTTGGTTTTGGTCAAGGCTGGAAACATATTGAGATGACCGTTGCCTTGCTTCTGGCAATTTGTTTTCTCTTATACTGTTTTTTCAGATAGTTGGAAGTACATTTAGTAAAGAATAAAAATGTTTGGACGGTTTCAAATATGTCTTCTCCAGTATGATAGCATCTAAAACGTTTGTGTTTTGATTAATATGTTTCAGACACAAATATTTCTCGAACCAAATCCAAATCCACATTCCAAAAAAACAAAACTAATTCTTTCAATACCAGCCACAAAGCAAACCAATCTTAAATACAAAGATAGCTTACATTAACTAAACCCAAGGATAAACTCCCACAAAATACATGCCAAGAATGATTATTTCTAGAGGCTCATGAAGTGCATCTCTTATTGCACTCGTATGATCTTTGTATCTATTGTGAGCTCACTGCCGGTCCCAAACCCGGATAAAGGATAAGGGTTGCAATAGGTTGATGATCAGTGTAAAACTAGTCAATGTATAACGAGTCCTCTTTACAACCAAGTGGAGTGGAATGAACATAGAGAATTCATTTAAGTATCCCAACTAGTTTGGAGCTGAGGCATCATAGTTGTTACATCTCCTTTAGACTTTAAACAACATTAGAGACAATAAATCCTGTTCGCATGTGCCTCACTTGCCATTTGATTCTTGTTACATAGTTGGGACAATGAGTAAAGAATAACAAGCTTTATCTCTTCGTGTACTTCATATCAAGGAAAGTAAAATATGAGATAGATTCGATGAGTACCACTATCATCATAAATCATGGCTTGCTAGCATTACAAAATCCGAAATGCTATTAACTAGAACTGAAACCCACCATAATCCAAGGAAGCCACACTAATTCTCAAAATACCTCAGGAGACTAGTTGGATATTCATGATTATAGCCTAAACCCTAAAGGCTTCAAAGCTTAACAAACCTACAACCTATAAAGATCCAAGTCAACTTGAACTAGCCCATAGCAGGCCGTACATGAAGCGAGGCACTATCTAGACCCTTTTCTGTTAAGATGGTGACTTCCATCAGAAAAATCTCATCAGTTTTTTATGTTGGTTGGTTGACCCAAAATTGGAGACAACATATCAAATCAGAAAGTTACAGAATCACCCATAGAACTCAAAATGTAAAGACTATAGTATTTCAGTAATTTCAAGCTGCAAGGAACAAGTGCTTAGTGCCGGAACAACAAAGAATTAGCTAAAAATTAGAGCTAAGTTCTTATCTACCTATCCCATATAGCACTTATCAAGGGGAGAATGAAAGCAACTTCACCACATTTAGCACAGGTTGTTGGCGACCCTTTTGATGATTATCAACCCTTGCAAGTGTCTGCATTTTGAGATGCTTGCACCCACCCCAATTTGGTTCATAGGATGTGAATGGGCCACATGAAACTAAAGTTTTCTTCTCTAGACTCTATTCATGGCTCTTCCACCCATATATAACCAAAAATAATGATGTTTGTTGTTGTGCTTGAGTTAACTTGACAAGTTCCAAATACGTCTGCACTTAACTTGTCATAACTTGTTCAGATGTGATTGACTATTATGGACTAATTCGAATACAAGAATCACCAGTCCCACTTATCAAAGTAAAATTTTAAACTAATCACCATCCCAGACATTTACTGAACATATTAAATAGCAGTTCAGACAAAAGTCATTGTGAATGCTCCAATATCTCAAATAAAATTAAAAACTGAAAAGACTGAAGAGGATAAAAGGGAAATCTTTTTGCAGATTAGGTCCTTAGCACCATCTGCTGTAGAGCACATGGTAATGGATTAGAAAGCTACGTTTATCTTGCTTAATCAACATGATCCCAGTTGGCAGTTAAAATTTCCCAACCCACATGCACAAAGGTGCAGCTGATGAAAGTCTGTAACACTTGGAGTTGCTTAATTTATGCTCATATTCCATGTTTGTAAAATTCTATAACTTGTCATTGTGTATGATGGTTTAACTTATTTACTAGGTACACTGAAACTTACATAGGTTAATCTCATTCTGAAAACTATTCCTCGTCTTCAACTTGCTTCTCACTCTCTAAGGCCTACCAGACTAGACCGTCTTCCCGACTTCATAGATATCAAAACTAACTACTGGATGAAAATCTGTATGCATGACGCATCATGGAGATCAATAATGCTAAGAATAAAAGTAAAAAGGCACCCTGAAAAGCAGGGAGTGTAGGAAATGCAGGAACCCATCTACTGCAATGTAGGCAAAATATTGGTAACCTACAAGAATCTCTTGATACCATGCAACATCTACAGAAACCATTTTTTTTTGCTATATGATGTAAAGATCATAAGTACGTCAAGAATTCTTGAAGATTAACTAGAAGAAATCTTGTGGAAACAAGATAAAACAATTAACTGTATCAGAAAAGGGAAATATTTACAAAGATAAAAGAAGCAGAATAAGGGAAGCAACAAGGATGATGCAGCCATTCAAGAATCCAACAAAAGCTACCAAAATTATCAAAGTCAAACTGATTATATGATGTCCAGATAGGTGTTTTTTGCCATAAGGACTTGAAAGGGAGGTGGAACCTTTGAAAATCTACAAAAAATGCATCTTAAAACAAATAGATGGCGAACAATCATATTTAAATTTTTTTTTCTTTTTTTTTCACCTTCTAGAATTCAAGGGAAATAGGCACTGTTTTAACCACAATTTACATAATAATTCAACGAGAGATAAACGTGGCTAGAGAAAAGACAGATTAGTTGGGCAACATTATCTAATCAGAGTTAGCACTGATATGTGTCGATATATTTCACTTCTGTAATTATCTTCTTCCAAACCTAGCACTTATAAGAACTTAACAATGGGAACAGAATGCAAGACATACCAGCATCTTGTTTTTGACGCTGAAGAACCCATCAGCATTAGTTACAACAGTTGGTTTTGATGCTCCAACAGCCATTATAGCCCCCTGAACATCATTCAGTTTTTAAGTTGATGTTATTTCCTAACAACAAAATGAATTGATTGGAAACAGAAGTCAGCTACATCCAATCCCTCACCTGTCCAGGAGGAAGAATAGCATCAAATCGGTCCACACCAAACATGCCCAAGTTGGACAAGGTGAAAGTCCCTGAATTTGGAAACCACAACACGTCACCGTAGGATAAACTAGAAATCCAGGTACAAATTCAACGACAACAAAATAAACTAGTAATGATAGTAACCTGAATTGTACTCATGTGGTTGTAGTTGCTTAGCCCTAGCCTTCTCTACCAGTTCCTTCCACTTTTGAGACAACAGATACAGATCCAACTGCACCAACGTAAGATAAAAATAAGTATTACCTCTAACTTAACATCTTTGGCGAAACCAATAACAACTTAAACCAACCAATCACATCCTGAAGTTCACACTACCTTGTCAGCATCCTGAAGCACTGGTGTTATCAATCCACCATTAATGGCCACTGCAACAGCAATATTTATACTGCTGTTATACGTAAAGCTCTTTCCATCTTTACAAGAGGAATTCACAACTGGATGTTGAGCTAGTGCCATCGCTGCAGCTTTGGCCAACAATGCTGTCATTGTAACACCCTTCTTCTTAACCTGTTCATCAATTCAATGAAAAAATAGTCTATGTTAAACCCCAGAATCTAAAATCAACTCATATCAGTTAATTTGCACATTTTTATTATGCATCACATAATAGTCTATGTTAAGTCATGGGACCACCTCATTTAAAAACACAATTATTTATTCTGCAACACATCCATCACAACCCTACTATTTTTCTTAGGCCAAGCACGTGAAAATTCTTGTGAATATCCTGTTAAATTGAAGTATAACCAGTGTTGTCAAAGCAGCACTTAAAGAGTGCTTAAGCCCTGAAGTGAGGCTCAAAACGTGTTGAGCACGTCGCCGCGCTTAATGTGCGCTTCAATGTCGTCATCAAGGTTCTAAGGCATACTTTTCCTTGCCAATGAACCTCTTTTGAAGAGTCGACACTAAGCAATTGATATTTCACTTTATAGTAAAAAAAATTCAATTTCTTTGTTCATATATTTGTCATTCATGCTTATAATTATTAGTCTTGAACTAAACATATGTATTTGTATTTTTTCTCCATTTGCACCTTTTTCATTAAAGCCCATGCTTTATTTGCGCTTAAAGCCCCAATGGATCTTAGAGCTTTTTTGCGCTTTTTGCTTTTGATAACCATGATACTTGGACTCTCCAAAAAGGATGCCGTACCCGTGTCGGATCCTTCAAAAATGAACTACTTTTGAAGAATCCGACACGCACCCGTTGACATTTTTGAAGAGTCTGAGCAACATAGTTTGATAACACTGAGTATAACATATAATGAGTTTGCAACGTACGATAACAACAACAACATACCTAGTGTAATCCCACAAGTAGGGTCCGGGGAAGGTTATGCAAGCCTTACCTCTACCTTTGTGAGGCAAAGAGGTTGTTTCCAATTGACCATCGGCTTAAAGGAAAAATATCTAATGCAGGATTGTAATAAAAATAAGACAGTGCAACAACAGATAGTAATACACATTGAAGAATAAGAAAATACGCGATAACTAAATAATACTACTAAAACGGAGAAGAGGAGAGGATGAGGCTGTCACTCACCTTCAGGTATAAAGCATCAAGGGCATCGGTAACAACCGGATACCCAACACGAAATGTGGGTACAGAGAGACTCTCCACCATATTCTTAGACACAGCAACTTGCATTGTAGTGAACGGAACAATCGTCGATCCTGGAATCTCCGGTAAACTAACCGGAGCAGCTTTTTCCGGCATACCCACTGCCTGAGCAGCAGCAGCAGGTGCACTAACACTCTTCGACTGCACCGGAGTAATTCCAGCTGCTTTCTCAACATCCTCGGACGTAATCCTTCCAAATGGACCCGTTCCATTCACTTTATTAATATCAACTTTATGTTGCTTTGCCAATTTCTTCGCATTTGGGGTCGCAACAACCTTCTTATTCAAAACACCAACCGCGGATTGTGCTTCAACCTGAATTTCAGCTTGTGGATCAGTTTTACTATGAGATCCAGAAGAACCCGCTTTAGCTTTAGCTATAGCTTCAGGAATTTCGTCTTCGGTTTCAGCTAAAAGCCCAATCGGAGCACCAACAGTAGCAATTTCACCTTCGTTAACAACAATAACAGCAAGTATCCCATCGTAAAATGTCTCAACATCCATATCAGCTTTATCCGATTCAACAACAACAACTGATTCTCCTTTAGATAGCAAATCACCTTCCGATTTTACCCACGATACGATCTTTCCTTCGGTCATCGTTGAGCTTAATGCCGGCATGAAAATCTCTCGAATCTTCGATTGTACAACAGGGAGTTTGTAAGTTCGGGTTTTCTGAAGGAATGCTGAGGATGTAGAAGCGGAGAAGCGGCCGAGGGAAGAAGAGAAGGAGAGAGCAGAGGATTGGAGGGATGCCATTGAAGCTGAATTTGGGGAAAATGTAAGTGAATTTAGGTGAATTGAGGGAAGATTTATATATGGAGGAAGAAGAAAAATGGCGGAGCAGACGAGGGACTGTTTAGTACTAAAGTGTAGCTTTGAGTTTTCCGCCGGTTTGGTTGCTGTATGTTTGGATGCGTAGGCAAAAGTTAGTTGGCAACTTTTTTTTCCAAAAGTTAGAAGGCGTTTGGGCATCAGAATTTCACTATTTTTAGGAAAATTATTTTTCACTTTTTTCTGAAAATAATATTTGATCATAAAAATTTCAAATATAACTCCAAAATTATATTTGGAGAGTGTTTTCACTTTTTTCTAATGTCTGATTTTATTGCGAATGTTAATATTGTTATTATCATTTCTTCAAAAAGTATCATTATCTCCATCCTATGTGATGTAACATCATTTAACTTGATATAATATTTAAGATAAAAAGAAAATTTTTAAAATTTGTAATCTAAAATATTTATTTAGATATGTGTGTAATTATAAATTATTTCATTAGAAATAAAATAAATTTTTTAAAATTAAATTATTTCTAATTATGTTAACGTGACAAAGGTAAGAGTACCCCATAAAATGGGACGAATGGAGCACTGTATTTTTGTTCTTTGCTACGAGAAAGTCCACTCCCCGTCCTCTTCCCTCACAATTCAAACAAACCAATCAAAATCAACAAAACTTTCGGGGTCTATATGTAACTTTCTAAAACTTCAGTACCCAATGTAGTATTCTTCTCTTGTTTCCAAATTGCACCTTGGCTTTGCTCTCTCTATAACTCATCAATCATCTCAATCGGATCTTCCTTGGACCCGAACAAAAACCTAACCCTAATTCTTCAATTCTAAAATCTTCTCTTTCAATGGCCAGCGATTCCAATGAACCTTCTCGTCGCAAGCACAATCGATCTTCTCCTTCCGATGAGGACACCGGAGAACCATTGAAACGCCGTAAGCACCGCCACCACCACCGTCACCACCGCCATCATCGCCACCACAGCAAAAAATCCGATTCGAAATCCGATTTGAAACCCGAGAAGAAGGAAGGAGAAATTGAAGCGATGAAGATTGGTACTGTTGTTGGTGTTTCTACTTTAGGGATTGATTATGATATGGAGGAAGGAGAAATTATCGAGGATGATGTTGTCGCCGATGAAAAATTGGGGAATGAAGATGATTTGGACATGGTCTGTTCAGATTCCTTTCGATTTTTATTGCTGTATCCATTTCGTGTTTATATATATAATTTTTTCTTCCAGGGCCTGTTTGGTTGCTATCAAGGTTCCTTTGAAGATTAACAATGCAATTTAGTTTAGTTTTAAAAAAAAGAAAGTAATTTTTTCAAGATTGATAATGCAATTTAGCTTAGTTTTGGAGAAAAAAGTAATGTTTTTTTTGTAAGTAGGGGAAATCTTATGTTTTCAAATGCAACATTTCAACTTTAAGCAACCAAAAAAAGGGCCTGTGTTTGGATTTTTTATTATTTTCAGTAGCGAAGATGTGTTAATTATTGTTGTTTCAACTGTTTGATTAATAAGTATGTTGCACAAAACAGACATGAGAATTATGTATTCCATACAGCGATTTGAACTCTAGGCGTGTCGTGATGACTGAGGGCTATCTTTTTATTAGTAAGAAACTTTCTTGTGATTGTTAAAATTTGAATCTTTATTGTCTGCTAATAAAATGTTGGGAAATTGTACTTCGATCATTTAATTCAGCTCGTACATCTTGTCTAGGAATTGCGTGAAGTTCAAGTACATGGGCCTGCAGACAATGTGGAAAAAGTCGACAGAGATTCCACTGCTTCAGGACGGCATGATGAGCAAAGGAAAAGTAGTAAGGCTGATAGTTCTAGAGAAAGGAGTGACAAGTATTTTGCTAATGGTAGTTGCATAGATGAATTTCATAAATTGGACTCTAAACCACAGAAAGAAGATACGTTTGCTGGTCAAGAAAGTAGAAAGCAAAAGAGCTATGATGAGGATGAAAGTGATTTACAGGATCCAATAATAAAATCCTCGACTCCTGAAAATGCTGGGAAGAGGCATCGACCTGTTAGGGTATCATCTTCTCATGATGAACACCATGAAGAGGGACATGTTACAAAGTCATCCAAGTCACCTGATCGCTCCAGAGGAAGATCACGATCCAAAAGCGTTTTGGAGGAGTCTTTCCTTGTACCTAAGTCTCGTGAGAAAGATGACGCATATGAGAAGGAAAGCAGATATAGAAGTAACTTTGATGATGAAAAAATTGGATACCCCAGGGACTATCGACATGGAAGCCGAGAGTCGTCAAGGGACAGGGAAAAAGAGCATAATTCTCGTTACAACAGACGCTCTAGAGACAGGTATCATAACAGGGAGAGTGTTGACAGATATCGGGAGAGTGGCATGGAGAATGACAGGGATAGAGTGAGAGAGAAAGACAGGGAGCGTGAGGGGGCTAGAGAAAGGGGAAGGGAGAGCGATAAGGAGAAGGAGAGGGAAAGGGAGAGGGACAGAGAGAGGGAAAGGGAGAGGGAGAGGAACAGAGAGAAAGCTCGAGATGGGGAAAGGGAGAGGGAGAGGAACAGAGAGAAAGCTCGAGATGGGGAAAGGGAGAGGGAGAGGAACAGAGAGAAAGCTCGAGATGGGGAAAGGGAGAGGGATAGAGAACGGGAATATGAGAGGGGGAGAGAGAGGGAGAGGTATAGAGAGCGAGAGAGTATCAGAGAGAGGGAGGAGAGAGAAAGGAGGAATAGGGATAGGGAAAACAGAGGACGAAGTAGGGAGGCAGATAGGGATAGATATAGTGAGAGGTCCAGCAGGCAGCGGAGATATGATGACCTCGATGATGGTCTTGCTTATAATAGACGTAATAGACATTCTGAGGCTGACATTGAGAGAGAAAGGACAAGTGATCACTTAAAAACTGAGAGCACAAAGCAAAAAGCCGTAGAGACAGACAGTGAGAAATCTAGAAGGTATTGTTAATTCTAACTTGGAACTTTTGATACCAGCAACTCTTCAGCAGAGTTGATTTCCTTAATGTGTGGTTTTTGTTTTTCTCATTGTTGGTCTATTGCAGAGATGAAGTTGAACAGGTGGATTATCAGGAAAAAATAGTTTTCCAGCTTGCTGAACAGGATGAAGAAGACGAACTTGATAGAATTAAGGAGGAGAGCAGAAGGCGAAGGCAAGCTATTCTTGAAAAATATAAGATTAAGAACTCACAGAAGGAACAAGTTACTCAATCGGGGGACGTTGGTAACTTCTTTGACTTGAGATCTCTTGATATATTATTTGATTCTGCTTTGCTGTATTTGATGTTTCAAGCTTGGCCTGTTTCAGAGCTTTACGTGAACTACAAAAGTCTTTGTTGGTCATTTTTCTTTTTCTTTTTTTTGGTTTTTCAGTTGTTAAACCTGACAGTGGTAAAGCACCTTCAGGTTCATCGTCTGCGTATTCATGAATATAAGCCGTGAATGTTGTATTTTGGCTAATCAATCACACAATTTGCTTAGCAGTTTAAGTGCCAAATTCTTGCTTGCTTAATGAGTTTAATGTTGGATTTGAACTCTTAAATATGTATGTTATAGATCTTAGGATGTTAGTTGGAGTCATCTTCTTAAAAAAAGGATGTTAGTTGGAGTCTTTCGCCTCTCAGGTTTTATGAAGTTTGGCTTTGCACCGAAAATCATTCCAGAGTTTTATGCTATAAGATATTCTCTGTTGATCCTCTACATGTCTCTCTTTTCTGGGCTCTAACTATGTTTTTCATTTGTTGGGATTAGTTGAGATTCATATGGATCAGTCTACTCAAAAGCCTGCGGCCGGACAGAATGTTGTGCCAGAGTCGATTGATGGTAAAAGCAATGGTGCAGATGTCTATGTTGATGAGCCAACATTTTCTGTTGGGAAATCACCTCTGCAGGGTGGTCATATTGCTGACGAGCTGGCTTCTGGAGCTGGTGGACTGGGACAGGGTACTCCAAAGGTGTGTTCACATGCCATTGAGATTTAAATGGGGTTTTCCTTTCCGGAGGACCGGTGGTACTCATTCTGCTTATTTATATATCAACACTATCTTCTGGTAGCTCTTAATTCTTGTCCCTAACGTTTGTTTTAGAATTAGTTGATGCAGCAATTTGCCTTCTAGGTTTGCCTTTTATCCAGTAAGCTTTATCTGATGATAGTTTACTACACTTTGCAGAGTGAGAGGTCGGCTGACATGTTTTGTGACGATATATTTGGAGAATCACCTGCTGGCATCAGGAAAACGGTCAGTCTCTTTCTTCGAAACATAGTCAGAGATTTTGTGTTGCTAATTCTTGAGTTCAGCTTGTGTTGACTTCTAATGTCTAGAGAGACTAGGCACTAGAAGTATGCATACTGTTAGGAAATCCAATTTAGCACTTGTGATGTTGGCCATCTCATTGCTTATTTTTTTTTAAGTTCAACTAACAGTGTGCATACCTTTCCTTCCTGCTGAACCAAAAATGACAAATGGTGAACCATTTTGGACATGATGACTACAAAATACCTTTCACTTCATTATGGTTCTTACTGAGACTTGAGAGTTGCTCCCTTTTTCCATACTGTGGGTGTATGTCTGTTTATTTTAGCTATGGGAGATTTTGTAGTACCATTCAGTTTAAAGTGTGATGTTTAGGAATAATGTATTGTTAGAACTCTGGATTGTACGAGTCCCTCTTTGCTCCATGCTGTCCAAAACAAAGGAAAACTCCGCCTTACAAGAGAGAATAAGAGGATTGTTTTCTTGCTTTGTACTCGTACTGAAACTGTGGGAAACATGTTATTGTGCTTAGACGAAGTCCTTTCCTTGTTTATGTAATAAGCACACGGATTTCATTTCTCTCTGGTTTTATCTGTTGTCCTTCAGGGCAAAGGAGATGGTGTGGCAGTTGAGCGCAGTGGCCTTCATGATAACTGGGATGATCCGGATGGGTATTATAGTAAGTATTTCATCTCACTTGTTACCTGGATCTTTCATTTTTCAGCTTTTACTTCAGAGCATGCTAGTGCTGCTACGTTTGATACTTGGCACCATATTCCTTGATTTTTGCTCATGATAGCTTCTCTCTGTGTTATTTGTTATCTGAAGATGCTTGATAAATTTTGAGTAACATATGACTGATTTTCTGTTTACTTCTGTTGAATAACTATAATAGTGCTATTTATTCAGGCCCCCAGATACAAAATACTTAAGGAAAAAGTGTCATCTCCTTTTTTATATTTCAACTTGAGATTATCCTTTTGCTAGTTGATATTATTTCTCCCATTATCCATGGAGTTTAGAACCTTGCGGCTCTGACCCTCGGGTATATCTCGGTTATAAAAAAAGTTGATTTTATTTTTGGCAGAAAGTGTTTCAGCCTTCTGCTTGGTATGTTCATTAATTTGTGCTTTGATGGCTGAAAATCGTTGTCTTAGTTGATGTCTACTTGTCGGTTTGCAGGTTATCGGTTTGGAGAAATTCTTGATGGCCGTTATGAGATTGTTGCTGCTCATGGTAAAGGAGTCTTTTCTACTGTTGTTCGGGCTAAAGATCTCAAGGCTAGACCTGGTGATCCTGAGGAAGTAGCAATAAAAATGATACGCAATAATGAAACAATGTAAGTAGTTTCTTAGTTTCCCCATTTTGTTCTACCCTTGATAGTTCCGGTGGCTAATTATGTTGTTTTCGTCCTTTTCAGGTATAAAGCAGGTATGGAAGAGTTGGTCATTCTGAAGAAGCTAGTCGGTGCAGATCCTGAAGACAAGCGCCACTGTGTTCGTTTTGTTTCTAGCTTCAAGTACCGGAATCATCTCTGTTTAGTTTTTGAGTCTCTTCATATGAATCTCCGTGAGGTTCTGAAGAAGTTTGGGCGTAACATTGGACTCAAACTCACTGCTGTGAGGACGTATGCGAAGCAACTTTTCATTGCTTTGAAGCATTTAAAAAATTGTGGTGTGCTTCATTGTGATATTAAACCCGACAACATGTTGGTAAGTCAAATGTTTTGAGTATCTTCATCTTTCCCCGGGCTAGCTAATTCTCCCACTTTACAACTGCTGAGAGTTTTTACTTTGCTTCCCTTAAATTGTATGTATATGTTAACCTTTCTGTATTTACATCTTTAGGTAAACGAAGCGAAAAATGTGCTGAAGCTTTGTGACTTTGGTAATGCTATGTTTGCTGGAAAAAATGAAATTACTCCATACCTCGTGAGCCGTTTTTACCGTGCCCCAGAGATCAGTAAGGATCAATTCTCAATATTTGCTTTTTATATTTTTGGGACTTCCCTTCCTCTTTGTTTCTTTTGTTCAATGCTCCAGCATTGATCCTAAGTAATTTTGTGAATGAGTGGTTTTGTTTGATTAAGTTCCGTATTATGTCATGTTCTGCAGTTCTTGGCTTGTCGTACGATCATCCGATGGATATATGGTCAGTTGGTTGCTGTTTGTTTGAGCTTTATGCTGGGAAAGTGTTATTTCCAGGTCCAACTAATAATGACATGCTTCGTCTTCATATGGAATTGAAAGGTCCATTTCCAAAAAAGATGCTTAGAAAGGTTCGTCTTAGACATTCTCTATATCACCCTAAGCTAATTAGGAATATTTATGATTTGAAGTTATTAGCCTGGTTAATTAGTTGCTGCGGACAATTTTGGGTGATTGCATTAGTGCTGCTTTTATAGTTTTTGCACCTTTCTTAATAGTTGACATGATATAGTCAGCATGGAAACAATAATTCTCTCCGTTCTCTTTTATTTCAGGGTGCATTTACAGATCAACATTTTGACCAAGATCTCAATTTTCTTGCCACCGAAGAGGATCCTGTTACAAAGAAGGTCGTTTCTTGTAGACTTTAGGCTGTCTTGTTATCCCAGATAAACAAACTGTTGATAGTCATTAATGATAACTTTGCTATATTTTAAATATTGGTTGAACTTGTATACTTTTGCAGGCTATAAGGAAGCTGATTGTTAACATCAAGCCAAAAGATATCAGTTCAATAATTTTGGGTTCTCCAGGTGAAGACCCAAAGATGTTGGCTCACTTCAAAGATCTTATGGAGAGAATTTTTGTGTTAGATCCAGAAAAGAGAATGACTGTTTCCCAGGCATTGAGCCACCCATTCATCACTGGCAAGTGAACGACAACGATGATTTTCTGACTAGGGACATGCTGTTGCACTAGATACTAGTGCATTATGATCATATGATCTTAGTTTATATTCAGATCTCTAATCATTGGGCTTTATCTGTTTTTATCTACTATCATGGGTTAAGTGCTTCGGAGCTTGGCGAAGCTGCAGAGAAGATTGCTGACTGTGGGAGATCTATATCTTGCAGTTCTTTCAATGGAATGTTTTCTGTTCTATCGTAAGATAACTTGCCAAAGGCGTTTTTCCCTTCTGTACTAATTCTTGATGGTGACATTATAAAGAGCTTTATAGAATTTTAAATTAGTGATCATTCTCAACTGGTACTTTGGACTCAAGTCTTGAGAGTGGAGAATAACTTGTGCGCCAAAATAGATATTGACAGAAGCATGGTTATTCATATGTCACTGTAAATAAACACTGAATATCTGTTTGCTCTGAATGTAGATTGGGATCTGTTTTTTATCTTTTTTGTCCCTTCTGTACTTTTACTTTTCTTGACCTCGTGTGTTCAAATCTCTGATTTAATTGTTTATTTGTGTGGGATTATATAGTATTCAGGCCTATTTCTTAATTGTGTATCTTCTCTCTTTTGTTTTACATACTGTTCAGAATCCTCGGGTCCTGGAAAGTCTAATTTACTTTTTCCTTCAGGATATCTACCAGGGCTTTGATGCAAGATTCAGTGATTTAGATGCTTAAAAGGCACCCTGGAGAAGGTACCTTGGTTTGTTTGTTAGGAATTACTATGACACCCTTTAATGTTGTGAATCTTCTTGATTCCTCTAACATCAGCCATAATTTGTGTTTTCTTAGTTGTGTTAAATTTTTAATTTTCCTTGACAAGTTTTGATTTCTGAACTTTAATTTGGTCTTGGTAGAAGAATTGCATGCCTGAGGGTGGCTTGATAATGAGCCTCCTTAGGTTAGAATAGTAAATTTATCAAGAGCTTGAGTTTTTATTCTATTTGGGGTCATCATTTTTTTGGAAATAATTTGGAGTCTTTGTTATTTCTTCTATTTCTTAAATCTTTTTATAAAAACACTTTCTAATAAGTTGCATTGCATCTGATCCATGGTATGGTCATCCTGGAGCAATGTATGACTGGAGATGATCATTATGCAGCCTTGAAGTGAGTTGTCTCAGTGAGTTGTCAATTTTATTTTCTTGCTGTTTGTTCATTAAAAATAATGTATTCTATATCCCTTGATAAGTGTGGTATTGATGTCCCTTTTTGTCTTGCTAGGGTGTGGTTTCATCATCTGCAGTTCTAGTAAGTATCCTTGAATTTCATTACGTCTCTGGTGTGATAGGTGGGTATCTTTTGAAAACCTGATATTTTCCTATCAATGTATTGCATTCAAAGTTTGTTAGTCATCCATGGAAATGGCCTATATGGAGGCGGATTCAAATTCTTAACTGATTTTGCTAATAAAATCGCCCATTGTGGATCTAATCTATCTCAAGTTTCAATTGTCCCTCACTTACTTCCCGTGCCAGATATAGCTCCTCTAAGCAACTGCAGTTAGATACTCTATAATTCGTGTAGGTTTTTGATTTTGCAAGAATGAAGTGCCAGTCTAAGCTACAACATGTCTTCATTGAGGCAACAGGAAATGGTCTGCCTTTGATTGTTCTTGAAGTCTACTGTTAGGAACCTTCCACCTAGGTGAAAAGATTTCGAGGGAAATACACTGGAATGTGTTGGAGAATTAGTGCCTGGAGCTCCCCAATTGTCATGCCTTTGAATCACACGGGTTTAATAAATAAAAGGGCTAATAAAAGAATATTGGTTAAAATTTATAGGGTAATTTTTTAAGGCAATTAAGTAACTTCCACTTTGATGGGAAGTGGAGAATTAAGTGGCTATTTAATAATTAGGAGGTGTCTATGCACGATAAAGTGGCTGAGAAACGTTACACGTCAGTATCAAGTGTCACGCCTGAAGGAGCTTTGCATGTGTGACATGTGTCACTATTATGTCGCGCTTGCACAATCGTCCTCCTATAAATAGCTCATTATAACTTCATTGTTACACATCAAGAAAAGAGTATTTTTAGCTATATGCATCTACTCTGTGTAATTGGAGTATAAAGTAGCCTTAAGAAACAGGTCCTCTCTCAACTGCAATTCACGGTTATTCCCATCAAATAGCTTTGTTTTATTGGATGTTCTCGAATGAGGCTTTATATTTTTTATAGCCTAACATTTGGTTAACTGTATAATTCAAGTGGCGGAATAGAGGACTGAGTGAGCTTGCCATCAAACGTGGTAAATTAAATAGGGAGAACCTGATGGCATGACCTTATGGTCAATGAAGTAGGAGGCAAAGAATAAGTGATTTCTTTCCATTTGCCTTAGTCTTGGTGGATAGAGCTACTCAATATCTATGTTCATGGGAGGTAGTAAGTACCTAGTGGAGTAGTCGAGATACGCGCAAGCTGACCAGGACACGACAGTCATAAAAACAGAAAGTGTTATAGTGCCCTCCATTGTATATTTTGTCGAATGTTCTCTCAAACTAACTTTTCTAGCAAGTTGCCTACTTCAATAGGTAGCCAATTAATCTTTCTCCAGTTGAAGTAATGATAAACCTCACACAAGTTTAAACACGGACAAAATTGCCATCCCACACGTTGAGAAAAATAGAGCAGTGAGGGAGAGGGGAAGAGGATTGACACTCATGTGTGTTAGTTGGCCATAAGGATGTGTGAGAATGTTTGGTTTCTCAACAAGCATAGGATTCTCCTCCAATATACATTGCATTTTTCTCCAATCTGAACGGTCAAGGAACATTTGACAAGCCTCCCAAGTTTTTCTTTCTCCACCTTCCTAGGCACCAATGTTTTGCTCCTTGGCCAAGCCTCTCTGACTCTGTCTCTCCATTTCTTAGCCGTTAGACTTCATTATTCATGACACTCTCCAACTCGTAACTATACCTTTTCATTCATAGGGTTGTCCTACTCGAAGGAATTGAGGTGTGACGTATAGCCAAGAGTCTTTAAACCTCTCAATGTTTGACTACTGTTTGTCTAGTAATCTTTCTACCTCACGCTAACAAATTCTGTATTCAAGTTTGATATCATTGTTTTAGGTTTATGGTATATTCACAGTCACAATAGGGACTGGAACTTACTTATGTCATATGTCAATTATGCGTGTTGGTGGGTTTCTATTTTTGTAGTTTCATTATTGCAAAGAAATTCTCCAATTCGAAGCATTTTACCTTTTGCTTCATTTTCTTGTGTTTCTCATTAATTACAATCTTTTATCTATTTTCTTGCATGTCTTATGTGTTATCATTTGATCTATTGCTGAGCTAAAGTATTTGTGTATGATAGGAGGCATTAACTGTTTGTTTGGGTTAAGACGAAGATGAATGGCTCGTCTGAAATTGGTTTGAATATCAAAAAGTTATTAACAATTGCATTTATCCAAATGAGTGCAAGGGCTTTCACAGTAGTTTATAAAGCTCTAGCCATTCTACTCATAGCCTTAAGTTTTTGGTTAAATCCTTCTATATTATTGGTTGTCTGGGGGTTTGTAGAGGAGTTACTAATGTCTTGGATTGCTCCACTCATAACTTAAAATATTTTGAGTTGGATATTTAGATTCTTTCACATGGTAAGCCCGTTTTCACAATTGTATTACTCTGCTATTTGTTTGGTCTGGATTTCTCTCTTGCTCAATTCAGTACATTGAGCCATTAATTTGTTTCAAGATTATCTTGTAGTTTGTTAAGTCTACGCATTCTCTGCCCCAGACGCACTTTTCAGTTTATTGACTCTACTCTCTCCCTCAAATTTTGGTCCATTCTTGCGTGGTGTCTCTCCTTAGATTCATCTCTAGTTCCCTAAGATAGAGCAGAACAGATAAAAAAAGAAAGAGATCTTCAAATATCTGCGTCTAAACTCTAGAACCAGGATACACGTGCGGAAGGTTGTAAAAGGATACACTTGTTCCTTATTGGTCGTGTAAGAATTTCCAAATAGGTAACTCCGTCCGTAGTCTGTCGTAGTGCTTTGGGTTGGATGCTCATATCATATCTCATGGTGTCATAACCAAACTTTGGAAAGTCCATTGTCACTTCTGCAATTCTGTTGTATTTGTTCACTTTTGGCCCCTCTCTTTTAATTTAGCTCATTGGCCGTTGTCTCTGCTACAACCCACCTTAAGTTTTTCTCTCCCTTAAGTGCATTTTTTCAGTAAAAAAAAGAACATAAAAAATAGAGATCTTCAAAAACCCATGTGTAAACCCTAGAGTTACATGTGTAGGATGGTGTTGAAGGATACACTTCCTTTATTGGTTGTGTAAGGGTTATCAAAGGGTGCTTATAACGTTCTGGACACTCCACCCATAGGTTCAAGATTTTGGTTTGAACACTCAAATTCTTTTACAAAACTAATGCAATTCAATATTCTTAAGGCCTACCTACCTCTTTAATGGCGAGTCAATTGCGATTTATCTGACTATTGCACCAATGATCCTTGATTGGCTCTCCAGTTTGAGTTTTAATACATTCTTCACTTTACTACTCGAAGAATGTGTAGGTAGTAGATCTTTCAAAAAAAAAAAAGATTTCATGAGTGGTCTAACACCTTAGATTTTATGATTGGAGGAAGACACCAGTTAGAAACTTTAAAACAATATGTAATGCAAAAGAAATTATAAACAGTGACAATAATTATTTGGTCAAATGGTTTGAGAGTTTTTGTTATGCGAGCCATAAAATAAAATTGTCAACCGAAAATTTCTAATTTCATATTCCTAATCACAAAAAAGTTTATTCATAACGTCCTTGAGAACAAAAGATCATTTCAACTACTAAATTTTGTGTATTGGTGCTCATTAAAGAGAGAACCCACTAGCGATGAGACACATGCATGTACTAAAGTGCTACCTAAGAGTGAAGTGCTCCCTAGGTTCTTAACTAGATTTAGGGTAAAGCATGCTTCAAGCGAGCCTTCAACGCGAAGGTACTCTTGCATGTGCTCATTCACCACTCACACATGAAACTATGTAAATGCTTAGTTATATCTTAGTTTTGATTGGATTCTTATATGATGAAACTATCTAAAGGCTTAGTTAAATCTTAGATTTGATTGGATTCTTATATGATGAAACTATCTAAAGGCTTAGTTAAATCTTAGATTTGATTGGATTTTTCTATGGTTGCACATTGTTAATCGTAGGGGGGTGGTTAGGGGTGGGCATTTGGCCTGGTTCAGTTTTGAAAAACCCACTTCAGTTCTGTTTTCAGTTTGGTAAAAGTGAAAACTGAAAGCAAACCAAATTATTTTTGTTTGGTTCAGTTTTTTTAATTTCGGTTCAGCTTTTTCAGTTTGGGCTTTTTGAATGGGTGATAATTGGGTTTTGTTGTTCATTATAAAGGTGCCATTTTGATGTCCGGTATTGCGAAAATTCTTGTTAAGCTGCTATTTGATTTCACTAATAAATGCATCTAATTCCTAGTACAATTACTCCTCTTAGTTGTCTTCTTAGAACCTGATGGGTATCTAGGGTTTGCTCCTTACCCCGTAAAAACATCGCATCGTTTTTGTACGTTCTCATTCAGAGTACACAAGAAGCTTGCACTTCCACTATATAATTCAATATATGGCACGTCGTGTTTATTTATCAAATGGCAAATTCCTCATTTCAACTCACTCAATTTTGCTCCATTTTGAACTCTTTAGTATTCATGCTCTGTTGGTGTATGCTACCCAAGATGGTTGGGTGAAATAGCTTTTAAACTTTCATGCGTTATTTGTTGTTTTTAGAGGTAGGCTTAAGGTAGCATCCATAAAAATTGAAATAAGGATATTATGGTTAATTTGGTTATTTTGAAGAAGTATTTTTTTTGGTAATTACTGTAAAATATTACCATTACACCATCATATTATGAACAAGTTTACAACCAAAAGAGCACCTGTCCACATCCAGGCCTCAACTCACAAAAAAAACAGAAACTTTTCGATTCCCACCCCCTTTAGACAATAATTAACACCCCTCTAATCACCATACAATCAAAATTTCTACCCACTACACAGCCTCTGTATCCAAACTGGATCCTTGCAGCTCTCCTATTGTTCTTCAATATATCCAGTCTATCTCTCACCTCCTTCTGTATCTGTATAGTTGCCAAGTGTGTATTTACATGTATACTCCTAAAGATCATCCAGTTTCTAGCTTTCCACATATGGTAAATCATAGCTCCCCAAATTGCCACCACAATTTCCTTCTTCAGCTTCATCCATTTCCTATTCCTCCACCAGTGTAGGCTACTAGGCACATCCTTTTTCACCATACGCATTCCAGTTCATTGAGCCAACTCATTTCTGACTTCCATTATCCAATCGCAGTCCACAACTTCCCTGTTTTGAAGAAGTTATAATATATAATTTAAATATCAAAAGGTACTAACATCATTCCCCCGCGTCTCTACTTAGTTATCTAATTTTGCGGGTTAGAGAATAAAATAATTATTTCGTTTTAAAAAAATAACATGTTTGGCCATTGTGGATTTAAAATGAATTTGTGCCCATATAGTTGGACCACTAACTCCAAATGCATAACTTCACTTGCTTGTGGCCAATTCATTTGAACTTACTTCAGATGAGCTTGGCGGAGGAGTCGCTTAAAATAATTCTTCACTTTGACACCCCCTTGGTTTGAGTGATCTCACTCCATTGTCTGTGGTTTGGTTCTCTCGTTATTTATCTTTGGTGAAGCACTCACATACTTCTATCTCTGACTTGACTGAACTTCTCGCGATCTCTATTTCTGGTGTCTTAAAGTGTTTAGCATTCCTTCTATGGGTTCTCAATCTGTTTGTTTACCTTCTACATTTTATTATGTCTTTAGTTTGAATAGCAGCTGTAATTTGAGTTGTTTATTTTTGGTTCATGTGTATTTTTTATTCTCCAGAATTCTTTTCGTTCTAATGAGCTACATTATAAATTTAAAAATATTCAGAATTCATTGAAACCTGAGTATGTTGAATCAGTTGACATTACAAATCACTTCTTATTGTATAATAAGTGACATTACCCATCACTAGTTTGGATAAGTAAGAAGGGCAAAGGGCTAAATTTGCCCTTGAACTATGTGAAATGGTCCAACTTTGCACTCCTTTAAAAGTTGGGGGTCATCCATGTCATTACAATTTTGGCTCGAAAACTGAACTTCTAACCATAAGGAAAATTTGGAACTTTTCTCTATTAAATGTTTATTATGCTCTACTTATCCTGAGTAGCACAAAAACTTGCGACATTGCTACGCTGTCAAAAAAAAATGCAGCTTCGCAACCCAAATTTCTTTCACACACTTATCTCTTATGTATTGTGAAGTAAAGTTTATAAAAATATATATTTGAAGGGAAGTTTGCTCTGCCGTTCTGTTCCGTTTTGCTCTACTCACTTATGCCTTGAAATATTCTTCAGCTGCATTTACTGCATCAATCTGTGTCTTATAAGTTGATTTGAATGTAAGAAGTGGAATGACTGTGTTTAGGAACTTAGGCTCGCTTGACTTCTTTGTCTCCTGATCTTGTTAATGTGGAACCACAGTGCAACAACACCCTTCGTATTTGTCCTGGGATGCTGTCTAAGGATTTAAATTTTTTGTTGCTCAATCACTCTGATCATTCTTGACTAGCTTCTTGGTGGTCAGAGCATTCGTTCTTGGTAGTAATACTCCTCATGGCATTGTGTTTTCTGGTTATGGTTGGTAGTAGTATAGGATGAGTGTTCGTTTTGGAGCTTGTTGACGTTTCCATAAGTTGTTAAATGATTTATATGATGCCTTGGTTCCCTGCTATACTGTGGATTCAGTTCAGATGCTAGTAATGGATATGTCGTTTCATGATTTAGCTTGTTGCGACTTCCTTTTGGAGTTGGGAAAGTTATCTTATGTATGTATTGGTTACTTAAACCGGTGCTCTGATGCTGTACTAATGCTGAAGAATTCTTGCCTTCCCCTGGATGTGCTGTTTAACTCCTCGATATTTTAGCGCATTACATTTGCCAGGATTTTGTACCCTCAGTAGTGCAATTCTCAGCTAAGAAAAGCCTGCTGATATCTTTAGAACCGCGACTCTGTCTACTTTGATTCATGTTGATCCTTCTATTGATGTGTGCGGTTCAGCTCGAAAGTTTGTGTTTGAGCATGGCAATTATTCTATGAAATATGAATATCAATTTACGTTTCTCTTAGCTTCAAGTTCCAGCATCTGATGAAGTCTATCAAAAGCAAAAAGTGAAAAAGAGGCTTGAGGTCTGTTTGCTGCATTGTAAATATATTGCTAACGTAAACGATCGAAGGTGCAAATAGAAAAAGAAATACTGTATATATATAACACAATGCATACTTACATATACATGTTAGTAATAAATATAGTTGTGATTAGAGAGTATCTAACCATATTCACAAGTATGCGGTCAAAGCAGTTGTGTTCACATTGTACTCTCTTCATTTTTCATAAATCCGAAATATTTTGTTGTGCGTTTCTCACAATTGGCACTAGTTATGTGAGTCTTCTTTTTATATCACAAGTTAGCAGACTGAAATACGGTAGGCTCTTTTTTTCTGCACTATTGCTGATATGAAAATAATGGTTAAAATCGTCAAATTTGGTGACTACATATTCGATTATAGGATTGGCTTTTGATTACAAGGGGGGCTAATGTCTCTTGTCTATTTTTGAGTTTTTATGTGCTTTCACGACCCTTTGAGATTCTGAAAATTTAATAAATTTCTTTGGAATACATACAAAATTTGTCATTATAAAAAGAATTTCTATTGCCAAAAACTCGTTTTTTCTTTTCCTATTATTTAATTGAAATTGCAGCTCTATTAATTTATTCTCCTTTTTCAATTTTCTTTTTATATAAGTGAATAGATCTTTCTGATTCAATTGATTTAATTCTCATTTTCATCTTTGGGAAACTCCCTTTTAAGAACAGAAGCACATCCAAATATCGTTTTTTGTATATTAGAATACAAACAGAGTTCGTTTGGTCAAGAGTCGAGCATTGGGACCAAAAAATACTGACTGCATCAAAGTTCAGGCCAAAAAATTCAATGGCATGGAAAAGTAAAATCTTGTGGAAGTTTCATTGTTGTTATATCTTTTTGGAGTACGTATAAAAACAAATCCAATATACAACAAAATAGATTACTAGTCAATTTTATTTTTCTTTAATTGAGAAAATTTAAGCTTTAATTTGTCAAACATGTATAAATGGCTGTGACGTCCCTGCTAGGTAAATTGTTATTGTTGACGTTGAGAGATCTAAATTTCTAATACTTTACTGTCTTTTCAGTCCTCATAATTGGCTGTTTAATAATAATAATTAGTTTGAAAAATCTTTTAATTCTTCCATTTTATGTCATACAAACTCGAATTTTCCATCCATTTGCTTCGATTTGAAATTATCCAAGAATGCAATAGACTTTTTATATTTATGAATCTCAATATTTATAATATACCAGAAATATCTTTCGATATTATAAACTTAAACATGTTATATTATTATTATCAATTAAAAGTGTGTCATTAATAAGAATGCTGGATTAGAGACTTATTTAAAATCAAAAAGTGATATATTTTTAAATAGATCAAACAAAAAGTAAGATACATAAATTAAAGGGATAATACATAAACGTGTTTTTTTATTTGGCCTTAGCTGATATTTACGTCCTTCAACTTTGGGTATGCACAAGTAAACACTTAAATTTGTATAAAATTGAACAAGTGGACACACGTGTCCTACACGGAGTCCTACGTGGAAATTCACGTGAAATGCTACGTAGGATGTGTCTATTTGTTCAATTTTATATAAGTTTAAGTATTTACTTATGTATATCCAAAGTTGGAGGACGTAGATGTCAGCTAAGGACAAGTTAAAATGCACGTTTATGTACATCATACATGCACACATAGACATTAAACACATGTATGTATATACATGCACGTACGTAGGGTCATAATATTATTGTGATAATAAAGCTAGTGTTCGTTGCTTTTACTTACTATGAAAATTGCTGATAGTTTATGTTTTGTGTTTTCTTTTTGTTTTTCACTCAGTGTCCAGTATTTGTTTGGGTTTTGATTAATTTGGAATCGTTTTTTATAAGGCTAGTTAAAAAGGAAAGTATTTCCTACTAGATTTTTTTTTTGGGTCTCAAAATTCGAACTCTAAACTTCTAGTTAAAGATAAAAAGTTTCAATTTATCTCAACCAAAAATAAAAATAAAAATTGATAGCAATGGCTTAATTATACGTGAAGGTAGTTAGCACCTTCTTCCTTTTCTTATTTCAAGTAGGCATATACTAATTGTTGACGTTTTAAAATATCCTATGTTTATATTATGTGTTTTTGATCTTTGTACTATTACTACAGTATTTCTTTCTTTCAAGTCACATTTATGTATTATTTATTTCCCTTTCCAACATTAATGAGTTCAACTTTAGTAGCTAGCATTATATGGAATTAATTACATTTGAAAGTAGATTCTAGCCATTACAAGCAGGCTGAAAATTAGATAAGTGAAGTCCGTTCAAGTGGTTGATACCGATTGAAAGTTCGAATCACGCTGGAGAGTATTTTGTATCTAATTCTCAAAGTTTGCCAATATAATTGTAAAAATTGTGATCAATATTTTTGGTCCCTCAATTATTAGTAAATTCTGGTTTTGGTTCTTATGGTATTTGACTAAGCATATTTAACTTTTAATTAGTTGAAATGAGCAATTTTTTATTCTTTTTGCTTGTGAATATTCATAAATTTACCATAATATTAATCGTTCAACTACTTAATTACCCACATGGTGTGTTAAGTTTGTGATATTACTCCATGTTTGACGATAATACAGTTCTAAAAACATGCCAAATATAACACAGTTTCAACATAAAAGGACTAAAAACTCATATTTCAATTAATTGAAGCTTTTTAAAAAAAATTAATTGAAGGTTTGGGTGAATAAATGTGGTTTGGTGTAAATATTGGGTGTGGAATATGGATAAACTTTTTCCTATCATGAGATGATCAAGGATGACTAAACAAATTTTACAATTTCTTTTTTATAATTATCTGTATTTTTTTTTTGTTGGTGGTATTTTAGAACTTATTTCATAATTTTATCTTGTTTGGGAACTTGGTTTCAATTAATAATAAGTTTCCTAATGATGTCCAAGGTAGAT
The DNA here is from genome assembly GCA_003996215.1 of Jaltomata sinuosa. Classification (NCBI taxonomy): domain Eukaryota; kingdom Viridiplantae; phylum Streptophyta; class Magnoliopsida; order Solanales; family Solanaceae; genus Jaltomata; species Jaltomata sinuosa. The sequence goes on from QJPP01000008.1 coordinate 735,825, forward strand.
TTAATTATTAAGGTTCTAGAAACCAAGTGATTAGCATCTATAATTAGTAGTTGTCAACAAGATTTGAATAAGCAGTTCACCTAACACAACCTCTAAATAAGACAAATTTTAATTTCTAGCTTTTGTAGCAATTTGATAGGACTTGGGAACTTTAGCATAAATAGGATTTCACTTTCAAAATAACTTTCTAACTTGCCTTTTTTCCATTTTGATATATTCATCGTTTTCATTAGAAGTGTCATTGCTCTAATTTCAAACTTATTAATTTTCTATGTTTTTATGTGTATGTATACTAATCTTACACAAAGTCTTTTGTGGAGTCAAATATGATCTTAAAATCGTAATAACCCTCTATATATAATACGATAATTAAGTTGATCAGGTCGAAAGGCGTAATCGATGGACAACATGTGAATATTCTTGTACTACCCTTGTTGGTCCCAAGAGATGGAGGAGACTAGGTTAACCGAAAGATGGTTATTGGTTCAAGAACGTAAGGTGTCACTGTTTTTCAGGGCAAGAAGGGGTAGAGAAAATGCATCGAGCCAATGTTTGAATACCAAGCGCTAAAACCCCTCGTTTTTTGTTGCCTTGGAATGTAAACGGTCTATGATGAAGCTCGAGTAGAGAGTATTTTTATTTCTCGGGGCAAGAGTCTAGGATTAATGTGAATCAATAAAAAATTGAAACAACTTTGTAAATATATTTTGGATATGAAAATCGAACGAATCCAATTCGAGTATACGTATACAATCAGATCACTTACAAATTGTATACATCTTATACGTACACGATTAGATCACTTTGAATCTCTTATTTCACCTCCAACTAATTTAGGTTGCTAAAAATTGCCAAAATCGTGTCACATACTCAATATTTTTTATACAACTATATTTAGTTAAATTTCTTTTTCTTTTTCCCTAGTCTTGCTCATTGTCTCAGTAATTATCCACTTTCATAGTTTTTGTTATTTATTTATTAATCTTTTTTTTTGTTTTTTTTGGTCTTTTTCTTTATGTTGTGCTAGTGGACATGAAATGAAAAATGAGAAAAATATATAATTATATTGGACCGTGTCAAAGCCGCAAAAAAAAAAAAACCGAGTGTTTCTAAGATGTACACCCCTTAACCGCGTCTCAAATTCCTATTTTTCCATTTCCCATTATAGACTTCCTTCTTAAGAAAACATATTTGCCCCATAATATATTATAACTCCGAATCAGCTAACGCATATCTCGACTAATTTCATAAAATACCTATCACCTCTCATCACCAATAAGTACTATCATATAACTCTTTGTTTCTAGTACTTTTATCGATGAAAAAAATCACCTAGTATTTTTGTCTTTGTTGAAATCTCATAGTTCTCGAGCCACTTGATTAACCACGAGGCCACTCCGGAGAAAGTTCTTACTACCTTCCACACACATTCTTAATTTTCTTTTCTTATAATTCACACTTCGTCATTATCAAAAGGTGAATTTGAGACTAGGCTCATTTGTTCCTATCTTCTAATCTCTCCAACAACCAACCATCCATTAAAAAAGAAAAGAACTCTTATTGTGTTGTAAGAGTTTAATTCTCTTACTTTTACTTGTTTCTTTATTTTGAGAGTGAGGAAATAAGTGAAAGGGAAGTAGCTAGCCATGGGAAGAACACTTGATGCTTTACTAGGAAGAAACTTTAAGACTACTAAATTCAAAGCCACTGCAAATCTAGCCATTTCCAGGGTTGTTGTACTCAAGAACCAGCGCCAGGTAAGGTGCTCGATCGCGCGGTCCGATGTGGTTCAGCTCTTAAACCTTGGTTACCATGATAGAGCTCTTCTAAGGGTAAGTTATTCATTTTAGTATATATTATTTTATAGTACATGTTTCGAGTCAAAAGTAATAGATTCAGTTGAACTCAGTTCGGAACTGATTGGTTATGTATATATTTCTTGATGTTTGTAGGTTGAGCAAGTGATCAAGGAACAGAACATGTTGGATGTGTTTGACATGTTAGAAGGTTATTGTCTTCTGGCGATTGAGAGGATCAACCTTATTCAACAAGAGAAGTTGGTGTTTTCAATTTATTTACGAGTTTTAATGCGTCAAAAACACGCCTAAAGTATCTATTTTTTTTTAGTTTTACACCTGAACTATCAGGTGTGAGAATTTCCTATCTGAACTATCATTAACTAACTATTTATCAAAACATACCTCAAATATCAAACGTTTACTTTTCCTACCTAAACGATGATAATATTAAACTGTTAGGCGTTTGAGTTTCCTATCTGAACTATCATCAACTATTTATTAAAACATACCTCAAATATCAAATGTTCATTTTTCCTACCTAAATGACTCAACTATCAAATGTTTACTTTCCCCACCTAAACGATGATGATATTTCGGTAAGAAAAGTAAACAATAGTGGAGGTGTGTTTCAATAAATAGTTGATGATGGTTCAAATAGGCATATGATAATTCATGTATGAAACTCAGAAAATGGGATGCTTTAGATGTGTTATTGACCTTTCACATTTTTATTTTTTCAATCATGGATATATATTGTTTTTATATGTTCAGTTCTAAGCTTTCTCATGATCTTTCTGTAGAATATGTCCTGAGGAATTGAAGGAGGCGATATCGAGCTTGATTTTTGCAGCTACAAGGTGTGGTGAGTTCCCAGAACTTCAAGAGCTTCGAGCTATTTTCACGTCAAGATTTGGGAAAGAATTCGCGGGTCGCGCTGTTGAGTTAAGAAACAACTGTGGAGTAAATCCTAAGGTAATAACTATTAGACCACCTGGTATATAGTACATCGTTGTCTACTAATAAAATTGCTTGCTAATAATGTAATCATTTACTGTTTTTTCGCGAAGTAGATGATTCAAAAGATGTCAACAAGGATGCCTAGCTTAGAACAAAGAACCAAAGTACTCAAGGAAATTGCTGCAGAGAATAACATTGTTTTGAAAATTGAGGAAACAATTTTGGAAAATATTGAGGTATGTTTGAGATGATTCATTCCTGAGTATTCTCAGATTCAGTCTTGAATTATTACACATAAATTGATAAAACTTTATTGTTGAAAACAGGAGAAGAAAATCGCGGTGAAAGGGACGGACCAGCCTGAGAGAAGGCTATCAGATGTAGACCATGAAGGTAGGAGAAAATATAAAGATGTAGCAGATGCAGCTCAAGCAGCTTTTGAATCTGCTGCTTATGCAGCAGCAGCTGCAAGAGCAGCTGTGGAACTCTCTCGGTCTGAATCACGTGATCCTGATGACCCCAAAAGTCCGAGTCAGAAGCCAAGGAATGTATCGGACTCTCGTGAGGATTTAGAATCCGAGTTTCATGCAGGGGAGGAGAAGAATACTGAGGGAGTGAATGTTGGGGATGGAGTTGAGAAAATCCAGCCTAATCAGAACTATGGTTTTCATGCAGAAGCCAACCACTCCGATGGAGAACAGTTCAAGAGATCAGTCTCAGCTTCAAGTTCTGATTCAGCAGACGACGTTCTTGTTGATGAGGTGAAAGGTCCTAGGCATGGTGTAATTTTTGATGAAATCGATGAAGTTGGAGAGGAAAGCAGAATTCCATCGTTAAAACGTCCCAAGAATGAAGTTTTGGGTTCTCCAGTGCAGCAAGCAGGAAATGAGAATGACACTGAAGGACTCACAAAGCAAGATGGTTTTAACCTAGACTTAAATAAGAAACCAATATCAATGAGAACTAGAAAGAACTTCCACTGGTGACCGAGGATGGTTAACGAAAAGGAGGTTGAAGGATTCACAAAGCAAGGTGCAGAAAACATATACATAAATAAGAAGCCAATATCAGTGAGAACTAGAAAGAACTATCAATGGTGACCAAGGACTGATAAATGTTTGCTGAGATTTTGCCAGTTTGCATATATTGTGGGCTTTGTCAATGTATCATAGCTACATATTTTCTTTATTTTTGGAGAGATTTTGTAAGGTTGAGGATATATTTTATATGGTAGATGCATATTTTGTTTGCTTAATTATAAGCTCTAGACAAATGATATGATGTCTTATAATCGAAGCTACAGCCAAACACTGAACTACTTTTGATTCTTGAGGTTCGAAACTTTACTGCTATGGGCTGTTATTGGTATGAAAAATGGTATAACTTGTGCAAATTTCTGTTTATATGCCATTCAGCTTTTAGCAAAGATGTAATGTAAGCTGTTATCAGAAATCTCAGAGAGAAACTGAGGACCTCAGAGAAAACATTAGGGAAAATATTTCACATGCCAGTTTAAATTTAAACAATAGCTTAGTAGTTAAAGCAACATACGCTAAAATACGTACAGCAACAACATACCCAATGTAATCCCACAAGTATTGGTCTGGGGAGGGTGAGATATGCGTAGACCTTGCTTCTACCTTTGTGGGGTAGAGAAGTTGTTTCCAATAGATCCTCGACTTCATAGTCTAAAATATGTAACAAATGGAAAAGCTGAGAATGACAGGTTAAAATTACAATGCAACTTTCTTTTGCTTAAGGTGGATAAAGCATATTTATACCCCAGCAGTGTGGCAGCTCAATACCATTTTCAGTTGTCTTTTGACAGCCTATTTTGTTAGTCCTCTACTGTCAAACTCCCTATACCATTTTCAGTTATCCTTTGAACCTAAGACCACTTGCAGTAGTGATGAGAGTAAAGCGGACGAGGTCTTAGAAAAGCAGATTAACACTACACAATATCAAGATTGCACAATTTCAAAGTCTACAAATATATACTCATAGAACATCTGATCAAGTATACTCCTGCAGTAAAACATAACACGTAAATATAGTCACTAGCCTCTAGCGACACTTCTTGCCATGTTGCATCAGGTCAGCAAAAGACTGAAAATTCACACCAACATCCTCGTCATATTCAACTCCAAGTTCCTCCTGAAATACACATGAAAATTAGGAGTGAACTGTAGAAATAACAAGCAAACATATGAAGATTGACTTGTTAATACCTTAAACTCTTTTGGATTTTTGGGTGAGTTCTCAGTTATGGCATCCCATACATCTCTGAACATCCTTTTTCGCCTTCTCCACTGGTTTATGGCTTCTGAATACAACCCCTCGATGGCTTTTCTTTCTTCTGGACTTACAAGAGTAACACCTTCCCGCAATTTAATTAGTTTCTTTTCCATCTCATCAACCTTGAAATGATAAAGAAGTTAGGATACTTTCCATGTTATGCTGGAAGACAAGATTCATATCCTAGAGAGGTCCACAGATACTTTTCATCGCCTACCTCTTTTCTCAGTTTGGATTCTTTAGCGTTTATCTCTTCCAGAGTCAAATTTGACTGCAGAGACTTCATCTCTGCAACAAACCATTATAATTTATATGTAACATCACTGATTAGCAAATTCGAATTTTTTTTACAAATTTGTACTAATAACTCACAGACAATAACAAGGGGTATCAATTAAGAATACCTGCTTCAACCTCACTGATGGCTTTCTTCTGTTCATTCAGCTTTTCTTGTAGATTGGCATTTTCTTCCTTCATTCTATTAAGCTCTTCACTGTCTGGGATGTCAAACTGATCTTGCCGAGCCAGATAGATTTTCTGCTTGCCATATTCTTTAAATGATATCTTACCACTGTCACATAGATTATCCAGGGCTTTTTGTACTGCAGCTTTTTTAAGGTTAAACTTTTGCAGCGCATCTGCCGCATTTTGGACATTCAATGGTCTATTTTGCTACATTAAACACCACGCGGGGAAAAAGGAAAATCAGAGACTGTATAACTCAAAATACAAGAATTTGCAGAGACATTTCTATGCAATAACAAGACTTACTCAAAATACAAGAATTTGCAGAGACATTTCTATGCAATAACGACTTAGGAAAATTTCATAGCAAAAACTAACAGCTATCCAGAAAAAAAAAAGACAAGAAAGTGCCACACTATCTTCACGGAATATTGATAAGCTATACCCTCTGTCAAGAGTCGAGACACTATTTTAGGTAACAAAGGAAATACACTGCGCGCCAACAGTAGCAACAAGCACTTGAAGCTCCAACTGAAGGTGTAATTCTTCAATATCTTACACTCTCTTCCTCTAAAGTTTTTGATCAAATTTTTACAACAAAACAAATATAGTATACCGCAGATTAATTACATTGAAGCTAATCAGTTTGGCTAACAACAGTTTTCGATGTTTACACATAAATTTTCAAAGCAACAGAAAACAAAATGTAATGTACCGATCATTCCTTTATCCAAATATATCACATACGATAAACATTACAGTTCGTGTGACAACTTTTACTGCATAGCTGCTAAATTTTAGCGCAAAATTTCCATTCATAAATCAAATTGAATACCTATACAGCTGAAGCATGTAGAAATAGTTAATTTCAACAAGTTATCTATTTATCTCAAAACAATAAGTCAATAACACTTACAAAACAAAAAATTGTCTCTGAACAGGCAAAAGTTCTCTATATCGTAGATCCTTTAACTACTTTTATTTAACACATTGCAGGTGATGAGTCGCATATCAAAAGAAACTAAGATGTAATGTACTGATCATTGCTTTATCCAAATTACAAACAGCATTACAGTTCGCCTAACAACTTTTACTACATTGCTGCTAATTTTAAGCCAAAATTCGCATTCACTTTTCAAATTGAAAACCTATACTACTGATATTGAAGCACATAGAAACAGTTAATTTCAGTAAATCATCCATTTATCTTAAAACAATAACACTTTCAAAACGAAAAATTGTCTCCGAGCAGCAGAAGTTCTCTAAATCTTAGATCCTTTTATTTACATATTGCAGGTGATGAGTCGCATATCAAAAGATTTTATTTTATTTTTTTTCAAAAAAAAAAGACAAATGCACAGAAACACCAGAAACATCGAATTAGATATACTGGTTAGCAAAATGCAAATGAACTGTGTGTTACCTCGTTCACGAAATTGAGCACGATTCCTGCAAATTTTCAAATAACAAAAAGTCAATAAACTTTAGGAACTGTAAATCGAGATTTCAAATACGAATATTAGGAAATTCAATTCGATTTTATTGAGCACGATTCCTGCAAATTTTCATATAACAAAAAATCGAAAAAAAATTTAGGAACTGTAAATTGAGATTTCAAATACGAATATTAGGAAATTCAATTCGATTTTCCGGCGAGAGAAGTTAATACTGTGAGAGGAACTTCAAGGAGAGAAGATGACTATGATTAACCTTCGGTGTTATCTGCTTTAGGCGCCATGGATTAGGAAATTCACAGAGCTTCAGAGCGCGGGAAAAAGCTTCTGCTAAATGTTCTCTATTTCGAAATTCCAGGTAAAATCGTAGAGCTATAAAAAAAAAAAAAAAAGGGGCACGAAGGGCGTTGATACGATGTCGTATTAGAGGTCGTGGGAATTACCCTTAGTATAGCACTTAATTACGAAAAGAGGATTCGTACCCCGCAAGCCAGAGTCTAACTACTCGGCCATTTACATTTTGTATCCGTTTAAGAAATTTGTAAAAAAATAACCTCAGAAGTCAGAATTACACATCCAGCAAAATAAAAAATTGTGATTTTTACAAGTTGTTCACAGCAGAATATAACTCTGATACAATCTTTATTGTACTTATCATTGTTAAATTATTCACAAGTCTTGTCAGATTGACAAATATTATCGTTTCATTGTACTTATCTTGCTAAATTGTTCACAAGTTTTATCAGACTGACAAATATTGTCGTGTTCACAAGTTAAAGTTGTGCAACGCGGACATGCGGGGCAAACATAACTTTGGTACAATCTTCAGTCTATCTATCTTGTTAAACTATTCACAGGCCTTGTCGCATTTGGCAAATCTTGCTTGATTCATGTAGGTTACGCCGACAAGGCATAACTTTGGTACGATGTTCACTCTACCTATCTTAAATTGTTCACAACTCTTGTTGGATTGGCAAAATATTGTCGTGTTCACAAGTTAAAGTTGTGCAGTGCAGGCTTGTGTGGCAAACATAACTTTGGTACAATCTTTACTCTATCTATCTTGTTAAATTATTCACAAATCTTGTCGGATTTGGCAAATCTTGCCTGATTCACAAGTTATGCCAACTTTGGTACGATGTTCAGTCTACCTACCTTAAATTGTTGTAAAAATTTCCGGATTAATAACTTTTATATATATTGTTCAATTGTTCACAAGTTTTGTCGGACTAGCAAAACTTGATGCTATTTTCATTCTATCTATCTTGTTAAGTTGTTCACAAACTTAAACAAAGTGACAATTGTTGCAAGTGTTATTCAATTCATTCACAAGTTTTGTCGGACGGTAAAAAAAAAAGAGCAGCCCAGTGCACTAAAGCTTTCGCTATGTGCGAATTCCAAGGAAGAGCCAGACCACAAGGATCAATTGTACGGAGCTGCCAAGTTTTGCCAGACTGTCTCAATTTGAAAAAGAAATCTTGAAACATAAATGACACTTCTTTTTTCCCAATTGTTCTCCTTCAACAACTATAGTACACTTAAAAAGAAGATGACATATCCCAAACAAAAACAGAACTTGGAATGATCATTAGCCTACAAATAAACACCAAAACACAACAATTAGGACAAATTTCCACCACTCTGCTGCCATAAATTGATGATATCAGTTGCTTGATTAAGCAAAATAATCATTTGCTTTTGTGATATCCATGGCTTGTTCTCTAGTGTTGTTTTCAACTCTATTGTTCACGGGATGTGGCACCCAGAACCTCAAAATCCTGGATTCGCCTCTGTCAACAAGAGTTAGAGAGAAGTGTGCTCCAATAATAGAATGTTGAAGAGAAGTGTTTCAACTATTGAAAGTTGGAGATAAGTGCTCCAACGCAACCAAGAAAAAAATAGCAGGTGTTGAAGAGAAGTGCTTCAACTATTGAAAGTTAGAGAAGAGTGCTCCAACACAACCAAAAATAAATAAATTGGGTGTTGAAGAGAAGTGCTTTAACTATTGAAAGTTGGAGAAAAGTGCTCCAACACAACCAAGAAAAAAAATATCGGGTGTTGAAGAGAAGTGCTTCAACTATTGGAAGTTAGAGAGAAGTGCTCCAACACAATCAAGAAAAAAAATATCGGGAGTTGGAGAGAAGTGCTCCAACAATTGAAGGTTAAAGTGAAATGCTTTAAAAATTGAAGATTGAAGTGAAATGCTCCAACAATTGAAGGTTGATGAGAAAGTGCATCAACAATTGAAGATTGGAGAAAAGTTCTCCAACACAAACAAAAAATTGAAGATCGAAGAATATTGCTCCAATATAATAACCATAACAACAACAAAAAGGCAAGAGTATACAACTTTGAATTACGAGAGAATGTTGAAAATAATAATTCAAAGTTGGAGTAGAAAATTAAATTTGTTTAGGATTTGATTTTTGATATTTATTTAATATGTCTAGTTAGGATTTACTTATCCTAGTTTATATTGAAATAAGTTTCCTAGTGCTAGTTTAATTTGACTTTTCAGTATTATAAATAAGGGGTGTCATGTTATATAATTTGACATAGTGAAAAATAAAAGGAGAATTATTTGAGTTTATAGATAAAATTATTTTTCTTTATAGTCCAAATTGGATAATATTGAGAAGGGAGAATTTCATTTATTTTGTAAAGGAAATTAGCCGAAACGCCATAAATCCTCAAAAAGCCTGCCTTTTGATTTTTACTCAAGCAAGTATAAACATATTATCGATTTTCACGATAAATCTTCAACATGGATCTCTTGCAATCCTACGCCGACGATGAAACCGCCGTATCGCCGCCACTAAACCCTAATTCCGACCGAAACCCTTTGCTGGATTCTTCCCCAATCCGCATGCTTCCTTCTAAATCCGCCGCCCCCAAAGTCGACGACACGATGCTAGCCCTAACAGTCGCCGGCGGCGCTGCCAGAGCTCAATCTAGACCCCTTGATCCGACCCAGCACCTCGTTGGATTCAACCCGACGTACGAACAACTCTGGGCACCAATCTGCGGTCCAGCTCACCCGTACGCCAAGGACGGGTTAGCTCAAGGACTCAGAAATCACAAGCTAGGGTTCGTGGAAGACGCAGCCATTGAACCATTTGTATTCGACGAACAGTACAATACTTTTCAGAAGTATGGGTACGCTGTTGATCCCTCTGAAAATAGTTACATAGGTGATTTGGAGAAAATGAAGGAACGTGATGCGATTTCTGTGTATAACATACCACAGCATGAACAGAAGAAGAGGAAATTAGAGAAAAAGAAGGAAAAAATGGAGGAGGAGGGTGATGAGCAGGACGTGGATATGGCGGAAGTTGAAAATCCGTCCACAGATACGTGGTTGATGAAGAACAGGAAGAGTCCATGGGCTGGAAAGAAAGAAGGGTTGCAAGGGGAATTAACACATCCACCCTACTACTATAATGGATAAAAATTTAGAGTATCTAATAAAGTGGCCAATCTAGGTCTCATCTTGCCCATAATGTGCACCTCCTGGATAATCTTCCTCACTATAACATTGACATCCCTGGCCTTCACCTGAAATATTCTCTGGTTGCTCTCCTGCCAAACATAGTAAACACTTGTAGCTAGGGAGACCCTGAACCCTTCTGCTCTTGGTTGCTTTCCCTTGCAGCGTGCGATCGCCCACTCTTTCTCCTCATCCCACTCTGTAGTCTGTATCTGAATCTGTTGTCAATGAAGTAACTTCTGCCAGATTTGCTCAGAAAATTGGCAGCTAAAGAACAAATGGTTTGTGCTTTCACTCTCCAGATTACAAAGTACACGTTGAGTATTTTGCAGACAACCCCAAGACAGCTAATCTCCCCTTTGTGAGCAGTCTATTATGATGCTAGATACAAGATAAAAATCCATTTAGGACAAGCCTCATTGTTTACATATCAACTTCCTCCATTCAACCTTTTGGTACTCACCTTTAAGCTGCTGGTATATTTGCTTTACCACCATGCTTTATGTCTATCCTGCAATCTCGATAGACAGCACATAAGTTTGCAAATGGCAGCTTTGTTCCACTCCCTCGTGCTCAAAAGATTGAGCCCTCCTACAGTTCTTGGACTACAGAGTTTCTCCCAAGCGACCAAAGCTTTTTTTTTTGATGAATCAGCTCCCTTAGCCCACATGAAATTTATACACAAGGCTTCAATGCATTTAATAATTTTCTTTGTGCAAAATAAATACTTGGGACCAGAACACATGCACAGAAAACAACACACATTTTATGAGTTGTGTTCTCCCTGCATAATATAGGAGCCTGGAAGTCCAGCTTTGGATTTGGTTCAAAAATGCTTTTACAAGTAAATACTTTTGATAGAGAACCAATTTGTATTTGACCAATAAATTAAAAAAATACTTTTAAGCATCGATCAGAGTTTGATGAAGCTTTTTAAAAGTGCTTCTAAGTGTATTTTTCTCAAAAATGTTTTTTAAAAAAGTACCTTTTTAGGGAAAAACTATTTCTTTTTAACTTCTGAAAAGTAATTTTTGCTACTCTGCGAGATATAAGCACCTCATTTTTTTTAGAAATAAGCATTTTTGGGGCCAAAGAGGTTATTACAGTCCGTTTGGATCGACTTTTGGCTTTTGATCTATTTTTCATTATTTTGGTTTCAAATTAAGGGATTAAAAGTACTTTTTTATTTTACCCAATTACTTTTTTTTAAAATAACCTCATCCAAGCATGCTATTAATCTTCTCCTATGTAAATATTGAAATCACGCTATTGTTCACGGGATGTGGCACCCAGAACCTCAAAATCCTGGATTCGCCTCTGTCAACAAGAGTTAGAGAGAAGTGTGCTCCAACAATAGAATGTTGAAGAGAAGTGTTTCAACTATTGAAAGTTGGAGAGAAGTGCTCCAACGCAACCAAGAAAAAAATAGCGGGTGTTGAAGAGAAGTGCTTCAACTATTGAAAGTTAGAGAAGAGTGCTCCAACACAACCAAAAACAAATAAATAAGGTGTTGAAGAGAAGTGCTTTAACTATTGAAAGTTGGAGAAAAGTGCTCCAACACAACCAAGAAAAAAAATATCGGGTGTTGAAGAGAAGTGCTTCAACTATTGGAAGTTAGAGAGAAGTGCTCCAACACAATCAAGAAAAAAAATATCGGGAGTTGGAGAGAAGTGCTCCAACAATTGAAGGTTAAAGTGAAATGCTTTAAAAATTGAAGATTGAAGTGAAATGCTCCAACAATTGAAGGTTGATGAGAAAGTGCATCAACAATTGAAGATTGGAGAGAAGTTCTCCAACACAAACAAAAAATTGAAGATCGAAGAATATTGCTCCAATATAACAACCATAACAACAACAAAAAGGCAAGAGTATACAACTTTGAATTACGAGAGAATGTTGAAAATAATAATTCAAAGTTGGAGTAGAAAATTAAATTTGTTTAGGATTTGATTTTTGATATTTATTTAATATGTCTAGTTAGGATTTATTTATCCTAGTTTATATTGAAATAAGTTTCCTAGTGCTAGTTTAATTTGACTTTTCAGTATTATAAATAAGGGGTGTCATGTTATATAATTTGACATAGTGAAAAATAAAAGGAGAATTATTTGAGTTTATAGATAAAATTATTTTTCTTTATAGTCCAAATTGGATAATATTGAGAAGGGAGAATTTCATTTATTTTGTAAAGGAAATTAGCCGAAACGCCATAAATCCTCAAAAAGCCTGCCTTTTGATTTTTACTCAAGCAAGTATAAACATATTATCGATTTTCACGATAAATCTTCAACATGGATCTCTTGCAATCCTACGCCGACGATGAAACCGCCGTATCGCCGCCACTAAACCCTAATTCCGACCGAAACCCTTTGCCGGATTCTTCCCCAATCCGCATGCTTCCTTCTAAATCCGCCGCCCCCAAAGTCGACGACACGATGCTAGCCCTAACAGTCGCCGGCGGCGCTGCCAGAGCTCAATCTAGACCCCTTGATCCGACCCAGCACCTCGTTGGATTCAACCCGACGTACGAACAACTCTGGGCACCAATCTGCGGTCCAGCTCACCCGTACGCCAAGGACGGGTTAGCTCAAGGACTCAGAAATCACAAGCTAGGGTTCGTGGAAGACGCAGCCATTGAACCATTTGTATTCGACGAACAGTACAATACTTTTCAGAAGTATGGGTACGCTGTTGATCCCTCTGAAAATAGTTACATAGGTGATTTGGAGAAAATGAAGGAACGTGATGCGATTTCTGTGTATAACATACCACAGCATGAACAGAAGAAGAGGAAATTAGAGAAAAAGAAGGAAAAAATGGAGGAGGAGGGTGATGAGCAGGACGTGGATATGGCGGAAGTTGAAAATCCGTCCACAGATACGTGGTTGATGAAGAACAGGAAGAGTCCATGGGCTGGAAAGAAAGAAGGGTTGCAAGGGGAATTAACACATCCACCCTACTACTATAATGGATAAAAATTTAGAGTATCTAATAGAGTGGCCAATCTAGGTCTCATCTTGCCCATAATGTGCACCTCCTGGATAATCTTTCTCACTATAACATTGACATCCCTGGCCTTCACCTGAAATATTCTCTGGTTGCTCTCCTGCCAAACATAGTAAACACTTGTAGCTAGGGAGACCCTGAACCCTTTTGCTCTTGGTTGCTTTCCCTTGCAGCGTGCGATCGCCCACTCTTTCTCCTCATCCCACTCTGTAGTCTGTATCTGAATCTGTTGTCAATGAAGTAACTTCTGCCAGATTTGCTCAGAAAATTGGCAGCTAAAGAACAAATGGTTTGTGCTTTCACTCTCCAGATTACAAAGTACACGTTGAGTATTTTGCAGACAACCCCAAGACAGCTAATCTCTCCTTTGTGAGCAGTCTATTATGATGCTAGATACAAGATAAAAATCCATTTAGGACAAGCCTCATTGTTACATATCAACTTCCTCCATTCAACCTTTTGGTACTCACCTTTAAGCTGCTGGTATATTTGCTTTACCACCATGCTTTCTGTCTATCCTGTAATCTCGATAGACAGCACATAAGTTTGCAAATGGCAGCTTTGTTCCACTCCCTCGTGCTCAAAAGATTGAGCCCTCCTACAGTTCTTGGACTACAGAGTTTCTCCCAAGCGACCAAAGCTTTTTTTTTTGATGAATCAGCTCCCTTAGCCCACATGAAATTTATACACAAGGCTTCAATGCATTTAATAATTTTCTTTGTGCAAAATAAATACTTGGGACCAGAACACATGCACAGAAAACAACACACATTTTATGAGTTGTGTTCTCCCTGCATAATATAGGAGCCTGGAAGTCCAGCTTTGGATTTGGTTCAAAAATGCTTTTACAAGTAAATACTTTTGATAGAGAACCAATTTGTATTTGACCAATAAATTAAAAAAATACTTTTAAGCATCGATCAGAGTTTGATGAAGCTTTTTAAAAGTGCTTCTAAGTGTATTTTTCTCAAAAATGTTTTTTAAAAAAGTACCTTTTTAGGGAAAAACTATTTCTTTTTAACTTCTGAAAAGTAATTTTTGCTACTCTGCGAGATATAAGCACCTCATTTTTTTTAGAAATAAGCATTTTTGGGGCCAAAGAGGTTATTACAGTCCGTTTGGATCGACTTTTGGCTTTTGATCTATTTTTCATTATTTTGGTTTCAAATTAAGGGATTAAAAGTACTTTTTTATTTTACCCAATTACTTTTTTTTAAAATAACCTCATCCAAGCATGCTATTAATCTTCTCCTATGTAAATATTGAAATCACGCTATTGTTCACGGGATGTGGCACCCAGAACCTCAAAATCCTGGATTCGCCTCTGTCAACAAGAGTTAGAGAGAAGTGTGCTCCAACAATAGAATGTTGAAGAGAAGTGTTTCAACTATTGAAAGTTGGAGAGAAGTGCTCCAACGCAACCAAGAAAAAAATAGCGGGTGTTGAAGAGAAGTGCTTCAACTATTGAAAGTTAGAGAAGAGTGCTCCAACACAACCAAAAACAAATAAATAAGGTGTTGAAGAGAAGTGCTTTAACTATTGAAAGTTGGAGAAAAGTGCTCCAACACAACCAAGAAAAAAAATATCGGGTGTTGAAGAGAAGTGCTTCAACTATTGGAAGTTAGAGAGAAGTGCTCCAACACAATCAAGAAAAAAAATATCGGGAGTTGGAGAGAAGTGCTCCAACAATTGAAGGTTAAAGTGAAATGCTTTAAAAATTGAAGATTGAAGTGAAATGCTCCAACAATTGAAGGTTGATGAGAAAGTGCATCAACAATTGAAGATTGGAGAGAAGTTCTCCAACACAAACAAAAAATTGAAGATCGAAGAATATTGCTCCAATATAACAACCATAACAACAACAAAAAGGCAAGAGTATACAACTTTGAATTACGAGAGAATGTTGAAAATAATAATTCAAAGTTGGAGTAGAAAATTAAATTTGTTTAGGATTTGATTTTTGATATTTATTTAATATGTCTAGTTAGGATTTATTTATCCTAGTTTATATTGAAATAAGTTTCCTAGTGCTAGTTTAATTTGACTTTTCAGTATTATAAATAAGGGGTGTCATGTTATATAATTTGACATAGTGAAAAATAAAAGGAGAATTATTTGAGTTTATAGATAAAATTATTTTTCTTTATAGTCCAAATTGGATAATATTGAGAAGGGAGAATTTCATTTATTTTGTAAAGGAAATTAGCCGAAACGCCATAAATCCTCAAAAAGCCTGCCTTTTGATTTTTACTCAAGCAAGTATAAACATATTATCGATTTTCACGATAAATCTTCAACATGGATCTCTTGCAATCCTACGCCGACGATGAAACCGCCGTATCGCCGCCACTAAACCCTAATTCCGACCGAAACCCTTTGCCGGATTCTTCCCCAATCCGCATGCTTCCTTCTAAATCCGCCGCCCCCAAAGTCGACGACACGATGCTAGCCCTAACAGTCGCCGGCGGCGCTGCCAGAGCTCAATCTAGACCCCTTGATCCGACCCAGCACCTCGTTGGATTCAACCCGACGTACGAACAACTCTGGGCACCAATCTGCGGTCCAGCTCACCCGTACGCCAAGGACGGGTTAGCTCAAGGACTCAGAAATCACAAGCTAGGGTTCGTGGAAGACGCAGCCATTGAACCATTTGTATTCGACGAACAGTACAATACTTTTCAGAAGTATGGGTACGCTGTTGATCCCTCTGAAAATAGTTACATAGGTGATTTGGAGAAAATGAAGGAACGTGATGCGATTTCTGTGTATAACATACCACAGCATGAACAGAAGAAGAGGAAATTAGAGAAAAAGAAGGAAAAAATGGAGGAGGAGGGTGATGAGCAGGACGTGGATATGGCGGAAGTTGAAAATCCGTCCACAGATACGTGGTTGATGAAGAACAGGAAGAGTCCATGGGCTGGAAAGAAAGAAGGGTTGCAAGGGGAATTAACTGAGGAGCAGAAAAAGTATGCTGAAGAGTATGCTAAGAAGAAGGGTGAAGAAAGAGGTGGTGATAGAGAAAAAGCAGAGCCTATGGTTGAAAAGAGTACATTTCATGGTAAAGAGGAAAAGGATTATCAGGGCAGGTCTTGGATCGCTCCACCGAAGGATGCAAAGGCTGCTAATGATCATTGTTTTATACCAAAGAGATTGGTTCATACTTGGAGTGGACACACGAAAGGGGTTTCAGCTATTAGGTTTTTCCCTAAGCATGGTCATTTGATTTTGTCAGCTGGCATGGATACAAAGGTGAAGATTTGGGATGTTTACAATTCCGGTAAATGTATGAGGACTTACATGGGGCATTCGAAGGCAGTGAGGGATATTTGGTTTAGCAATGACGGGTCTAAGTTTTTGACAGCTGCGTATGATAAGTACATTAAGTATTGGGATACAGAAACAGGACAAGTGATCCAAACGTTCACAACGGGTAAGATACCCTATGTGGTGAGGCTTAACCCCGACGAGGATAAGCAGAATGTACTTTTGGCTGGTATGAGTGATAAGAAGATTGTGCAATGGGATATTAACAGTGGACAGATTACACAAGAGTACGATCAGCATCTGGGGGCAGTTAATACAATTACCTTTGTGGATAATAATAGGAGGTTTGTGACCTCCAGTGATGATAAATCACTACGTGTTTGGGAATATGGTATTCCGGTTGTTATTAAGTATATAAGTGAACCCCATATGCATTCCATGCCATCTATTTCGCCACATCCAAATGGGAATTGGATTGCAGCACAAAGTTTGGATAACCAGATTCTAATTTATAGTACGCGAGAGAGATTTCAGCTGAATAAAAAGAAAAGATTTGCTGGACACATTGTCGCTGGTTATGCTTGCCAGGTCAATTTCTCACCTGATGGACGGTTTGTCTTGTCAGGAGATGGTGAAGGAAGATGCTGGTTTTGGGATTGGAAATCGTGTAAGGTCTTCAGAACTCTCAAGTGTCATGAAGGGGTCTGTATTGGTGCAGAGTGGCATCCTCTGGAACAAAGTAAAGTTGCTACTTGTGGTTGGGATGGTTTGATCAAGTATTGGTAAGCTTTATTATGCTTGCTTTAATTATTATGTTTATGTAGATTGTCCTTTTATTGCTTTGTCCTGTTGTAGAATTTTAGTTGTAAAAGTAGCTGTGACATGGATAGTGAAAAATGCTCTCCTTGTTATACACATATCTGATACTATATTTAGGATTTAATCCTAGGATGTGATTAGCTTTAGTGATGTGAAACTTATTTGTTGATTAGAATTGCGACTGAATCTGTCACTCCTACCTTGATCCTCGGATGAAGTACTTCATCACCCTCAGTTATGTTGAGCGCTTCACATCACTTTGGGCAGTCTTTAGTCAAGGCGTCTCAACGTGAATGGAATCCCTCTGGAAGAGAGTGCATGACACTGAAAAATAATAGAACTCTAATGTAAATTATTACATGTAGAAAATGTTATGGATGAATAGGTTAGTAATTTAAGAACAATAGATTATAAATTTTAGCATATAATAATCCTGATCTTAAAATCTTGAAACTGCATCTTTGCATTTTTAGAAATTTAATATTTAAAATTGATTATCGAGGTCTGTGATTCATATACTTCATGTAAATTCTTTTTAGTTTTGTTGTCCATATAGTAGTCTGCATTTATAGTTGGTTTTTTTTTTATTAATTTATGGTCAAGTAAAATGAGAGAACCTTCATAGCTCCTGTACAATGTTCTTGTAATCACTAGGTGTAATTCAAGGAGCTAACAAAACCATGAATTGATCAATACCATTTACATTTTCAATTCTACAACAAAAAAAAGACTCTTTAGACATCTCTTTTAGCACGTATATGGGAGTAGTGACTCCCTCAAAGCATCTGTAATTTCCCTCCTTCCAAATACACCAAAGATGCAGGGTGGAACCATTTGCCGTATCATCTTCACTGACTTGCCAACTCTCCAGAGCCCCCAACTAACCCCAAAAAGATTCAAAAACATACTCCAGATGTCTTTGGCAATCTGACAGTGAAGTAGAAGGTGGCTGACGTTTTCAGATTCTTGGGTAGCACATAACACCTGCTGCAGAGCACAATCCTCTTTTGGTGAGGTTTTCTTGGGTTAGACAGGCTTCTATAATAGCAACTAGCTGAAACAGGCTATCTTTGTTGGATTTTTCACCTATGAGACTTGTTTCCAAAAGACGACACTTCAATGATACTACTACTGCTGCAAAGATTGGTATAGCAATTTGACAGAAAAAATACTATTTTTGTGGCAACTCCACGCCATTACGTCTTTCAGAAGAAAATGGAGATTCCATGTCAACTGTCCTATAAGGAACTTAGCTCATTTACCTCCTGGTTCTAGGATATTTCTTCTAAATGCTAATCTCCTAGAGTTTCCTTGCCAATAGTTTATGATTGACGCTTGGGGATGTTCAGTTAATTGGTAGTCCTGGAAAATCTTTCTGCAAAATGCTGTTTCCCAGCCATTTATTATCCCAAAATTTTATAAATTCTCCATTCTCAACCATGAAATGAGTGTGTTTACTGAAGACTTCCCACAACTTGCTTATGTGTGTTGCAATGAAGTGCAAGGGACCTTGTTATGCCAGTGATTTAGCTCTCCATGTTTTACCTTAATTATCTGCCTCCAAAGTGATTCTTCTTCACATTACACATTTTTTTATTTTTTAGTTTTCTTACATTACATATATATTTTATTTGTTAATTAGTTTTTGCACGTTGCATATAATATTTTTTATTTGCTCTCTTCATTTACGTCGATCTTCACGAAGATGTGCTCTTGAAGCCCTGAGCAATCTTGGTGCTTTTCTCCATTTTTTTTTACAGCATTTACACTTTGTTTTGTGATTTGTAGATCTGTGCTTATATTTTAACAGACATGCTAACCTCGTCTCTGGTGTTTGCAGGGACTAGTTTTTGAGCAGCCATTTCTGTCTCTGCATTTATTGCGAGGGCAACTTGTCCAATATCGGTTGGCTAAGAGGAATCAAGACTCTCATATGCATTGGGTGGTCAACTCGTCTGGGACACGTTGGCTAGAGGGACCAAGCTATGAATGCATTTGTTTGTTGGTCAATGCTAGTCTTTAGCTCTGTAAAACAGGTTGGTTGAGGTTGTTCCAGTAGTTACTAACAGAGGGACATGTAACTTTCAGTCAAATTATGATATTCCACAAGACTTGTTGGAAAATCAGTTCTTGCTATGTTGTATATTGTTTTCTTTATTTTAACCTCTTTTCCACCCTGGCCTTCCAACTTGGATTGTGTTTTGAGGTTATAGAAGTTGCAGTTCTTTCATCTTTTTTTGATGATTCGGTAAAGACACCTGTTGTACTAGATTTCACCTATGTTTTCTTCGACCTGGTCTTGTACTCAGATTTTGTTTTCTTCGACCTGGTCTTGTACTCAGATTTTGCAACCTGCTTTAGCTGTGCATTTTGTTTTCTTTATTGTTCTTCATTGAATTTACGCTTTGGAGCTTTTAACTGCAGTTTCCTGAACTTATAACTGGGATCTCCTTTTCTCATTTCTTTGGTTGATGATAGCTTCTCAACTTCATAGAGGGTCAGACAGGCATGTCCTTGTCCCCCGATGCAAACTGGTGAAACACTTCACCGTCAGCCAAATACAGTTCTGGCAAAGAAATAAACTGGAGAAGCTGCCTTTTTTCTTCATTCACTCCTTAGTTATTGCATAGAAACTTTAGTTTTAAAATTTCTTCCCCGGTCTTCTAGCATTGGGAAAACAAATATCTATTTTACAGTAGGATTTAAATCATACAACATTACTAAAACAGTTACGAGGAATGGAGTTTGGTTTCGAGTGGGTAGAGAGAAGCAGAAACTCCATGTGGAATGTTAATTTTGGCACTAAATTGATGCAGTGGATAGTAATGGTAATACATATGGCATCGAAGTACATGGGGGAAGCAATTAAAGATAGAAGATAAAAGACCATTTTACAGATATCTTCTATTGTGCAACAGAAGAATTTATCTCAACATGTTAGACAAGGAGTTTTAGCTATTTATATCATCCATCTTCTAGAGTGATTCCAAGGATATTGGGGGGGGGGGGGGGATGCTCTTACCATTGAGCTAAAGCCTGAGCTTTAGAATAAATAGAACTCATACTATCTTTCTTCTGAATACTGATTACCAAAGTGAACACAAATTAAGGAACTTGTTTTCTTCACCAGGACACTAGACAGGTTGAGTATGATTTGGTTCCAGAAAAACAGGATTGTCATGGAATGAGATACAAGCAAGCTAGGACAGAAATCACAGCAATCTCATAGTCATGATGTTCTCAAGGAAATTTTGAAAATGTATACTTACAAAGTCACAATCAAGTTTTTTGCAGGTGCCTGCAGTGACACTAACCTCTCATGAAGAAAAATTACTTATGCAACTACAAGTCCAACCACAAAAGAGTAAAAATTATTTGTCAGAGAAAATGATAGAAATTCTATCTTCTTCGCCAACTAACACACGAAAATTAGTAATCTTAAGACGAGCATACTTCCTATCTCTCTGATCTGTATCAACAGATTACACAACAACAAAAACTTGCATTACACACTGTTACTGGTAAATGCAAGATCACAGAGGAAAAGTGTCTATTCACACCAATGTCTTGTGCATCAACTTAGTCATCCTTTTTCAGTTTCAACTTTGCTTCGACATCCCCGCTGTAAGGACCCACGTGGTATGCATATTGCTGCATAACAGAAAAGAAAACCATCTCCACACAAATTAAAACATTCTGAATGGCTTCCTGAAGATGCTCCACATCCAACCAAAAATGGTGAGATTTGATAACACCCAATGCAACTAGAGTTTTAACCAGCAATCCCTGCAAAAGTCGGAGATGAATAGTTTATTCCATCAGTGGCGGTAAAAACATATTTCGGACAAGCAAATCATCGAATGGAGAGAGGCTTCCTTACAGAAACAACACAATGAAGAAACCAATACCTCCTTTTCGAGAAGTTGAAAGAACTTCAATAGTAATGGCATGCAAAATCAAGAGGATGTTAACAGGATTCAATTTATTAATGGTGGTGTTTTTGTATCCTTTGCTTGATGACTTGCTGGCTAGCAGGACTCATTTCTTTCTTTTTCTGATAACCTAGAAATCCCCGAGAGCCAGTGGCTAGTGATTTGAAACTCAATGTATAATGGATCCGCCCTCTACCCTTCTCCACTTAAATACTTGGTTGTTTGTCTGCGGGAGGGTTTGAGCTCGTGACGTGAGCCTAACCTTTACATCACGTGGCACTGCGGCAACTAACAGGATTCATTTCTATTATCCTAAAATCAGTTCATTACAGTCATTCTCATTCCATGCCTCAAACTCACAAAATGCGTATCCACCCAGCAATCAAACTTCAGAGGAGATAACTGGTAAAAGAATAACAGTTATCTACTCCTAATGACATAACCTTTTAGAGGAGGATGGAGGCAGACATTAAAGACCTTTAATTTCAATTGTTTGAACAGAAAATATGACAGCCCAAGTCCAGAACCTATCTGTGTGCCTTTACGTCTATTTTGACATCTTGTTGTCGAAATAATGAAACCAAGTCCTCTCACTCCTCTATATAGAAATCATTTTCCCAATCTACAGATAAACCTAGAAGTATATAGATAGTACAGTGTCCCTTCTTGTGTTTTGGTTCAATTACAGGTTTGCACACACATGTAGAGGATAGCAGTAGAAGGTATGGCATGATGCAAAACTAAATGCTAATAAGCAAAATCTATGCCCGAAGCCCATCCCACTCCCACAAAGACGCAGTGAGGAAACAGCATCAGAGGAACTCAATAAGTATTGCTTGTTGGTCAAAATTAGCAGAAACTTACATTTAGGTAAAACCAAATCTGAAATAAGTCTCGTCTTTCGATATATAGCTGGTAATAGAAGTCCCTTGATGGGTTTGGCTCCATTGCATATGGTTTCAATACATTTAACGAGAATAAGTAATAGAAGGCTTGCAAAATGAAGGTGTTACCAGCCAATAAAGCAACTGTATGTTCCCAATCCACCTCACATGACAACCATGAAAGTAATTAACAGAACTACAGAAACTTGATAAGTATTGGTTGTTCATAAACATCTAGCATAAACTTTCTGTAGGCAAATCGATATCTTTAATACCACAGTAAACACTTAACGTTGCTTCAAGCCTAACATACTTAACAACAAAGAAAATAACCTTCTCCTTATTTGAACTTTTCTCGTCTCTGAGAAAGTGTCTTTGACTACAGCTACCATATCTTGAGGCAATTACATCAATAAAACTCTTTCCAGGCATATCCTAATCATGTCCCTTGGAAGATCATCGTGGCCTCATGGGCTGCTGATCATGTGTATATTTTTAAATGACATGTAGCTGGGTAAGCCTGCCCACATCTTGATTAGTTCAACTGGCAGTCTGTCTGCTACAGTGCATAAACACATGTACCGGCCCAACTGAGAAAGCAGATAAGCTTTACACTTTGTACTGGATATTCGAACCTTGTTACTCTTAATTTCAACCAGTTAATCATGCCCTTGAGACTAGGACTAATATATCCTTATGCTGCCCCTTCAGATTACAAATATTTTCATCCTTTCTTTCAAATAATGCTTTTAAAAGTGAAAAGCGAAGAAAGCGACAGCTGACAGGACCCGTAGAACTTAATCCAAAATAAATATCATTAAAATTCTATAATGCCAAAAAAAGATAACTATGATAATCAAATTAATTTTCAATGTTTAGTTGATTAACCGTAAAAAAAGAATTAATCTACAGTAATCAATTTTATTGTTCAATTACTTCAACTACTGCAGTAACAAAGTAGAAAATAAGCCCAAAGTGAACATTTCTGCAAAGTGCATAGCTTCACCCACGAGCCAACAACCCCTCACTTCATAGTGGAAGCAAATGAATCACGTACTTCGGAAATAAAAGAAGGTAAACTAAAAAGGAAAATACAAATAGAAGTTGTAGAAAAGGAAGTGTTACAAAATCAAGAAGAGAAGACAACAACGACAATGAATTGATGAAGCATTGGCGAAGAATAATCGTAGTAGTCAAATACCAAATGACCCTATTTATTCCCTCATTTTCTCTGTGTTCTCATCCTTTCTAATCAAATTCAATAAATCAAGAGAGTTCTTAAAGCACATTTCTGCAAAGTGTATCTTTGCACCCACGAGCCAACAACCCATCGATTCATAGTAAAAGTAAATGACTTACATACTTAGAATAAAATGTAAATTAAGAAAAATAGAAATCGAAGTTGTAGAAGAGGAAATGTTACAAATTCAAGAAAAGAAGACAACAACGATAATGAATTGATGAGAATAATCTTAGTAGTCGAATACCAAATTATAATATTTTCCTCTTTGTTTTCTCTTTTTTTTCATCCTTTTTGATCAAAAACAACGAATCAAGAGAGTTTGGAAAGTGCACATTTTTGAAAAGTACATCATTTCACCCACAAACCAGCAACCCCTCGCTTCATAGTAGAACCAATGACTCACATACTTAGAAGGAAAAAGTAAATTAAAAAGAAAAATAGATAAAGAAGTTGTAGAAGAGGAAGCTTTACAGATTCAAGAAGAGAAGAAGACAACAATGACAATGAATTGATGAAGCATAGGAGAAGAAAAATCTTAGTAGTCAAATACCAAGTGACCTTATTTTTTCCTCCATTTTCACCTTTTTCTCATCCTTTTTTATCAAATTGAATGAATCAAGAGAGTTGGCAAAACACACATTTCTGCAAAGTGAATCATTTCACCCACGAACCAACAAACCACACATTTCTGTGAAGTGCTTCACTTCACCCACGATACTACAACCCCTCACTTCATATGGCTTTAAGCAGCGAAACAATAGTTTTCAATAACAATACTTTCAAGCATAAAAACTTGTGGCTACCTTATCAAAAAAGCAAAAACCGGGTGGCTCTTCCTGAAATAAAATATGAGAAATTGTTCCATAGATTCCAGTGTGGCATATGCTTCTCAGCCAATTTGCTAGACCCCATCTACTTTTCATATTTAATAAATTCATATTATGGCATTAAAAGATCACCTCCTCCCATACCTGCCTTGTCCCTTTTTTTCTTTTTGATTTTCTGCTTCTAGTTTTTCTTTAAAATACACAGAAAAGGTTCTACTATAAATCAGTATGACTTCCTAGTGAAGAATATACAACATAGTCATATAAAAATGAATATATGTAAAACAAACGGTAGCACTCACTTACCTTAACCAAAATTTCAAGAGATGGGCAAGGGTTGATTTTATTTTCTGGGTTGGGGGGGAAGAGATGAGTTGGAGCCTCTACCTGCCAAAAGCTGAAGAAAACAATCCCTTTGATGCAGATGAACTTTGAAAGTGGTTTGTGTGGCTGCAGTTCCTTTGAAAAAACATGGTAGAAAACAACCAAGGAGTACATGGCCACTGAGAATGAAATATTGAGAATGATGGTAAACGTCCAGCTGAGCCAACTCGGATATAACCCAAGAATCTGTAACGTGATCATCAAGATAGAGCATGCTGGACGGATGATGACAAACTGCCATGTCCAATGCTTGAGAAGTTTCAGTGTCCGGTGATCTAAGCGAGCAGTACGAGGCTGCAATTGGCAGAAAGAACATTAGATGCATTGTGACAATCCACCATACCAATACTAATCTATCAATCATTCTAGTGAAATAGAGGGAGAAAGGCATAAGCTTAATTAAACAACTGACAAAATTAGGAAGACAAACTTAAACCTAATTTCTCACATCAGCCAGATTATAAGAAAGATTACATAAGTGTTAGCAAGCCACGCCTCGTAGTCATCCAAATATGAAAGAACAAGTTCTTGAACTCCAAGCTTAGACAGTGATATCAGCACTTAGGCTGAATTTGATAAAATATAATTTTTTTAGGATTTGCAGTCATAATTATTAATTGGTTACATTAGGCTAATAACTCAAATAACTTGGTCGTCTATCTTGGACGACTAGAACCCCTGTGCTTCAGAACAAAAAGAAATATACTGGGGGATGGAGTTTCCCTTGTCCCTAAAATTCTTCAAAATGATATTATTACACAGTAAACACTAAAGGAGGAAAGTGCAATAGTGGCTAGATCCAAGCACAATGGTTACAACAACAACATACCCAGTGTAATTCCACAAGTGGGTTCTGGGAGGGTAGGATGTACGCAGACCTTACCCCTACCTTTGTGGGGCAGGGAGGCTTTTTTCTGATAGACCCTCGGCTCAAAAGAGAAGCTATTGAAGCAGTACATGAATGCATTATCATCTGGCACATATAAAGAGGAAAGCTAAAACATAAGTATAATCACACCTGAAATAGAGTCATTGGAAAGGAATGATGAATTTCCCTCCCTTTGATTTCATCAGGCACAATGCTTTTGCTGATGGATATATTCAAATAACTATACATCAAAGCCAAAAATTTGGCAATTGCCTGCAAAATAAAAGAACATCAAATGCTATAGAACAAGCTAAAAACTTTCTTTTTCTTTTAAACTAGAAAGCATACTAGTGGAAAGGCATGTCAATTACACGATACCAACTTACCACAGCCTCATAGCATTCTTTAACTGAGTCTAGAAACATGAAAAATGCTTTGCTCCCACGAATATCTAACAAACCCACAAACGAGTCAATGGCATAAAGGGGAGCCATAATTATAATCATGATTATTGCCTTTTGCTCCTTTGGATTTTTCCAGTAGAAGAGGTGTTGTGACAAGAGCTGTATCGTGAAATGCATTGAAAGCAAAGCAGAAAATCCTGATCCCACCATAGTAAGTTGTGCACGGTCCATATTAGCGAAATCCATATTTTACCAACCCTTGCAAGAACACAGAGCTCCTCCTGCAAATCAAATTCCAAAGATCTTTCATTTTATCAAGTGTGCACCAAATTTTCAATTATCCCATATACTGGCTGGTGCTAGAAACATGTACTGTTAGAGCATTTTTCAACTAGAGGAGAACCACAAACAAATTGATCAACTTTATTAACATACAACTCTTTAGCAGAATATCAAATTTGAGAAAACCTAAGCTTGATATCAATCAACAAATTTGATTTAAATATCAAGGGACATATCATTAAAAATCAAAATCAAATTTTTAGTTAAAAATACAGACTTTGCATTTGGGGAATCAAAATAAAATGTTTTCTTGAAAAAACAAAAACAACCCAAACCAATACATAGCAAATTGAATAAATACAAAGAAAACCCATATCCTTTTTGAGTTCTAGGGCACCAGAAATTTAACAAGAAGACAAGAAAGTGATAGAAAAAATCAAGATCCAGAAATTGAGTGTTTCCGGAGCAAGTTTGCACTTACAGTGAATCAATCAAGATTAGTGACCACAAATTCTTGACTTGTTGTTGATGAGTATAAGCCGTAACAAGGAGTATTGTGAATCAATCTACTATGACATCTGCTTTCTTATTTACTCGTCTAAGATTTTTCAACTTTCTGAGACCACTTGCCATCAAATATCATTTAACTATTGATTTCAAGTACATGCGGGGGTTCTGTTTTGTTGTTGTTGCTCTATTATTCAGGCATAATACATGCCGTTTTAACTTACTTCAGTTGATATTTATACTCTCTGATTTTAGGTGCGTAAGAAAATACTTAAATTTGTATAAAGTTAAACAAGTATGAACATGTTATACATGACAATTCGCATGAGACGCCACACAAGATGCGTGTGCCTACTTATTCAATTTTATACAAATTTAAGTGTCTACTTGTACACACTTAAAGTTGAAAAACATAAATATTAGTTGAGATTAAATTAAAAGACACGTTTATGTACTATGCCTATTATTTACCTAATATACTTTGGTAATTTGCATCTAATTTTCTATTAACCAAGTAACTATTTGGCCAAACAAACAAGTCAAACTCTATAATTACACTCAAGTTCATTTTGTTGGCCTTTGCATTAAAATTCTTCATTTTGTTCCTCTGCATTTGTCATTTAGCTTGGCCCAACTTGAGGATAATTTTGTCCATGCAAAAATATAATACTATAATAAACACTGATTAGTAACTCAAAAAATGGTAAATATTTTATTTGTACAATGTATATACCTTAAATTCTTTATATACTTTGGTCCCCCATTTTGTCTGATTCAAAAAAAGGGTCATCGGGACTAATCTACCTATAGCTTCTTGAATTTTGACATTTCTCTTTGTTTCATATTTTGTAGGGTAGCTCTTGAAATATACAGACTTTACTAAGTACTAGAGACATCACTTGAATACAATCTTGGTAACACATAGTCATCATCACCTCAGTGACTCCAAAGTTAAAGTCCAAAATTCTGAGGAGAAAACTAATAAAAGATTCAGCTTTTTCAGTACCAACACCTACTAAGGACAATATCATCCTTACAACAATTATTGGTTCAAAAATATCATTGGATGTTATAAAGTCAGTGCTCTATTCTTGTTTGTGACCATCCAGCTGAACTATGGAAAGAAAGAACTTGTTAGTAATAATTTTGTCTGTGGTTTTAGTTTTTGAAAGAGGGGCTTCAACAACAGTAACTTATGATCACAAGGCATTGGTTATTGATGGAAAGAGGAGAATATTGCAATCAGGGTCAATACATTATCCAAGAACTACACCTGAAGTGAGTGTTTTCTTCTTATATCATGCTAACATTATTATAAAGCAATGTGGGGGGTTTCTTTTTTCTTGATTTTCGTTTTGACTATATGTAATATGGATTAAAAAGGGATTTTCTGGTTGAATGTAGGTATGGCCAGAGATCATTAGAAAGGCTAAGGAAGGAGGATTGGACGTGATAGAGAGTTATGTTTTCTGGAATTATCACGAACCTGTCAAAGGAGGGGTATGAAGTCTTTTCAGTTTTGGTAAACAACTGTTAAATGCAGCTTCCCCCATTAGTGAGAGATGACTTGTGTTTTGAGTGTTAACTGCGACTTTGATTGCTCTCCCTTACAATGCTCACTAGTTGGTATCTAGTTTACGTCAGTTTTGCTTCAAAGTTTCATATAAGATTGGACAGAAATGAGCATAAATGGAGCAATTTGGACAGTGAGGATTCATATAGTCCACTCCAACTTACTTGGGATTCGTAGTTGCTATTGTTTATTTCTCCTCTAATTATCTCTATAAGTAATTATCACTTCTTACTACTGCAGTACTACTTCGAAGGCAGGTTTGACCTTGTACGGTTTGTGAAGACAGTACAAGAAGCTGGCCTATACGTGCATCTCCGAATTGGTCCATATGCCTGTGCTGAATGGAACTATGGGTTAGTTCATCACAGTAAACTCATTTTCTTATTTTTATCATGTACATCCTAACAGGGTCTTAACTTTTCTTTTTAATATCTCCGTTCTGTTCTCTGAGCAGGGGCTTCCCTATGTGGCTACATTTTATCCCTGGAATACAGTTTCGAACAACAAATGAACTTTTTAAGGAAAGTGTTGACCAGTAATCATGTTTTACTTTGGAGAACAATTTTCTAAAGATACCGTGTCCTCTTTTTGGTTTTGTGCTTCTTTTCAGCTATTTGGTCCTATTAAATGTTCAATAGTTGAAGAAACCTGTATTGTTTTCAACGCAGAATGAGATGAAGCTCTTTCTTGCCAAGATTGTTAATCTTATGAAGGATGAGAACCTCTTTGCTACACAAGGAGGTCCAATTATTCTCGCTCAGGTTGCTTAATCCTCTCTCTTCTTCGAATTTTTCTTTTTTTTTTGATAGCTCACCATGTAGCCTCTTCTTGTTACTTTGATTGTATCACATTCTTTTCCAATTTTGAGCTTACTGAGGACATGGCTTTAGATAGGATAGTTTGGAAGTCGCGGATTAGGGTAGAAGGTTAGTTGGTAGTTGAGCATTCTCTCGCTTCCCTGCGGGATAGGCTTGGTGGTCATACTTGGACCTTCCTTCCTACCAGTAGTATTAGTACTATTCTCATAGTTTCTTGTTCTTTGAATTCGGCTATCACTAGTGCTTTTTTGTGTTCTGGTTTTTGCATTATTTCGTTGTAGTTACTGTTCTTTCCCCTGTTTGTTGTGTAATGCTCTCCATTTCGCATTATTTCGTTGTTGTTATTGCTCCCATATCTGTATCCCCTGTTTCACACTGTTTGACATGCTTTATTTAAGCAAGGGTCTATCGGAAACAACTTCTCTATCTCTACAAGGTAGGGCTAGGTTTGCGTACACTTTACCCTCCCCAGACCCCACTTATGGGATGACACTGGGTATGTCGTTGTTGTTGTTGGATATCTTTGTGGTATTTAGATCTTCTTCCTGGATTGTACATTCTTATTACTTGATAATTCATCTTCCTCTTTTTCAATTCTATTTGTCGCTCGTTTGTGTTAATCAGTGATCTATCCACTTAACAGGTAGAAAATGAGTACGGAAATGTTGAATGGGCATATGGAGTCAGCGGAGAGCTATATGTAAAATGGGCAGCAGAAACTGCTGTTAGTTTTAATACGACTGTCCCTTGGGTGATGTGCGCACAAGCAGATGCACCTGATTCAGTTGTAAGTCCTCGACAATCTGTACCATTTGCAGAATATCAGAAGCATTTTTGTTAGCTATAGGATGTTAGTATGTTACAAAATTCAGTCATCTCAAGACCCTTTTGAACTAAACTTCCTGCTGATGTTAAAAAGATCTGAGTGTGACTTCCGGCTGATGTTACCATTGATAGTTTTGCTTCTTAAACCAACAGTGAAAAGGACACTAATAATGTGAAGTGATAACTGCAAACATGTTGATTATGCAGATAAACACATGTAATGGATTCTATTGTGATCGCTTCACTCCAAATTCCCCATCCAAGCCAAAGATGTGGACAGAAAACTACGTTGGATGGTAATCTTCCTCCTTTTTATCATCCTCAGGAACTCTGACTTCTGACATGGTTTTTTTTTCCCTGTCACTTGAAATTTGAAAATTAGTGTTGTTTTGTTTTGAAGGTTCCTTGCATTTGGTTATCCTGTTCCTTATCGACCTGTTGAAGACTTAGCTTTTGCTGTTGCACGCTTTTTTGAAACTGGTGGTACATTTCAAAATTATTACATGGTAAATGCATGCTAATATTCACAGTTGTTCTTGATCTTGTTACTTTTGGGATTTCATTCTGCCATCTTTTTTATTTAGTATTTTGGAGGCACCAATTTTGGTCGAACAGCAGGAGGCCCTCTAGTAGCAACAAGCTACGACTATGATGCCCCCATAGATGAGTATGGTATGATATCTTAAATATAAGATGAAACATTTGATCTATATAAGCATCTCCTAAAGCTGTTTTTTGAAGGTTCTCGATCTAATCTGATCGAATGTACTTGATACAGGTTTCATAAGTCAGCCAAAGTGGGGCCACCTACGCGACTTACACAAGGCGATAAAACATTGTGAAGAGTATTTGGTCAATGCAGATCCAACTCATTTGTCCCTTGGTCTGAAACTTGAGGTAAATGACTCATAGTGAGATGTCTTCCAGATTCCAGCTGTTTAATAGATTAAAGGTAGATAACACTGATAATTGAATCTTAAAATCATGAAGAAAATGTACCTGATATCTAACTCAACCCTAGAAGCTAGCTAAAAGGTGAGGATTTTCTAAGACCATATAAGGAAACTTCAGCTCATACGCTTAACAGATGTGGGATTGTAACACTTCCTGCACGCTTTGGTCTGGATATCTAAGTTTTCATCATTAGAGTGATCTGAATTAGATTTTTTGTCAGCCTATGAATGACTATATTCTTTAATGTTGGGTTAATGTTACTTTTTCTTGTAATTTTGACACATCAGAAATGTCTAACAGGCACATGTATATTACAAAACTCCCAATGACTGTGCAGCCTTCCTTGCTAACTATGGTAGCAGTTCAGATGCAAATGTTACATTTAAGGGGAAGTCATATTTTCTTCCTGCTTGGTCTGTTAGCATTCTTCCAGACTGTAAGAATGTCATATTCAACACGGCGAAGGTACTGCAGTCACATACATACATTAATTTTTCCTACTCAAGTGTCGCATTTTATCTGTTTTGGAGGATCCCCTCTATGATTTTTGGGTGCTATTATGGCATCGCACGAGCAAGGATAGATTTCCACAGTTAAACTTTATCCATTATCTGTTCCACTAGAAATGCATAGAATAGCTTTACTGAAGCCTATTTTGCCTCAATTTTTGCTACTGCTATCTAACATTTTTTTTGCCTTTACTCCTAATGAAAAAAGGTTGTTTCACAAAAAACGACAGGAAGTACAGCATTTACTCACAACACAGTTACAATTGAAAATTCCCTGGAGTCAGATCCTTGGGGCTGGTACGAAGAAAAAGTTGGTATCGAGAATAATCGTTCCTTTGCAGCACCCCGCTTACTAGAGCAGATAAATACAACAAAGGACACCAGTGATTTCCTTTGGTATACAACAAGGTAGTTTATTTTTCCTTCACTTGTCGTTGTTATGTTATATTTCTTTACGTAAGAAGCTGATATGAAGATGATAATATTTGGCTTCCATGAGAAAGTACTAAAGGGAAAACCAATATTCTTCATTTATAAAAATAAATTGGTTATCTTGGTAGACTGATTTGTCTTATTTTGTTTTGTTAAGAACCCCACCTTGGTTCTCTGGTTTAATCATTTGTTCAATATGATAGGCTCTTCACTTCATTGATGTAATATCTCTAAGTTGTTTTTTTTTTCTTGCCAGTATAAATGTGGAGGAGAACATTAAGAAGAGAAAAGCAAAAGAATTGCAGTTAATTATTGGAAGTTTAGGACATGCAGCTCTTGTTTTTGTAACCCTCATTGAGGTAAATATTTCTCCAGCTGTATATGGGTATTGGGTAAACCTAAAAATGCAGAGGAAATAGCATTATATTGACTGTTATGGTCTAATAACGCTTTCCTTGGACAGGCGAATGAGATTTTGTCTTCATTTGATGTTGGATTGCGGGAATATGCGACAAAGCATTTGACCAAGGTAATGAATCACTCAATTGCTTTGTTGCATTAAGAAAGAAGTTTCTTCACTGTTTGTTGAATTTGTGAGCAAAACTTCATACATATCAGGTTGGTGTCCGTCTTGTTCGAGGTGTTGTAAAAGAAGTACATCCAGATAAAATAGTTCTCAGTGATGGAAGTGATGTTCCATATGGCCTTCTCATTTGGTCTGCTGGAGTTGGTCCTTCTGAATTTGTTAAATCACTAAATCTTCCTAAGTCTCCTGGTGGAAGGTACAGAGTTTTACTTCTTGGACCTTGGTTCCCTTTCCTGTATCCGACCAACTAATCTTAAGACATGTTACAGGGTTGGAATTGATGAATGGTTGCGAGTTCCTTCTGTAGAAGATGTGTTTGCAATAGGAGATTGTGCTGGTTTTCTTGAACAGACTGGAAAGCCGGTGCTTCCGGCTCTTGCTCAGGTCAGTATAATTTCCTGATACGTCCTTGATTTGTACGGGCATGTTATTCTTATTCATCTGCATTTCTCCTGCCCCATTCTTTTTTCCTGTAGTTATTTGCATGTTTCATTCTTCTTGATCCTGCTTAGTTGTGTGAATGGCCTCAACTGCAACCGTTTATGAACTTAACCGAGGCCTAATGTTTTATGAACAATTTTATAGTTGCATGCTGTCATGGATTACAGTGATACATGACTTGAAAGTTGACCAAGTATCCTTTTCTCCACAAGAATACAAGAAGCTGTCTTGTTATCCTGTCTTAGACATAACTAGGAGCAGAAATTTACCCCTATCCTTCTTCTTGGGTTGCAAGAATCGAGTTATCTTAAGAAACTACTACGCTTTCTTGAAACATGACTGCGGAGTATAGAAATTTTCTCAAATGCAATTTTTTTTAACAGGTTGCTGAAAGGCAAGGGAAGTATCTTGTTAAATTGTTCACCAACATTGGGAAACATAATGGAGGCAAAGCGCTCTCTGCCAAAGACATCTCTCTAGGAGATCCATTTGTTTACAGGCATCTTGGAAGCATGGCAACTGTGGGGCGTTACAAGGCTCTCGTTGATCTCCGCCAATCTAAGGTACATTATATTCTTGATCATCTCTATTACTCTTCGATCAAACCTAAAGTATATTTGCTGGTATGTGACATTTAGTCAGGCGGGTTCTGAACTCACTGACTCTACATCTTGGATTCGCCTCTTGTCCTATGTACCTTTTCATACTATGTTCTTATCTTTATTTTGTTTGTCATGGTGAGAAGGGCGTCTCAATAGCAGGCTTCACGAGCTGGTTTATTTGGCGGTCTGCATATCTGACTCGAGTTATCAGCTGGAGGAACAGGTTTTATGTGGCTATGAATTGGGGAACAACGTTAATCTTTGGAAGAGACAATACTAAGATAGGATAAACTAGCACTTCTAGTAGGATTTTTCATCTTTATGATCCATTTTTTGAACACTTAATAACCTACCTTAAAGTGTAATGTAAAAATTTATTAATGATGTTATATTTTTGAGGATTGAAAAAAGAACGGAAAAAGTGCTTGTCAACATGGGAATATATTATTATTTTTTTAATTTAATTTTAAAAAAATGAGGGTAGGGTAGGGGAAACGGGAGAGGGGATTACAGGTGAAAGTATATGTAGTCAATCAACTAAGCTACTAAGATTCTTCGTCAAGGTAAAAGTGCAGATCCCCATTCTTTGCAACTCATCTTTAATAATTACACCGCAGTTCCAAGTTAGTCGCTTAGTCGGGTTCAACGATGAAACCTTATCGTTTGATTTGGTTGCATTGGGATTCTTTTAATCCTATATATAATAACATTCAATAATTTATGTTATCTAACTAAAGTTATTTACATTTTCTATTAACATGCAAATTTCTAATAAGATTAAAAGGACTATGGATAAATAATAATGGACCTAAACAGAATAAAAAGAGATTCATACAAGAATCAGTCCCTCTAATAAGATCAAGAGCTCATTTTACATTCTTTACAAAGTCTATGAATTTTATGTTACTCCCATATTCTTTTACATGACAACATTTTATTATCTCAGGGGAGAATCCTATTATCATTCAAATTTATAGAACCTGGCACTAGTCTTCCCTTCGTAGCCTTCCAAATCTTCTCTTTTTTAATTAGATTTGATGTAATTACAAAACCTAATAAATAATAGTTATACAATATAGTCGGCGTAAGGTGATTATATAATGAAATTTTGTGCCATGTTTGATTTGCATTACTTATATAACTAGATATTTTTTTATTTTAAAATAAAGTAAATAATAATATAGCTTTGTTATATTAAATATGAAAGAGTGAAGTATGTGTAATATGTAGAATCTAGGGTGTGAATGGTATGGTTCAAGCGGTTATTTTATAAAATTTATATCATATTAATTTTTTGGTTATTTTATTTCATATAATTAAAATTAGACTTTTTGAAACCGTTCCATCACCTCGATTTTTCTTCGGTATCGATATGGTTCGATTAATTTTGATTTTTTTTTCTTAAAAAAATATAAAAGTTAGAACACTCTATCATGTATACTTGTGTATGACTTTGACAAAAGCTCTTTAGGCATTTTTATTGTCTAAAAGGTGATAACAAAACAAGAATTAAAATTCATCACATTATTTTACGATAGTGTAAAACAATATTAATCATAGATAAAAAAATATATATATAATGTAGATTACAAGAGCGGGGAGAAATCAATGAAGATGAAACTCAAGAATTGAGTCATACTTAAATTAACTATCGAAAAAGAGAAATTTAAATCATAAAAGAGGAAAAATATCTAATATCATGTAGCTTGTTACCCAAGAATCAAGATCATTGAAATACCTCGTAGCTTACTAGTTACTACTCGAGAGTCAAAATCCTAGAACAAATTTAGTTTCGATCGGAGTAG
The DNA here is from genome assembly GCA_003996215.1 of Jaltomata sinuosa. Lineage (NCBI taxonomy): Eukaryota > Viridiplantae > Streptophyta > Magnoliopsida > Solanales > Solanaceae > Jaltomata > Jaltomata sinuosa. The sequence continues at coordinate 771,250 of QJPP01000008.1, forward strand.
TATAGTAAGTTTCAATATTAGGACTTTGAATGTTAATTATGTTGCTGCTTTCCATCACCACAAGTCCTAAGCAAAAAATTTAATATTTTATTATTTTTAAACTTAATATATAAAATATATTCATACATGTATTATTCGGAATGATTCATTTTTTTCGATTAATTTTTATAAAATAAAAAATCTATTCAATTATTCGATACGATTATGAACTTATATAAGAACTGTTGATTTTACTAGAGAAACTTAAAAATTAATTTGATACGGTTTAATTCGATCGATTACGTTGATTATTTAAAAACTATTAACACCCCTAATAGAATCATAGGGGAGATATTACATGCCAAAATCTCAGCGGAAGACTGTGAAGTTACCTTATAATATTTAATAATAACAAATGTTTCGTTATTTCAAAATACTTGAATTATTATTTAATATACTGTTCTAGTCAAGTTTTCATAAAATAATTTAAAAGAACATGTTATATTGTAATGACTCTTTATTAATCGTCTATTTTAAAGGATTTACGCTTTAGATTCAACATATGTATGTATTTAAATCTATGCCAAAAAAGTGTGTGAGACCCCCATTAAATCTAGAAGATAAGTTCTAAAATATTAACATGAAAGTCATATATGTATAAACATTCATATTTCACTGTACACTTAGCATTACATTTCATTTCCATTATATTTTATCTCTATTTTTTAAAATGTGATGATTGACATATGTCTATTTTAAATTTTAAAGACTTGAATTAAATTAACTTAAATAAAAATATTCAAGAAACTCTAATGGGTTAAAGACCCTCAATTTCCAGTTAAGTGCATCCAAAATGCACTGCTCAATATGAAGTAAGTCCTTTTGCTTCTGTGCAAGAGCTAAGAGTTCTCTTCGTGTAAAATTAAGAAAGTGCTTTTGCTTTTGTGCAAGAGCTAAGAGTTCTCTTCGTGTAAAATTAAGAGTTTTGAAGTTCTGTAATAATCAAAGTTACAAATAAGATCATACCATAAAAGATGATGACTTTTTAAAAATTTCTGCGTTAACTACCTTCACCATGTAATTTATCTCCAGCTAAAATAATGAAATGAAATTTTTTAGCTCAGACAAATGGATGGAAGATGATTGAAAATTGACTTCCCAAAAATTGACTTCTCAAACTATAAACTAGCAAAATTCAGAAAACCATGTACAGAACAGAGAAAGACTATAATACCCTCCAACACTATCTAAATTTACCAAAACTGATACTCTCTATCTCTATTGGCGAGCTCAGGGGAGATGGGTTGTTCTCCAGCAAGACTAAGATCGGTCACCATTGGAGAAAATAGAAGACAAAGAGTGAGTTAATCCCAAAACTATGGTGACTTTAACTTGCCCTCTTTTTGGAATTGGTCTCCCATATTCCTTCCTTCTTGACATGTTTCCTCCATTCATCATCATCATCTCTTTCCTTGCTCCGGCCATCTTTCAAATTCTCCGATGTGTTTTTACTGGATCGCCAACGATTTTTCCGGTGAGTTTGCTGATGAGGGACTTAGTTGCCGGCGGTTGCAATTGTTTTGGGTTTGATTTGTTTGACTGATTTGTGAAGGATGTGAATGGAATGGACTGTATATATATACACGTTAGTGGTTAATAATAGCCCTGGGTTTAAACAAATTTACATTATGTGCCATTCCTTATCTTTATCTCCATTATTAAAGCTATCAAGTACTGTTGACGTTTTGTTGACAATATTGACCTTTGTCGTCACGTAGAGTTCACATAATTTTTTCATCACTATATATAAGTTGGTAACGTATTATTTTAAAATTTGTTTTTTCGTACTATTTTTGATATGTTTTTTATGAGACGAGGCTTATCAAAAATAATTTCTTCATTTTCCCAAGATATCGTAAAGTTACGTATATATCACTTTTTATAAATATTATTGTATAATTACACTAGGTATATTGTTAAAGGTAGTTTGATACTCCCCTCCATCCAACAATACTTATTCAGTTTGAAAATTCAATGGATAATTTACTCATTTCTATCCACTTTACCCTTAGTTATTAATTATAATCAATACTCAATACATCTTTCAAAGCATTGAATTGATTATATTCAAATGATGATATAGCAAAATTAGTCCTATTATTTATTATTGGGCTAAGGTTGGTCTCTGACAGGCCAATCCTTTTTTATGTGCATAGTTGAACATTTTTTATTTTTTTTAATATGTAAAAAGTGTATAATTATTGAAACGTGTATGATTAAGTATAAGATGTATAACAATATAAAAGTGTGTATAACCATCTCTTATACACAACTATGCACATTTATACAAGTTTATACATTTATGTATAAAGTGGTATAAAATTGTATAAAATGGTATAAAATAGTATAAAGTTGTATATCGTATAAAAATAGGCTATGCGAGTGTAATTATTTTTTATGGACTATATAAATGTAATTATTATTTTTAAACTGCATATTTTTGAAAATATCCCTTATTTTATCCCTTCCCGTATGAGATAGTAATCTCACGATTTTAATACAAATAATGAATAAAATAATCTCAAAATTAATTAATACTTCATATCAAATAAAAAATAAAATTAATCTCAAATTTTATCTCGAAATTATTTTCATTATCCGATGTACTAAACGACCTATAGTTTTTCTATTAGAGAGAAAAGAAAATGAAAGGAGTATGGGTATATATGTCTGTAAAGCTGAATTTTTTAATTGCAAGCTGTATAGTGGAGAGCACATTGACAATTAAGCATAAAGATTTATGTTAAGTGGAAGCAAAAGAAAAGATGCTCCGTATTAAAGTTATCTGAACGCAATTTTTATAATCATTTTACATAAAAATCACGTGGGGATTAATATTATTGGCTCAAAATCCACTAAGCAAAAAAGCACTCATTATTATTATTGATAAAAAGGAAGTAATTTGGGTCCCGATGGCTTTCTGTCTTTGTCTTTTCTTTATTTTATATATAAAAAAAAAACTTTGGAATCGTGCATTGAATAAAGACTCGTTTTTCTTTCATTACACATGTATTGTCAACTATGACTACCAATTTATTTCGTTTTATTTTTTTAATGTAAAATTGCCTAATGGGTCTCAATCATTCTTCTGAAATGCACTATCCATTTTAATTTATTCGTCTCATTTTAATTTAATACAAAATTTTAAAAAGTAAGGAAGAATTTTGAATCTTGTGATTCTAAATTAAAAATATATTGAACATATCAAAATATCATTTAATCTTATAATCGTAAAAAATTCTATCTAATTCTGAATATATATATTTTTCAATTCAACGAAATACTGTCCAAATGTTAACCTTCATAGATTTGGAGCATTAGCTTGACTAGACCTTGAAAACTTCTTTGGAACTTTACAAACAAGTGTAAATACTTTAAAAAAGAATTAATTGCAAGACAATTATTTTTTAATATAATGACCAATTAATATAAAATTAAGAGCCCATTTGAATTGGCTTATTTTAAGTCAAAATAGCTTTTAAATTATTTTTTTATAGTGTTTAAGTAAGAAAAAAGAAAGTGCTTTTGAACATCTTTTTTAAAGCCAAAATAACCACACACACACACACAAAAAAAAAAAAAAAAAAGAGTGAAAAACTGAGTTTCGATTTAATAGCTTATGCTTAAAAACAGCTTAAAACAAGCATATTCAAACAGCTGTGAGAGCAAGGATAAGCATATAAAGAACAAGTCAAAGAAAAATATAAGACAAGAATAATATAAAATAACTTTTTTTCCAAAGTGTATCAAACATCATCCACAAAACCTCTATTTATAGGATTCTATTGAGGAACATCAAGGGTGTCATAAACATGACATTAATCTTTGAGAAGGTGTGAAAGATTATGGGGCTGTGGATGAACAATGAGGAGGCGGTGAAGGTGTGGCTATTACTACTCATAAAGGAGCAATTACACATGGAAGTTATGGACATTCTCAATTAAGTGATAATAATATATACAATATAATTAACTTAGTAGTTCTTTTACTCCTACTAATTGGCAAGCTAGATTTTCATTTCCCCCTATTTGTTCTTGTCATGTTCTCAGGTCTAATCCCAAACCAAACTCAAAGCTAATTTATTTTGATTGTCGGGGCGAGCTTGCACGCACCTCGACTACTCCACCTCCCACCAACACAGGCATCAAGTAACTCAAAGCTAATGCAATTAACATCAAGATGATACATAGATAATCCAATTAACAGCAGACTCAAGGTAAAACGAATTCGAGGTCAAAGTTCATGTTATCTGAACATCAGTCCATCTGCCCAAGTTCTGATATAATGGTATCAGCTTTGATTCAAAAAACTTGAACAAACAATGGGAAGTTAGAATGGCTTAAACTGCCAAAGAATCTTGCAGGACATGCCAAGCCACGACGTCTTTGTATGCCAAGTTACCTCCGAAAATATCCAAAGCACTGCCCACAGTCACGTCCACACGCCCCATCCCCGCGACTTTGATCTTCTCAAGATCAGCCATGACAGTGACACCACCAGCATATGTTACAGGAATCTGAGAGCCAACATGAAGATAAAATTTTGGTCACCTCTTATATTAAAGGAATTGTACATTTAGGAACCTAAAAGAGCATACTAGCATTAGTACAGAATAGCTATGATGGTTTATGTCACAGATGGTAACATGTTGAAGGAGAGCCTTGGCATAACTAGTAAAGTTGTTGCCACAGGTTCAAGCCGTGAAAACAGCCTCTTGCAGAAATGCAGGGTAAGGCTTCCCTTTAGATGGTAACAAGTTGCATGATAATGTTTCACTTTAGCCAAGCGGTCCATTGCCAAAACACGCACCAGGCTTAAGAAAGTAGATTGACTCTCTTTGATTAAAAAAAATAAAATAGATCGACTCTTTTTGCCACTCCATTTCACATTCTCTTAAGCTTGCAAAGAACTCCATTCGACTCTGATACCATGGCCATAATCTAATCCCTCAAAGATTAATAATAGATCGATGCTCATTCAGCATTCAAGATAAAACAAGAAACATGAATGCTGGAAAAGATGCATTTTGACCTTCATTTGACTAGCATTGTCCGATGGAATCTACTTATAGTAGAATGAGAAGGCACAATAGAGAAAATGGTAATATAAATAGTGGTTAATAATCAATGTATGACACTTACAGGGGAATATTTTCCAAGCAATGCTACAAGCTCCTCATCTATTCCCAGCCTGTGTTGCACAAGAACCATACACATCAGATTCTTTTATTAGCAGATCATTTATGAAGCATATGACAGATTTCTCGATAAGCAGATAATTTATGAACCATATTTCAGATTAAAATGATGAATATGAATATCTAAAATTACGTTTCTCTTTACTACAATCTCTCACAAGTAACTTATACGTTATATTTTGAGAATGCTGCAGAAAAAAATACAAGCCACACAATACCTTTCCTTTTGCTGTTCAGTAACAGCTGATATTTTTATTAAGTCAACGGGCAATAGACCTTTGCTCAATCACGGCAAAATAAAGCTAGTTATGGGAAGTTCCTCATTAGCAGAGTAGTTATTGATACATGGCTCAAGCTACTAATAGAAAGTGGGAGAATATAGTTGATGATGGTTCAAATAGGCATATGATAATTCATGTATGAAACTCAGAAAATGGGATGCTTTAGATGTGTTATTGACCTTTCACATTTTTATTTTTTCAATCATGGATATATATTGTTTTTATATGTTCAGTTCTGAGCTTTCTCATGATCTTTCTGTAGAATATGTCCTGAGGAATTGAAGGAGGCGATATCGAGCTTGATTTTTGCAGCTACAAGGTGTGGTGAGTTCCCAGAACTTCAAGAGCTTCGAGCTATTTTCACGTCAAGATTTGGGAAAGAATTCGCGGGTCGCGCTGTTGAGTTAAGAAACAACTGTGGAGTAAATCCTAAGGTAATAAATATTAGACCACCTGGTATGTAGTACATCGTTGTCTACTAATAAAATTGCTTGCTAATAATGTACTCATTTACTGTTTTTTCGCGAAGTAGATGATTCAAAAGATGTCAACAAGGATGCCTAGCTTAGAACAAAGAACCAAAGTACTCAAGGAAATTGCTGCAGAGAATAACATTGTTTTGAAAATTGAGGAAACAATTTTGGAAAATATTGAGGTATGTTTGAGATGATTCATTCCTGAGTATTCTCAGATTCAGTCTTGAATTATTACACATAAATTGATAAAAACTTTATTGTTGAAAACAGGAGAAGAAAGTCGCGGTGAAAGGGACGGACCAGCCTGAGAGAAGGCTATCAGATGTAGACCATGAAGGTAGGAGAAAATATAAAGATGTAGCAGATGCAGCTCAAGCAGCTTTTGAATCTGCTGCTTATGCAGCAGCAGCTGCAAGAGCAGCTGTGGAACTCTCTCGGTCTGAATCACGTGATCCTGATGACCCCAAAAGTCTGAGTCAGAAGCCAAGGAATGTATCGGACTCTCGTGAGGATTTAGAATCCGAGTTTCATGCAGGGGAGGAGAAGAATACTGAGGGAGTGAATGTTGGGGATGGAGTTGAGAAAATCCAGCCTAATCAGAACTATGGTTTTCATGCAGAAGCCAACCACTCCGATGGAGAACAGTTCAAGAGATCAGTCTCAGCTTCAAGTTCTGATTCAGCAGACGACGTTCTTGTTGATGAGGTGAAAGGTCCTAGGCATGGTGTAATTTTTGATGAAATCGATGAAGTTGGAGAGGAAAGCAGAATTCCATCGTTAAAACGTCCTAAGAATGAAGTTTTGGGTTCTCCAGTGCACCAAGCAGGAAATGAGAATGACACTGAAGGACTCACAAAGCAAGATGGTTTTAACCTAGACTTAAATAAGAAACCAATATCAATGAGAACTAGAAAGAACTTCCACTGGTGACCGAGGATGGTTAACGAAAAGGAGGTTGAAGGATTCACAAAGCAAGGTGCAGAAAACATATACATAAATAAGAAGCCAATATCAGTGAGAACTAGAAAGAACTATCAATGGTGACCAAGGACTGATAAATGTTTGCTGAGATTTTGCCAGTTTGCATATATTGTGGGCTTTGTCAATGTATCATAGCTACATATTTTCTTTATTTTTGGAGAGATTTTGTAAGGTTGAGGATATATTTTATATGGTAGATGCATATTTTGTTTGCTTAATTATAAGCTCTAGACAAATGATATGATGTCTTATAATCGAAGCTACAGCCAAACACTGAACTTCTTTTGATTCTTGAGGTTCGAAACTTTACTGCTATGGGCTGTTATTGGTATGAAAAATGGTATAACTTGTGCAAATTTCTGTTTATATGCCATTCAGCTTTTAGCAAAGATGTAATGTAAGCTGTTATCAGAAATCTCAGAGAGAAACTGAGGACCTCAGAGAAAACATTAGGGAAAATATTTCACATGCCAGTTTAAATTTAAACAATAGCTTAGTAGTTAAAGCAACATACGCTAAAATACGTACAGCAACAACATACCCAATGTAATCCCACAAGTATTGGTCTGGGGAGGGTGAGATATGCGTAGACCTTGCTTCTACCTTTGTGGGGTAGAGAAGTTGTTTCCAATAGATCCTCGACTTCATAGTCTAAAATATGTAACAAATGGAAAAGCTGAGAATGACAGGTTAAAATTACAATGCAACTTTCTTTTGCTTAAGGTGGATAAAGCATATTTATACCCCAGCAGTGTGGCAGCTCAATACCATTTTCAGTTGTCTTTTGACAGCCTATTTTGTTAGTCCTTTACTGCCAAACTCCCTATACCATTTTCAGTTATCCTTTGAACCTAAGACCACTTGCAGTAGTGATGAGAGTAAAGCAGACGAGGTCTTAGAAAAGCAGATTAACACTACACAATATCAAGATTACACAATTTCAAAGTCTACAAATATATACTCATAGAACACCTGATCAAGTATACTCCTGCAGTAAAACATAACACGTAAATATAGTCACTAGCCTCTAGCGACGCTTCTTGCCATGTTGCATCAGGTCAGCAAAAGACTGAAAATTCACACCAACATCCTCGTCATATTCAACTCCAAGTTCCTCCTGAAATACACATGAAAATTAGGAGTGAACTGTAGAAATAACAAGCAAATATATGAAGATTGACTTGTTAATACCTTAAACTCTTTTGGATTTTTGGGTGAGTTCTCAGTTATGGCATCCCATACATCTCTGAACATCCTTTTTCGCCTTCTCCACTGGTTTATGGCTTCTGAATACAACCCCTCGATGGCTTTTCTTTCTTCTGGACTTACAAGAGTAACACCTTCCCGCAATTTAATTAGTTTCTTTTCCATCTCATCAACCTTGAAATGATAAAGAAGTTAGGATACTTTCCATGTTATGCTGGAAGACAAGATTCATATCCTAGAGAGGTCCACAGATACTTTTCATCGCCTACCTCTTTTCTCAGTTTGGATTCTTTAGCGTTTATCTCTTCCAGAGTCAAATTTGACTGCAGAGACTTCATCTCTGCAACAAACCATTATAATTTATATGTAACATCACTGATTAGCAAATTCGAATTTTTTTTACAAATTTGTACTAATAACTCACAGACAATAACAAGGGGTATCAATTAAGAATACCTGCTTCAACCTCACTGATGGCTTTCTTCTGTTCATTCAGCTTTTCTTGTAGATTGGCATTTTCTTCCTTCATTCTATTAAGCTCCTCACTGTCTGGGATGTCAAACTGATCTTGCCGAGCCAGATAGATTTTCTGCTTGCCATATTCTTTAAATGATATCTTACCACTGTCACATAGATTATCCAGGGCTTTTTGTACTGCAGCTTTTTTAAGGTTAAACTTTTGCAGCGCATCTGCCGCATTTTGGACATTCAATGGTCTATTTTGCTACATTAAACACCACGCGGGGAAAAAGGAAAATCAGAGACTGTATAACTCAAAATACAAGAATTTGCAGAGACATTTCTATGCAATAACAAGACTTACTCAAAATACAAGAATTTGCAGAGACATTTCTATGCAATAACGACTTAGGAAAATTTCATAGCAAAAACTAACAGCTATCCAGAAAAAAAAAACAAGAAAGTGCCACACTATCTTCACGGAATATTGATAAGCTATACCCTCTGTCAAGAGTCGAGACACTATTTTAGGTAACAAAGGAAATACACTGCGCGCACACAGTAGCAACAAGCACTTGAAGCTCCAACTGAAGGTGTAATTCTTCAATATCTTACACTCTCTTCCTCTAAAGTTTTTGATCAAATTTTTACAACAAAACAAATATAGTATACCGCAGATTAATTACATTGAAGCTAATCAGTTTGGCTAACAACAGTTTTCGATGTTTACACATAAATTTTCAAAGCAAAAGAAAACAAAATGTAATGTACCGATCATTCCTTTATCCAAATATATCACATACGATAAACATTACAGTTCGTGTGACAACTTTTACTGCATAGCTGCTAAATTTTAGCGCAAAATTTCCATTCATAAATCAAATTGAATACCTATACAGCTGAAGCATGTAGAAATAGTTAATTTCAACAAGTTATCTATTTATCTCAAAACAATAAGTCAATAACACTTACAAAACAAAAAATTGTCTCTGAACAGGCAAAAATTCTCTATATCGTAGATCCTTTAACTACTTTTATTTAACACATTGCAGGTGATGAGTCGCATATCAAAAGAAACTAAGATGTAATGTACTGATCATTGCTTTATCCAAATTACAAACAGCATTACAGCTCGCCTAACACTTTTTACTACATTGCTGCTAATTTTAAGCCAAAATTCGCATTCACTTTTCAAATTGAAAACCTATACTACTGATATTGAAGCACATAGAAACAGTTAATTTCAGTAAATCATCCATTTATCTTAAAACAATAACACTTTCAAAACGAAAAATTGTCTCCGAGCAGCAGAAGTTCTCTAAATCTTAGATCCTTTTATTTACATATTGCAGGTGATGAGTCGCATATCAAAAGATTTTATTTTATTTTTTTTCAAAAAAAAAAGACAAATGCACAGAAACACCAGAAACATCGAATTAGATATACTGGTTAGCAAAATGCAAATGAACTGTGTGTTACCTCGTTCACGAAATTGAGCACGATTCCTGCAAATTTTCATATAACAAAAAATCGAAAAAAAATTTAGGAACTGTAAATTGAGATTTCAAATACGAATATTAGGAAATTCAATTCGATTTTCCGGCGAGAGAAGTTAATACTGTGAGAGGAACTTCAAGGAGAGAAGATGACTATGATTAACCTTCGGTGTTATCTGCTTTAGGCGCCATGGATTAGGAAATTCACAGAGCTTCAGAGCGCGGGAAAAAGCTTCTGCTAAATGTTCTCTATTTCGAAATTCCAGGTAAAATCGTAGAGCTATAAAAAAAAAAAAAAAAGGGGCACGAAGGGCGTTGATACGATGTCGTATTAGAGGTCGTGGGAATTACCCTTAGTATAGCACTTAATTACGAAAAGAGGATTCGTACCCCGCAAGCCAGAGTCTAACTACTCGGCCATTTACATTTTGTATCCGTTTAAGAAATTTGTAAAAAAATAACCTCAGAAGTCAGAATTACACATCCAGCAAAATAAAAAATTGTGATTTTTACAAGTTGTTCACAGCAGAATATAACTCTGATACAATCTTTATTGTACTTATCATTGTTAAATTATTCACAAGTCTTGTCAGATTGACAAATATTATCGTTTCATTGTACTTATCTTGCTAAATTGTTCACAAGTTTTATCAGACTGACAAATATTGTCGTGTTCACAAGTTAAAGTTGTGCAACGCGGACATGCGGGGCAAACATAACTTTGGTACAATCTTCAGTCTATCTATCTTGTTAAACTATTCACAGGCCTTGTCGCATTTGGCAAATCTTGCTTGATTCATGTAGGTTACGCCGACAAGGCATAACTTTGGTACGATGTTCACTCTACCTATCTTAAATTGTTCACAACTCTTGTCGGATTGGCAAAATATTGTCGTGTTCACAAGTTAAAGTTGTGCAGTGCAGGCTTGTGTGGCAAACATAACTTTGGTACAATCTTTACTCTATCTATCTTGTTAAATTATTCACAAATCTTGTCGGATTTGGCAAATCTTGCCTGATTCACAAGTTATGCCAACTTTGGTACGATGTTCAGTCTACCTACCTTAAATTGTTGTAAAAATTTCCGGATTAATAACTTTTATATATATTGTTCAATTGTTCACAAGTTTTGTCGGACTAGCAAAACTTGATGCTATTTTCATTCTATCTATCTTGTTAAGTTGTTCACAAACTTAAACAAAGTGACAATTGTTGCAAGTGTTATTCAATTCATTCACAAGTTTTGTCGGACGGTAAAAAAAAAAGAGCAGCCCAGTGCACTAAAGCTTTCGCTATGTGCGAATTCCAAGGAAGAGCCAGACCACAAGGATCAATTGTACGGAGCTGCCAAGTTTTGCCAGACTGTCTCAATTTGAAAAAGAAATCTTGAAACATAAATGACACTTCTTTTTTCCCAATTGTTCTCCTTCAACAACTATAGTACACTTAAAAAGAAGATGACATATCCCAAACAAAAACAGAACTTGGAATGATCATTAGCCTACAAATAAACACCAAAACACAACAATTAGGACAAATTTCCACCACTCTGCTGCCATAAATTGATGATATCAGTTGCTTGATTAAGCAAAATAATCATTTGCTTTTGTGATATCCATGGCTTGTTCTCTAGTGTTGTTTTCAACTCTTCCCATGCATCTTTTCTTGGCCAAAAAAAGTATGGACTTAATGGTACACTTCCATGGTCTGGTAGAACTTGATCAAGACCAAGTCCAATGTTCTTCTCCATCCATATGAATTTTAATACTAGCCTTGGCTTCTCAATTACCTTTTTCTTCATATCACCCTTCTGCAAAAAATCAAGAATTCACTATGATTTCAACCATAATATCCTATCACTTTGGCTCTTTACATGTGTAGTTCAACTGATTCATTGTTTCCATCTCAAATAATGTTGACACTATTATATGTTATTAGGTACATGTACGAGTATCCGATACAGATGTGAATCTAGAGTTGGATTTTGTCATAGGCTAATCTAGGACGAGTTAACTGCGTTTAACTGAACATATTATTTTTCGCTCGAGGTGTATATACATTATGTTGTTTTGATATTGGTGCAAGTATCCGACACAAATGTTGATCTCGAGGTTGAATTCTTCATCACAAAAACTTTTGGGTTCGAGGCTAGCTACAAATTGACATATCTTATTGTCGGAACATAACTTATACTTTTAGGTAACACTATAATTTAACTCGATTTTTGGCTATATGGCCAATATATATTTCTCATTACTCTTCCAATTTTGGAGAATCACACATTTTTAGAAAATCTGAACAATATAGCGCGTCCGAGCAAACATGAGCTATATTTAAAATATATACATATGATATTGGTGCAAGTATCCGACACAAATGTTGATCTTGAGGTTGAATTCTTCATCACAAAAACTTTGGGGTTCGAGGCTAGCTACAAATTGACATATCTTATTGTCGGAACATAACTTATACTTTTAGGTAACGCTATAATTTAACTCGATTTTTGGCTATATGGCCAATATATATTTCTCATTACTCTTCCAATTTTGGAGAATCACACATTTTTAGAAAATCCGAGCAATATAGCACGTCCGAGCAAACATGAGCTATATTTAAAATATATACATATAACAAAATCAAACCAAATGTGAATTCACGGACAAAAATTTCTACATTCACAATTTCACATATGCTCTTTCTATAGGTTCTAGATTATGTAACTTAAAGGACTGATTTTACCTCAATTTCTTGAATATTTTAATTAGTTAAATATTCATAGTTTATTAGTTATTACTCATTTTCATTAATGGTGTTAGATTACCCTTTCATTTTTTAAGAATCTGACAGAGATGAGACAGCATTTTTAGAGGATTCAAACAACACCGTATGTGCATATATAACACTTAAATCTGAATTCCATTAACTTTAAATCCTACATTCACCACCTCTCATTCTATATTTTTTAGATTATGACACTAGATAATTTTTCTCATACGCTCAAGTCTTGGTAAATAGAATTACTCAGGATTGTGTTAGCGCAATGTAACAGTTACTTCGTGAAATTAATTGAATTGTACGCAAATTGGTCTTGAACACCGCAATTATTAAAAAATATTCCCTCCATTTCGATTTATTTGCCTAGCTTCCTTTTTTAGTCTGTTTCATAAAAAATGTCTATTTCCTTTTTCGACAACTCGTTATTTTTAATTTTTCACGTGACATGTTTAAGACCACTAGATTAGACGACATGTTGGTACATTCTACTTATCTTTAGTTTAATACCACAAGATTTTCAAGAGTTTTTTTTACATTCTTATACTTCGTGTCAAGTAAAAACCGGACCAACAAATTAAAACGAAGGGAATAATAATTATGAAATTAAAGGGTTGATTTTTTACCTCAATTTCTTGAACAGAAGAGTCTGAAGTCTCAACTACAACTGGTTCTGTTTCAGTTACTGCTGAAGCAAAAAGCTTATGAATTCTTCTTCTTGTTGACACATTGTTGTTTAAAGAGAAGGAGGAACATGATTTGAAGGATTTGAAAGTGGCATTTTGTGGAGGTAAAGAAGGGATACTCAAATTGCCTTTCAAGCTAGATTGTACTGACATTGATAACATGTTTTCTGTTAGGGAAAATGGGAAAAATGAATTGGAAAATATTGACCTTAAAAAGAGTGTTATAGAGAGAATTTGAGATGATAACAAAATGGATAAGGTAGTAGAAGAAAAAAATGAAAAGGAATTAATGAAAGAAGTTTAAAATTGGGCTAAGAGGCCCATGTTTTAGTACTTGGGAATATTATGGGATTTTGGCCCAAAGGAAGTATGGTCACTAGTTATCATAGCTTTACTACTTTTGCAATATTTAGCAATGTTTAAGTTGATTTTAGGGTGGCAAATGGGTAGGTTAGACAGATTTGGGGTGTTAAAATAGGTTGAGTTAATAAATGTGTGTATTAATAGGGGTGCCAATTGGGTGAATTTAGATGAGTCGAATTAGATTGGGTTAATAAACGAGCGAATATTAACCCACCAAAGATTGAGTCATGGCTGAGATGAGTTGGTTCAGGATGGGCTACACATTGGTCATAGCCCAACCCCTTCAACTTTTACTAGGTTTTTTCATTTGTTTGTTTGTTTTCCTATAATTTTTTTAAATTACCAAATAAAATTAATTATTATTTTTAATTATAATTATATATAACATATCAAATAAAAATAAATTTAAAATAGAGAGAATGCATAGTTTACCACTTGAAGTATATCTAATACCATCACTTTTGCAATGAAAATTCATGATTGGTATCAGCACGTATGTGAAGGATTGATCATGCTTTTTAAACATCACGTATTTTTTAGGTCATTAGTGAACAACTTCTTGGACAACAAAAAGACAATGACTTCACATTATTTTCTCGACACGACTATCATTATTCTATGAAAATTCTCTCCTAATTCAGAAAGATGCCGCACCTTGAACTTGTGAATGAGTGTGATAGATATATACCTCTTTAACTATCCATGAAATTAAATCCCTAATTTTAACAAAAGAAGTACATATTAAGAATGCTTCTCAAACGTCATGTATTTTCTAGGTCATTAGTAAACAGTTCCCTGGACAACAAAATAATTATGACTTCTCATTATTTCCTTGACACGTTTATTATTATTTTAGGAAAATTCTCTTCTCATTCATACAGATGCCGCACCTTGAACTTGTGAATGTGTGTGATAGATATATACCTCTTTGACTATCCATGAAACTACATCCCTGATTTTAACAAAAGAATTGTGCATATTAAGAATGTCGAAGAGGTACATTCTATCTTATTTGTATATGAGTCATCTTTGTAATAAAAGTCTGAAAAAACTGAAAATGAAGTTCATATATATATCATAAATCATAAATACTTTTCTACCAATGTCATTTTCTTCATAATTAGTAAGAGAGACGACTTTTGATATATGTCCATGCGCACAACTCACCGTTTCTGAAGAAACATTACTAGAGCTGATTTTTATGATATTGACAAAATCATATAATAAAATAATAATAATAATAATAATAATAATAATAATAATATTATCAGTCATATTAATTATAAGTGAAAATGAGTTGCAAATTTGGAGACCACCAATTCAATCCACCCTCAATTCATACTCATATTTTGCCCTTTGCATATACAAAAGTATATTTTTGTTTCAGGTGTGACGCTTGGTTTTCCCAAGATTAAGAGCTAATAATGGCTAGAGGTGTCGTATCTGAGGAGAAAGGGAGATTGATAATGATGTCGTACATCGTATAATGGGGCAGGGTATATGAAATGAAGGTTCGCATTTAGGATATTATGTGATAGGAATGTATCGTCAAGGCTTAAAAATAAGTTCTATAGAGTTGGTCTAAATGGACGAGTTGTAATGAATTTGAGTGGATCAAACTGGGTTGAGTTAATAATTAGTGGACAGGACAAAAGTTACTTGAACTAAAATTGACTAAAAAGCGAGTCATAACTCAATCTGTTCAATTTATATTAAAATTTTAATTTCTTTGTTCGTTCTTTTATAATTCTTTAAGTACCTAATATGATTATTTTTTAGTATGACTAATATAACATATCAAATAAAAAAAAAAAATTTGTCAAGATCAATCGTGGGTCAATTTGAGCTACATAATTTTCTAATGGACTGAAATGTATTGAGCTGAAATGGACTGAAATAATTTAGAGTAACTGGTAAAGTTGCTGCAATGTGACTAGGAAGTTACGAGTTCAAGCGGTGGAAACAACCTCTTGTAGAAATGTATGGTAAGACTGCGTACGATAAACCCTTGTGGTTCAGCCCTTCCTCGAACCCTGCGCATTGCGAGAGCTTTAGTACACACACCTGTTTTTTTTAAATAAATGGACGATCAATGATCAACTAAAACTTAAACAAGTCAAACAGATCATATTTTTATGAGCTAATTTTGTCACCCTTACATATTGGTTAGCTCCAATTTTCTTGTAATGTTCCAAAAACTAAAAGCTCTTTCTAGTTTATATATTTTTTGTGTATAAAAGTGTCATATAAATTAGGACAAAAAGAATCGTGATAGTTTTCTTGAATCAAACTCCACGTTTCTTGTATGACAAAAATTAGGCTTAGATATTGCGACTTCCATAATCCAGCCTATTAAACCTTGTAAATGTTTTAAAACCATACTAGATAAATGCAAATAAGTTCAAAATTAAATTAATTTCAATGTGATGTGTAGAATTTTGAACCCAAATTAAACCTATAAAGTTTTAATTCTAAATTCACCTCTGTGTCCCGTACATAATTTTTAATTAATGGATGGTCGATATACTTACAAGCGAGTTCAAGTAAACAAGAATGTGAAGGTTAAGTAATAATTTCGATGTTACAACAATCAATATGTGCTAAATTGAATCATCAATATTAATAGCATTTATCGATGTTTCTCCAATCCACACCGCCGCAGTCTCACAATGTGGCCGGGATTCAAACCACTATTTCTCCTTATTGTCGTGGTTTTCCCTTAGATAGTGTTCGATATAATTTCCGAGTATTTAAAGATTGATAATAATGTTAAAGTATCGATTAGATCATCAATATGAGGTTAAGAGTTGTATTATAAGTTGTACGGCTAGATTGATATTTATAAAAGAAAAATGACTTCCGCCCAAAAGTTTAAAAAGTTATTTTTTCTTTCTAATAGAAACTATTTTCTAGTGACCAAACATTAGAAAATAACTTATTTAATTTTGAAAAATTGTCGTACCAAATACTACACATGTAATTAGTTTACGTTACACCTCTTTCTATTGAATAATTAGCTGAAAATTTTGCCAAAAAAATTTGCTCCTGTTAAATAGAAGTCCTTTGATTACTTTGTTCCAAAAATTTATTTCTTTATTGGAAAGAATTCTTTGTTTACTAAACATGTTTACATGATCTAATAGTTGAAAATGGAAGCAGCTGAAATTGACAGAATGCTTCCACGTTTTGAGTTGTATAGAAAGTCTTATCTTTTTAATTCATTTTTTTCAAAATATTTTCAAATGAGCGAAAAAAATATTTTTCACTCGGTGTCTGATATTCACATTGAGGTTCAACTAAATTTGGATTTTTGCATTGCAGAGCTCATTTCTAAGAAGCGGCGCTCCCAACGGGAATTTTTTCCATCCTCAATAGCTCAAACCCGGGACTTCTGATTAAGGGTGCGAGGAATTCCAACAATCTCACCACAAATTCACAATGCATGTTGGTCAAGAGAAAAATTCAAAACTCTTCAAACATTGAGAGATCATAAAAAGAAAAAATAGCAAAAAAGTTGCCTTGCAATACAAATTAATTTGTCCCTTTTGCTACATTGAAAGGTCATTTAGCTTTGTAAACTTGAAATTTATGCAACATTTCAAGAGAAAGTTGAAAGTCACACACACAAAAAAAAAAATCAAAAAAATTGAGAATTGTGAAAAAGTCTTCAAAAAAATGTTTGCTCTAAAATCTTATATATATAGTTTGGCATCACACTCATTTCATAAAAAACTTCCTAGCTCATAAATTTCTTGTAACAAATTTCTGGTAATTTTCCTAACATTTCTACCACTTTTTTTTCTTTGTTTGATTCTTCCATTTATAAAATTCCAATAATGGATTTTTCTTTAATTTCCAACTGAATTTGCAGGTTTAAAGAGAAATGCTGTGTTATTGGTAAGTTTTATACAAAATCCAATCAGCGTTTCTCTCTTAACTTGGATATCTTATGTGCTAATTTGTTCTTTTTTTTTTTTTTACATAGAAGTATATCAATTATATATTCTTTTGTTACAGCCAGAAAATGTCATGCCATCTTTCAACAATTTCTGTTTTCGTTTCTTTTAAAATGTATCAATCTTGTATACATTATGTCCCATTATGTTCAATGTTTGCTAACATATGTTCTTTTAATTGTGTCGGTAGAAATTATAGGAAACTTTCTAATGATAGAGAAACAAAATATAGATAGTGAAAGTTTATATAGTTAAGCCTAGCTAGCTTGAAATTGAGGGAGGGGCTATCTTATAAGTTACGGGTTCACGTGAAGTCAGTAAGCTATTTGCTCAGAGCAAATATTTGTATTAAGAAATTTGCTAAATATTTATAAAAATTTGATTGTAAAATCCAGTTTTTTATTACTCATTTGAGATCGTCGTAAGAATTATAAATTTCAAATCTTGAATCCGTCATGACAATGTAATTTTTTTTTTCCATGTACATAATAATTATGGTGTGTAGTGGGAGGGAAGTTTCTTTTATTTGTTCTCAGCGCCGTACTGATGTTAATTTCCTTGACTGATCCAACCAAAGTGGTACATCAAAAACTCAATATATACTTGTTTTTTATGATTTATCGGAAACAATCTTTCTATCTTCATAAGATATGGTCGTAGGGGTATGATATGTGTACACATCATGTACCTTCCTCAGACCCCACTGAAATTACATCGCGTATATATATGTTATTGTTATTGTTGCTGTGTACATACTTGTTCTATATAACAGGTTCTCTTTATGCAATTCCTATGTAATATAACACTAGCTAGGAGGCTATGAACCTTTTATAAAACCACAAAAGAAATACAAGCAAGCAATAACATGTTATTGGTGTTGAAACATACAAAGTTTAAGTCGTGTTAATACATCTATAGGAGTACTCTTTAAGTTTCGTTGGAAATTTATATGACACTAGAAAAGATATGGAACACTAACATTCCCTCAGTCTCACTTTATGTAACACATATTATTTGGAAAGTCGCCTGAGTTTTTCTTTGACTAAGATTTTTCATATGGCATGCCTTTTATGTTATATTTCAGAAAGTTAATTGTCGCGACTTATAATATTTTTATATAGTAAGAAAAATATTAAAAGTTTTATATCCGAATTTATAATGATAATTAAACAGGACCTCGTATAAATATGAGTTGTCGCATATAAAGTATATATATATATATATATATATATATATATATATATATATATATAGTAACATGTTGAGTGAGAATTTATTTAACCGATCGCAACTTGCTTCGATTGAGGCGTAGTTATTATTCCATTTTCTTTCTCTAAACAAAAGTAACTCTCTGATCATTTTTTTTCAGAGTCTACATATATATAAACCAATAGAAAAACAATATCAACAAAAATGGTGACCATAAAGAATTTCTTCAAGAAGGCAAATTCTCAAGATCATCACAACCAAACAGAAAAACTACTACCACATGATGATGATGAAATTAAAAGTGGTTGTTGTTGTTGCATGTGTTTCACTCCATTGCATGAAAGATTCACAAGTTTCTTCAACAACATTCAAGATTTTGCTAAGAAAGCAATAGAGATGGGTAGAAATGATCCAAGAAAGATCATTTTTTCATTGAAAATGGGATTTGCATTATCATTTGTGTCACTTCTCATTTTCTGGAAAAAACCTACTGATGTTGCTCAATTTGCAATATGGGCAATCTTGACAGTTCTTGTCATGTTTGAGTTCACAATAGGTATAATTTAACACCCTTTGATCTCTTGATTTTTGTTGGTTCTTAGTTTTACTATTCCATCCGTTTTAATTTGTTTATCTGATTTTGACTTGATGCGAAATTTAAGAAAATAAAGAAGACTTTTGAATCTTGTGATTTTAAGTTAAAGATATGCAGAACGTACCAAAATATCCTTTAATCTTCTGGTCTTAAACATGTCATGTAAAAAGTTGAAATTAAAGAATTTGAAAAAAAGGAGAAACATTTTATCGAAATGGACTAAAATCCAACATTCCCTCCCTTGTTTTTGAATTGCTTCTTAATTTTTACTCAAACAAGTTGCATATCTTTATCTGTTATAGCAGGTAATTTTTTTTTTCAAGATTATAAATCCCACTTGTTATGAATGTTACATGTAGATAATCTTTCGGCATAGTAATAGACACTCAAATTTGGTCTCAGCTAACAAGTTAACACTTCAATTTTGAGTATTCGTACATCTAGACATTTCAACTCGTCTCTACTGTATCAGTTGAACACTCCAACTTATAAAATGATCATCTAGACACCTCCAAAATTTATGTATCATGTCAGCGTCGGGTGTCCACGAGACACAGGGGACGAGTTGGAGTGTTTAGTAGTTGTCAGCTGAGGTGTTTAGATGTGCATTTTCAAAATTGGAGTGCTTACTTGCCAGCTAAGGCCAAATTTGAATGTCTATTTATGATTATGGGTAATATAATTTTGATTACTTGATGATATAATAGTTTTTTTAACACTATTATATATACAAAATAATTTTTCCTCCTTTGTGTATGGCAGGAGCAACATTTATTAAAGGATTTAATCGTGGCTTGGGAACATTTTGTGCTGGGATGCTTGCTTTCATTTTTGCTCAATTAGCATTATGGGCTGGAGAAAGGGAAAAAGCTGTAATTGTTGTTAGCATTTTTATCGTAGGTAAACTCTCTAATTAAATAGCATAAATATCCATATTTTCCTAAATTTAGGGGATAGACAGGCGGTTTGAGTTGAATTTAGACGGATTATAAATTAAATTAATAAAAGCTAAATAATTGAATCATAGCTCATTTCGCCCAACTCTCAACATTTTTTTTAAAAAAAATCTTTTTTTGTGTTATTGTGATTTGCTTATTACCAAACAAAGTATTTTCTTTCTTTCTTTATCATAGCTATATATAACCTATGAAACAAAAAGATGTTTGTTTATTTAAATATTTTGATATGATTTCTCTAATGGTCAATTTGAGTACATACATGGCCAAATCATTCTAACATCTAGAAGGACTGTATTTGGAAGGGTTAAGATTGACTAAGTTAAGAAACAGGTGGGTTGATTAACGATCTACCCAAATTTGGGTGATTCATATTTTCATAGGTTGATCTTTACCATACTCTACAACTCATCTTTGAAAATAAGATCCGCTCCTATGTAAGGAGGCGGGAAATGAAAGTAAGAACCATGCGCATGAATGAAAGAGTGTGCGTTGAATCTATTCTTAATTGGGAAAGTTATACAATTGGCCGCTCAGCCAAAAATATTGACAATATTTAGCTAATATACATGATATACACACCCACGCATTATGCCCACTTTTTTTTGAGTGGACGACTATTTATGCTAATTTTCTCTTCAAGTTTAGTAAATATATATATAATCTCATATGTATTGTTTTCTTCTTCTTTTTTTTGCAGCATTTATTGGAACATATTTTAAGCTATATCCAACAATGGCACCATATGAATATGGATATAGAGTATTTATCTTGACATATTGTATACTCATTGTGGCTGGAAACAGAACTAGGGAATACAATGTGGCTATTTTTACTCGTTTAGCCCTAATTGCTGTTGGTGCTGGTATTTGTTTGATGATTAATATTAGTATTTGCCCCATTTGGGCTGGTGAAGATTTGCATCGTTTGGTGGTTAAGAATTTCATGGATCTTGCAACTTCTTTGGAAGGTACGTTGGAAATATTTGAATGTTAATAAGTACTTAATTACTTTCTTGGTTCATATATTTAAGTATCATAAGTAAATTGCGCTCGGTTGTTCTATTATTTGATAATCAAAATTATTTTTGGATAAATGATCACTATGAGTCCAGCTCGGTAAAACATTTGTCATTCGAGATTTTGGTACATTCTCTGATAAAGATATTTAGTAGTCTTTAGAGTATAATTGAACTTCTCTACACCGGTTTCGTTTGTTCGGATATTTTTTTACTGCTATAACGAAATATTATTATAAAGAGCATATAATATAATATAACGTGAAAGTCGATTTCACAAAAAAGTTGATTGTTATAATAAAAATATTATTATAGAGGATGACTATTAATATAAAGAGATCTGACTGTATTTGTTTAAACTACTCTTTATCTAAATCAATCTTTCTTTCTTCCATAAACGTGTCATTTCATGTTTAACATTCTGAAATAAATTTAATTTGCTAAAATGACAAATATTCAACCAAAAATTGTTTTATTTTTTTTTGGGGGGGGGGGGGGGTGAACAACTATTGCCATTTATTTTCCTACTAGTCTTGAAAATCACTAAATATTTAATTTTGAGACCAATTTTTTGACAGGTTGTATCAATGGGTACTTAAGTTGTGTTGAGTATGATGAAGCTACAAATGACTCAGATTACAATGGCTACAAATCTGTCATAGAATCTACAAGTCGAGAGCAAACACTGGTACGTTGAGTGATCATTCAGACATTCAACTCCTTTATCATCTGTTTAGATACTCAATTGGAACAAATTATAGTTTGAGAATTTAAAATAAAATTTACTGACAAGTTTAAGTACTATCGACATATTGGGCTAATTAATTAACTAATTGATCATGAATTTACATAGAAGAAATCATATGACATCCTAATTGATGTTTGATTATTATTTGAACAGCTTGGATTTGCTATTTGGGAGCCACCACATGGGCGTTATAAAATGCACAAAAATCCTTGGAGAGACATTGTCAAATTAAGCAGTGGATTGAGACATTGTGCATTCATGGTCATGGCATTGCATGGATGTAGCCAATCAGAAATTCAGGTTTTACAATCTAACTAATTGTATTAATAAGTTATGTTGCTCGAATTCTTCAACGATATCGTTGTCCTCGTGTCAGATTCTTCAAATATACATTACTTTTGAAAGATCAGACACACATTCAACGACATTTTTAAAGAATTCAACCAATCAACATAGTCAATAAGCAGTCAAATCTTGTTTAGGCTATGCTTTTTGCACCATCATCCACTGTACAAATGGAAGGGCATGGAAAAACATATAAATAACTTTTACATTATCAAATATATTTTAAAAATTATAACATGTTATTTAGTGCACTATATATTTAGGTTATCAAATTAGGAATTGTTCATAGTTGTTATAGGCCATCATAACCTTGCACTGTTAAAAAGTTATATACTGTCAGTATACATAAATTAAACTTCTTAACGTCTTTTGCAGGCACCACCAGAAAAGAGGAAGGTTTTCCGCAATGAGCTTAAGAAAGTTGGTGCAAATGCTGCAAAAGTTCTACGCGAGCTAGGAACAAAATTAGAGAAACTAGAAACGCTAAGTGGTCACGAAAACATCCTAAAAGAAGTGCACGAGACAGCACAAAACCTTCAGAAAAAGATCGATCACAAGTCATATCTCTTGGTCAACTCGAAGAGCTGGGAAATCGGAAAACCAAACATTATTAACAATCTTGATGATACTTCAAGTGAAAATAGTAGTGAAAATAATTTGACATTAAGCTCTAGATCACTAAGTGAAACAGCCATTGATATAAGGTCATTGCATGCAAATAATTGGCCACAATGTGCAAAAGATCAATTGGTTACACCATTTAGAAGGCAAAATCAATGGCCTTCACGTCTATCACTTGTTGATGGTGAAAATGCTGATACAGTTGAAATGGAAACTTATCTAAGTGCTAGTGCTTTGTCTTTGGCTACTTTTGCTTCACTTCTCATTGAATTTGTTGCAAGGCTACAAAATGTGGTTGACTATTTTGAAGAGTTAAGTCAAAGGGCAGAGTTCAAACAGCCTTGAAGTAACTGATAAAGTTGTTGTCATCATGTGATCAGGAGGTCACGGATTTCAAGTCGTGAAAATAGCCTCATTGAAGAAATGCAGGATAACACTGCGTACAATAGACCCTTTATGATCTAACCCTTTCCGGGACTCCGCACGTAGCGGGAGCTTGAGTTGTATTCAAGATGTGAGGTTTTTTCTTTGTGAAGGATTAGTTTGTGTGAAATGAGAAGGTAAAAAGTATTGGTTATTTGTTTGTTGTGTGAGGGGGAAAGGGGTATATTAGGGAAATGAGATTTGTATATTGGTGTGTGTGGAGTATTTCTTGTATCATGAATAGATGTACACAAGGCTCAAAAATGGAGTTTTAATTTGGCATGAAATTTAAGAAAAATAAAAAATAATTTTAAATCTTGTGGTCTTAAAGTAAAAATGTGTCAAATATACCAAAATATCTTTTAATCTTGTGGTCTTAAACATGTTGAAAGTTAAAATTTAAAAAAAGTTGCTAAAAGGGGGAAAATACATACTTTTTGTAATGAACTTAAAAAAAAGTAAGTCAAACAAATTGGAATGAAAGAACTATCAAATTACGCAATTTTGTCAACCAGTTTATGATATGTTCTCTTATGATGACGGAACCAAGATTTTCATGGAACTCAAAATATAAAAAAGTGCACATGAAAAAGTAATGAAGATCATATTCAATGTACAACTACTATGTATAAAAAATAATAATGACTTTAACCTTATATATGCAATACTATAATTTTTTTAATAAAGAAAATTCAAATAAACTTCTTGTGCCCCTAATTCTGCCGATTTCATCATTCTACATCGAGATAGAAAGAGAAATAGTTAGATAATGAGTCATCGTGGATTATGACTTATAAGGAGGTCCCTTTGTTTTGCACAATTTTGATGAAAGACCAATGACCTTAGAGGTAACTAAATTAGTAATTTCTTCCGTTATCTCAATTTATGTGGTAAAGTTTGAATTTTAAAAGTTAAATTATTTAATTTTGATCGTAAATTGAGATATAAAATCTTTTAAAAAAATTAAATTAAATTTAATTATATATATGAAAACTACGTAATCAATGGAACTTGTAGCTTGGAAAATAAAGCTTGTAGTACTCTAGTATAACAAGTTAAATTGATTGTATAATTTTATACTCCCCTCCGTCCATGTTTATTTGTATTTATTTTTTTATCGTTTTCTAGGAGCTTCCACCTTTTTGTTCTCGTGGTAATTCAAACTCACAACTTCAGGGTTGCAAGTGGAGTACCATCCGAGCGATCCCAGACTCTTATCTTTGTCTAGCTAAGTAAATTGTTACGGTATACTACTTTCTTCTATTCAATTTATTTGTCTTATTTTTTTTTAGTGCGTTTAAAAAATAATGTATCTTTTTTTTTTTAATTCTATCTATCCACATGACATGCTTAAAATCATGAAATTGAAAGACATTACGGTACAATCTACATATTTCACGTTTAGGACCATAACTTTTTAAAACTGATTAATTTTTCTAAATTTCGTGTAAAAATAAAACTAACCAAACAAATTAAAACACGAAAAGATTAGTACAGAGTTCTACCTCATCGAGGTAGATAGGCTGTTTCCGATAGATTCTCAGCTCAACTGGTACATTGCTACGAATGGTAAATACTTAAAATGTAGCTACAACTTGTTATTAGCACCCAAATTGTGATTATTTCTGATTTTTTTGGGGCAAAATTTCATAAATAGCTACAGTTTGCTAAATTATTCAGGTCTGTCTATATTTATTTGCATAACAGGCCTGGTTTGGTTTTTTAGCCCATCTTCAAGCCCAAGTTATCTTATTGGGCCTAAAAATTAAAAGCAACCCATCCAAAACATTACATTTCATTTTCATCAGTAGCCAAACATCTCCCTTTCCCATCTCACTCTCTCTCTACTTTCTCTCTCTAGATTTCTACGAAATTCAAGCTCGAATCTCCGGCGAACGGCGGCAACATTTCTACCGGTAACAATCTCTTTTCCGGCAAATCTCCGTCCATTTTCTCATTATTTTCCGGCGTAAACAGAAATATATACATCAAAATATCGATTTTTTCTTTTGCAAATACAGTATTTATGGAGCTTAAAATTGGTTCAATTTGGAACAATCAGTTATTTTTAGCTTTAATATTTGATTTCTGAGCGGTCTTCATTTTGAACATTTTTTTTATTGGAATTCGCTACGGATTTTTCTTCAGATCTATAATTTGGAGGTATAAATTTTTTGAAATTGAACGTTCGAATTCGATTATTTTCCTTTTTAATGCACTGTATTTGTTTACTTTGTTTTGGATCTGTGGTTTTTTGCTTTAATTGTTTTAGAATATAGTTGTTAATTGAAAAAGTTTGGTATTTGCAGCTCTTAACAGAATCTCGAGGCGATGGCAATGGTAGATGAGCCATTGTATCCGATAGCGGTGTTAATAGATGAGCTTAAGAATGATGATATCCAATTGAGGTTGAATTCTATTAGGAGGTTATCAACTATTGCACGTGCACTCGGTGAGGAAAGAACTAGGAAGGAGTTGATCCCGTTTTTGAGTGAAAACAATGACGATGATGATGAGGTGTTGCTTGCAATGGCGGAAGAGCTGGGTGTGTTTATTCCTTATGTTGGAGGTGTGGAGCATGCTCATGTTCTTCTCCCACCTTTAGAGACACTTTGTACTGTTGAGGAGACCTGTGTGAGGGATAAAGCTGTGGAGTCATTGTGTAGAATTGGATCCCAGATGAGGGAGAGCGATTTGGTTGATTGGTTCGTCCCTCTTGTGAAGGTTTGACTACGACTACGACTATTATCATTGTTTGCTCCTTATTATTCCTCATCAAGAAATTTAATTTCATGTTTCTAGTGATAGTATGTTCATTGTTGTTGCTGTTTCTCTTCTCTGAATGCTCTGTATTGTACTGCTTTCCTTATTGATTGACATGTTTTCTTCACTATTGTATTCTTTTTCCTAAATACTTTGATTTGTTGCACTTGAGCCGAGGGTCTTTCGGAAAGCCTCTCTACCTCCATGAGGCAGGGGTAAGGTCTGGGTACCCTCTACCCTCCCCAGACCCCACTCGTGGGATTACACTGGGTATGTTGTTGTGATAGTGTACATGCTTTATTTCTTTCCTTTTGTATGTTCTTTGATTTGCGTTTCTTACTTGAGCCCGGGTCTTTCGGAAACAACCTCCCCAAACCCCACCTTCTGGGATTACACTGTGTATGTTGTTTCTGCTGTTTCTAGTGCATAGTGATAGTTACACTGGCATACAAAGACCTTTTACTCACTTGCAATCCCTATATTCTTATGTGTGAAGCTCTGAACATTGCTTGTATATCTTTTCCTTAACATCGTGGTTCAAGATTCGTCAAAAGTTAACGACTTTTGTTGTTTATATGTCTTCCTATTCTTTCCAATCACTAGAGGCTGGCAGCTGGCGAATGGTTCACAGCGAGGGTTTCTGCCTGTGGACTCTTTCATATCGCTTACTCAAGTGCCCCAGAGATGTTAAAGGCAGAACTTCGGTCTATTTACAGTCAATTGTGTCAAGACGACATGCCTATGGTGCGAAGGTCGGCTGCTACAAACTTGGGGAAGTTTGCCGCTACAGTTGAATCTGCTTACCTCAAGAGTGACATCATGTCAATATTTGATGATCTTACACAGGATGGTAATATTTTCATTTATATTTGCAACTTATGACTAGAAAGAATCGATCTAAATTTCTCCCTTAAGTCGGTGTCTCTTCATATAGCCCATTGCTAATGGCAATAAAATGGTTTCTGTTTGGTTAAATCTGAAGTTCCTTTTGGATGCTTTTTAGAGTGGAATAAATTTTATGTTGGCTTATTTAGTGTCTTTTTCTAAAAAGGAAGTAACTTAAATTTGTTGGCTTATCTAATGTCTTTTGATTTCAGATCAGGATTCTGTGCGCTTATTAGCCGTTGAGGGCTGTGCTGCTCTTGGGAAGCTACTGGAGCCCCAAGATTGTGTGGCACATATCCTGCCTGTCATTGTCAACTTCTCTCAGGTATTTTGCCAACTTCTCTCAGTACTCTTTTTTTTTGAGGAAAAACTTCTCTTAGTACTCTTTAGATCGTGTTTGAAGTGCTGCTGTCCTGGCTCAGATCCTTGAAAATCTTGTCTTAGATTGTTGTGTTCACTTCTTTCATGTTCTTATTTTTATCAATTCCTTCATGTAACAACTTCTTTTTGATGGTTTAATGAGCTAGCAGTGAAACACTAGCAGCTTTATTTTCTAATAGTTTTCATCTTTCGTCTAAAAAAAAAGTACATTGCCATCTCTTGTTGTATTTCTGAATAATTATCCAAGGTGTCCCCTTTGAACAACAATGATTTTTTCCCACACAAATGTATGGCCCTTAAGTTCTCTGGATGTTCCAATGTATGTGATATGGTAAAGATTGTATTCAAATCCTAGGCACACTCATTTGAAGCTTTTAGATAGCAGCATGGGGAGAGAGTAGGGTGAGCTGTCTAAACTATGATGGGATCATAACTTTATGTTAGAGGATTGCCTACTATACTTCACAAACTGGCAGAGTAGGGCTATGAGAAAAAAAACCTGGACGAATGGCTTGAGTAGGCAAGTATAGGTGAACCTTTATTGCTAACTTGGTGGTTGGAAGACACTTTGTCAAGTAACTCAAGTTAAAGTGAAGCTATTCCAAAATAAACTTTACATGATAAATGTGGTATGGTGGATCATCATTACAGTCCATAGACATTTTCACCCAGTTTGCAGTGCGAAAAGGTAATAAGTCTTAACATAGTAATACTTGTGAAGATATTTATTCTGGAAAGCTCTTGGTGCTCTTGCCTACACTTGCTACCAGAAATTACAATAGTTATAGGAGTAAAATATTGGTAAAATAGGACTAAAACTGAAGGATTATACCTTTGCAGTGATTCATTATATTGGTTTAGCCTTAATATAAAACTTGCAGTAGGTTTTTATTATTAAAATCTTCTGAAAATATTAAGTACTTCCATTATCCTCTTTGTCTCAATGGAGTTACCTACTTGGGGAAAAAGTTTCATTTGCTCATAATTGTGCATGTTTCTTTCTGCTAATAACCAGGACAAGTCTTGGCGCGTCCGATACATGGTTGCTAATCAGTTGTACGAACTATGTGAAGCTGTAGGGCCTGAGCCCACTAGGTATTTTCTCAACTTATATGTGTGATGCTTTCTGAATATTTACCATATGGTATCTATCTATGCCGCTATGGAGTCCATTCTATTGTACTGTAATTCTTATCACTTTCTTTAAGTTAATTTTAATCTTCAAATTGGGCATTGTATTGTGGGCAGTGTAATCGATAGCTTTAGCTGATTTATTGAACCTTCAACATACTTGGATCAACAAATACTTTTGTATGTCTGTTCTTCATTAAAAACAACTTTTGTACCCCTGTTATGCACTACTCTTTGACCTAATTGTCCTTCGCTGAAGTGGATTGGTGGACTGATGTGCTATTGCTGACTCATTGCTCTATTGGTCACATTTAGAGTCGTGTTGTCATAATTCAAAACTTTGGCTCTTAACTTGATTAACAATGTCCGTATTTCGGAGGATGTGGACCCCTACCCCACCAAAAGAAAAAAGAACAGAGAAAGAAGCAGTAGTTGAGGTACAAACTGCTTGCTGAGCTTTTTTGTTCAAGTGAGGTTAGCAAGAACAGTCTTGTTTTGAAGGCTCATTTCAAGGGCTTTATTGCTAGCACCTTGATAGCATTTTGTTGATGAATAACGTGAAACGTAATTGACTGAGGAACTCCATAAAATAAATTAGTTGGTAGTTTAGGAATGTATGCATTTTGTTTGACCAACACTTTTTTCTGAAATTAATGTATCATTACTGTATTAGAGTATAAAAAATAATTTTAAAAACATGCAATACACTCTAGTCCCTGAAAGTGCTAATAATCACGATGAGTGGACTGCTGAGTTATAAGTGTTTAATCAGTGGAAATATGCTGTTCATACTTATCTGTGTTTTCTGCCAAAGAATCATGCTTTCTTCTATCAATCCTTTTGTTTTTGGAAAATTAGAAAACTTTGCCGTCAGATATTTGATGTTATCTGATCATGATTTAGGACGGATTTGGTGCCTGCCTATGTCCGTTTGCTTCGAGATAATGAAGCTGAAGTTCGCATAGCTGCTGCAGGGAAAGTCACCAAATTCTGTCGGATTCTTAGTCCCGAGCTTGCTATTCAGCATATTCTTCCCTGTGTGAAGGTGTGTACAGTAGATTTCCTGTTTAAGATCTTCATTTTTCATTTTGGGTTTCTATTGATCATCTTCTATGTGTTTGATAAAATGTTATAGGAATTATCATCAGACTCTTCACAGCATGTCAGATCTGCTTTGGCTTCTGTTATAATGGGGATGGCTCCTGTTTTGGGAAAGGTGAGCTGCATTAGCTTCTAGATGAGCAAAACGTTGATCATGCATTTATTTACGGTATAGATAGTGGGTGCATTGTTGGAAAGATCTGAAATCTACTGTGATATGGTCATATACGAATGCTCTGGGGAACAACTTTGCATTAGGTTTTTTGAACTGTGTACAAATTGTGGTTTTGTGACCTTTAATGATCCTCAGTTTCTTGAGAGTTTTACATTTTTAAACTGATCAATGACTATCAAGTGGACAGAGATAACAAACTTGCAATGTGCCTTGACCGTTACTTGGTTATCCTGGTTAGAATGATATAATTAATAGTATACGAGATTTGGTTTCATGGTGCATCCTAGTTGCGGATGATAGTGTCAATTAATAAAACTAGCCAGGGAATCGACCTAACTATGAAGAAACACTTTAGAGAGTGAGGATTTTAGGATAAAGTGGAAGATATAAGATATGCATTACATTCCTTCTCAAAAAAATAATATATGCATTACACGTTTAGCTTTAAAAGAATGAAACTATACCAATATTAGACAGGATTGTGGTGCTAAATGACGCCAATTCAGGTATCTATATTTAGTTTTAAGGTGATGTGATAGATGAAGATGTATAGGGGTATGGTCCAATGCTTCAGCCATACCTCTATCATGCAATTTACGTCCGTGTTAGGTTGAAGGATTGAATATGTTTGGAATGATATGAGCATATTTATGATATGCACATACCTCTCCCCTTTTGGGCACAAGAAGCAGCAGTCTATATTTTTCTTTATTTATATTAGCAGGGTTTTTAGGGAATGAGAAAAGTTGAACAGCTCAAAGTTGATTGATATAAGCTAGTGTAGCGAAGCTTATCATATCATGCAGTTTACATCTGTGTTTGGTTGAAGCATTAAAGATTTACCCATGAAATAAATTGACTTTTGTCTGTGCATTTGGCGCAGGATGCAACCATTGAACATCTTCTTCCAATATTTCTGTCCCTTCTGAAGGACGAGTTTCCCGATGTTCGCCTGAACATCATTAGCAAGCTTGATCAAGTCAATCAGGTTGGTTACTGATGCACACAATTTTTTATGCTGTAGATCTGACTTGTTAGGAAACAATTTTGATGGAGTTGTAAATCCAATGTGCTTTAGTATCATTTTTTCCACTTGCTCTAGATTTTTGTTTTTGCAAGCATTTGTTGCACGGGAAGCTTGAGAGAGATAAGTGATTTCACCTCTTTCAGGGATATTTTAAGATCTCGAGTATTGTTCAGATTCTGTTTTATGTAATTTCAGCCCCCCTCCCCCTCTCTTAAAGTGTTCTTTTTTTATTAAAATTTGGTGTCAAGCTTCTCTTTATTTAGCCATTATCTTTTAGTTTCCTGCACTTTGCATTGGTTCCTTGCGCTGTGCAACTCTCGGATTTATTTAGTTATTATTATTTTTAATAATAATATTTAGTTTAAATTTACTTCTTCTCTAAGTCACTCTTAATTTCTCTGAATGTTACAGGTGATTGGAATTGATTTACTATCCCAATCTCTGTTGCCAGCTATTGTTGAGCTGGCAGAGGACAGGCATTGGCGAGTCCGTCTTGCAATAATAGAATACATTCCTCTATTGGCAAGTCAGTTGGGCATAGGATTTTTTGATGATAAACTTGGTGCCCTTTGTATGCAATGGTTACAGGACAAGGTTGGTATGCGACAAGCTAGCTGTTATATATTTATATAAAGCTGCAGAAGCATAAAAACTTTGATCGTGGTACTGAGCAGCTATTTTGAAAATTTTGCTGATAAAATTGTCTGCGTGGTGGTTATTTTTATCTTTCTCAGCTGTCTCTCCTTGATCTTTCTTAGTGAAAGCGGAAAATGAGTTGGGGCATTTCCCTGAGTGGAATTACCACCAACTCATTTGTGAGTGATAAGTTTTTTTTTTTTGCCTGTTATCTATTGATAATGTGTTAAGGCAATTACTTTTATATATCAGTTGATGGGACAAGATCTCTTCCTTACTGAATTTGTGATGCAGGTTTATTCAATCAGAGACGCTGCTGCTAATAACTTAAAGCGTCTTGCAGAAGAATTTGGTCCAGAGTGGGCAATGCAGCATATCATTCCTCAGGTTTGTTTGATGTGTGCAAATTGGAATTGCTAATTCTCTTACATGATATACCTTTTAAAAGCAAATCTAGTCCAGGGAGTCGTGGGATATATCTTTTCTTAATACATGAAGATGATGGGACCCAAGGTGCGAGTAGGGGTGGAAGGGTGGAGTTAATCTCTATTTTTTGAGTCTTGAAGTTTAATCCCTACCTCGAGTCATGGCTTTCTCATGGTGAATATATTCAATCATAAGCTGGTTTCCTTCCATTTTTCTCCTGCTATCTGGAGAGGTGAAAACTGAAGAGTTCAGGAAAGGAATTAGGGGTGCTCCTTTCCCCCCCTTCTACTAGGAATTTTACCTCCTAGGCTGAGAATTAGAGAAGGAAAACAGTTTTTTACCGTGGAGCCTCAGAGTTTCTAGGCTCCAGCTTTTGCCATGATCATTATGATGTCTTCAACATTGTTTTGTTTTCTCAGTTAAAAATTGTCTTATTTTGCAGGTCTTGGATATGACCACCAGTCCACATTATTTGTATCGTATGACTATTCTTAGAGCAATTTCATTGCTTGCACCTGTAATGGGCTCTGAGATAACTTGTTCAAAGTTGTTGCCTGTGGTTGTTACTGCAACAAAGGATAGGTGATTTTGCTTTCCCAGTGTTTAAATGGTTTTGTATCTCAAGTCCTTAAACTAATCAAAAGTTTTTATCTTATTCCAGAGTGCCCAACATTAAATTTAATGTGGCAAAGGTGTTGCAATCCCTTATACCTATTGTTGACCACTCGGTGAGAACCCTCGCCTCATTTTTTGTTTCTTTGCTGCTTATACTTGGTTCGTTGTTGGAAATGAGTGAGTTATTCTACTAAGTTTCGTTGTTTTCTGACAACGCGGATGTGATCATAAGGAAGTTCTCAAATAAGCTAAGAATCCAAAGCTTCTCTGATCATTTTCCTATAATCTAACTGTCCGAGGTAATTTCAATTGTCTAGGTGGTGGAGAAAACCATTCGCCCCAGTTTAGTAGAGCTAGCTGAAGACCCTGATGTCGATGTTCGCTTTTATGCCAACCAAGCACTTCAGTCAATTGATAACGTGATGATGTCAGGCTAGAGAAGCTAAACATTGGCACGTGAGAGTAGTACAAATCTCTCTTCTAATCCCTCTTTGGTAGTCTTGGATAACGCTCTCACACGAAGAAGCAAAAGGGAAAAGGTACAATGTAAAATGCACTGTATTGAGCTTGGAGTCGTATATTGTTACTAATTCTTTTGTAGGATTTGGCATTCAAGATGCCTTGACACTAATGAAGACCCGAGTGTTTTTTCATGTAAAGTTGTTGCCATACTTTACTATTTGGATCTGCTAAGCTCAATTTGTTTTTGTTAGTGTACTTTTTTGAGGTTTGAACTTACAAACATTATTCTAGCAGATTTGCCTATAATCAGTGTTTGCCTTTCTTTAGCCTTAAAATGTTTGTGCACGTCCCCTTCCCCGCCTTTACCCCTCTAGCACCCTGTCCCATCCTCTTGTAATTGCTATTTTATGTCGTTTCCACTTTGTGGGATTTCACTGGGTATGTTGTTGTAAGCTCTTCTATTTAAGATGAAATAATAGAACAACCCAAAGATTTGACCCACAAATGCGTGGGGCGGGTTTTATGGTACTTACACCCCATTTTTACATCAAACAACCTTAATTTATGAGTATTAATATAGCTTGGGATTAATTGTTAAAAGTCTATATTAAGAAGCATGCTATTTATTTGTTGAATTGATGTAAGAACACCAAGTGTTATAAGTTTTTTTCGAGCTTTTATTATGAGGAGGTCACCATAGGCTAGAGTTGTCAACATTTCATTTAGATTGAGACCAACAATGTCGCAAGCAATTTCATTTACTGAGCGGTCTCTCCTCCTTTTTTGTTTGTCTCGTTCAAAATCGAACTCTTCAGTCTGGTCCAGCTATTAAGACAATTAAAAAGGTGCTTCCTTGTTATGGGATTCTTTAACTTTGGTTTGTTTTATATCATTGGGTTTAGACATTATGTTGGAGCTTTTTAATCCTTTCAAGATGGCAGCAAAATACCTTTTTGCGATTTCTTACCGTTGGCTCGGAGTTCAATTTTTTATTTTTCGGTTAAACTATCTGTTATCCAAAACCTACTTAAAGGGAAAATGCTTCCTATCAAAAGTTTCTTCGTTCTCAAGACAACTTGAACCCAAACTGTCCCGAACAAGGTGCGCAAAGCTTCAATAACGTTAAACCTTGCCTAGCCCATGAGTTTTGACCGTTCCTTTTTTAGCACTATCCGCTCAGGCTTTCACCTCCCGTGGTGAGAGGAAGGGGGTGGGGGATTGGCATTGATCCCTACTCGGGAGCGGACCTATGTGCAAATTTGTGTTGCTCCAGCATCCGTTAAACTCGATGCAGATTAGGTATAATTATGTAAGAAATGTATGAAAATTGGTATAGGATAGAAAAAAGCACCCTTGAAATCAAGAAGATAGCTGGATGCTTTGATTTTCTGGGGGAACCTTAAAACTTTGGGTGTCAATATGTGCGTTTGAACCTTCCGAGCACCCACGACTCCTAAATTCTGGGTCCGCCACTATCCCCACTTCATATACATCATTTACAAAAGACATAAAGCAGGGTAACATTAACCTAATTTTCGATTCTAATGGTGGTTAAACAAGTCATGAACTATCTTGCTAAAGATGATATTACTATACAACCAAAAACTATTGGGGTTGCTATCACTATAATTTTTTTTTTGGAATTAGCTATGAACTACATCTTTAAATTTCTAGTAACTAACAATTTTTTTTATAAAGCTCGCTAAATAAAATTAGTGATGAATTTTATTGTTTAGCTACTTAATCTGCCCGTTACTGATTCTTATTTTTTTTAGTAAGGGGCAGATTAAGGGAGACTCTTTCCTTACATGAAATAGGTTATGGTACATCAAAAAGAAAAAAAAAAGTTTTGACTTTAATACATGGTGGTTGAGACATAGTTACCTTAGAAAGGTGGATGTCATGCCTATAGGCTATAACCCTTCAACCACCAAAAACTACTCTTTTATTTTATTTCCCCTATAAATAAGAGCTTCACTTGAATACATTTCCCATTGACAGCTAGCAATCTTAGCTTAGACACTAGTAAAAAACAAGAATTAGTGATCGATGTACAAATTCGGTAGCTAAACAACAAAATCCGTTACTAATTCCACTTAGTGACGCGCATATTATCAAAAATATTTGTTAGCTACGAGCAGTTTAACAACGAAATTTGTAGCTGATTCCAGTTCTTTTCATAGTGAGAGATGTATTTCATTATGCCTCTTCTCAATAGTCATATTGTGTCTCTTTTCTTGAATGCCAATAGATCGGATGGAGTAAGAAGAAAAAGGAGGACAAAACCTTTTCGAAGTTTGCTGGTATTGTTTCTAACTATAAAACTTTAGATTAATGTAGATATAGCTAAAAACACACAAGCTATTTGTGATAAAATATAGTTTCGTGACTTTACTGTTACTATGAGTAAAATTCATTTAGTTTGATGCGAAAAGTATAGTTTTTGTTGGGATTTTAGTGTTATGATGAGTAAAATATTAGTGATTATACGTGAAATTGACCCTTATGCCTCAGAAGTTCAAATTTGTAACCTAAGGGGCGGATCCACTATTATAGTTAGGGGTTTTACAAAACCAATAGTTTTCGCTTAAACCATGTGTTTGTGCTTAAATTTTTATTTACTATGTATACATATAATCTATCAAGAACATCACAAATGGTTATCGTAAATACTTCATAAACTAAATATTCTGAATCCGCCTTTAATTTCTTAACTTCTTGTAGTGTTGTTATTGTTATTAATTTCTTTTCATCTTTTTATTCTTTTGTCTGGCTTGTCAGTTAGGGCTAATGATATTTAGACAAACCCTCTCAATAATTAAGCTTATACATATTTATATATAATTTGCAAGTCTTAAAATTCGTGCAAACTTGGTGAAAAAATAGCACATAACGAAAGGAAAATATATACGTAGGCGATACTAATTAGCTGGGAATATGTTTTCATCATGTTAGTACGTTTACTTTAGGAAATGAAGAGTTTAAATCGATCTCCTTTTTTTATTTCTATTTTTTCAGGATACAACCTCGTAAACCGTTTTGGAACACTCATTTGAGCAAGAAAGTTGGAGTTAGTGAGACGATGAAGATACGAGGATGATGTTGCTTTGGCCAACCTCAACCTCGGACCTTCATCTTTAAGGTCAATAATGGCATAGGCGCGCATGTGGAACCTTCATCACTACTATTTCAAGTAGATTTTTATTCAAGAAAGTTTTGTGCATGGCACAAAGACAACATGAAGCCTCTAAATCGAGGGATCTATATAATACATACAACAACAAAAGAAAACCTTTAGCGGCAATAACAAATGCCTGTTAGAAATGGACAATTCAGAGGCGACAGATTCAAGATTTAAAGTTTGTAAGTTCGATATTTAAGGTTATTAACATTAAACTTATTATATTGTTGAAATTATGTGTTCATATCGACTATGTATGATAATTTTAGTAAATTTCTACATTTAATTAAATGTATCGCACCAATAAATTGAGTTTAGATGAATCCGATACTAAAACGCTATATCCACCTCTAATGAACATACAATTTGATAGCCACGAAAACAAGCTCCGGTCGAAATATAAGGTGAAATTACCAATACATTCAATTTAATTAGTCAAACTTTCTCCGCATATAACTAAAGCTCAATGCAACGAACCGTCTTTAATATTCTTGATAATTTATTATGTAGCACAAACAACATATATAGTTAATAGTATGGTTGGCTACAAAGTTTAACTGACTCCTTTAAGGACAAACATATTCAGTATAATTCTACGAGCAGGCTCTGAGTTTTATTCAGAATTAATATTTGTGTTTGGTGTGATAATATATGAGATAAAATCCTCATAAACATTAATTTATACTGTAATTAATGACATATTTTCGTCAATAATTAATTCCTATTTTGTCTCAATTTGAGTTCCTAATTATTTGATTAAGTTTCTAGAATTGCAATTATTGTTTTCTGGTTCATGTACTTAACCTTTTCCATGAAAAATTAGAGTCGAACACTTTTTTTTCCCCCAATGTTGTCATCTTATCAATGTCGTTTTCCCACTTGTTTTGATCCAGAGAATCAGAACACAGAGAGTTAAAAAAAAAAATAGAATTGTCAATCTATCAAAATATAATTTAGATGGTTGGAAATTGATGGTAAAGTGCTTCGGTCCTTCGTGCCCAATCCGAAATCTTTGGCTAAGAATGAAAGAGTACTTATCACTCCATCTGAACTCTCATCACATCTTGCTCGGGGGTGTTTCCTGAAGAAACCTCTCAAGATCTCGCACCCCCGTTAAACTTTAGAATCACGCTTTAACCTCTCCATACACCACGTAAACCACACCCCAAAAGCAAATTATTAAAATGGGAGAGCCGAAGGCTATATAAACCCTACGTCAGCTCCTCATTTAACTAATGTGGGACTCAAGTCTCAGACCTTGCAATAGGTAGCTTTCACTTTACTTGTGTAGGCAGCTCTTTCCCAGGTAGCCCATTTTGAGTCGAGTGCCCAGGCGCCTTCATAGCACAGTGGGCACGGTGGATGATGAGTGACTCTGATACCATTGATACAATCTTAGGAGAATCACACCCCAAAAACTAGTTATTTAGATGGAAGAGCTAGCCGAAGGCTATATAAACTCACATTAGCTTCCCATTTAACCGATGTGAAACTCAAATCTCATACCTTACAATAAAATCATAACATTTACAAAAGTAAGATGATAACTCATTCCTTATTAAAAATAATCGCAGAAAATCACAACTTTCTCTAGTAAACATAGATCGATAATCCATAGTAATCATAAATAGGTCATCTGTAAAAGACAGACAAGTGACATATTACAAACCATGTACTATATATTATTATTCGTGTATATAATTTAAATCCTTGATTATTCTATTTTGTACATTGTTGTTATCAGTGACGTAGCCACATGCATATATGTACTGAACACCCTTCATCGAAAAATCATACTATGTATATAGATCAAAAATTATTTTTCATACATATATATTAAATCTTGAACACCCTTAAAAATATTTTTGACTTCGCCATTGGTTGTCATCATCTGCTGATAAAGGCTTTAATTTGTGCAATCAAATCAGCAGTTCTTGTTTGTGCAACTTGAGACTTGTTCAGTACTTGAAATGCATGGCCTACACCTTTAAACATCACATATTCAACAAACTTCTTATTACCAACTCTATTTAATGTATCACAAAACTCCAAATTCCTCTGTCTCAAAATATCTAACTCAGATATACACACCAATATACCAGGAATATACCTTGTATCCACCAAATTCACACCCTCTTTCGCAGTCGGATTGCACCACGGGTGGTCCTGGTTAGCCCCCGCGGGCAACGCCAGCCGCCAGTATGTGTCGGCGCTCGCTAGTGTGAGCGCCGACCGTGGCGGCTGCGCGGTGTGTTTTTCGGAGTAAGTCCTTGACTCACCACCAAAAAAGGGTTGAATCAGAATTGTACCTTTTATGTTTATTAGCTTTAGGTCACATATTCTCGAACAAACCCTAATGGCTACATTATGGGCTATGTTCCCACCAGCACTATCACCTCCCAAAAAAACACTAGAAAAATTAACCTTATTTAACCACCAATTATCTTCATGATTAGCACCACCAATATTAATCACTTTTTGTCTTATCCACGCGATCGTCTTAACCCCATCGTCGTAAGCAGCCGGAAGACGATTTTCGGGGGCTAAACGGTAATTAACAGACATAATCACACAATTAGCAATTGATGCTAATTTTGCCAAGAACTCATGGTAACAAATCCAAGATGATGATCCAACACAAAATCCACCACCATGGAAATAAATTAACAAAGGTAATTTATTTCCTTGGTGACATAATATTTTATTTGGGACATATAAACGTGCCCAAATATTTGTGTACCTATCAATTACCACATCACTAGAGGTAACACCAAGTTCAAGAGGCAATTTACTAGTAACATTTGGGACTATTTGTGGTCTTTCAACATGGCCATCTTTGTAAACTTTAATAAGACCTTCAATCTCTTCTAGTAAAACTCTATGTTGTAATTGAGGACATTCTTTGATTTTTTGGAGGTTGAAATTTGGATCAATTTTTATGGCTGCCATTCTTCTTTTTCTCATGAATAAAGAATGAAGAAATAAAGAGAAGAAGGGGAGAGTTTTGAGTTTTTTTTTTTTTTGGTTTTTTGGTTACACAATAATGGTTGTTGATGAGAACTTGTTTATATAGGAAGTGGAAAAAAGATAAGATTGGGCTACTTAGCATTGAAGGCTTTTGGAGCATCATAAAGAAAGACGAACTAATTGTCCACTTTTGATATGACAAGTGGGAAATTGGTAAATTGACACGTGTCTTCATGTGAAGTCTATAACAATGGGCTAAGTGGCATTGGCTTACATTATCCCCCCACCCCCACACACAACCCCCACCCACCCAGGCTCTACCAGAAACAAAGGTTTTTTCACCGCGAATTAGTGAAAAATTTATGTTATAGAACATAATCTTTTCGCTCATTTTTCATCGAATTAGGTCTCTGAAAAAATGTATGATGGAAGACAGATCCTTGCTCTAAAATAGTGGAAAACTTTCTCTTTTTTTTATATTAAAACAATATTATTTTTTCCTTTTCTTACAAATTCAATCAAAATATTTGTAAAAATAATCACTGAACATTTTTTTCATGGAAAATTTTAGTGAAAAAATAGTAAATTTTTAATAGTACTCGGATATAATCTTGAATATACGAGTTTCGATAGAATTCAATAATTTTGAGTTAAATTATGTATTTATAGTAAAAAGTTTTACTAAATATAGACAAGAATTAAATTTAAAACCTAATTACTGATATTTTAGATTGATATCTATGTATCTATTTTTTCTGGACCCTACATACGAAATAATGTTGAATATGTTATTGTTATTATTATTATTATCAATATTGTTGTTTTAATTTAAAATTGATAAATTTAAATTCTAAAGATGTCGTGCGGACCCCATCCCCTTCAACGTCAGTAGGAGTTTCTTTCACAAGTGGAAAAATGAATCATTTTAGTCAGTCAACTTTTGGTTGTTTCTTGGAATTTGAATATTTGATTGGTTGTTGTGGTTTAGAATAATGAATCAGGTCTAAACAAAGTCTTTAATTTGACCATGTTGGGACACAAAAATATCATGTTTAATTAGCTACTCACACGCATTATATATATATATATATATATATATTATATGGTTCAAATTAAATTAATGTAATTTATTATATATTTTAAAATTCTCATGTATCTGTATAAATGATTCGAGCAAAAAGTAATAGATTCAGTCGATCCTGTTATTTGTCTCTGCGTGTTTAAAATGCTTTAAAATTTATATACATTATTAAGATAAGAAATTTTTACTTCATTATAACATTTTTATTTGGTGTAACGTCTTATTTTTTAAAAAATAGATGTCATATTGTTAGAAGTTTTATCTTTAAATGTTATTTTAATAGTATAACAAATATACTAACAATATATATAACTTAAATTCATTGTTTTACGCAAATGATTAGGTGTAGATTACTTTGTGGAGATATAATTT
This sequence comes from Jaltomata sinuosa, assembly GCA_003996215.1. Classification (NCBI taxonomy): domain Eukaryota; kingdom Viridiplantae; phylum Streptophyta; class Magnoliopsida; order Solanales; family Solanaceae; genus Jaltomata; species Jaltomata sinuosa. Next base: position 812,280 of record QJPP01000008.1, read on the forward strand.
TCAACGCAGGCAACCAAATGATAAGGTGATTCCTTCTTATTTCCAAATTTGTGGACAAAATTATCATTTATTCGTGCTGATGGGAGGTATTAAGTGTTCGTAGAATTAATTGAAGTGCGCAAAAATTTGATTGAACATCAAGATTATATATAAGAAGAATATAATACATAAATATGTCCTAATTTCGCCTCAGCTGACAGTTATGTCCTTCAATTTTGGGTGTATAAGCAGGTATTTAAACTTATATAAAATTGAACAAGTAGACATATACGTGGCGTCTCAAGCGAATTTTCACGTAGAACGTATGTGTTTACTTGTTTAACTTTATATAAATTTAAGTGCATACTTATGTACACTCAAAGTTAGAGTGTGTAATTTTCAGCTGAAGCTAAATTAAAAGACACGTTAATATATTTATTCCTATAAAAAAAAGACAGTGAGAGAGTCAAAATTAACTGGCCTAACTTCTGGCTGCACCCCATTAACATCTTTTCAAAGAAACTACATTATTTTGATTTTTGACCCATTATTTTCTTTTGTGACCGTCCAAAAATATAAACATTATTCTAGATTTTTCATCCACGACAAAAATGCCTACATCACTTGAAATGGGAAAGTCATCCCTTTCACTTTGGAGAAACTAAAAATCCCAAAACCATTTTTGGGGGTGGGGGTGGGGTGGGGGTGTGTTGTGTGTTCAAACAACGATAACAATAACATACTCAATGTAATTTCATAGATAACGTTTATGGAGAGTAGAATGTACACATACCTTTCTTTTATCTCAATCGTGGAGGTACAAAGGTTATTTCCAACAGAATTTTATATTATTTATAAATTGATTGAGAAAAATAGGTGTGAAATGTGACAATCATAATTCTAATGAATTGACTATGAAAGTGGCTCTTAGCTATTTCGACAATCAAATTTCTTAATCGTTATATTTATTTGATGATCAACCCTTGACACATCTAATTTTTTGCATTATCTATGTGTAAATTAATATTCTTTGGTTTCTCACCCCTACGATATTCGTCAGATTCCTACCGCATAAGGCTCATTAAAAGGAGAAAACCTTGTCTACCAGAATTCTTTTCATTTATGATTTTCGATCCTGAAACTTCAGTTAAGACCGATAGAGGAATCATATTTGTCCCACCGTAATTGACTGGATACGAGTTAAATCCTTTTAGAGAGTTGGTGGAATTTCCATGTTTTGAGGACATCCACGGAACATGCTTGTCAATTTTCACATGCCATTAATTTCTTTCAGAGACTAAATCAATGAGGGACATACATTAGGGTTTCTAGCTAGCTCTTAGGTCAAACTTACACTTTATTATCTTAAAATGATACACTCAAAAGACTAGAAGACTTGGGATATATATATGCACCAATATTTTATCCTTAATCTAATTAGTTCTAGGTTGAATATAAATGTTTCTTTCTTATCATACTACACTGTATATGTCCCCATTATTTGCTACCAAACATATTAAAATATGTTAAAAGTTTCCTCATGTTTTTATGAAGTCTTTGATTACTCATCCTCCAAAATCCAAGGGTTTTGGTAACCTTATAATAATGTTTTTGACTCATTTTCGCACAATTATGCACCTAAAATTTTAAAATAATATTTGGATTGACATAATCTAATTAAAGGTCAAATATTGTTATTTGAGCTAAATATTTGGGTAGGATTTCCATTGTCATGACACAAGCTCATGACATGTGTTGTCCGATTTGACTTAACAAGTCTCACAGATTGTCCTTTGGCTATGTCATCGTCGAGCAAAACAACACAGGTACCATGTGAACTTGTGTTATATATGTTCTTATAAAGTTATTCACTAATTTCCCCTCTCATTTCGATGTGGATTCAAATAGGGTATCATATGCATGCACCTCTTCTTCAAAAGCTCGTTGGGGTAGAAGCTGTCAATCCTTCTCTATGAGACTGCGGCCCGTCCTCATCGGCCTACCTTCATCATGCGTATCATTGTATAAGAGATGTCTCGAATTCAAGCCCTTGATATGGAAAACATCTTGATAGGGAGCACCGCTTCCCCCTTTAATTAGCCTTACATGGGGCAAATTCGAATTAATCGGAATCTCTATATAAATATCAGACATCGAATAGGAAATAAAAATAAGTTTGATCCTTAGAAATGTTATTATGGATTTCTTTAAGAGAACCCCATAAAGTTCTTATGTTCTCTATGAATGTCATAGTAGAATAAGGTATGCCCACATCTTATTCTAACAATAATTCCTCCTACTTGCTGACAAAAGCATGTTTAATTGTCTATGGTAATGGGAGAGATGCCCGCCAGAAACTGAAACAAACACTAACAAAAAGAGGAAAGTAAACAACAATATAATAACATATCCAATGAAATTCCACGGGTGGGGTCTGAGGAAGGTAAATATATATACTATGTATGAAGACCTTACTCCTATTTTGTGGAAATAAAGAAGTTATTTTCGATAGAACCTCAGCTCAAGTATAGCATTTTAGAGCAATTTAAAAATAAAAAGAGGAAAGTAAACAACAATAACATATCCAATGAAATTCAACAGGTGGAGTGTGCAGACGATAGATATATACTAACTTTATTTCTATCTGATGGAGATAATGAGACTGTTTTCGATAGGCCCTCAACTCAAGTATACTCAAATATAGCATTTTAAAGTAGTTTGAAAATAAAAAGAGGAAAGTACATATCCATTTTCAATCCCATAAGAATAAAATCTTTTTTAGTACTTGCAAATTGGGCTACTACTTCCATTTTATTCTTTAGTTTGAGCCAGGCATCTTCTATGGAGCTACTTTTTTTGTTTCATATATTCTTTTTGACTATGTCATTAATGTTTCCAAAAGTAGAATAAGAGAAGACTTTATGGAAATAATAAGAATGAAATTAAACTCTTGCCATCTCAAATTCTTATTCTTGATAGAAAAGGTGTGGAATTCTCAAATGGCTCATCCATTGGATAGTTTGACATTCCAAACAAACCTCGCACGAATCAATTGGAAAAGTCAATAGAGAGATACCATTCTGACTTCATAGAGTCGGTGCTGCTGTTATCTGCATTGATCGTCCCCCTCCTTGAAAGGATAAGACACAAATACTTTGTTCGTTCTAGCTAATATTTTCTTATCTCCCCATGAATCGTAGATGTTTGTCTTCACTAGGCATCTATGCTTCAAGTGCCTAGTCAATTGATCCATACCTAATCTATCTTTTTTCGTGTTCATGCTTAAATGCGTCATTATAAAGTTTACATTGAACCTTATTTGCAACTATTCGCTCAAAATAGATTCACACCTTACTTGTTTTTCATCGATATCGAGGAGAATTATCCATTATACAAAATAAAAATGTGATAGCAATTTAATAAAGAAATTAGTGAGAGATCGAAAACTAGTGAAATTATAAGTAGAACATGCGTAAAAAATGAGGAATGATAAGGAGTATTTATAAGGGAAAAGGGCCCAAAGTTCAATTTTATGAACTTCTGGGTTAAAATAAAATATACCGGTGCCAATTTGGGCTGATTTTAGCCGTTGATCAACGACTATTTTCGCGATTAACATCTAGATTTCACTAGATTTTTTTTGTTACTGGATCGGTGCACCATTGGACCACAACCCAGGCTAGTACATGGGCAGGTCTATTGGGACCAGGACCTCTTTCTGTCCAGCCCCCTCCCTGGCCACATATATGAGAATTTTAAACAAGAACTCGAGATTTTGAAATGAATTTAAGTGGAAGTTCTTTCACATGCCGTAAGGAATAGCACGCAAAAGACAACCTAGAAAGTTCCTCCTATCCCATCCACCCATTTTTCTATGGGTCGTGTCGGTTTGGGTTTTAATTGGGCCAAACACATGCCAACCCAGCCCAATAGACAAGTTTACTCGATAATTGACATGTTAGGTACCATTTTGTATAGAATATGTATAGCGATTCCAGCGCTAGCGAATTGGCTAGAAAGTGAGATTTTAATTCCTTGGCTATTTGCTGGGATTTGTTTGGTTTCAACTGGCCATTTTTGTCCTTCTCCCATTATCTTTCATTGTACTAGTGATTATTAAGTAAAATATGTATGATATAAATTTCGATAACACTTTTAAGAGTTGTAACACTTGTAATCCTTGACAATATTTTAGTTTACATCTAGAATGAATTTGAAAGCATTTTATTTTCTGCAAAATAACTCCCATTGGAGCTTCTCCTTTTCTATTCTCGAAATTTCAATTGAATTTTTTTGAATTTTTAGAAAAAAATCCATGACTACACTCAATTTTTTTCGACTTTGTTGTTCATCTCCGTCTCCCTTTGCCAATTAGGGAGTTCAAGAAGCTTCAATTTATAGGCGTTGGAGGTCCTAAGAAAGATCATTACAAATACCAATTAACATATAATGTTCCCTTTAGTCATCAAAGCCATTTGTAGAATTGAAATTTTAAAATTACACATGACAAGTAGAAAAAATGAATGAAGAATATACAAAGAGCTGCTATGTTTTTTGGATAAAAAAACTTGCATAAGAAATGGAAGAATTATTATTTTTACACAAGATTCATCATTTTTTAATTCTTCATATATATATATATATACATACTAATTATACGTACATTGTATATCAGTTGACTGTTTTTTTATTTTTGGCGGAACCCATTGACGGCCCCCTAAAGTTGGCACGACTTTTAACTTAGACACCTCAACTAAGAGTTGTTCATTTTAGACACCTCATGTAGGGGTCCGCTGTGTCATTTTGACACTTTTTGCTGACATGTCAAAGTGAGTGTATCACACTCATTGAAGGCGCGTGAAAATCTTATTTTAGCCCATTTTTATTTTATTTTTTCCTTCTTCTTTCCCATTTTTTCGGCCACTATCTACAACCATTTTCCAAGCTTAAAATTGGAAATAAATGGGTTTTTCTTCAATGGTCTCATCCGTTGGTAGCCAAATTGAAAATAAATGAGTTTTTCTTGAATAGAACTAATCTATAAATATATTTTCAGCACAAAAAGAAGAGCAATTTACTCAAAAATCGATTCTTAAAATAAAAATTTGACAGTCAATGAATGAGGAGACGTACAAAATTCTCTCAAAAAATAAATCTTTTATCCAAAAATTGCTCATTCCTCTACTCTTTTTCATACCCATGTTTTACTTTTCAAAAATAAAAACCTGTGTGTATTGGATTTGTCATGTGTTTTAATTTAGGTTGAAAAAATATTAAAGAAAGATAAATTAACATTTGCAAATCTTCAATTTTTTAGTTATCATTTCCTTTTTACCTATTGGGTTATTGTTAGAATTGATTTAGAAAAAAAAAATCAAATAAATTATTTTTTTATAAAAGGTAGAGAGTTTGGGGTATCACGGAAAAGATGACGGGAGGGGGTTGTTTCTGCAATAGAGTCTAGGGGTTTGTTGGAGAAGACAACCCGGGGGTGGGGGGAGGGGGAGTTGTGCAAATTTTATTTTTTAAATGGTCTTGCAATATTTAAATTAAAATGTCACGTGTCATTGTTTAATTAGTTGCTTTGCCACATCATCACGAGTGTATTACACTCTCTTTGTATATGTTGCTGATTATAAAAAAAGTGTCAAAATGACACAACAAACCCTTACATAAGGTGTTTAAAATGAACAACCCTTAGTTGAGGTGTCTAAGTTAAAAGTCGTGCCAACATTAGGGGGGCACCGATTGGTTCCGCCTTTATTTTTTGAGACGAGGGGATATGTTAAATTCCCATTTTCTTTTACATTATGCAATATCTTTTCCCCTAATGCAAGAAATTATACATACATTATATATATGCATTGTTTATTTATTTATTTATTGTAATGTTGTTTTTAAGATACCTTTGCTATAAATCCAGAAACTATGAATTGCGTGTAGTTAAGTTGATTACATAATCAAGTAACTGATCAAATCTAAATTAGTTCTTAATTCATACATTAGTGATCTGAGTTGAATAGTAAATTGCGTGGCCACGTATAATATTCAAATATTCTTATTAATTTAATTAGATTTAATGAAAGGAGAAGGAAAATAAGAGGCAGTTCATTATCTTAATAAGTTAATATTAACGTAAATATCAATAACACTTAAAAAGAGTTGACAATTAATAATGTAAGCAGATATAGCATACACGCAAGCCCCAGGGGTTCATGTGGAGCTGAGTTAGAATTTGAAGTTTATGGATTTGAAATTTTAATCATGAATGGGAAATAGGGATTTTTGATTTTTTCGTGTGTTATAGTCCATGTATTTTGTGTGATATGTGCGTCCGACGGTATTTTGACCGAAATTTTTCGTGGGCGTCCGTGACGACCTATTTAATGGAGCGTGTTGGTTCGAAGGGGCAAACGTGGGCTTTTTGAATTTCAAACGTGGTCCGAAACGGGAAATAGGGATTTTTTGATTTTTTTCGTGTGTTATAGTCCACAAAATTGTGCGATATATGCGTACGGTGGAATTTTGGCCGAAATTTTTCGTGAACGTCCGTGACGACCTATTTAGTGGCGCGCTTTTGTTCAGAGGGGCAAACCTGGGGTTTTTGGATTTCAAACATGGTCCGGAAAGGGAAATAGGGATTTTTCAGTTTATTCGTGTGTTATAGTCCATGGATTTTGTGTGATATGTGCGTCCGGCGGTATTTTGCCAAAAAATTTCGTGGGCGTCGTGACGACCTATTTAATGGAACGCGTTAGTTCAGAGGGGCAAACGTGGGGTTTTTGGATTTCAAACGTGGCCCGAAATGAAAAATAGCAATTTTTCAATTTTTTCGTGTGTTATAGTCCATGGATTTTGTGTGATATGTGCGTCCGGCGGTGTTTTAGCCAAAAACTTTCGTGGGCTTCCGTGATGACCTATTTAATGGCGCGCGTTGGTTCGGAGGGGCAAACGTGGGGTTTCTAGATTTCAAACGTAGCTCGAAACGGAAAATAGTGATTTTTCAATTTTTTCGTATGTTATAGTCCATGGATTTTGTGTGATATGTGCGTCCGGTGGTATTTTGGCCAAATTTTTCGTGGGCGTCCGTGACGACCTGTTTAATGGAGCGCGTTCGTTCGGAGGGACAAACGTGGGGATTTTTGAACTTCAAACGTGGCCCGGAACGGAAAATAGGAATTTTTTAGTTTTTTCGTATGTTATAGTCCATGAATTTTGTATGATATGTGCGTCCGGTGGTATTTTTGCCAAAATTTTTCGTAGGAGTTCATAACGACCTATTTAATGGCGCGCATTGGTTCGGAGGGGAAAACGTGGGTTTTTGGATTTCAAACGTGGCCCGGAATAGGAAATAAAGATTTTTTGGTTTTTTCGTGTGTTATAGTCTATGGATTTTGCGTGATAATTGCGTCTGGCGATATTTTGACCAAAATTTTTCGTGGACGTCCGTGACGACCTATCTAAAGGTGCGCATTGGTTTGGATGGGCAAACATGGGGTTTTTGGATGTCAAACGTGTCCCGGAACTGGAAATAGGGTTTTTTCGTGTGTTATAGTCAATAGATTTTGTGTGATATGTGCGTCCGGCGGTATTTTGGCTGAATTTTTTCGTGGGCGTCCGTGACGACCTATTTAATGGCGCGCGTTGGTTCTGAGGGGCAAACGTGGGGATTTTGGATTTCAAACGTGGCCAGGAACGGGAAATAGGTATTTTTCGGTTTTTTCGTGTGTTATAGTCCATGGTCCAGGAACGGGAAATTTTTGTGTGATATGTTCTAGGCCGAAATTTTTCGTGGGCGTCCGTGACGACCTATTTAATGGCGCGCGTTGGTTCGGAGGGGCAAACGTACGGTTTTTGGATTTCAAACGTGGCCCGAAACAGGAAATAGGGATTTTTCAATTTTTTCGTGTGTTATAGTCCATGGATTTTGTGTGATATGTGCGTCCGGCTATATTTTAGCTGAAATTTTTCATTGGCGTCCGTGACGACCTATTTAATGGCGTGTTTTGAGAGGCAAACGTGGGTTTTTTGGATTTCAAACGTGGCCAGGAACGGGAAATAGGTAGTTTGTTGATTTTTTTCGTGTGTTATAGTCCATGCATATTGTGTGATATGTGCGTCCAGGGGTATTTTGACCAAAGTTTTTTGTTGGACGTCCGTGACGACCTATTTAATGAGGCGCGTTGGTTTAGAGGGTCAAACGTGAGGTTTTTAGAATACAAACGTGGCCCAGAATATAAAATAGGGATTTTTCAGTTTTTCCGTGTGTTATAGTCCATGGATTTTGTGTGATATGTGCGTCCGGCGGTATTTTGGCCAAAAATTTTCTTGGGCGTCCGTCACGATCTATTTAATGGTGTGCGTTGGTTCGGAGGGGCAAACGAGGGATTTTTGGATTTCATACGTGGCCTGGAATGAGAAATAGAGATTTTTTGATTTTTTCGTGTGTTATATAGTCCATGGATTTTGTGTGATATGTGTGTCCGGCAGTATTTTGGCCGAAATGTTTTGTGGGCGTCCGTGATGACCTATTTAATGGCGCTCGTTGGTTCTGAGGGGCAAACGTGGGGTTTTTGGACTTCAAACGTGGCCCGGAACGAGAAATAGGGATTTTTTAGTTTTTTCGTGTGTTATAGTCCATGTATTTTGTGTGATATGTGCGTCCGGCGATATTTTTGCCAAAAATTTTCGTTGGCGTCCATAACGACCTATTTAATGGCGCGCATTGGTTCGGAGGGGCAAACGTGGGATTTTTCATTTTCAAACGTGGTCCGGAACGGGAAATAGAGAATTTTTAGTTTTTTTGTGTGTTATAGTCTATGGATTTTGTGTGATATGTGCGTCTGGCGGTATTTTGGCCAAAAATTTTCATGGGCGTCCGTGATGACCTATCTAAAGGTGCGCATTGGTTTGGAGTGGCAAACATGGGCTTTTTGGATTTCAAACGTGGCCCGGAATGGAAAATAGGGGGTTTTCGATTTTTTCGTGTGTTATAGTCCATGAATTTTGGGTGATATGTGCGTCCGATGGTATTTTGGCTGAATTTTTTGTGGGCATCCGTGACGACCTATTTAATGGTGCGCGTTATTTCTGAGGCGCAAACGTGGGGGTTTTGGATTTCAAACGTGGCCAGGAATGGGAAATAGGTATTTTTCGGTTTTTTTGTGTGTTATAGTCCATGGTCCAGGAACGGGAAATTTTTGTATGATATGTTCCGGGCCAAAAAAATTTGTGGGCGTCCGTGACGACCTATTTAATGGCGCGCGTTGATTCGGAGGGGCAAACGTAAGGTTTTTAGATTTCAAACGTGGCCCGAAATAGAAAATAGGGGTTTTTTGGTTTTTTCGTGTGTTATAGTCCATGAATTTTGTGTGATATGTGCGTCCGGCGGTATTTTGGCCGAAATTTTTCATGGGCGTCGGTAACGATCTATTTAATGGTGCGCGTTGGTTCGGAGGGGCAAACATGAGATTTTTTGATTTCATACGTGGCCTGGAATGGGAAATAGAGATTTTCTGATTTTTTCGTGTGTTATATAGTCCATGGATTTTGTGTGATATGTGCGTCTCGCGGTATTTTGGCTGAAAGTTTTCGTGGGCGTCTGTGACGATCTATTTAATGGCGCGTGTTAGTTCAGAGGGGCAAACGTGGGATTTTTGGATTTCAAACGTGGCCAGGAACGGGAAATAGGTATTTTTCATTTTTTTCGTGTGTTATAGTCCATGCATTTTGTGTGAAATGTGCGTCCGGCGGTATTTTGACCGAAATTTCTCGCGGACGTCCGTGACGACCTATTTAATGGCGCGCGTGGATACGGAGGGGCAAACGTGGAGTTTTTGGATTTCAAACGTGGCCCGAAATGGGAAATAGGGATTTTTCAGTTTTTTCGTGTGTTATCGTCCATGGATTTTGTGTGATATGTGCGTCCGGCGGTATTTTTGCCAAAAATTTTCGTGGGAGTCCATGATGACCTATTTAATGGCGCGCGTTGGTTCAGAGGGGCAAACATGGGGATTTTGGAATTCAAACGTGGCCCGAAATATTAAATAGGGATTTTTCAGTTTTTTCATGTGTTATAGTCCATAAATTTTGTGTGATATGTGCGTCCGACGATATTTTGGCCGAAATTTTTCATGGGCGTCCGTGACTACCTATTTAATGGTGCGCGTTGGTTCGGAGGGGCAAACGTGATATTTTTGGATTTCATACGTTCCTTGGAATGGGATATAGAGATTTTTTGATTTTTTCGTATGTTATAGTCCATGGATTTTGTGTGATATGTGCGTCCGACGATATTTTGACCGAAATTTTTCGTGGGCGTCCATGACGACCTATTTAATGGCTTTCGTTGGTTCTGAGGGGCAAACGTGGGGATTTTGGATTTCAAACGTGGCTCGGAACGAAAAATAGGTATTTTTTGGTTTTCTCGTGTGTTATATAGTCCATGGATTTTGTGTGATATGTGCGTCCGGCAGTATTTTGGCCAAAATTTTTTGTGTGCATCTGTGATGACCTATTTAATGGTGCGCGTTTGTTCTGAGGGGCAAACGTAGGGTTTTTGGATTTTAAACGTGACTCGGAACGAAAAATAGGTATTTTTTGATTTTTTCGTGTGTTATAGTCCATGGATTTACTGTGATATGTGCGTCCGGCGGTATATTTTGGCTGAAATTTTTTGTGGGCGTCTGTGATGACTTATTTAATGGCGCGCGTTGGTTTGGAGGGGCAATTGTGGCGTTTTTGAATTTCAAACGTGGCCCGAAACGGGAAGTAGGGGTTTTTCAGTTTTTTCGTGTGTTATACTACATGGATTTTGTGTGATATGTGCCTCCGGCGATATTTTGGCTGAAAAGTTTTGTGGGCGTCCGTGACGATCTATTTAATGGCGCGCGTTGGTTCAGGGGCAAACGTGGGGTTTTTGGTTTTCAAATGTGGCCCGGAACGGGAAATATCAATTTTTTAATTTTTTCATATCTTATAGTCAATGGATTTCGTGTGATATGTGCGTCCGGCGGTATTTTGGCCGAAGTTTTTCGTGGGCGTCCGTGACGACTTATTTAATGGTGCGCGTTGGTTCGAAGGGGCAAATGTAGGACTTTTGGATTTCAAAATGTGGCCTAGAACAGGAAATAGAGTTTTTTCAGCTTTTTTCGGATGTTATAGTCCATGTATTTTGTGTGATATGTGCGTCCGGCGGTGTTCTGGCCAAAATTTTTCGTGGGCATCCATGACGACCTATTTAATAGCGCGCGTTGGTTCATAGAAGCGAACGTGGGGTTTTTGGATTTCAAACGTGGCCCGGAACATTAAATAGGGATTTTTCGACTTTTTGTGTGTTATAGTACATGGATTTTGTGTGATATGTGTGTTCTGCGGTATTTTGGTCAAAATTTTTTGTGGGCGTCCGTGACGACCTATTTAATGGCGCGCGTTGGTTCGGAGGGACAAACGTGGGGGTTTTAGATTTCAAACGTGGCCCGGAACGAGAAATAGGTATTTTTCAGTTTTTTCATGTGTTATCCCTGGATTTTGTGTGATATGTGCATCCGGCGGTATTTTAGCCGAAATTTTTCATGGGCGTCCGTGACGACCTATTTAATGGTGCGCGTTGGTTCGGACGGGCAAACGTGGGATTTTTGGATTTCATACCTAGCCTAGATTGGGAAATAGGAGTTTTTCAGTTTTTTCGTGTGTTATAGTCCATGAATTTTGTGTGATATGTGCGTCCGACGATATTTTGGCTGAAATTTTTCATGGGCGTCTGTGATGACCTATTTAATGGCGCGTTTTGAGAGGCAAACGTGGGGCTTTTGGATTTCAAACGTGGCTAGGAATGGGAAATAGGTAGTTTTTGGTTTTTTCGTGTGTTATAGTCCATGCATATTGTGTGATATGTGCGTCCGGCGGTATTTTGATCAAAATTTTTTGTTGGGCGTCCGTGACGACCTATTTAATAGGGCGCGTTGGTTCAGAGGGGCAAACGTGGAGTTTTTAGAATTCAAACGTGGCCCGGAATATAAAATAGGGATTTTTCAGTTTTTTCGTGTGTTATAGTCCATGAATTTTGTGTGATATGTGCGTCCGGCGGTATTTTGGCCAAAAATTTTCATGGGCGTCCGTGACATTCTATTTAATGGTGCGCGTTAGTTAGGAGGGGCAAACGTGGAATTTTTTGGATTTCATACGTGGCCTGGAATGGGAAATAGAGGTTTTTGATTTTTTCGTGTGTTATATAGTCCTTGGATTTTGTGTGATATGTGCGTTTGGCGGTATTTTGGCCGAAATATTTTGTGGGCGTCCGTGACGACCTATTTAATGGCGCTCGTTGGTTCTGTGGTTAAAACGTGGGGGTTTTCGTTTTCAAACGTGGCCCGGAACGAAAATTAGAGATTTTTTTAGTTTTTTTGTGTGTTATAGTCTATGGATTTTGTGTGATATGTGCGTCTGGCGGTATTTTGGCCAAAATTTTTCGTGGGCATCTATGACGACCTATTTAATGGCGCGCGTTGGTTCATAGGTGCGAACGTGGGGGTTTTGGATTTCAAACGTGGCCCGGAAAATTAAATAGTGATTTTTTGGTTTTTTCGTGTGTTATAGTCTATGGATTTTGTGTGATATGTGCGTCCTGCGGTATTTTGGTCAAAATTTTTTGTGGGCGTCCGTGATGACCTATTTAATGGCGCGCGTTGGTTCGGCGGGCCAAACGTGGCGTTTTTGAATTTCAAACGTGCCTCGGAACGGAAAATAGGGGTTATTCGATTTTTTCGTGTGTTATAGTCCATGGATTTTGTGTAATATGTGCTTCTGGAGATATTTTGGCAAAAAAATTTCGTGGGCGTCCGTGATGTCCTATTTAATGGCGCGCGTTGGTTCTGAGGGGCAAACGTGGGTTTTTAGATCTCAAACGTGGCCCGGAATGGGAAATAGGGGTTTTTCAGCTTTTTGGTGTGTTATAGTCCATTGATTTTGTGTGATATGTGCGTCCGGTGGTATTTTGGCTAAAAATTTTCATGGGCGTCCGTGACGACCTGTTTTATGGTGCGCGTTGGTTCGGAGGGGCAAACATGGGATTTTTGAATTTCATACGTGGCTTGAAATGGGAAATAGGGATTTTTCATTTTTTTCGTGTGTTATAGTCCATGAATTTTGTGTGATATGTGCATCCGGCGGTATTTTGGCCGAAATTTTTCGTGGGCGTCCGTGACGACCTATTTAATGGTGCTCGTTGCTTCTGAGGGCCAAATGTGGGGTTTTTGGATTCCAAACGTGGCTCGGAATGGGAAATAGGTATTTTTTGGTTTTTTCGTGTATTATAGTCCATGAATTTTTTTGATATGTGTGTCTGGCGGTATTTTGGTCGAAATTTTTCGTGGGCGTCCGTGAGGACCTATCTAAAGGTGTGTATTGGTTTGGAGGGGCAAACATGTGGTTTTTGGATTTCAAAAGTGGCCCGGAAGGGGAAATAGAGTTTTTTTGGTTTTTTCGTGTGTTATAGTCCATGGATTTTGTGTGATATGTGCGTCCGACGGTATTTTAGCTAAAAATTTTCGTGGGCGTCCGTTATGACCTATTTAATGGCGTGCATTGGTTCAGTGGAAAACGTGGAATTTTTGGTTTTCAAATGTGGTCCGGAACGGGAAATAGTGATTTTTTCAGTTTTTTCGTGTGTTTGAACAATTTTACCAACAAAATCATCTCCAAAGTTCTTCAGGAAAGAATTGCAGTGGTTCTACCGTGTATTATTTTTGTCAATCAAATAGGCTTTCTTAAAGGGAGAAGTATCTTTGAAAATTTCTAGTGGCACAAGAAATTAATAAAGATAGCATAATCAGAACAAAATTAGCCAGTGTGATGTTGAAGCTGAACATGACAAAGGTCTATGATAAAGTATCACAGGTATTCTTAAAAAAGGTATTCAGGCAATTTGGGTTCAGTGAGATTGTGGTAGACATGGTATATAGACTATTATACAATAATTGGTACTCTATATTACTAAATGGTCAGCCTCATGGTATTTTCAAATCTACTAGTCCATGAATTTTGTGTGATGTGTGTCCGGCGGTATTTTGGTCAAAAATTTTTGTGGGCGTCCGTGACGACCTATTTAATGGTGCGCGTTGGTTCGGAGGGACAAACATGGGGTTTCTGGATTTCAAACGTGGCCCGGAACAGGAAATAGGTATTTTTTCAGTTTTTTCGTGTGTTTATAGTCCATGGATTTTGTGTGATATGTGCGTCCGGTGGTATTTTGACCGAAATTTTTCGTAGGAGTCTAAGACGACCTATTTAATGGCACACGTTGGTTTGGAGGGGCAAACGTAGAGATTTTGGATTTCAAACGTGGCCCGGAACAGGAAATAGGGATTTTTTAGGTTTTTTCGTAGGTTATAGTCCATGAATTTTGTGTGATAGGTGCGTCCGGCGGTATTTTGGCTGAAATTTTTCGTGGGAGTCCGTGACGACCTATTTAATGGCGCGCGTTGGTTCTGAGGGGCAAACGTGGGGTTTTTGGATTTCTAACATGGCTCGGAACGGGAAATAGGTATCTTTTTTAGTTTTTTCGTGTGTTATACTCCATGGATTTTGTGTGATATGTGCGTCCGGCGGTATTTTTGCCGAAAGTTTTCATTGGCGTTCGTGACGACCTATTTAATGGCGCGCGTTGATTCGGAGGGGCAAACGTAGGATTTTTGGATTTCAAACGTGGCCCAGAACGAGAAATAGGGATTTTTCGATTTTTTCGTGTGTTATAGTCCATTGATTTAGTGTGATATGTGCGTCCGGCGGTATTTTGACCGAAATTTTTCGTGGGCGTCCGCGATGACCTATTTAATGGCGTGCGTTGGTTCGGAGGGGAAAACGTGGGGGTTTTGGATTTCAAACGTGGCCCGGAATGGGAAATAGATGTTTTTCGATTTTTTCGTGTGTTATAGTCCATGGATTTTGTGTGATATGTGCGTCCGGCGATATTTTGGTTAAAAATTTTCGTGGGCCTCCGTGACGACCTATTTAATGGCACACATTGGTTCAGTGGAAAATGTGGGGTTTTGGTTTTCAAATGTGATCCGGAACGGGAAATAGGGATTTTTTGGTTTTTTCGTGTGTTAGTCCATGGATTTTGTGTGATATGTGCGTCCGGCGGTATTTTGGCCAAAATTTTTTGTGGCCGTCCGTATCGACCTATTTAATGGCGCATGTTGGTTCGGAGGGGCAAGCGTGGGTTTTTTGGATTTCAAACGTGGCCCGGAACTGGAAATAAGGATTTTTTTGGTTTTTTCGTATGTTATAGTCCATGGATTTTGTGTGATATGTGCGTCCGACGATATTTTGAACGAAATTTTTCGTGGGCGTCCGTGACGACCAATTCAACGGCGCGCGTTGGTTCGGAGTGGCAAACGTGGGATTTTTGTATTCCAAACATGGCCCGGAACGGAAAATAGGGATTTTTTAGTTTTTCATGTGTTATAGTCCATGAATTTTGTGTGATATGTGCATCCGGCGGTATTTTGGCCGAAATTTTTTTTGGGCGTCCATGAAGATCTATTTAATGGCGCGTGTTGGTTCGGAGGGGCAAACGTGAAGTTTTTGAATTTCAAACATGGCCCGAAACGGGAAATATGATTTTTTTGGTTTTTTCGTGTGTTATAGTCCATGGATTTTGTGTGATATGTGCGTCCGACGGTATTTTGGTCAAAACTTTTTGTGGGCGTCCATGACGACCTATTTAATGGCGCGCGTTATTCGGAGGGGCAAACATTTGGTTTTTGGATTTCAAACGTGGCCTGGAATGGGATATAGAGATTTTTCGATTTTTTCGTGTGTTATAGTCTATCGATTTTGTGTGTTATGTGCGTCCGGCGGTATTTTGGCCGAAATTTTTTGTGGGCGTCCGTGAAGATCTATTTAATGGCGCGTGTTGGTTCGGAGGGTCAAACGTGGGGTTTTTGAATTTCAAACGTGACCCGGAATTGGAAATAGGGATTTTTTAGTTTTTTCGTGTATTATAATCCATGGATTTTGTGTGATATGTGCGTCCGGTGGTATTTTGACCGAAAATTTTTGTGGGCGTCCATGACGACCTATTTAAAGTCGAGCGTTGGTTCGGAAGGGCAAACGTGCTGTTTTTGGATCTCAAACGTGGTCCGAAACGAAAAATAGGGATTTTTCGGTTTATTCGTGTGTTATAGTCCATTAATTTTGTGTGATATGTGCGTCCGGCGGTATTTTGGCTGAAATTTTTCGTGGGCGTCCGTGACGACCTATTTAATGGCGCGCATTGGTCCGGAGGGGAAAACGTGGAGTTTTTGGATTTCAAACGTGGCTCGAAATGAGAAATAGAGATTTTTCAGTTTTTTCGTGTGTTAGTCCATGAATTTTGTGTGATATGTGCGTCCGGCAGTATTTTGGTCGATATTTTTCGTGGGCGTCCGTGATGACCTATTTAATGGCGCGCATTGGTTTGGAGGGGCAAACGTGGGATTTTTTGATTTCTTACGTGGCTCGGAACGGGAAATAGGGATTTTTCAGTTTTTTCGTGTGTTATAGTCCATGGATTTTGTGTGGTATGTGCGTCCGGCGGTATTTTGGCCAAATTTTTTCGTGGGCGTCCATGACGACCTATTTAATGGCGCACGTTGGTTCAGAGGGGCAAACGTGGAGTTTTTGGATTTCAAACGTGGCCTGAAATGGGAAATAGAGATTTTTCAGTTTTTTCGTGTGTATAGTCCATGGATTTTCTGTGGTATGTGCGTCCGGCGTTATTTTGGCCAACATTTTTCTTGTGCGTCTGTGACGACCTATTTAATGGCGCGCGTTGGTTCGGAGGGGCAAACATGGGATTTTTGGATTCCAAACGTAGCCCGAAATGAGAAATAGGGATTTTTCTTATTTTTTCGTGTGTTATAGTCCATGAATTTTGTGTGATATGTACGTCCGGTGGTATTTTGGCCGAAATTTTTTGTGGGCATCGTGACGACCTATCTTATGGAGCGTGTTGGTTCGGAGGGGCAAACGTGAGGTTTTTGGATTTCAAACGTGACCCGGAATGGGAAATAGGGATTTTTTTGATTTTTTCGTGTGTTATAGGCCATGGATTTTGTGTGATATGTTCGTCCGGCGGTATTTTGGCCAAAAATTTTCGTGGGCGTCCGTGAAGACCTATTTAATGGCGTGCGTTTGTTCGGAGTGTAAACGTGGAATTTTTGGATTTTAAACATGGTCCGGAATGAGAAATAGGGATTTTTTGATTTTTTCGTGTGTTATATAGTCCATGAATTTTGTGTGATATGTGCGTCCGGCGGTATTTTGGCCGAAATTTTTTATGGGCATCCGTGACGACCTATTTAATGGCGCTCGTTGGTTCATAGGGGCAAACATGGGTTTTTTGGATTTCAAATGTGGCCTAGAACTGGAAATAGGGATTTTTCGATTTTTTCGTGTGTTATAGTCCATGGATTTTGTGTGATATGTGCGTCCGGCGGTATTTTGGCCAAAAATTTTCGTGGGAGTTCGTAACGACCATTTTTATGGCGCGCATTGGTTCGGAGGGGCAAACGTGGGGTTTTTGGATTTCAAACGTGGCCCGGAATAGGAAATAGGGATTTTTTGGTTTTTTCGTCTGTTATAGTACATGGATTTTGTGTGATATGTGCGTCCGGCGGTATTTTGGCCAAAATTTTCGTGGGTGTCTGTGACTACTTATTTAATGGCGCGCGTTGGTTTGGAGTGGCAAACGTGGAGTTTTTGGATCTCAAACGTGGTTCGGAACGGGAAATAGGGATTTTTCAGTTTTTCGTGTGTTATAGTCCATGAATTTTGTGTGATATGTGCGTCCGGCGGTATTTTGGCCGTAATTTTTCGTGGGCGTCCATGACGACCTATTTAATGGCCCGCGTTGGTTCGGAGGGGCAAACGTGGAGTTTTTAAATTTCAAACATGGCCCGAAATAGAAAATAGGGATTTTTTAGTTTTTTCGTGTGTTATATAGTCCATGAATTTTGTGTGAAATGTGCGTCCAGCAGTATTTTTGCCGAAATTTTTCGTGGGCGTCCGTGACGACCTATTTAATTGCACGTGTTGGTTCGGAGGGGCAAACGTGAGGTTTTTGGATTTCAAACGTGGCCCGGAACGGGAAATAGGGACTTTTTGATTTTTTTTCGTGTGTTATAGTCCATGGATTTTGTTTGATATGTACGTCCGGCGGTATTTTGGCCAAAATTTTTCATGGGCGTGCGTGACAATCTATTTAATGGCACGCGTTGGTTCGGAGGGGCAAACGTGGAGTTTTTGGATTTCAAACGTGGCCCGGAACGGGAAATAGGGATGAGTTGATTTTTAATAAATAATTTGTATATATTAAATATTTTTTAAAGATAAATACATAATTTGAATTAAAACTACAAGATTATGCGAAATCCAATTACTATACTCTAGCTTGGCCCCTTAGTTCATCTAAACCCCTTTCACATAGAAAAATTACAAATATAATTTTTTCGCGTGTTTATTCTTTTATTTTTTTAAAACCCTTTGAATAAATCCTGCCCCTCTTTATCTGTCAAGATAAGAGTAAAATATACGTAAGTTTTATCCTCTTTAGACTTCACTCGTGAAACTGTATTAGTGTGTTGTTATTGTTATTTGATAATTCCTGCCCCTCTACTGAGTTGGAGTTTTTTTTGACCATCTTAATTTGTCAAAATCAAGATATTAACAAAAAGGACAAGAAGTACTTATTATATACTTAGATGTAAGTTAGTCAAATCCACTCCAATTTTTTATATATCATAAATCACAATCACCTTTTTTTTAGTATTCTCTTTCGTTTTCCTGAAATGGCCGTTGAATTATATAGTTTTAATAAAAGATACATCAACTCACACGGGTAATTGAGTTTATTGAGTTTATTGAGTATATGAGTATATGAGTATACGAAATTTACCTGGTATACAATCGAAGAATAGCGCCTGTGAATTCCTTTAAGAAAATATGAAGTTTCCGTGTGCTCACTATAATTTTGAACATAACCACTAAAATATTATAGTCAATTCGAATATACATTCAAAGATTATAAAATTAACCAAAGATCAGATCGATCGTGCCAATTTTTTTTTCTTAAAAAAGAAGAAGTGAAGATTGGAGGAAATATTTATGAAATTTCCTTTTTGAATATTTTAGTGTACAAATTTTTACATAATCCAAAATCTTGAAAGTATAAAAGGGTCCCTAATATTCTCACAAGTTATAACAAAGTCTTAACAATCTCTTAAACTTTCTTTTTCAATCTCCTATATTCAATAACCATAAAAAAAGTCCAATTTTTTTTCCAGAAAAAAAAAATGACTACAAACAATTGGCCAACAGGCCAGTGGACAACAGATCTCTTTGATTGCTGGGATGATCGTTCTCTTTGTAATTACTTTGATTATAAACTCTTATTTTTGTGGTTAATTACTTTTTTTTCTCTTAATTAGTTTTCTAACCTTCAATCTTTTGTGGTTAATTACTTTTTTTTCTCTTAATTAGTTTTCTTTTCTAACTTTTTGTAATTTTATTTTTTATGAAGGTGTGAAGACTTGCTTTTGTCCATGTGTTACCATTGGAGAGGTCGTTGAGATACTTGATCAAGGCACTACATGTAAGAAAAATTTAAAGCATTAATTAGGGGTTTATTTGGTATTTAGGAAAATAATTTCGAGAAAATATTTTTTTAGAAAACAAGTCATTTTTTTATGGTAATAAACAAATTGGCAAACAACAAAAAGAAAATTCATTAAAGGAGGAAAAATGACTTTCTTCGCTTATGTTTTTCTCTGGTGGAGACGGATCTCAGATTTAAAGCGATTTTTAAAGATAAATATAGGGTTTGAGTCAAAATTTCTGATCCATTGAACTTTGACGATAAATGATACATCCCCCCCCCCCCCCCAACCCCAAACATCCATGTGAAATAACTTCTTCTTTTTTTACCGTGGTTTTCGGGAGCCGACTTTGTCGAACCCGACTAGCTGTACCCACCGGGTCCCGCATTTCAGACGGCCACCACGGTTAGTTCCACGGGGCCCTGGAGACAAGGCCAGGTTTGTAATGCCCCCAGTGGCCTTGCTGGGGCTCGAACTGGCGACCTGAAGGACTTTGTCCCCAGGCCTTTACCAGCCGAACTACCCCTCAAGGTTATCTGAAATAACTTATAAATTTTAAAGAGAGTTGAATCGCGAGATAAAATTCACTAAAATTAAAGATCACTTAATTTCGTCTTAATAATGATTATACATTGAAGGGGATCCTTCGTGTAACCGTTTAGAGCCGTGGAAACAACATCATGCAGAAATGCATGATAAACTCTTGTAGTCTGGTTGTTTTTCGAATCTCGCACAAAGCAAAAGTTTAGTACACCAAATTGTCCTTCTAATGATAATACATTCGTGCTAACTAAAATGCAAATTTTTGTAAATGGCAGCTAAAGGAGATGCTTGTCTTCTTGCTTATGCTATGGGTTCTATTCACTGTGGATGGACTTATGGGAGAAGATATCGAAGAAAATTGCGAGAAATATTTAATTTACCAGAGGCTCCATATTCGGACACGTTGATTAGTTGTTGCTGCTGTGTTTGTGGTATTTCTCAAGAGTACAGGGAACTCAAAAACCGCGGGGCCGATCCATCCCTAGGTAAAATTATGAGTTTAAGTTATACATACGGATAGTATAAATATATTTTTCATATTGCAAGTGTAGTTCAACTTTTGATAGTTGATTATAACTTACCATTTATAACATGTTACAATAGTATAAAGATTACATGCAATTATCTTATGAATAACCTAATTGTATACATGTTTTTGTACAGTAATATAGAACTTAAACTCAAAAATCAATGCATAAATTGACTCGTCTTCTTAAAAGAACATATAACTTTTCTAGTCCTAGAAGGTTAAGAAAATTGGTGACCTGATGACAAGGGAGTCGGCGACTGAAGTCTCAGTGAACGGCGGCCGTAAATATAACGGTTCTAATATAACGTATAGGAATTTCTTATCAGATAAGTTTTGACCTGCACGAAAGGCATAATGACCTGGGCAACAAATCCTTCTATGAATTGCTTTTTTCATCTCTTTTGTCATCAAAATGCATATGGTACCAGCTCATGTAGAGGCAACTACGACAAGATTTGCTTTAAATTTGGGAATCTAAGAGTTTTTAAGATTTTCAATGCCCATATTTTTCGAAGCGATATTTTATTTTACTCTTTTTGTTTATACTTTAAATGCGATTGTTATAATATATACTTCCTCAACCACTAAAACTTATATATATGCTCTTTTCTACTAAAATTTTATCTTCAATACTAATTAAAGTATTGATTTTTCAGGATGGGAAGGCAATATTGAAAAATGGAAACGAGAAGGGGTAACTGTGCCACCAATTCCTACATCTGCCATGACTCGTTAATTAATTAATTAATCTCATCTGTTTTGTAATTAATATTTAATACAGTGTGATTATTGTTTGTGACATGAGATTTAGTTTTTTTTTGTAATACAGTGTGATTATTGTTTGTGACATGAAATTTAGTTGTTGTTTTTTGTTCAATTGGAGAGAAAATGTAGTATTGGGTTGTAATATTTGTTTGATTGTATTGGTGATGGTGTGAATACTTTTTTAGCTATGTAACTGTCACATTAATTAATAAATTTGTTTGTTGAATGATGATATATACTAGTACTAGTAATAATGTTCAATATACCTGTTTGTTAAATGTGATAGTGGTTAGTATTTTGTGTTCAAAATAATAATATGAATAATACAGAAACATTAATTAATTATTTGAGTCCACGGAATTTATTATGTAATTAAGAAATTTAATCCACTCAGTATTCAAGGCTTTGATTACTTCCTCCCAAAATAGAATGGATATACTCTCTGTGTCTCGTATTAGTTGTTCACTATACTAAAAATAGTTGTTCCATATTAGTTAACCACCTTACTAAGCCCCCGTTTGGCCATGAGAATAAAAAATATCACTTTCTTGAAATTTTTCAAAGTTGGAGTTGTGTTTGGCTATAACTTTTGGAATAATTATCTAGATTTTAAATGTATTTTTAAAAAAAACATAAAATATGATTTGAAAATGAAATATAATTCAAATGAGGTTATTTTATGAAAATAAAAAAATTTGGATTTTTTTAAAAAAATAATAATTTAAAAAGTCAAAAAAGTGAGATGGAAAAAAGTGAAAACACCCTTTTTGTATTAATTCTTTTTTAAAGTGTTCACATTTATTTGTAAAATTTCAAAGAAATCTTTTTAAAAGTAAACTACTAAAACAATCTTTTATTTATGATATTTTAATATGCGTGTAAAAAATAAAATGTGCAACTAATATGACACAGAAGGAGTACATATTATTATTATTGGTGGAGTAGCTATACCTCAAACACCAATAATTTTATGAAATTTGAAGACGATAACAAATCACATAAAGACTCTACCCTTGATTGTAGGAAAATATGCAAAAGAGTTTAGAAATTCGAAGCAGAAACTGAGACAAAGCCTCTGTATTTATTTTGAAGTTCAAATGGTGCAATGGCATTAAAACAGTGAAATAAAGTGGAATATACGAGGATTAAGTTTATAATTAGATAATTTATATCTTTAACCAACCATAGTATAAACTAATCCCAAAGTTAATCGTGGATATCTCATCTTTTCTCATCCAACTTGTATTATTTTACTCCACCTCCCACGTGGTATAAATTAGTTCGGGGATTATAATCGCCCGACCATCATCCTGGTATAATTTAGTCCGTGTACCAAAGGTACAAACTTTTTTAAGAATCTGTTTATAGTTTTGGATTATGATACACCTAATAGATTTTCATTTGCATTTCACATTGTTTGTCACTATTTAAGAAAAAATAGTGAATAAAAATCTGAGAATTGGTCTTTGCAGAATTTATAGGTCCTATAATCATATTGAAGGACACTTTAGTAACGTTAAAAATTCTTATATGATCATTGAAATTTGAACAATGAAACCAGCAAAGTAGTAGAAAATAAAAAAAGTAGTTATGCACCAATGGTATTTGATTATATGCCTGACTCATCTTATTTGGTGCTAATGAAAAATAATTTGTTATGTTGTTGTGTTTACTAATAAGAATGTCTTGATGCAGGGTACAAAAGCATTTTGTAGTGGTGGTGATCCGATTGAAGCGTAATGATAAGGTGGAAACTATGCATCAGAACTTGGTAAGCATTTCACAAAAGGCATAATACATAAAGAAACACTCGAACTTGGCCTCAACTGGCAAAGTAAACATTTTAACTTTGAGAGGCCACATCTAGACACCTCAACTTGGTCTTAATTGACAACTAAACACTCCAACTCGTCCCGTTGTGTCTTGTGGACACCCGACGCAGACGTGACACATAAATTTTGGAGGTGCCTAAATGATCATTTTGTAAGTTGGGGTGTTCAACTGATACAATGGAAATGAGTTTATGAGGTGTCTAAGTTGAAGTGTTAACTTGTCAGCGGAGACCAAGATTGAGTGTCTGTTTATGTATTATGCCTATATTATATTGTTGATGACATATCAGTAATGTGTGATACAAACATTAGTCAGTGGAGATACCTAAGGATTGTTCTGGCCCTGTTTGAAGCAAACTCGAATTTGCAGGAATTTTATTGTGAAATATATGTAGTCTTCCAACTACTTATTTGGGCTTTTCTTTAGGAACAAGACACAAGGCTACTGAGATATGGCAGTCTTCAGCGAGGCTAGCAAGGTCTAGAGCACAATCGTCAAGGACGATGAATGCGGAACGTGGCGGTTTGTTATGATATTATTGCAAGGAATGGGATTCGAGTCCCACATTTGCAGTATGTAGTTTGTCTTGCCATGACAGAGGCCATTAAGGCTATCTGTTTGGAAAAGGTAAGTACTTATATGTATGAACTAAAATTTTCTCACTTATCTTTGTAAGTGGTATATTCTCTATCTTGATTGTGTCAATTAAACCATCAGTTTTTAAACATATAGTTTATATGGTTTTTCCATTTAGTTTGTGTACTTGGAAATTAAAGCAGTTATATGATGGATGGATGGTCTGTGAAGAATTGTATATAGTACTTGTGAACAAATATTGCATAGTGCTTATTGGTCTGCTAAAGAGAGTGTCCTGTTTCCTAAAGAATGTTACTTGAGTTAGGAGGTATTCAGTACAAGAGATGATTGTGAAATTAAAAATTTGGATAATTAACCTTTCGGGTTGGCTCGGATGGTTTGGCTTGGGACTTCCATAATGGAGGTCTCAAGCTCAAAATTCCTTGCTTGCGACAGCATAGGGGTGGCCTTCTAGGTCGAGCTCGTCACACGGGACTTGCCTAGTGTGGTTTATCTCTCCTGTGTGGTTTGTGAGCTATTGCACAAGAGCGGGGTTTACCCGGTGGCACCCAAAAGGGTAGCGGCTGCAGGTTCCCTTATCATCGGAGAAAAATTGGATAGTTATCAGTGCCCACTGAATTAGTCAGTGAACTATAGGATGCACTTATATCAAATTTCAGATAGATTCAGCTGATACAACTGTAGGAAATTCCCATTTTTTTAGTAGTGTTAGTATAGTTATGTCACCCAAACTTTATTGTAAATTGACCAAGCACAATATATATGAAAGTCCATAATACATCACCAAACAAGGATAAAAAAGGACAAATAAAAGCAATCCAGCCACAACAGGAAAACTAAATGCTGGTCTTTCAATGAGATAGAAAAATAAACAGATCACACTCAAATCTTTAGCTTGGAACTCAAGCTAATAACACACAACATACACACACCATGTCTCCAAAACATGTAGAGACTTTATTCAGAAAGTAATGTAAAAGAGAAACAAGGCTCGCGGAAGTTTCCTCTTCCTCCTGAAAAAAAAAATAAGAGAATAAAAGTTAATAAAACTAAATAGAGAAGAAAAAACATGTAGAGTAATAGAGTACTATATTTGGAGTACGAGGGTTAAAACATTTAATTTTGACAAACCTTCACATAAAATTGGACAGAGGAAGTATGTCTTAACAGAACAACAGCTAATAAGGGACCTCAAAAGCAGATTGAGTTCCTGTGCATCCTCCATTTAACGGTTAACGAGAAGTTTCTATAGCCACACAAATATTATGCGATATTTAAGATAAGTTTCAAAAATTTATAGCCACATAAATTTTAAGACGATCAACAACAAGTTCAAAACATCTTTCTTCAGTCGAACAGATTCACATAAATTGGAACAGAAGGAAATAACTTTAGTGGCAATAGGAAAAAGAACAAATGAAGACAAACCTCAGTGTGATGGTTGAGGATCAGCATCACTATCAGGAGGAAATACTGTGAGCTTGAACCCAATAGAGTATTCCAGTTTGTTCTCCTCTTTCTTCTTCTCAATTGCTCGTGCTGCTTTCACCGCCAATTTGTGAGTATTCTCCAGTTTCATCTCTTGAAGATCAGGTATATCAGCCAGGCTTTCCGGGATTTCTTCAAGGTGTTCACATGATACAAGGAAAAGCCGTTTGAGGCTGAGCAAATTGCGATTTGAAGCGCGCCAAATCTTCAAGTCTGTCCTCTCAATCCGCAAGACTAATAGACTACTGAAACCCCCTAACTCAGTCTCCCAAAACTCTCCCTTGAATGCATTCTCTTTCAACTTTAGGACTTCAAGGGACTCCAGCTGTCCAAATTTACCCATTTCACTCCACTCCAAGCCGGTACCCGAAAATGTCAGCTTCCTCAGGGTCTTGGGAAATATGAATGCCAGCTTTGGAAGGGTTATGACTCTACCGGTGTAATGACCATCATTTATAAGCTTCAAGTTTTCCAATCGCTTTAACTCAGCAAGATCGCTCAATCCACCAGCACTGGAAGCAAGCAGATCAGCAACTCCTTACCCCGAATGCCTAATTTTCTCAGAGCGCGCGCCCTTGAAAATATCTTCTTTGTGCAGCTTTGTGGAGCGATCGTGGACAGTGTTTGTATGCAGGATTCCTTGTCTGTAGGAGCACCAGGCGGAGGCAACTTAGCAGGGGCATTAGTGTGCAAATGCCTCAACCGTAACATATTCCATATATCTGCTTTGATCTCGAAAGTACTTTCTGGAGTAGTTATATTAATGATAAGAGTTTCTAAATTCCAGAACTTACCAAAGGGTTCTGGAAGGGCCCTGAATTCCCCTGAGAAAGAAATATACCTCAGATGCGCAAGTCGGTAAAAATCCCTGTTGAAGCTAAATTTGACGGATTCAAGGTCGAGGACTTTGATTAGGGGAAAGTTCTTGTAAATTGCTTTCAATTGATCATCGGATTTTCCCATTTGTTCTGAGGTGAAACATAAGAAAGACCTGACTAATTCCATAGGTGGTTTGTTTGAAAATGATGACAGGAAGTTCTTCAAGATAGAAGAATTGATGCAAAGGCGACGACAGAAGTCGGAGTCTTGCACCATTACTACAGACTGACCAGGGGCTTGTGTAATTTCCTGGTAAAGATCTTCCTTACTTGCCTCTATTTTGCAAAACTCATATAACATGTCGTGAATGCGACATGTTTTGATTTGACCATCCGCCGTCCAGTTCATTACCATCACTAAGTTCTTCTTAGTCAGATCATTTAAGTACTCTTCTGCTTTCTCCTCAAGGGTTAAATTCTTTTCAAATGGTATGAACCCTTCTGCAATCCATAAGCGGATCAATTTCCATGTGGGAATATCAAAGCCTCGAGGAAATGTAGCACAATATAGGAAGCATGCTTTAGCGTCGTAAGACAACAGATCATAACTCATTTTTACAAATCCCAAGCAGCTAACTTGACTATCTGTATTTTTTAATAGGTGATCTCCTATGTTCTTATTTACAAGTTCCCATTCCCTTTTCGTCTTACAACCTAGCAGGGCTCCTGCAATGACCACGATGGCAAGTGGTAGCCCTCTACAGTTTATAGCTATGTTGAGTCCTGGTTCTTCTAGATCACTGGAGCAACTTTCTTTCCTGAAAACTTTCTTTTTGAGCAAAAGCCAACTATTAGGATCAGTTAACAATTTTAGCCTATGAATATTTTCTTTGAAAGCACTTGCCACATCATCTTGACGCCTAGTCATCATGATTCTATGACCTTTATCGCTCTTGGGGAAAATCTTTTTGATAAAACTCATAACTTCTCTGTCCCACACATCATCCAAGACGATCAAACACCTCCCTCCTTTCCCCAAAAAGGTGCAAATTTCTTCAGTTATTTGCTCCTCCCTCTTATTGTCAAGCTGTTTCGTAAAAATTTTAAGAATACTGAGCAAAACTTCCATTTTATTATATGATCGAGAGACATTAACCCAAATGCAACTGAAAAATTCAAAAGTAATTCTTCAATCCTTATAAACCTTTCTTGCGAGTGTTGATTTGCCAAGGCCAGGCATACCAACAACTGGAACCGCCTCTAGATGCTTTGATCCGTGAATTAGCCTACCAATCACAATATTTGCCTCCTCCTCAAAGCCCACAACATCGTCTTCATCTGGCAGAGTTAACTATTTTACATGGAAAATGAATTCAATGTCAGGAGAAAGATTTTAAATAGTACTCATCTACTTGCTTAAAAATGAAAAATTAGGAAGTACTCATTGCCTATACACTACCCTCCCCAAACCCCACTTGTAGGATTGCACTGGGGTTGTTGTTGTTGTTGGGTTCAACCTTTAAGTTTTTAACCTTGAACCCGTTATATTTCAAAGTTATGGGTCATATTTACTACTTATTACTATTTTAATGAATTTTTACATATAAACTTATGTTTCGCGTCGAAAGTACTGGGTTTAGATGAACCCGGTACGTCAAAGCTCCATCCAACGCTGATGGTAGTGGTGACTGGTGCAGGTGGTTGGCGATGGAGACGGTTGGTGGCCATAGTAGCGAGCAGTGGAGGTGGTTGGTGGTAGTGATATATGGTAATAGCTAGTAGTGGAGGTGCTACTATCCTTGTACAGGATAGAGTAGTGTTAAAAATAAAGTTTACATATTTCTAAACTACATAAAAAGTACTATAAGTCACAATAATTGATAGTTTCAGATATTTAAAAGACATATGAAAAGATCATCGCAATTAATTAAGGTGTCGCATAAATCAGAACGGAGAGGGGTACATCTTTTTGACAGAAAAAGTTTTATGCACATCAATTGCTTATAACATACACATACCTGTCTGGGCTTTGGAGTTGTCCTAGATATAGTGTTCAATTGAGTGGCCTTCAAAAGATGTTCATATTTGACTTGAAGAACCTTCACTTATTCCTAATGGACTGAATCTCCTTAGCAACATTCTTAACTTTGAACCAATATGGAACATCAATCCATTTTGCAGCTGGATGAGTGCTTGGTGCAGCTTAGCCTCGACGAGGAATTTGTCGATGGAATCCTCAGCTTTGTATACCACATTTCTGATCTCCTTCAGTGCTTGCTTCCAGCCTTCAGCAGTGTTTCTATCGATCTTTGACGCGTCTTTTAGAAAAGCTTTGAGTATTTGAAGGTTCGCGACTAGATCATTCACCTCGTCTTGTACACCAGTGATCAACTCAACATTTTCGCGCCCCAACTCTAACAACTTCTCCACCAAATAATTCACTGCTACTTCAGTCATCTTGTTTTCAGATTTTCTGGTGGTGAATTGATGAAGTCCTCAGTTAGAAGGTATAGTATGCCATTTATAGAATAAGAGCATTTGGTGTTGTAAGACAACTTGGCCTGGTAGATGACATAACTTAATGTAGCCTAGCCTTTTATTATTGGCACTTGGTAATTCATATTGACTTTTCTACTGAAACAGATGAGAAGAAATCACCTAGTGTTTCGTTTTTATTATATTTGAACCCCAGACCTCACGATGCTCAACTCACTTTATTGAGCACTAGGCCACACCCTTGGGGTCCATATTGACTTTTTAACTAAAATGGATGAGAAGAAATCATCTAGTGTTTTGTCTCTATTAGATTTGAACCCGAGAGCTCATGATGCTCAACTCACTTTATTGAGCACTAGGCCACACCCTTGGGTGCTTAGCTGATCCTTTTATTATTGGCACTTGGTCCATATTGACTTTTTAACTAAAACGGATGAGAAGAAATCATCTAGTGTTTTGTCTCTATTAGATTTGAACCCGAGACCTCACGATGCTCAAGTCACATTATTGACCACTAGGTCAGACCCTTGGGTGCTTAGTTGGTCCTTTTATTATTGGCACTTGGTAATCCATATTGACTTTTTAACTAAAACGGATGACACCTAGTGTTTTGTCTCTATTAGATTTGAACCCGAGACCTCATGATCCTCAACTCACTTTATTGACCACTAGGCCAGACCCTTGGGTGCTTAGCTGATCCTTTTATTATTGGCACTTGGTAATTGATATTGTCTTTTTAACTAAAACGGATGAGAAGTAATCATCTGGTGTTTTGTCTCTATTACATTTGAACCCGAGAGCTCACGATGTTCAACTCACTTTATTGACCACTAGGTCACACCCTTAGGTGCTTAGCTGAGCCTTTTATTATTGGCACTCGATAATCCATATTGACTTTTTAACTAAAACACAATCGGCACCTACTCCAAATACACGAACCATTTCGAGCTCAAATTGCTTATGGGGTCTCAACCCGAACCATACCAACAAGTCACAAATAGTTACACCAACTTATATGCATGGCTAAAAACACAATTTGGAACACAAAATTATTTAAAACGAGCAATCGCGCGCATTGTTACTTGTTATAATGACCTTTCAGATTTAAGTCGTGACACGATAGAAATTTGTATGGAATTTCTCCAAACCATAACTAGAGATCTTGATCTCAAATTTCAAAAATTGAGAACTTTTTAGTGAATTAATTTACAAGGCACAAATTTGAATTAGTCAGGCAAATAACAAAAATTATTGAGCCCTGGATGTGGACCTCAAATATTTTAGTAATGCTTTGTTACGTTGACCAATAGACTATAATTGTTTCACCCAAGTCATCTATAATAAACAATTTATTTTGCTTATTTTTCAAAGTAAACCATCCAAAATTAGAATAAAATAAACTATGCTGTACTCGAGTAGTAATAGACTTTTTTAAAAAAAAATAAAAAATTGTAAGTAGTAATAAACTTTTTTTTAAAAAAAATAATATTTTGTAAGTAGTAATAGACTTAATATAATATTTGCAAATTGATGCCCTTTTGTTTTGCTAATAAATAGAATTAGTAATTTGCTTGGATATTTAAACTTTAAAGGTTGTATTTCTTTAAAATTGACCATTCTCTATCATTTCACCCAAGTCATACTTTAATTTTTATCGTCGTTTATTTTTCTCATTCAAGCATCTAGAGCCACAACAATAACTACACCTAAATTTTAAATAAATTGGGATCAGCTATATGAATCTTTGTTTCATCATTTAAACTCATATTATATCATCATAATAATAAATAAAATAAAATAAAAGTAAGAAATACATTAAAAATATATTCAAGCATCGAGAGCGATGAAATGAAATAGATTTTTTTAGCACTTACGTCTTTTAGTTATTGTCCTTGGTATATTTGATTAAAAGTATTTAACCTTTAATTACTTGAAATGTGCACTTTTGATTCTTTTGCTTATGAATAATCACAAATTTTGTGAAGTATTAACCTTTCAATTGTCTTTTTTTGATATATTAAAAGTGAAATTTATTTTTAAAATACTGAACAAGTAAAAATTGAACGAAGGGAGTGGTTTTTAAATTCTTTTCGCACTATTTTAAGGAAAGATCTGAAGATGAATTACACTCAAGAAGGAATTAGTGACTATCTTTTCATATGTTTTTTCCAGCTTCTCTTTTCCTTTACTGGAGAAGGACAAAATGACAGTCCGGTGCACAAAACATCCCATGTTAGCAGGGTTTGGGAAAGGGATGCATCCCAAGAGGTGTGATGTAGACAATCTACCATAATACAAGCATTAGTGGCTACTTCCACTGCTCGAACCCGTGACCTATAGGTCATACAAAAACAACTTTACTGCTGCTCCAAGGCGTATCTCCTCTTTCCTTGTCACCTAGAGAAACAAATAAGCAACAATAACAGGTAACATTCGCGCAACAATTCATCTATATACATCAAGAACTCAGTCCAGAGACGGGAAAAAACAAGAAGATTTACAGAAAAACAAAAAAAAAGAACACAATACAAGTTACAAGAATGAAGTCACAATCAACAAGGCAACAGTACACATAGAGCCCGTTTGGATTGACTGAATTTAAGTGGCTTTTAAGCTCCAAGGTCAATGAAGTTGTAGCAAGCCGCGGACTTGATTCACTGCAGAGTGAATCCAGTATCAGAATTGACAAAAGTCCCTGTGCAGAACGACGTATGATGAGCTGTTAAGTATCTTAACTGGTCAGCCTGAAATATTTCCGACCTAAAGGGGGGGAAATGACTTCTCTCACTTTCGAGGAGCAATCGTTTTCCTTCATAACTAATTGTATTTGCATGTTACTGCTCCAACCAACACTTAGACATTATTATTGTTATCGACTTTTAGTAAAATTTATTCAATAACACTATCGGATTTGCTAGTACTATTATCAATCAGTTATAGACGTTCTTTTTTCTAAAACCCATTCCATCCAAACATACATTTGCTTTCAACTCCTAAGCTTCTCAAGAAACCGAGACATACATTTAGTACTATGAAATCAGAAGATTATATTAAAAAAAAATACCTACACACCATTTGCTTTCATCAACTCATTGCAAAACACCATTTAGTAATACTTCCTCCGTTTCAATTTGTTTGTCCTACTTTTTTTTAGTTCGTTTCAAAAAGAATGTCTCTCCTTTTTTGGCAACTCTTTAGTTTCAACTTTTCACATGGCATGTTTAAGACCACAAGATTAAAGGACGTTTTGGTACATTATTCATATCTTTAGTTTAAGACCACAAGATTCAAAAGTCGTCTTTACTTTTTTAAACTACGTGTCAAGTCAAAACCAGACAATCAAATTGAAACAGCGGGAGTAACATTTTTGAAGACTAAGGCTGACCTGAAACTAACCTGTCAAGTGCCAGTGAAGCAATCTTTAAAGTTACATTCCAAGATCTGGAGGGAATATCGAAAGCTTGAATCCGCTGCTTTTATTGCCATCCTGTTCTTTTTCTTGTTTCTTTTTTAGTATCGCTCGTGCAGATCTAGCTGCAGACTCACTGCTACTCTGGAGTTCCATTAGCTGGAGGTTTTTCACATCAGCCAGTTCAGTTGGGAGCTCCTCAAGTTTATCACATGCTATAAGAACGAGGTGTTTTAGTCGTGGAAAGTTCCCTGATGAGGCTTTCCAAGAAGTTAGATCTGTCCTTTCAATCACTAGGACCTGAAGACGAGGAAAACCACCGTCCTCTTGCTCCCACGACTGTCCCTTAAACGCATTTTCTTTCAACTTCAGCACCTCAAGGTACTCTAATAGACCTAATATAGACATACCTTTCCATTCAAACCAAGTATCTACCAGAGTGAGCTTTTTTAGTTTCTGAGGGAAAATATATGCTGGAGGAAGGTGTAGCTGTTTGCTACTAAGACGAGTATCGTTTACCAACTTCAGATTTTCGAGGTAAGCTAACTTACCTATGTTACTGAACAAGCCAGAACCAGACCCGTCCGTACTGGTTTCTAAAAGTGCATCTATTTTTCCACGAACACCTAATTTCTTGAGATTAGGAGTTCTAGTAAAAACTTCAGCCGTGCAACATTCAGGGGCTATAGTAGAAAGTGTTTGTAGGCAACGATTTGCCAAGTTGTCCTTGCTGCTCTTGGGGCGCTTAGTGGAAGGCAATGTAGTAGAGGCATTTGTGCACACATGCCTTAATCTTGTCATATTCCAAATATCTGCTTTGATGTCAAGAGTACCCTGTTGCGTCTCAACTATAAGTGTTTGTACGTTCCAAAGATTCCGAAAGTCCGCAGGAATAGTCTTAATCTTGTCAGTTGAGAAAGCAATGTACCTCAAATGAAATAATTTGAAGTACTCCCTAGAAAATCGATTGAACTTGATTGATTCAGCATCAAGTACCCGAAGCAAGGGAAAGGCTTTGGGGATGGATGGTATTTCATTTGAAGGCATGTCAAATTTTTTCGAGCCAAAGCATAAGAATGACCTAACATGCTCTCCGGAGGGCTTTGTTGATAAGAATTCAGGAACCAAGGAATGAATACACAAGCGACGATAAGTGGCTAACTCTTGTTTCCCTGGAAAAGATCGTTCTTGCTCTCGTTTGATTTCTTGGAAAAGATTCTCCTCCGTCATAGCCTCATGTCTGCAGAACTCATGCAACATGTCATGAACACGACATATTTTGATTTGACCGCTGCAACTCCTTTGCATTACCATCACTAAGTTCCTATTGACAAGATCATTCAAGTGGTCCTCTGCTACATCCTCTAGAGCCAATGGTCCTTGATATTGTATGAATCCTTCCGCGATCCATAAACGAATCAACTTCCGAGCTGGAATTTGAGAACCTCCTGGAAAAGCCCCACAGTATAAAAAGCACGCCTTTAGGTCATAAGGCAAACGGTCATAACTCATCTGCACCAATTTCTTGCAGTTCTCTGGATCTCTATTTATCAGGTGCTCACCCACACTGTCAGACACCAACTCCCATTCCCTTCTTGTCTTTCCTTTGCCTATCAAAGCTCCGGCGATAACCACTATTGCAAGAGGTAAGCCCCTACATTTCTCGGCTATACTTTTTCCGGGCAATTCTAACTCAGGTGGACACTTCTCCTGGTGAAAAACCTTCTTCTCAAGTAGCTCCCAACTTTCATCTTTAGTCAAAAACTTTAGATCATGAGGTTTATCATTGCAACACTTAGCCACATTTGTTTGTCTCGTGGTCAACAAAACTCTATTCCGTTTACCATTATTGGGGAAAGCAATTTTGAGGCGATCCCAAGCATCCATCGTCCACACATCATCCAAAACAATAAGATATTTTCCACCCTTTCCAAGAAGCTCCTTCACTTCATTTGCTAAGTCGTCCTCCGATGTATCATGATATTGTTTGGTGTTCCGAGTGAATTTGCTGATGATGTTGAGAAATATTTCCCTTCTCTTGAACGTTTGAGAGACATACACCCAAATGCGGCTGAAGAACTCATACTCAACCTTCGGATCCTTGTAAATCTTATATGCCAAAGTTGTTTTTCCAAGACCAGGCATACCAACGACTGGCACAACCTCGACATAATCTGATCCTCCGATGAGACGATCAATTACAGTTTTTGCTTCCTCATCAAAACCTACCACGTCGTCTTCCTCAACTACAGGGGCCTGTTACAAGATTGTAAAGAAGAAAAAAGA
This sequence comes from Jaltomata sinuosa, assembly GCA_003996215.1. Taxonomy (NCBI): domain Eukaryota; kingdom Viridiplantae; phylum Streptophyta; class Magnoliopsida; order Solanales; family Solanaceae; genus Jaltomata; species Jaltomata sinuosa. The sequence goes on from QJPP01000008.1 coordinate 846,660, forward strand.
TCTCAGAATTATGTTAGAATTGATACTAAATAAAAGATGAAGAAACATGATGTTGAAACACATGTTATAATGTAAGTACATTTTACTTGCAGAAATTCATACCATAGATAAGTAGATGTATAATTATCCAATGTAAAGATCTGTTGCATCATACTTCAGCAAGAGTCAAAGAGTAGTATTATTTTTCCTATTGTGTAATAAGCTTATACTAGTAATGACATATTTGATAAAATATTTTTAGACAAATGAAATTTCTGTCAATTTTGTTCGAATAGAAATTACATTTATCATCTGTTAAAAGGGCAATCCGGTGCACTAAAGCTCCCCCTATCCGCGGGGTCTGGGGAAGGGCCGAACCACATTTATCATCTATTAGCTTGTTAAATTTGTTAATAGAGGGTTCTAGAATATCAAAAGTCTCTCAAATTATCCATTACTCTTAGTCTTCTTCTCAAACTTGGTTCTAATTTTAACTTTATGAGTTCGAGTTCGAGTTCGAAACTTACGTCAACTCATTTAATTTATGGACTCGAAATCAATTATTTATACTAACTACTTATTTAGTGAATCTTTTGACACGTACAGGGTCCAAACCGAAGCTACTGAGTTTGGATGAACCCATAACTCACACTCTACTCCGCCCCTGCCTATTCAAGCTCATCGCAGTCCAAGATTACATAAAATTAAAAAAAAAATGCAAGAAAACAAATGCAGTCAAACCTCTCTATAACAACCATCGTCTATAACAATAATTTACGGTAAAGACTATGCTTTTTTTGGTATTGATTTTTCATGTTCTGATGTATTGTAGGTTCACTATAACAACATTTACCTATAAAAGTCTAAAGATATCCAGACAAACGACGTTGTTAGACAGAGGCTTGTACTAGCAGAAACCTAAGTTACACGGACTCTTCACTTTCGATGTCGCACCCGTGCCAGATTCTCCAAAAATGCACTATATTTGGAGAATGCGACACGCACCCCTGACATTTTTGAAGAGTATGAGCAACGTAGGAAGAAACTAAAAGAATGAGAGATCCACTGAATATTACCTTTCTCTCCTCATCACCTTTGTTGGGATTATCATCTAAAGTGATAGCTTGAAGGCCATAAGCGTCATTTTCTCGAATTTCCTTCACTCTTTCCCTTATACTTTTGATTTCATCAGCCACCCCTTTTGCTCTAGCTACATGAGTAAGATGAAACCATTGAGCAAATTTGTTTTTATCATCATGCCTTTTAGCTTCAATCACAAATTTATCAATTGAATCCTCAGCATCATTCACTACTTTTCTGATTTTCTTCACCATTTCTTTCAAAACCTGAAAGGAAAATAATTTATTCATAAACTCAGTAAATCTTTTAATGATCCCCAATTGGTTGGAGCATTCTTGAATAGTATTTTCGACGCAGAATAAAAATTTATGTGAAAAGTGTAATAAAATAGTTGCTAAAAACACTAAACTAGTGTTTTGACCATAGATTTTGAATTTATCTTCATATATAATTGGCCATGAAATTTGATCAGATGTCCAAAAAACTCCACTCACAAAACTTCAACTTTTTTCTAAGTAAAATGTATGTCCAAACACAGTTTCAAATTCTAAAAATCCCAATTTTAAAAACTCAAAGTTTCAAGTTTCAACTTCAAAATCTATCCTTTTAAGTTCATACATCCGTATAAGAAAGTTTGAGGTAAATAACTCAACTTTCTTCTTGGCTTTTATTATTTTGCATTACTTAAGCATCCTCATTTATAATATATCATCATAGAGTGTATTATAAGCTCTGTGATGATCATAGAATATTTAATTCTTTCTAGCTCTTATTTTATTCATGCTGGTTAATTAGTAGAGGTTCTTTACCTCATTCAGATTAGTAAGGTAAGGCCTAGCTCCTCTTATTTGTACTTATCCTTATTGAGGATATTTTAATTAATAATAAAAGACCACTAGACACGCTATCTAGCGGTATAAATTTGAAGAAAAAAAACTTCAAAATCTATGGTCAAATGGAAGCTAAGATTGAACCTTTAGAATTTAAATCCTAAATTTGTCTCTTAAGGCCTTATTTATAGCAGTGCAAAGCCTACTTTAACTAGTACTCGATCCCTCCGTTTCATTTACTTTGCCCCTATATTAAAAATAGATGTTCCATTTTACTTATTTTAGCACATCAAGAAAGTTTTATTACTTCTTTCTCATACTGCCATTAGTATTAAATAGCTACATAAACTACTATTAATAGTCATATTTAGAGTTCCAAATCACCTTTAATAAAATTAGTATAGCAAAATACACCTCTAATTAAAGAGGTATCAAGCCAACACACGAGCCAAGCAATATGAAATGGAGGTAGTATTTGGAAAATCTATTCCTATTTGAATTAAATAAACTAACAAATATCATATGCTAAACAAATTTGATTTCCTACTAGGACTTTAAATTAATCGCTTGAAGCAAACCTCATTTTCCTTGCGGGATTTAGCAGCTTGTTTGAGGAAAGCATTGAAATCACTGAGATCTCGGAGCAGATTTTCGACTTCGCCCTTTATACCGAGGATCAAATCGGCGTTGTCGATTAATAGTTGCATCAAATTTTCTACTAGGAACTTTACTGCTACATCTGCCATGGCTGCTGCAACTGTGAGCTTGCTAGCTAGCTCACTTTGAGGGTATTGGTTGACTCAGAAAGTAAAGTGGAGAGATAGCAGAAGAATAATTCACTATAATGGGAACTTGCCAAGTGAAAAGTGACAACTAATAATTGGAAATTTTATATACACCCTCCGTTCTAATTTATATGAGTTAATTTGACTTGACACAAAATTTAAAAAACAAAGACTGACTTTTGAAACTTGTGTTATAAAATCAGTCACAGATATTTGTGTGGAATTTCATTAAGGGTAAAATAAACATTTTAAAGTTAAATTGTTACTCAAAATAGAAATGTATCGTTCTTCTTAAAACTGATTAAAAAGAAAATGGATTCATATAAATTGGAATATAGTGAGTAGTATTCCTTCCGTTTGTTTTTATTTGTTCATTTTGGACTTTACTCGCTTCTTAAGAAATACTGATTTGATATGAGCATTTTACTATAATATTCCTATTAATTGATGTTTAATATCAAGTCTTAAAAAATTATTTGAAGAATAAGTAATTAATGTTGATAGTAAAACATAAAAATTTTGGAATGGTTCACTATAATGGGAGCTTGCCAAGTGACAACTAATAATTGGAAATTTTGTATTTAATTGATTGGAAACTTTATGACTTTTTGTCGTTTTTTCTGGTCTTCTTTTAGTCTATCTATGCTCCTTTAAGATATTTTTAGGTACAGTAGCTTTATATACTACTGCTGCTCAATCACTTTCTTTTTATCAATTATTATCGATCTTAATTTATAACCAGGTTCGAACTTGAAATTTCTAATTAAAGATAAGCTTCACTATAATTTTTGTCGATACATGATTTACATCGTTTGGCAGAAGATATTAGAGAAAATAATGTTTGTATCAGTTTTGATGGAGGTGAAGCGAGATTTTAACCTTATGGATTCTGAATTTTATAGCAATGATTTCAAGTGTTAATAAGTGGGTTCTAATGAATTTCTTAATAAAAATACATTTTCTGAGTAAAAGCTATCGGGTTCGGTCGAACCCGTACCCGGGCTTCTAGCTTTGTCCATAAACACACATCTTTGGGAGCTAATTACTCTTTTTCCCACCTCAATTCCGCTCGGATACATCCTTCACCTCGAGATACATCGTCTCACCTCGGGATACATCTCTAAACTACTCAGATACATCGAAATTCCATTGGATACATCCCAAAATCACTCGGATACATCGGCATTCTTTGATCTTACCTTTAATACATCGGTGGGATGTATCCGAGGTGAGGCGATGTATCACGATCTTAGATGATGTATTCGAGTGGTTTTTTTATTAACATGTGATATATTAAGTAAAATAAAGTAGTGAAAGAGTTACTAATTATGGTAAGGAGGTATGTCTCTTTAGATAGTTTAACCTTTTGATATTACTAATTTCTTATTTAGTTTACTTTTTCAACTTATGTATAACTAAAACAAATATTAGTTATACACCTTATTTGATACTATCTTTTGTATAACTATGGGGAAATGATCTAATGGACCCTTGTACTTGTTCGAGTTTGAATTGTGGATACGTTTACTTAGTCCTTTGTCATCTGAACCCCTCAACTCATCAGAACACAAAATTTTAAACCCCTCATACTATGTGTGTAGCTCACTCACCTTAAAATAAATGACATATCATATCCATGTCATATAAATTAATGTCATATCATAATTATCTTCATTAATTATTTTTTAAAATTATTAATCAATAATATAAAATAAAAAGCAAAATAATAAATTAAAAATAAAATTAACTCTCTTCTCTCACCTACTACTTTTCCTCCACCTCCCCCAAACCCACACCACCGCACCACCTCTCCACAACCACCATCTCCACCTTCTCCAACCCACAACCACCATCTCCACTTTCCCCAACTCACAACCACCATCTCCACCATCTCCACCCCACAACCACCATCTCCACCTTCCCCAACTCACAACCACCATCTCCACCATCTCCACCCCACAACCACCATCTCCACCTTCCCCAACTCACAACCACCATCTCCACCATCTCCACCTCACAACCACCATCTCCATCATCTCCACCTTCCCCGATCCACAACCACCATCTCCACCTTCCCCAATCAACAACCACCATCTCCACCTTCCCCAACCCACAACCATCGACACCACCATCCCCACAACCATCAATTCGTAGTTTTCTCACCCTCCTCCATCTCACTGATTTTGTATTTCAAAATGCAATCAAACACAATCAAAAAGAGAACCATCGTGTTCTATTTTCGTCCATTAACGGCGAGCTCTATCTCCGACGAAGCTCTCCAACAACCACAGATCACCCACCATCGCAAAAACTTCAAGCTTCGGTAAACACAACCAAACAGCCCTCCACTCTCCGTTTCTCATCACAATGACAATATACCCCGTTTTTGCTTTCACTCCTTTCTCTCTTCTCCATCAAAATTCACCACCTCTTCTTTCAATCTTTTTTTCAGACATTACTTGATGTTTTTGGTGTTGAAAATGGGGAAAATGGAGAGGTCGGGTGTAGTTTCTTCTTTGATTTAAGAAAATTTTGCTAATTCTTTTCTCAATTTAAATACCCCCAAAAGTGTACAAAGCTAAAGAATATGGAGGGTATTATTGTAGACAAATAATTATTTTAGAAATTATGTCATACATATTATTTTTAATAAAGCAAACTAAATCAAACAATGGATAAAAAAATATATCAGCATAACTAATAATAATTATTTTTACACACCTTATCAAACGAACCTTACACTATTGGGATTGAACAATGTGAAAGAATGGAAATTGTCATAAACAGATTATGGCTGGGCTGGAAATACAGCAAAATGGGCCTGGTTGAATGGTTTGGACCAAGAACTGAAGCACACACCAGCATAATTCATGCACTGGAATATCTTTTTTTTGTAAAAAAAAAAAATGAATTTACTTATATATACTCATTGTTGTAAACTCGATGGACGATGAAGGGCAATTTTTGTAAAGTGGCCAATTATGTGTGGGACCCAGGTGAAACGCTCAACATATGAGGAAGGGTTAGGATTCATCTTAAATAGGAATTGTTGTTGAATAGAACGTAGGCTGAAGTTGTTAAGTGTTGCTCTGTTTTCTCATCTATGTTCTTCTAGGTTCTCATCCCCTAGTTCTTCTATAATTCTGTAATTTCTTTTACGATTCCATTGATAGATCATTTCTTTGCTCTGTAATTCAGTGAATTGGCACCCTCCTGGGAGAGACAAGCTACCTTATTTGTGAGTTAAATTTCTAGTTTGTTTCACTCATAATATTTAAAATTTTGCAATATTACTAATTTTTAACTTATTGTATTAGATTATACGGAAAAGGGCTAAAAATATATCCCCAACCAATCTACTTTACTTCACCATTGCTCTTTTCATAATATTTGAAAAGTATAAAACGATTAAAAAAAATGAAAATTTAGAGGGTAAAACAAGTATTTAGCGGATTGAGTGACATTATATTTTGAATGATATATGCATGGTCAAGTGATTTTTCTATTACTAATTAAAAAAGAACCTGACTTTGCTAAATAATTTCCAATAGTTTGAATGACTATTTGAGTAACAGAAGAAAGAGTTTCTCACTTGACTTCAAGCTGAGGAAGGCTAGTTCAAGAACTAGAAAGATCTCACTTCTGTTTACTCATACGTCTCTTTCTTATTGAAGACTCTGGTAGCTGGAACTCATCGGCAGCGACTCTTACCACTGCAACCTAGGCACTCAGGCCTTGGAGCTGATCTGTCAGTCCACTGTTACCATAAACCTCTACCAGTATAATAAACATCGAGCTCATAGATTTACATCAAACACAACATCAGAGATGTATAGAGTATTTTTCTTATCCAATGTGATAATGACCATTGCAAATTAAATTAAAATGGGAAACAAAAATAACATTAATAAGGGAAAGGGATTATTAATAAAACCATTTATGACCTGTTTGGTAATTAGGTGGATTTTGCCTCTAATTAAGGTTGATGAAATTTTTTGTTGTCCTTCAGACTATACGGAGGGTCGGCTCTTTTGGACAAAAACATATTCTCCGTTCATTTTATTTGTCACGTTTGACTTTTTAAAAATTAAATTATATGAACTTTAATCAATATTTTAAAAATCTATATTTTTATCGTATTAATATGAAAAGAATTACAACTTATAGTATTTTTTCATATCTTTTTTAAATATTTAAATTTTTAATATTAAATTAATTTAATTTAATTTAATTTTGAAGATCAATTAAATTAACTCTCATGAAGTAAAACATGATAAATAAAGGTGAATGGAGGTAATAATATTAAACTTTAAGAGAAACTAACATATAGAAAAATGTATTTTAGTTCCAATGACACATGTTGTTTGTCTTTTAATATACAACTCTTTTTCCCCATATAAAATAGGAGTATTTAGTTACTTTGATGTCAGCATTTTTCATTGGATACCGTCAGCGATGTCGTAGAGTATGATGGAGTTTTGTTTTGTTAAGTTATCAATTAAATAAATTACTCTTGTATTATTTTTCTGACCTGTCATCACCATAGGTAGGGGCGAAATTATGTAGAAGGGTGGGCTGCCACGATACTCTAACATCTCGATTGAAATTATATATATGTATGTGACAATGTTACATACTAGTCTTGGCAGCCAAGGTAACATGCTAATGGTGGTGAGTCAGACTTTTCTACTCGTGAATGCGAGTTTGAATCTTAGTGTACTATTTAAAAATTATTTTTAGCGTGTTATATCGAATACAATATCAATTGGTATTGTGGAGAATAGAACCCTTAACCTCTAATTATACTCAAATAGACCAAAATGAGCCAAGGCTCTTAATTCCATGTTCGTACACTTGATATACATATTGCTTTTTAAATATTGATGTTGCTTATGCAAAACGCTATATATGTTGCTCTTCAAAGCAGTGTGGCATTCGAAACTTTTAAATCATGAATTTTGTCTCTGATCATAGACATTATCTAGGTGTTACGGGTCAGGTGTGACTCTGTCTTATCATTCCACAATTGTCAAATAATACATTTATAGAAGGAGGCATAAACCGTACCTCCAAAAATAACCTAAAATTATAACTTATAATCAGAAACAAATATGAAAGAAGGGGATATATCTTCCATAAGAACTATGCAATAATTTGTTTTTTAAGAAATCATTTGCCATAAAAAAAACATTTTCCTTCTTACCAAACGCACTCTACTTCACAGCACAGCCAGAAAAGAAAAAAAAAAAGAGCTTCACTTGGTTGGCGTTCCTAGACTAACAAATATTTTTTTTCTTTTTTTTTATCTCAAAAATCTATAACAGACAAGTGGGAGAGATAAGATTCGAATCTACGTGTAAGGTCCATTAATCCACGAATAGCTATGGCATATTGGGCATGCAAGTCGTTTAATTTCAAGTTAGGTACGAAAAAAACCAAAGAAAAAGCAGTAGGTAATTAATAAATAATTTTACTCATAATGCAAGTGTCAAATGTTCCTAGTATTTTTGGATACTATGATAATTGATTGGCAAGATGTATGACTTAAGACTTCATTTTACTAATATTAAATAAGACTACTTTCCAAGTCCATATGAGATTAATTAATTATTACAAACTTAAGATAATAGTAATAATTGGGTAGTGTGGGGTCCACGTCTAACTAAACCTCCTTAGCCGCCTGTTCCCTAGTCCATCCACCATTTGATACGAAACATAAAACAAGACAAAAAATATACATAAATATGAAAAAAAGAAATTGAAAAATAATGACGTAGTATGTTTTTAAAAAATTAGAAACAATTTAACTTTAAAATTTTTATTTTATCCTTTATAACCTTAAGCTCTATAGCAAAAAAAAAATGTCATGACAATTAGCTAGTACTCCAATAAGTATGAGAAATGGTCATTTAATGATAAGAATAAAATTTAAAAATAATAATCAATTCAAGTCGCCATAAAAGCTTTCAGTGAACTATTAAAGCTATCGAGAGAGTACCAAATGATGATGGTGACGAAGGTTACCGAATTTCAGTGGACGTGGAGCCACCGAACATCGAAAATAATTTGATGAGCGAAACTTTTTTGCGTCACTAACACTTCATGCGAAACTATAGTTTAGTACTTTGACATAACAACGTAGGTATATTAATTTAATATTAATTGTTAAGAGGTAACATCAGTAGCAGTTTGTACATAAAATTATTATTTGCAGCACTATATAATTGAGTATATATATAAAGGCAGTTACAGAACTATATATATACGAAGCATCATTATTACTTATAGGTACACATAACTATTAATTAATTTAATTGTCTATCTCAAAAAAGAAATGGATGATGATCTTTCACTTATCTTTTCTCATCATGATCCTCATAAGACTATTACTTGCTCTACTAATTCAAGAAAACGACTTCACGAAGAAGAAGATGATGATTTGGCTTGCATAATTTCTTTCAACACACAACATTCAGACACATGTCGTCACCTTCTGACTCATCCACTTATCGAGTCTGGATTTTACCCTATACAAGAGGCAAATACTATAAGTTTTTCGAAGATTAATAATGAGAATATTATTAATATGGGTGCAAAATTTGGAGGAAATTACAATAGAAGGACAGGGGAGCAAGCAGAGTCTTGGGCTAAAATTATCCCTCATTTATTAGAGTAGGTTCATTTTGGTCCCTCAAATATAATTCTGAGCATATTTAGTCCCTTAACTTTACTAAAGTGAAGCACTTTTGGTCTTCCTAACATAATAATGTTAAAAATTAACGGAAAGGATAATTTTCTAACGGTGTAAATTTGACAGTGTTATCTCTTTCTTAATTGATATACATTTTCTTTCTTTCTTGTCTTCTTAATTTTTTAGGATTAATATAGTAGTAGCTATTTATATTTGAAGATAATATTTTAGAACACAATAATCTGCCCACTCGAAAAAAATAACCATTTTCTTAATTGCAGTAACAAAATGGTCTTAAAGTCAGTGGCGTAACTAGTAATTTGGTGAAGGGTGCGCGAATTTCTTCTTAATTGTGTTTAAGAGCGTGCAAAATTAAATATATACTCATAATAGCTAACACTTAACATCTATGAGTTTGTATTTTACAAGTCATGTGGGTTGCCACATGGGTTTAACACTATTATTTTTAAACGGATTTTGTTAGGGAGATCAAAAGTGCTCCACTTTAGTAAAGTTAAGGGACTAAATATGCTCAGAGTTATATTTGAAGGACCAAAATGAACCTACTCTAATAGTTAAGGGACTATTTTAGCCCCAAACTCGAGCAAGCACATGAACATTTGTTAGCTGAAAGAAATAGAAGAAGAAAGATAGCTAAGTTGTTTGTTTCCTTAGCCTCTCTCCTTCCTGCCCTCAGCAAGGTACTTCTTTCTTGCAAACACAAATTTGTTAATTTATTTATTTTTATCTTTGTATGGTATTTGAAATCACTCGCGATTAATTCAGATTCGTGTCACCGTAAGATCCATTATTTAAGAGGGGAATATATTAATACTCTCTATGCAGAAATAGTTTATCATTTTTCAGTCTTGTAATTGAAAAATATCCACGGTCATGGAGTTTGAAATTACGAAGTTGAAACTCCGTAACAATATCCTAGAATTTCAGCTCTGGAATTTCAAACTCCATAGAGGACTATTTTGTAATTATAAGGGACTGAAAAATGGCTATTTGTAAATAATCTTATCAAAAATTTCTTCATTCGACAATCGTGTAGAGCCCATTTAAGGGATTTAACCATCTTGCAAAGAATCAATCTTATTGAACAATTTTTTTGGAAGAGTTTAATTTATTGCATGATCAAGTGAAATATATCTATAGAATCATGTCACCTATAAGGTAGATACTTTTTTATGATAAACATTAGTGAATAGCTAACCTAATAAAAATGGTAACTAGTTAACTTATTAATATTGAAAACTAGATCTAGGTTTACGTTAGATATAGTGGCGAAGCTAGGAATTTTGTTAAAGGTGTTCAAAACTCTAGTATATATTTCTAAAAAGTTATTTTTGACATATATATAATATAGTTCGACGAAGGGTGTTTGAGGAGACTCGGTGTTTGAGTGATCACCCTTAGGTCAATATAGCTACGCCCCTTGTTAGATAGTTTCTCGTACAAGTAATTATATTGTTATCTAATCAGAGACGGATATAGTGCATAAATAATTACTAGTTCATCCCGACTCAATAATTTTATCTCAAACTCTATATATGTATTAAAATTTTCAGTAAATAACTATAAATAATATATTTCAAACGATTATGCTAAATTTCAGATTCTGAATCCGCCTATGTATGGCGTAACTGTAACTATGACATTGTTCAAAACAAGCTAAGGTGAAAAATGTTTAACCTGCCTTTTTGTTTTCTTCAACTTCGTGGTAATGAAACATATCAACTCCAGGTTCGAAATCTCTTTTAGTTCAAAATATTGGTTCATCGCGATTAACCAGTCTAAAACCATTATGATAGATGGACAAGGCATCAATTCTTGAAGGAGCAACCAATCTCATTAAACAACTTGGTGAAAGGGCAGAAACAGTGCAACATCATCATCATTTAGAGACCAAAACAAACAATGAAAAAGAAGATGATCATATATCTTCCATTGACATGATGAAGAGTACTTTATTACCACAAGTTGAAGTAAGAAGTTTAGAAGAGGAATTGTTGATTACAATATTATTATATTGCAAAAACCAACAAAAAGGAATTATTGATGAAATATTAAGTGTGATTCAGAGGCTTCATTTAACTATCAAGACAACCAATTTCATGCCATTTGGAAGCACCTCAATGCATATCACAGTTATTGCTCAGGTTTGATTTCCAACCTTCCTTTCAAAAGTTTTAGATAGTAGTATAAAATGACGGAGTTAGAATTTTCTCTAAGAGTATTTAAAATATAAAAAAAATAAAAAAATCATATATATATATATTATATATGAAGAAACAAAATGAACATCATATTGATATATATGTGATTCCTTTGTGTAAGCTCGCTCATATAATATTGGTGAGGAAAGAGGAGAAATGCATTGTCAAATTGAGATACATGTCAATTAATTAGTATGGTAAAATATTATTTGTCTCCGATATTTATATTGATTTAATAAATACATGATGTATGTTATCATATACTTGCGATAAAAACATATTTGCACTGATTGTTTACGTCAAATCAATAAATATATTATATGTGTTTGTATATAGATTTCTGTCATGACTTAGTTAAGATTAATTAATTCAAATTTTCACTTAATATATATAATTAGAAAAACATAATTGGTTTGGTAAAATATCAGGTATATATGAGTAGTTAATAAACACATATTTTCACCTTAATTTATAAAGGGTAAATTTTAACCATGAAGTATTGCATGACACATTGCATGGTTTTAATGTATTTCAATTTCTTTTGATCATGTTTTTTTTCTTTCTTATTTTCTACAGATGAATGCTGAATTTTGCGAAACAACAGATTTTCTTGCTGAGAAATTAAGATCGTCGATAATTAAAGCGTGAAGATTAATGTCTCTGGCCAGCAGACAAGTTGTACATTTGTTAATTATGCAAATAATAATCACTATACTTTTGTATTTAATTATGATCGAATTATCGGATGATCACATGTATTTTGTACATATGTCCATCACGTAATTTTAAACATGCATGTATTTAATTTATATATATGAGTCGAATAAAAGTGTCACCCTTTAATTAATTAAAAAGCCTTGTGTAACGTAAATTCATATTAATAGAGGCTTCAATAAAAATAATATGAATTCATTTTTCAAAAGAAACATAATAGAGATAAGAAAAGTCATTTTACGATTTAATAGTGATAAGTAAACAGTATTTGTTGATATTGAACACTCTTGGATCCGTTCTATAACCATTATGGTGTCATCCCACTATTTCAATAAAAAAAATGAAATTATTTGAAATTGGCTATATTAAAAAGATATTTAGATTAATAGCACATTTTCTCCTATGTGATTGGTAAATTTTACTTTCAATCCCAGTGATATATGACAAAATATATTTAATTTTCAATTATTTAAAACGTGTGCTTTTGATCCTGTCATGTAGAAAATATTGTCATATTTTTACTACATGCTTGTACTTGATAATAATCACTAGCAGGTTGATGTATCATCATTACTCTGATGATATATCAAAATAAATATTTTCGTTATCTCGCATGATAAAGCAAAGAGAAAAGAAAAAAAAGAATTATATTACTTTCAAATATGAAATGATATCACAAACTTAACATAAAATATGAATAATTAAGTAATGATTATGGCAATGTTTACCATAAGAATTATAATTAAAATTTATCAATAATCGAGGGGTCAAAATACAATTAACCCAAGATATTTTGAACAAGTGTAATTGGAGTGGATATAAATTTACCAATATATCTAAAGAATATTCCAAGAAGTGGAAAGCAGGCAGAAAGAACCAAGAAAAATGCCCTTTTTAAAACAAATAAAACAAAATAAAATTCTTTTGGCGTGGAAAAAGAAACAAATGGCGGCTAAAAGTCAAGTAAAGATAGTTTAGGAACTAAAATGTCACTTTAGAAAACTCCAAATGTCAATAACTGAAAAACTAGTATAATGCCGCGTTTGGATGTCCCACTAACAAAACAAATAACAAGTCAAACTAAAAATTGGTAAACTAGCAGTCCACCCAATTACTTTACAAAATTGATTTTTAATGTAATGGTGCTATCAATGAATAATCATTATTGTAATACTTTTGAAAAATACATTAGTTGATAAAGTTGACCAAAAATTGACAGTGACTAAAAATCTAACATTGTAAAGGCCATCATTGGCAGAATTAACGCGCAAGAGGTTTATTCAAATCTTTTTCGTCTGAAAAAATTATATATATAGGATCACAATTTCTTATAATGTGTGTATAGTATATATGAATTTATTTAATTTTTTTGTGTGTTTAATTCTTTTATATTTTAAATCTCCTCGTTGAAACTCCTCAATCCACCATTGTGCAAACAACCCCACCTAAGTTTTCCAAATGTGTTGACATTTTATAATTGTTAGGGGTGATTTATAATTTGATATAAATGGCTAGAGGCCCAATTTTTATTAGTTCCAATTTTCATATAATGACCGACATGTTGACGAAGAATGAAATTGTCCCATTTCCAATATTTAAGGGGCAAAATTGACCTTTTGTTATCTAAGCTAGAGCAATCGTCAGCAAGAAGTGTATTTTTTGAGCTCTTTAACTAATATCATTCGGATATTGTTCGAGTAAGAAGTGTGTTTTAGAATTAAAAACTTACGTAAAAGAAAATTATTCCATTCGGATAGTTTACAAGTAAAATTGACCTTTTCCCCTTTAATCATGGTCAATATATAAAACTTAAAACATTTTTAATATATTAGACTCACTTCTAAAGTATATGTCATTATCACTAATTACCTTGTGAAAGTGGGTAGAAGACATTAATGGTGAACATTCACATTTGAAAAGTCAAAATAATACAAATCCTTCTAGGTTGAGTAGAGTATCATTTTCTTAACTTTGGGGACTAATACAATAATTTACTTGAAAATGAAGGGTCCACTAAATTCAAACAATATATGACTATTACGCAAACAGATGGACGAAAATTCTCAGTGTAAAACATTATAATAAGTTATCTTTAATTATAATAATGAATGTTTAATTTACAAGCATAGACTAATGTACAAATTTGGGACATATTCTTTGAATTTGTTTCCACTCAACTTGAAATTACCCTTAGTTACTAACGAACCAATATTATATGAGGAAAAAATCAAATTTATGATGTCACGTGACATGTTTATGTGCTAATCGAATAATTATATATTAATTCATATATAATAGGTAAAAGGTTCAAATCTGTCCTTGTTAAAAGTTCAATTTAACCAGCGCCTTTATCTCGAAGGGATAAGGTCTGCATATACATTATCCTTTTCAGTCTTCATTTGTGAAATTACATTGAGTATGTTGTTGTAACCATTGTCCTCACCGTTAGTGATTAAGGGCCATTTCGAACCAAAATTATAACGACAAGCAGGGGCGATACTTCAGTGGAGGAAGCAATTAATTCGGTAAAATTCGATAATTTTGGTTCAAATGTTGTACTCCCTTCGAACCACTTTACTTGTCACATTTTTTATTAATATGCCCTTGAGAAAAACATTAAGTCGAGGGTAATTTGATTAAATTATCCCTATTTATTATTCCTCTCAATTTAGTACTTATTTTTTTTGCATTACATTAATATCTCTCTATATTTATGACCAAGGGTAAAGGTGAAAACAAACAACTAACTATGTCTTAATTTTCTAAAATAATAAGTATAACACCAACTATTTTTAGTAAGGATGACAAGTGAAGTGGTCTGGATGAAGTATTTATCTTAATAAATTTATTTGATATGTACTAATTTGGAATCCATTAACTCAAAAGGATTAAAACTCCAAACGCATAAACTTCAAATTCTGGCTCTGCCTTTAACCGTGAGAATATAAATAAGTTAAACTTTTAACCGACGATAGTAAAGGAAAAAATCAGGATCTTTTCCTTAAAATAATGAAAGGTTAATATACAAGGATAGACTAACATACAAAAAATTGGACATATTCTTTGGATTTGTTTCCACTTGGAGACGTGTTGAAAAAAACCAAATTCTTATCGCTAATAACTTTGACCATAATCACATAGCCTTTTCTCTTCACACACAAAAACACTATAAATACCAAAGCCAAAAACTCAAAAAAAAAATCAACAAAAAAGTTACTCAAGAACTCATTTTTTTCAAAGATTCATCAATGGAAATTCTCAAGAGAAACATGGGGACTTTCCGGGACGAATTCGAAGACGACGATTTTTACGATGAGCTAAGAAGGCAAGTGTTAATATTAACAGCAGAAGATGAAGAAGATTATGTTCAAAAATCAAATGAAATCAAGAATTCTAATAGAGTGGAAATGAAATCCTTAGTGTTGCAACAACCTAAAGGAATTCAATTCTATTGGTATGGAGATAAAGAGGATGATAATAATAACAAAGTTCCAAAATGGTTATTAGATTTGTGGAGAAAAGGGAATACAAATGAAGTGTTCAATGGTACTGGAGTTTTCATACCACATATTGTCAAATCAAGAAGAAGAAATAAATCAAGTAAGTTACCTTTTCTCTCTTTATAAAATCACCTATAGTTACAATCAGTATGATCAAACTTTCAAAATCTGCTTATTTGAAAAAAGAGTTGTTTGTTATACTCTTCCGTCCGTGGAAATAGTCTCTAACAGAAATGCAAGGTAATATTGTGAACAATAGACCCTTGTGATCCGACCCTCCCCCAGACTCCGCGCATAATGAGAACTTTAGTGCAACGAGCTGCCCCTTTGTTATACTCTTCCATTTCATTTTATGTGGCACCGTTTGTCTTGGCATGATATTTATATAAAAAAAAAACTTTTGAAACTTATGATTTAAAACAATTCTTAAATATTTGTGTGACTATAAATCATTTCATTAAGAGTAAAGGGTAATTTTAAAATTAAATTATTTTTAAACAGTAAAGTGACATTCTTTGATACGGGCTAAAAAGAAAAGAGTATCCAAAAAATGGGATGGAGGGAGTAAGTATTTTTCGAAAAAAGTACTTTTGAAGAGTAACCGTTTGTATTTGATCAATTGGAAAACACTTTTACGCAGCTAGTTGATGAGCTCTACTATTTTTCAACTTTTGAAAAATAGCTTATACAAATAAAAATACTTTACTTTTTCTTATAAGCTTGGTCAAACGCATCGACTCTCTAAACTAAGCACTTTTGGTAACCAACTATTAATCTCATTTCAAGAATTTTACTTTCATTTGTGTTGTTGCTTATACTTTTTTTTTTTCTCATGTTTGCCCCCAGGAAGGAAGAATACTGAAAGAGGCAAAACATACAAGCCAGTGGCAACAGCAAACTGTTAATCATCCTAGTTGTTGTAATCATCATACATAAACTCATTGTATCAAAACTATGAAGTATAAAAGATTTATTTATTTTTTTACGAATATAAAAGGCGAATCTCCAGAAGTTTTACTATACGAAAAAACGAAAAAAAAAAGAGAAATAAGAGAAGCTTTTTCCATTACCAAGACAACATCAATTGCAACAGCAGCCAGAAGGATGATACTTGTACATATGATGATTTACTAAGGATTATATTCGAATTAGGTGACTAGCTAACATGCCTAGTACAAGAAAATATAGCTAGAACTAGATAATAGTATACAGATCCCTAATTGTAACACGATATATCGAGTCAGTGTGGATCGAGATAGTAGACGAGAACTATACGTTGTCATTGTGTGATTCCAAATGACAGACTTATGAAAGTTGTGAGCTAAACATATAATGACTTACCTTCACAATTCTAAGGTTCAGATAATGCCTATGAGAAGGAGGAACCTTGTAGGAATGAATATTCATGTGCCACGATGTACTAGAGTTGGTCTTTGGGGCGTGCTAACCACAACGAGCTGAGTGCCCGAAGCCTTGACATGTAATCACTTATGACAAGCAGGGCTCGAGCAGCTTGACGGGTGGTCAAGATTCGATGCAATTGTTGCAAAGTTTGTTGTCTCAGAAGATCAGCCTAGCAATCAAGGAAGCATAAATGTGAATTCCGTTGAATAGAGAAAAGTTCAGAGTCGTAAAGAACTTTTAACAGAGGACGGTTAGTTACCTGACGAAGAAAGTTCTCAAAGGTGGCAAGCTTTCCCATTACGATTGCCATTTGCCCCATATAGTCAGCTACATTTCCGGAACCAGTAGGGCCAAGAGACGTAGATGAAAGTGTATCGACGAGAGATTGTTGCAGGGCTTCCATACCTTGTGATAGGGCGTCCTCGGCTTGCTGAGAAGACTGTTGCAAGTTACATATGCCCATGAGCTGCTGCTCTGTCAACGGTTCAAGATGGTTGCCAAGAATCTGTATTCCCGATATGTCGGACATCAGTTTAAGAAAATAGAACACTACTAGGAAATGATACTTTAGTCATAGTATTACTCTTTTAGTTTCTTTGTGCTTTGAATTTTGTTACTAAGTGTTGTTTCTTGTACTTTGATATTGTATTATTTTGATGTAATTACTGTTCAGCATGCTTTGCTGTGCTTTCACATCCGGTACTTCTTTTTCTAGATTGCTTTGATTTGTTTTCCTTGAGCCAAGGGTCTATCAGAAACTCTACCCTCTCCAGACCCCACTGTGTGGGACTACACTAGGTATGTTGTTGTAGGAAATGATACTTTAAACATAGTATGGTAGCTGAACGGAAGAGCTTAGTTTACCTTGAGAAGTTCAGAGGAACGAAATCCGCCCAACCACATGAAACACCTTTCTGCTGGAGTCTTCCACATGCCTGACAGCATATGAAAGACATCTGATTTTGCAGCTACACTCTTTAACTTGAATTTTTCATCATAGTGTGACATTACTCCATCAACAAGATGGCGCAGTTCATTATCGCCCCTGTGAGAATTTACAGCTGATCGGAGATCACTGATAAGTCGTTGATGTTCTTCTAGCCAACGTGCATAATCCATGTCGAATGCAAATGCCCCTGTCCAAGTATGACAATTACCCCCATTCATTACTACCCCATGCCAGGTCATAAATTGATCAAAGATACTCATGATAAGTTCTTCAATCGGAAGACGGAAGAAGAAAAATCAAGACGTAAAATATTAATTTCCTCGTGAAAATATGACATGTAATGAATGCTAGCAAGGCTGGAAATTTTCTAACCATTTCCACCAGCAGAAAGGCTCTGATCTCCCGCGTATCCGTTAGCAATAAATATGCCCTGCATCCAAGAAATTCATTAAACTACTTAGAGGATTCATATGATCTGAAACTGTAGTAGTTCCTTTCAAGATCACGCATACAAGAAAACAGTCCCCTCTACTTACGAGTTGTGGAGGGAGAGAGATACCTGTTGGCGGGCTCGTTTTAGTTCCTGCTCTAACTGTGACAGTCTGAGCCTACTATTCTCCAGCTGTTGAACATATGCCTATGCAAAACAAAAACCTAATAATCATTTAAACATCAAGCATATATAAGTAGACGTATAATATATATTGATCTGAGACAGCCTAAACATTAAGCTATAAGCATAAGATATAATCATGTTTAAGAAGATATTATGCATATCTCACTAACAAAAGAAATATTATCAGCGGAAATTACCCCCCCACCCCCCCCCACCCCACCCCCACCCGCAAGATATAAAACCATACAAAGCAAGAATATCCCGTGATTCATAATTACAAACAGTGGACCTATTACATAAATTGCATCTGTTTTTCCTTCATATAGTGTTCAACTATATCTGGACGTCATCAAGACTGAAGTAATGTGTGAGTAAACACCTTATTTGATTGTTGCAAATGTACGCATATATTTGACGGTAAATATAATTCTATATGCAAAAGGTACGCAAATATAAATGCAGACATTTTCTGACGGAAGCTACACGTTACCACACAGTTGCTAACTAAAGTGAGTTAAGCTCATACACAACACATAGATTGTACATAATGATCAGAAGGACGAAAAGTATCAATAACCGGAATGTACCAAATCAATCTCATTTAAATTTTTGGAAAAAGTGAATAATATTACTTTTTTCCTCAATCGGCTTTTCCTAGCAGCTTCTCGATTCTGAGCCAGCCTGCGAAGTGTCTGCAAGTAAGCTAGCTTAAGTAACTACAGAAGTAAAATGTAACAACTGATACAATAGAATAACCGTTGGAATAAAGAGATAAGACATAAGAGTAAACCAGTACAACAACCTTCTGGTCTCCAAGCTTTACTTTGGACAGATCCATGGAGTCCACAGCTATTAATGCACCATGCTGAACCCCTTGGCCCTATGATACAAATCAAATAAATGCAAACAGTTCACATCAAATCATAGCCAGATGCCCCGAACCCCCTCAGTTCAAGCTCTCGCTTCCAGAGGAGAAAACAATACATTAAATTTGTTCAAACAAACTCGAGGACAAAACGACCAGTTCATTTATTGAATACTATTTCTTTGTCATTTCCTAATCCAACCCAACCATCCGTTAAATTCCAAAGATATTACTTACTATAGTAGTCGATCAATAAATTCAATTCATTAACACAAGATTTTGGAGCGACATAAGATCCTAAGGCTACCCTACTTAGCTTATAACTACAGATAAGGGAAATTAACACATCTCCTTTACCCAAAAAAGCATAAATTCAACAACAAAAACTTGAAACTCCAGTATACCGATACAATCTCAAGATAATCTCCCATCAAATTAATTCATTACACATGAAACTGTTATAAACTCGCCATCCCAACATATCAAGATAACAAAGTACTCCTGCCGTCGCAATTTAAGTGGTGGTGTTTGGATTTCGAGAGTCAGACAAATTCTTCTTTGATCATGATTTTTTCATGTCTTTTAAATACTATAAATTGTTAATTATCGTGACTTGTATAGTACTTTTTACGCAGTTTCCAGCTATGTAAATTTTATTCCAAAATGCTTAAAGATTCTATTTCTGATTTCGCTGTCAAAATTAAGAAACTTGACTCTCAAAATCCGAACAACAACAAATAAATTGGGACAGAGGGAGTACTATTAACCACAAACTAAGAATCCCTAACCTTGTGAAATAATCCCCATTAGAGCTACAAAAGAACAGCAATAAATATGCTTTAATCACACGCAAGTTGGGGTCAACTACATGAATCCTCACTGTCAATTTCGCATTATCCCTCCCTTTAAGGGGAAAAAAGACAAGGATGAACTACTGCTAAATGTCAAAAAATTGCAACTTTCATTGGGGTCGCCTACATGAATCTTCACCGTTTACATGACATTATCCGGCTTTAAGGCAAAAAAAAAAAAGGACAAGAATGAACTATTGCTAAATGTCAAAAATCTTAACTTTCATTGGGGTTGACTACATGAATCTTCACTGTCTATATTCTTGTCCTTTAAGGGGAAAAAGGACAAGAATGGACTACTGCTAAATGATAAAAACTGTAAATTTCATTGGGGTCAACTACATGAATCTTTACTGTCTATATAAAAAACACAAGGATGGACTACTGCTAAATGTCAAAGGTTGCCACTTCCATTGGGGTCGGCTACATGAATCTCTACTGTCTATATTGCATTTTCCCTCGCTTTAAGGGGAAAAACGACAAGGATGGATTATTGCTACAACAACAGCATACCCGTTGTAATCACACAAGTGGGGTTTGGGGAGGGTAGTGGGTACGCAAACCTTACCCCTGCCTTGGGAGTGAGAGAGGATGTTTCCAATAGCCCCTCGGCCCAAGTAAAATCATTACAAAGCAGTGCCAAAGGAAGAAAACAACAAGACTGAAAATAAGGATGGACTATTGCTAAATGTCAAAATTACAACTTCCATTAAAGTCGACTACATGAATCTTCACTGTCTGTATGGCATTATCCCTCCCACCCTTAAGGGGAAAAAGACAAGGATAGACTGCTGCTAAATGTCAAAAAATTGCAATTTTCATTGGGGGTGGGGGTGGGGGGGAGGGGGGGGGTTAGAGAAAAGCTAAAACCTGATGGTTTCTTTCATCAGTATCAACATCTGTGGAAGTGTCAGTCTGCTGGCTATGGTCTGCAATACCAGAATCACCCCAATTCTCAAAATGCTGCACATTTCCCAATGCCACAGCACCACCAACACCAACACCACCTACAACACCAACACCACCCAACATTGCTGTTTGTGCCTTCTGCAACATAAACCTCCCTGTTTCCACCCCTGTCTCAGATGAACCAATACTCTGCAATTCCCATTTTCACATTTCACATCATAAATACACCTCATATATACACAAAATAAACAAATTCTATAGCTGCAAAGATTGTTCTTTCCTTTCTCTTACCGTATTAAGTTCACCAAAATGTAAGTTATTGTTGTTACAAGAAACTACACCAACATTGCTTGGCCTCATTTCACCATATACAGAACCTTTCAAGAAACCAAAAAACCAACAAAAAAAATTATCTTTTTAGGGTCACAGTCATAAGAAATAAAACAATTGAGATATTGTTTGGTGGGGAGATAATTAATAGAAAAAAATTTATACTTCTGCTTAAATCAACAGCATCTTCTTGAGTGAATCCTGCAGACTGTTCAAGTTCTCCAATATCCGCAAAGCGTGCTGCATGTCTGCTAGCTTCATCACCTCTATATAACAACTCAACACATAAAAATTGAATCTTTAAGTCCTTTTAACACACAAGAACATAAAAACCAAGAAAAATTAATCTTGGTGGCAGCGTCGGGATTTTCACTAAGGAGTTCAAAATATGAAGAAATAAACATACGAAGAAGCCAAAGAGGGTCAATATCTATTATATATATATATATATATATACATACAAAATAATTTTAACTATGTATAACCAGTGTAATTTTCTGCCCTCGGCACTACCTGGCTCCGCCCCTGGTTGAAAACATGTTAAAATTGAATCTTTTTATGCCCTTTACTAACACAAGAACTTAAACACCATAAACATGCTCAAATTAAGCTGAAACATTCAAAAATTTGGTCGTTATTAGCTTTTTACTCACACAAGAACTTTTAAAAAACAAGAAAACTTAAACCCCATAAACATGCACAAATCAAGCTGAAAAACACATAAAAATTGAATCTTTTTAAGCCCTTTACTAACACAAGAAGATAAAACTCCATAAACATGCTCAAATCAAGCTCAAAACATTTTTACATTGAATCTTTTTAAGCCCTTTTTATTACTCATACAAGAACTTTAAAAAAACCAAGAAAACTTAAACCCCACAAAAACAAGCACAAATCAAGCTGAAAAAATACATATAAAAATTGTATCTTTTCAAGCCCTTTACTAACACAAGAACTTACACTCCATAAACATGCTCAAATCAAGCTCAAAACATTTAAAAATTGAGTCTTTTTTAGCTTTTTACTCACACAAGAACTTAAAAACCAAGAGAATTTGAACCCCACAAAAACCTGCACAAATCAAGCTGAAAACATTTTTACACTGAATCTTTTTAAACCCTTTACACTCATACAAGAACTTAAAAAAAACAAGAAAACTTAAACCCCATAAACATGCACAAATCAAGTTAAAAACATGAAAAAATGAAATTTAAAAGAACAAGAGGAATATGGTACCTGAGATAATAAGTTGAGTGGCAATACATATTAGAGTTACTGTTACTATTATTATTGTTAAGAGTAACAGCTGGTTTGAAAGCTTGCATTTTTTTCCTCTATTTTCTCACCACCACTAACTTCAACACCTTAAAAAAAACTCTTCTTTCCCAAAAAAATTGTCTGTCTTTTTCTTTGTGCTGCTTCAAAAAGGTGGTGAAAGAAAAAAGGAAGTGAAGAACTTAAGAAGAAGGGGAAAAACTACCATAAGGGGTCTTTGTTTGACGTGGATTAAATTATGTTGGGATTATAATTTTAGAATTTTGGAATTAATTTATTTTATCTAAAAAATAAGATACTCCTAAAATAATATTCAATTGAATAGAATAAGATAAAATATTTTATAATTAAACTTAAGATAAAATTTACAGTTTTCAGACAATTTAATTTTACATCAAATAAATTTATGTCATCAACTATATGAAGTATAAATTAGAAAAGAGAGTCAAATATATCTTTTAATTTTGCGATTCAGAGTGAATATATTCCTCGTTAAATAAGTGATAGACGGCAAAGTATATATACATTTTTTTTTAACAAAGAGTATATATGCACTTTAAATCACAAAGTTGAGAGATATATTTATCTTTTTTTGTCTAAACTTTATCCTAAACTTAATTCTCGATATCACACCTTATCCTGCATATCAAACGAGTCTTAAGTATTACTCCCTTCGAAATATTTTACTTGTCACATTTCTTGCTTACACACCACTTAAAAAAATTATGTGTTTTGACTATCATACTCTTATTAATTATCTTTAATCATTTAAATTGTTAATCTCTTTGTAATATGTTTTTAATAAATAAAAAGAGAATTAATCTAAATAATCATAACATGTATCATATCAATATGTATATTCACTCTTCATTTATGTTTTTTTTATGTTAAAAATATACACTATTTAATTATATATTAATTTTTTAAAAATAATAAGTATTTTAGATTATTTATTTTTAATAAGCACAATTAATAAATTGGTGCGATGGGAATAATATAGTACTAGTATTAAAAGAAAATCTTGAAAACTAACTTTTTCAACAAAGGATTGCGTATCAGTACGGTTGTTATTAAAGTAGTAATAATTTAATAGAAGTTCTGAGTTTCAGATAGCCTCTCAGCTTTTTTCATTATTGTAAATTTGACCCCCTCTGCCATTTGGGCATTTTTAGACTCCCAATAAAATCTTTTACTACTACTACTACTACTACTATATACCTTTACATATTCCAACACCTACGTACAATAGGGACCAAATAGTCATAAAAAGGGTTATGGATACGATCCACATGCTAAATTACTATGATATTAGTGAAAATATATATATATATATATAAACGATATAATATATAAATGTGTCATTTAATTTGATTTTAGTTAACATGATATCCTTTAATTTTGAATATGCATAAGTAAATATTAAAATTTGTATAAAATTGAATAAGTAGACATACGCATCTTACGTGGCATCTCATGATAATTGTCACGTAGGACATGTCTGTATACTTGTTCAACTTTATATAAATTTAAGTGTCTGTTTGTAGACACTCAAATTTGAAGAGCATAGACATCAGTCGAGGTTAAGTCAAAGAACACGTGTATGTATTATCTGTTTGAACATATATGCAGCATACTTGTAAAAGAATCAAAGTTTTAGAGTGAAAATCACAAAAATTAAAAGACTGATCAGAGCCAGTTTTTGAGAACATGGATTAAACAAATATCCGAAGATAAATTTCACAATTTTTATCTAAACTATCACTATTTTTCTTAAGTCCTAAAGCATAAATTAACTTTATCACTTGTGTTCAATCTTTGTGATTTCGACATCCCAATCACAGTTCGTCAATTCTAGGGGTTCTATCCGACATACATTAGCCATTTCATGTTCGATGCTCTCTCATCCTTCAAAAATGGTTCAAAAAAAAGTTAATTGCTCAAATCTTATAAAGAACCGTGAATTACATTCCATTCATCACCCCTCATGTTCAAATTTGGATAATTTTTTATCCGGAGTTAAGCTAGAAGGGTAAACCCGAAACTTTTTCCTTTTTCTTGGGGGGAATTTTGAATCATATCAAAATGTTTGACACAATTCTACTACTCTCTCTGTGTACTTTTACTTGTCACTGTTTCGCTTTTTAAGGTCAAACTGTATAAACTTTGATCAATATTTTAAGATACATTTTTTTATCATATTAATATGAGAAGTATTGCAACTTATAGCATTTTTCGAATAATTTTCGACCATCTAAATTTTAAATTCTAAATATTAAATTAATCTACTTTAATTTAACTTTGAAGTTTAGTCAAATTGAGCTTGAAAAGATAAATAGTGACAAGTAAAAGTGAACGGAGGGAGTAGTAATAATTCTAATTCAAACAAATGGAATTTGAAAACTCAATTTCATATAATTATTCAAAATTTATATCATGATTTAACAACATTCCATATTCATTAATCGTGACTTATAAGATTCTCTGACCTTGATTTTGATATGAAAACAGTGTTATAGATTTCATCTTGATGAAAAAAAAAAGGATCTAAATTCACTTGAGCATATAAAAAGAAGACAAAATTTGTTTTCTATTTATCCTTAATTCACACACTAATGATTCATTTTCAAATTATTTCCCAAGTCATTAAAATCACAGCTCTTTTTTTCTTCGGTCTCTTTTTGAAGGAGAGGCCTTCACATTTCTAATTCGATAGGATCGGACGATTTTCTTTGCTCCAACATTGTGAATCACATTCCCGCATAATGACATTTTTTATTTGTTTGCACTTTAATGACTAGAAAAACAATCATAAAAACGAAGCCTATCGCCACACTACCAGTTAATTTAAAAATTATACTATTAAAATATGTACTTCATTTATATTTCTTAAAAGAAGCCTAATCCCATAATAAATAAGTAAAAATAAACGAAGAGAAAAATATTAATAAGGATTATAATAGAGTGCTAAGTGCTTCTTCGTTTATAATTAAAGTCTCGATTTTAAATCTTACAAGATGTGAGTTCACTTTTGTTAAGTGGAGTAGTATTTTATTCTCAATATAAGATTTCTCGATTTCAATAGTAGCCGAGTCATAAGTTTTACTAATATGTTTAAAATATGAAGAAGTAAACAAATAAAGGAGGTAAAAGAGATTTAATATCTACTATATATATAAAAATAATTTTTAATAATATATAAATAATATATTTTTTTATCAAAGAGAGTTCGAATAAACCCCTTTAGTTTTACTTGGCTCCACCCGTGGATTCTAATACAAATATCAAACACGAAATGGGAATAAAAAAATTATACTTATAAGTAGTATTGTTCAGTATAGATGCTTTTGTTCTGAGTATTTCATTATGATTATTATTATTATTATTGTGTGTAGGAAGGTTTCTTATATTTGCAGTGTTTTGCAGAAACTCTGTATACATTGCAGGCTTTTTTCTTGAAAATTGTTTCTTACGTGTTATAATGGTTTTTTTTTACTGTGAGTAAAACTGCAAGTGTAAGTCCGTAAAATTACCAATAATAGATAGTATTATGACAAAATTGCACGTTGAGAAAGTAAAACTGGAAAATTCACTTTCTGTTTTTACTAACAAACAAAAAGTAAGGTTCTTTTCTTACTATATGGTAAAAATAAAATAAAATAAAAAGTGTTTTTGTCATTTTCTGGTAAAAAAACAAATGTGTATCACCTTATTCTTACTTTCTATTTTCCTCTTTTCTCCCAAGAATAAATGGGTGAATATAATAATTTTGTATTGGGTAAAGATATCCGAGGAGAGCGGAGATATAAAACCTCTCGTGATAGGATATCTTCGGAGGGTGAGGAGGTGTTTCAGGTTACGAGGGAGTCTTCCATCAGAACATGTTCGAGGAAAATCTCACGAGATAGCACCTCCGCGTCACGATAAAGTCGAACAACGTGGAGGAAAAGAATAAGGGACAAAAGCGTCAGGATTGTTAAAAGCACGGATGTGTATCATATATATCTGACCTAGACTAAGATACAGGCTAACACCTATAATGAATAGGGCACTTAGCGTTTTCTCGTTAGTGATTGTACTACTAGAGCTCCTATGATGGGTCATATGCCTTACCTTGTAAATTATAAATAAGGACCTCCCCTCTATGTGAGGGGATCCACTACATTCTGTAACTTAATACTCTAATACAATACACTTATATTTGCTCGTAAGTTTTGACCTTCTTATTGCTTTCTTGTTGATATCAAACTCTCGTGGGAGGAACTCCAAACCTCGGGGAGCATCCTCAAGGGGAAATGATCCCTATTAGAAAATTCTCTATTTTTGGCTCGAATCAAATATTTTAATTAAAGATGAAGAGATCACATCTATTTCACCGCATCTCTTTGCGATACCAACTTACTCTTAACTTGAATTTGCCATATATATAAAGAACTAATATTAGTCATTCTCCTTGATCCACCCTCATCAGTTCACCATCCTTAAAAGATTATATTATGGTATTAGTTATTCGAGACTAATACTATACATCAAATAATTCAATTTTGTATGTTACAAATTAAATATTACTTTAATATATTATATTTTTTTAAATGCAGTTACAATTAAATACTCATTCATGTAATTGAAATTTGTTAGATGACTTGAGGTCTTGGGAAGTTGTGTTTGTGTTAGTATTAAATAGTGTGTTGAAAAGTTTATACATAATATTTATTTATAATATAGCTAGGGGAGTAGTATTAAATATTATTATCAGAATATTTAGGGCACAAAAGATGATGTGATGGTGATGTGATTGAAAAGCTTTTGAGGTGTGGAATGTGAAGGTGGTGGAATTTTCCCTTAAGTTTTATTTTGGAGTAATCTTTTAAGTATTTAATATGACACAAATATAAATAAAACTTGTGATCTAGAGAATATACGGATTATAATGGGTATGTTGTTATTGTTATTGTTGTGAATTAAAATATATTAGATTGCTGAATGTTACTGTATTTGTATCGAGAGATGTGACAATGTTCAGATTATTATTCAATAATGTCGTCTATAATACTTTTGTGATTATAAATATATTTATTAAAGATAAAATTAAAAAATTATCGACACTTAAAAGAAAAATCTGTCACATGAATATTATAGAAGAGACAATTTTCTTATATAATCATATGATATTCGAAATGCATAGATTAAATTAATATAGAAATGCGTCGTGTAGAATCTATAAAGAGAAAAATACTCTCTACCCTAATAATTTTTTAATGATCGAGAAGTTTCTCTAGATTCATTATTTTGGACCAAGAAGGGGAGTCTTGATAAAGTTGTTGTCATGTGATCAGGAGGTCACAAGTTCAAGCTGTGGAAATAACCTCTTGTAGGTA
The DNA here is from genome assembly GCA_003996215.1 of Jaltomata sinuosa. Lineage (NCBI taxonomy): Eukaryota > Viridiplantae > Streptophyta > Magnoliopsida > Solanales > Solanaceae > Jaltomata > Jaltomata sinuosa. The sequence continues at coordinate 875,035 of QJPP01000008.1, forward strand.
TGTGGGGTAAGACTGTGCATAATAAACTCTTGTGATTCGACCTATCTCCGAACCTCGAGCTTAACGAAGGCTTTAGTGCATTCGACTGCCAATTATTTTGGACTAATCTTAACCTTCGAAACTCGAGAATGAAGAACCCAAAGGCAAAGTTAGAAGCCGATATATGAGTTTAGGGTTCAACTCCTGGCTTTGTCTCTGAATGAACCCGCTCTTCTATTCTTCTTTGCTTAAATACTGAACATAATTCATTTGATGCATGACTCGAACTTATAACCTAAAATATTAGTCCCATATCTTATTAAAAAAAATTCATATTCAGATCTCGAACTTGAAACACGCATGTAGGTTCATTATTCCTTGTAAATGTGGGAGTTGGAGAATTAAATAAAGGATAGGATGTGTGATAAATAAAAGGGGGGTGTTTTGCTTGGAAGCAAGTATGTGGAGCAAGTTGGATAATAAGTACGGGTCCCGGTTGCCCTAATTTGCTTTACTGCAATAAATAAACTGACAGAATGCCTTTTTCTGATGTGAATCTTTTCTCTACTTTGGCTTTATCTTGTCTTTATTTCTCTATCTATCTATTTCACCTACAAGCTTTAACATCACATGTAAGAGGTCTCGGGTTTGAGTCCTCAAATACAAAGTTACGTTTGTTAGGGAGTACTTCTATCATTTATTATGAGGTTTTTTGATGTAAATTTAAATTCAGTCGAACTTCAATTCAAATATCGAACATCAAATGAAAAATTGAAAGAAGAAAAATAACATCAAGTCTTGGAAACAGCCTCTTGCAGAAATGCAAGGTAAGACTGCGTACAATAGACTTTTGTGCTCGGGCCCTTATCCGATGCATAGCGGGAGTTTTAGTGCACCGATCTGTCCTTTTTTTTTTCCTTTTATAGTGAGAAATGTTACTTTCTTGGTTCACACTTACTTGTCTATTGTATTAAAAGTACATATTTATTTTTACTTGTTTGCTTTAAAAACATAAGAGATAATTAATCACTTAGCTTTTAATATATTTTTATTATTAACTATAGCCATTTCTCAAAGTATTGAATTTCTTATATTCAAAAGGTGAAAGTAAAATTGTCATTTTATTTGTTACTCCTCTGATAACTCACTTTTGCTATGGCTACGGTGAGTATCCTTAACCAAGCTACTAATTCCTATGAGTTGCTGGCTCATTCTTCAACAGGTACATAGTTCAGAACCTTATCTTCTTCAAATTGCTCTGAAAGCTTACGATTTCATATTCTATATCACACTTCCAGTCGTAAAAAATGAAGAAATTTTGAGAATAACGCTTCTCCTATCCGAGTCTGTAACAAACACAATCTCTTCACTGTATTAATAAGAACTAAAACGCAACTAATGCTTTGGATCGGAATAGTAATTGCAACACTCAAACTACTGAATTACAATGAAAAATACTGATAACAAGGAATTAAGGATAGAGATAAGAAGCTTAAATTTTAGGAATGGAGATAACAAAAATCAGACTCTTTTCCTAACAATTCGCCGCATAAACCAATTTTGTTTTCACAAGTCATTATTTATCGACTCGAATTTCAAACATAATCACCTAATATAGTATTGAACTGCTTTATCAATACGAGTCCAGGCCTATTCATAACAGAGTTATACGCAATGCCAAAGTCGAATTAGTTAGACTAGTCACTAGTGGACTAGAATTTTGATAGTTCTACAAACAAACAAAAAACTATTGTAATTTTGTTAATGAATGTGCCCTTATCCAAATTATATTTTCATGATTCCTAGGTTGAATTCCAATGTGGTCCATATTTTTTATGAGAAAATCCAAGCAAGTTCACAGATTAGGATAACAATGTTTTTTTTAAAGCATATATTGGTGGATAAAATTAAGGGGATCCATATATTTTTTTTTAATTTGTTCACTAATTCAGTCCCCAAGAATGTATATTTCTTTACAAAAAACGATGAAATTGGATGAATCCAACAATTTCCTTGTCCTTATTGGTAAAGTTCTGACAGTTATATAAAGGCCTAATTAAGATAGAACACATTTTGAGGATTTGTTTATAACAAAAACAAATCCTTCAAGGGAACTAACTACATGTCCATAGATTGGACAAAATTGTTGATGTTTGTGACTATGGATTGGGCTTGTGTCGTTGATTGATACAAGTACTATTATGATATGTTTTTCTTTCTTTTACGACAACTTATATTGTTTACACACGAACAAAGGGAGTTGCTTGGATGGCAAGCAAAAGACTTAAAGATTGTGAGCTCGAGTCACCAAGGGAGCAAAAAAGTGGGAGCTTCATAGGGAAGGGTAAAAAAAAATTATTTACACGTTTGTCGCAGCCAATGCCTTTGATTGGTACATCGATTTAGAACATGAGTCAATCGATAGTTGAAAGCAACTTGAAGGTGAATTATATTCCTGACTTATCGAACCGAATTGCCAATCAAGGAGCAATCGTCTTGATCAGCAAGGAGGAGCATCTCAAAGTATGGGGTAAAGAATGTTGCGTTTTGATTTTTATCTCCCGAGATCCACCTAATTCGAGTCAAATCGACCTTCCCTCTCGTCTCAGGGTAAGGATGGATCATTGACTACCACCATTGCTAGCTTTAAGATTGTGCATCATCAACCAAATAATTTCTACTACCCCATATTGATTATGATTTTTAAAAATATTTTGTATCTAAATTTACATTTGCTATAACTTTTAGATAAGACAACTATGAATATGCAAAATGCTAAGAATACAACCTGTCTTTTGTATTCACATTCAAACATCTTAATCTTAAAATAAACAAACGATACCTTAGTTATAAACACAAATACAATTTCCCAAAATGGGATGTGAAGTGTTTCCTCTTTCCCTTCCCTTTGAGATGGGAAATAGACCATAATGGATTTTTATCTATCTACAAGACCTATTGACAAAATTAAAAAAAACTAATACATGAAGACAAGGAACTAAGACATGAATGTTCTAAAAAGTGAGGAATTCAGACGGCAGTTGCTTGCGTTTGGCTGTCGAATCTGCTGGTGAATACTTGTGTTGCCCGTGAACTTCTGTGTTGTAATCGCTGGTGCAGCATCTCCGACATCTTGTTGAAAAACTCCGCATCCCATCTTTGTATTAACACAGGATCTTCGGCAAAACAGATATATATGGATGTCACCGCGCTTTCCACCACAACTGTAGCCAGTCCGACCTGAAAATCAATAAGAGCCATGGCACGAGAGGATAAGTCACAAAGATCTCGAAATCTCAAACAAGCTTAGGTTTCAAATAGTGTGTAGTGGTGATCTAAAAGGCAACTAATTTGGCAACTAATAATCTAGTTTTTTTTATAATTGGTTGGGTCTATGGTGTCTCTCACATCTCGGCTATCTCCTCGAGTACTACATCCCCACCAACATAGGTACCGGTAACTCTCCTATCAAGGTCTGGACCGATGGAAAGAATCCCCTAGTTTTTGTCACTATTGGAATTCAAACCTTGGTCTCTCATGATTTTCACCCACTTTATTAATCGTTAGGTCATACCCTTGGTTGCTAGCCACTAATAATCACATGCCCTGGACAAGAGACTGATATTTGTGATGATGTTGAATGCAAAGAGAAAAAAGAGGCACTCATTGTCAGACATTAAATGTAATACGGGAGGTGCGGTTGCTGACAATGACTTACCAAGATCATTCCCATCAACATGGAAGTAGTACCGACCATCATCACTCTGTCAGGATGCTTGATCCTTGTCCAAACTCCTGCACAAGTTCCGGCTACCAGCCCACCCACAAGAGTTCCCATCAATATAACAGCACCTGAGCAGTCATAGGCAATAAGTGCTTCAACCCCAGTTGATTGGAACAACTCCCAGGCATCTCTTGCAGAGCGATTAAAGTTTTTACCATAAACTGCAATCTGCGAGGAGTATGTTTGAAATATGACGTCAAATTCACTAACTAATTGACATCTGCAATGCATAATTTCTTATATGTTATGGGCAGCAATGGACCTAAGCCAACACGAATTAATTATTCAAAGAAATAACTGATTAGTGCATGTGCCACTTTAAATCATATATTTCCTTAAAATCCTCACCTCGCCCCTAAGTGGGACAAAGACTTGAGGTGTAACTTATAAATCGTATCACTCTCTAGCTACTCCAAGGATTTATTACTAAATACCAGAATATAACACACACACGAAATTTCTTCACTAGCTTGTTATGTGTTAAACTGAACAAATGTAGGTTCATCACGCTAAACACAAGCAGATGGGGAAGAGGAGCACAAAAAGAAGATTAACAAAGAGTTGGCACACATTTGGCAAATACGTTGTCTATCTGACAAATTCTAGACTACAACCAAACACTATTACTCAAATGAATGATCCTTCTATTAAGGCAGTACCAAAGCCAATTTGCGCACATCTCAACTAATACGGGGCGGCCTGCTATAATCCACAGGTACAGGTGTTGGTCCTGATCCTCAAAAATAGTGAACACCTTCATGAAAGTGTCCATTTGTAGGGACATGATTTACAGATATATTGAAAAGTCAACCACAACTTCAAGAATGGACAAAAATATGGCACTAAAATTATTAACTTACCTGGACATAAGCATATTTATTGAAGAAACGGACTAAGGTCTCAACCAAATGAAAGAGGAAATCGACGCAGCAAAGCAAACACTCATTCTTGCCAATCTTTGATCTGACTCCTCTAATCTGCATAACACGAAACCACTAATCAATTAACTGTTCATACGTGCAGTTAAGCAATATGTAAGGGAAAATTTATTCTTCAAGTGAGAAGTTAATATATTGGACAATCAGACAAGAACAGATTGACTAACCTTCCACCGTAATGTCCGGATGGCAGCTGTAAAAAGTGATCCATAGCAGATGCTGCCAAATGAGGTTGTAACAGCATAGCGTAAGGATTTCTTCAATGGTTTGGGAGGCATTGAGGTTGCTTGCCGACCACCATGAATGAGAACGAGAAACACCATGCCCGACACTATTACATGAATAATGTTACACAGAACTGCACCAGTCCAAAACAGACTCACACAGAATACCTGTACAAAACACAAGCAATCGACAGCTCATGTGCTTGGCAACATGACCAATATAAATTTGATAGTGACTAAACCCTAAAACCAGATCAAATGAAGATCAAAAACTTGCCAGCTCACCACAAGAAGCCACCAACGACCACCATCACCGATACTAAGTGCTACAACACCAGCTACTCCAAAAGACCAAAGTACTAGCCATGAAAGCATGACCAGCATGAATGCACATGAGACTCCCATAACTTCAGGAAGGCTGCACACCATCTTCACACCTCTTTGTAAAACCAACATGGTAAATGGAAGTCTGCGGGAAAGAAATATTCTTCATAAAACTGAAACTTATTTAACAGATCCTTATTTGGTAAAATTATCTCGACCTCTGAATTTATATACTTTCTGAGCCTTAACCTCCTCTTTATACACTACGCTTCCTGAGTGCTGAGTTTAGGAAAATTTACACAAACCTCTCCATAGCTTTGTTTTTAAAGCTTATGAAGGGATCAAATTTTTTTGATAACCGAGAAATCCGTAAGGGCCAGTGGTGCACGTTCGAAACTTGGAGGATTCTTCCACTTACTGACAGGCTTTTATTTGCCTCAGGATTCTAACCCGTAATTTTTTTAATGCCAATCTAAACTATCCTAGAAGTTACTAAAAGGGAATATGGTCAAGATGTAAAGGAATCAAATGGTATAATTCTTTTTCTTCTAGGTCTCCTTCAGATTGTTTAATTTCTTCACTGACAAGTAAGTTCATGAAATACATTCATTTCTTGTACCATTTATGCAAATAACCTTAAGGGAGGTCATGGATGTAGCAAGCTAAAAAGGAGGTTAGCATTATGGCATTTTATTTCGGAGAGGTGAAAGTACAAACCTGACAACTGTAACTTTGCACTAACTAGAAATTTTTAGGGTTAATTTCATGGATGGTCAATCAACTTTCAGTTACAGTACTAAAACTAAACTATTTTTTTGGTAACGGAAGTTACTCAACTTCACCAAAATATCACAAAAATCACTAAACTATTTTTTGTAACAATAAAGCCATTCAACATTTCCCAAGTATAACACTGAAAGGCAAAGTTGACTTGACTTTTGTGTTATAAAAATAGTTTAGAGACTTTCGTGATACTTAGATAAAGTTGAGTGACTTTTTTGTCATGAAAATAATTTAGTAACTTTGGGACAATAAAGTAAAAGTTGAGTAACCATCCATAAAACTACCCCAATTTTTATATTCAGGGAGAGCAACCTCCTTTCAAATGGCAAGATGACTCTCTATCCTAAGAACTTAATGATTGCTGTAATAGTATAGACTTCGAAACCTGATTTCATTTAAAATCAGGATGACAGGGCTGACTCCAAATAAGATTTCTTTCAAGAAAACTAATCTGCAGATGCGACAGACATGTACATTACAAATGGTAGATCGCCTTTAGAATTGATGAGACAAGTATGCATATAGAGAAACTGTAGTTCTCTTTATATATAACAGCAAATATTAGTAAAATTCTCACTTTATACAATCTCACAACAACAGAACTTTCTCCAAGCTGGCTTTTTAGAAAGGAAGTTTGGGTAACGGGTTGCATATTCACTACATTCACTAAAAAAGAAAAAGAAAATACTAGGCCAACAGATGGATAAAGATTAGATAATTTGTCAAAGAGAATTGGACTCAAGATAGAAACCAATAAAAACATAAAAGCAAGATTCTTTTCCGTTTGCTTATTTGCTTTTTATTTTTAAAAAAATGATTCTTTTCAGCTATACCTGTCTATGACTGATATTACGTACAAAAACTGCAATGCTGCACCAACAGCAAATGCAACACCCCAGAAAAATTGCTTCTGCCAGAAACACAGCACACTGATCACAGCAAGATATGTTGTCAAGATGTGAACTGAGAACTTCATCATGTTATTAGCACTTGAACCAAGCAAAACCAACCACGCCCATGCCAGAACTGTTCCCACTGCACCAGCCACGGCATACAAAGGCCAAAAGTCCTCGGTCAAACCAGGCTGATTCTCAAGGTACATTTTCGTGAACCTATCAATTTTGAGCCTATCCTTTTCCCTAAACCTGTTAAACCCCAATATTGCAAGTGCCACACCTACCAATACTACATGCAGCATGAATACCCCCATCCAAAACACATCTCGCCAATGCCGTGAAACTTGTGAAGTGAGTTGTCGAGATCTAATAGCATCTCCACTCGCACCACTCCCCGCCATATTCTGCAGTCAAATAGATAAATAAATAGTAATTAAAATCTGAAACTTCTCAATGTGTAGGACTCTGTTGGTAGTCGGTACTCCCTGCCTGATTCCATCTTATATGGTGGTTTTAAAAAAATTATATGGTTTAGGATGCTAAATTCATTTTAGTAATATATTAGTGCTTGGAGAAGAACTATTAAAGTATGATTAAAACATGAGTTAGATAGAGAAACATCACATCAAACTGGAGAGTCTGTTAGTCAGGAGCCAGAAGTTCTCTTTCCTTTCTTTTGTATGTTTGGTGCATAGAGAACCTACCTACTTGTAGCGATAGTTAGTTGGATTTTTGGAAGGTTTACTGTAAAATGGCACAGAATTTTTTAAGGATAACATCAGCCTGGTATGACACAATTAATTGCTTTTGATTTATCACAAAAGACATTACATAAAAGTTTAATATTTGAATAGTTAAAATGAATTTGAAATCTTGAAAGTTGCGAAAATTGTACAGGGTCGGATGGTGTCAAACCTTTTGAAACGTCCCAAAATGGAAATTGTAACAGAGGTAGAAATGGAGATAGTACTGTACCCTAATTCCTAATGTATCAATCTAACTCGACTTCAGTAACAAAATCTTCAAAGAAAATCATACCTCACACAAGAGAACTAAAGCACTGTTGAATTTCTACTTTTAAAACTTGCATCCTCTATCTATATTCTTTAGAATTTTGAGACACAAAATAAAAGCAACTCACTCACTGAATTGACACACAAACTAAGAAAATTAATCCAGATAACCAACACTCAAAAATACTATGTTACTCGGACTCTTCAAAAATGTCATCGTGTGTGTGTCAGATCCTTCAAAAGTAGTGCATTTTTGGAGGATCCGACACGGGTGCGGTAACAACTTTGGAGAGTCCCAGCAACTTAGCAAAAATATACGGCCAACTAAGTGACATATACTACAAACAAAGTTGCAAATTCATCACATAGTTCACAAAATTTACACCAGACATCACAAGCACAATAGTGAATTTTGATTGACAAACAACTTAACATACATAGAAAGCATAAAACAATGAATAATCAGTAGTGAAAGCTTGAGTACTGATACACATACTAGTTTTATACTTCCTTTTTGAAATGTCCAAAATGTTTGAGCCATTCCAACTTTTTTATGTAACTTTCACAACTTTCATGAAGTTAAATTCACTTTTAACTATTCAAAATTTGAACTTTTGATGTGATGATTCCAAACTAATTTTCCAAAGCACCATTTTAACATTTCCTTCCACTACCAGTAATAAAGTAGTTAATCAAATTAACATCTTAAACTAAAAATTCCAGTCAACACCATCATATATCAATGAGAATACAAAAAATGATTATCAAATTCAGCATACAAATTCTCACACTGCCTCTTACATCTACCCACTTAAAATCATAAATTCGACAAAATCAAAGCAATTTAACATTTCAAATTTATCCAACACTCCAAATCCACAGCCACAGCAAAAAAATCATTTTTCTTTTTTGTAAATTCAACACATAATTCAGACACTTTAAATCACAAGCACACTAGTAAAAATATCGATTAAACTACAACATTCACACAAATAGTCGTAAAATTACACACATAATCGATCAATAGTTGATAAATTTTTTTTGAATAGACATACTATAAAAAGTTGCAAATTCAACACATATTTCACCACAATTTACATCATAAGCACACTAGTACAAAAATCAAATAAATTCAACACATATTTCACACAATTTTACATCACAAGTTCACTAGTAAAAACATCGATTAAACTCAAATAACCACAACATTCACACAAATAAGCATAAAAATTCACACTACTAAACGATCATTTGTTAATTAAAAAAACAACAACTAAACATACTATAAAAAGTCGCAAAATTCAACGCATAATACACACAATTTACATCACAAGCTCACTAGTAAAAACATGATTAAACTAAGAGCCTGTTTGGATAGGCTTATTTTAAGTGCTTTTAAGCGCACACACAACATTCACACAAATAAGCACAAAATTACACAAACAAACGATAAATTGTTAATAAAAAAAAAATTAACTAAACATACTATAAAAAGTCGCAAAATTCACACAATTTACATCACAAGTTCACTGGTAAAAACATCGATTAAACTAAAACAACCACAACATTCACACAAATAAGCTTAAAAAATTACACTAACAAAGCGATCAACAGTTAATTAAAAAAAATTGAAAAAAAAGGAGCAAGTAGTGAAATGATTACCGGCGGCGGAGCAGCGGCGGAAGGGGAACCGGAGCCGTCGTATGAGGAGGAAGAAAGAGAAGAAAACTGAGAATCACTCATGATCTGGCGACTATAATAACAAAGAGAAGAAGAAGAAAAAGTAACATTGGTAGTATAAATTCTTCATTAGTTTATAAATTAAATTAAATTAACTTAATTGAGAGGATTAAAGAGGAAGAGGATAAGAGTTAATGGAAGTTTAATTTAGGGATTTTGAAATTTGACTAATTAACATAACTGTTTCTCCTACTGTTTTCCCACTTTATATATGAGGGGTTTTTAGAAATAGAACTGAAAGAAACTGATAGGTAACTGTTTAACAAAATGGATCATTCACCCGGTGTAGCGGATGAAGCTGCTTATTTTTTAATTAAGAGTTTTAATTTTAAATTTTGGATATGAAAAAAATAAATTAAATGGAGCATTTTTTTTCTAAATGCATTCTACGTGATCTGAATTTGGGATTAATCAGACTTCAATACGGATACGAATGCTCAATGGAAAAATCCAAAAAACAAAAAAGAAATACTTTTGCAAAATGCCAACGTTTCTTCGTTGGATATGCTTTTTTAGTGATTATTAAAAAAGAATATTATTATTTTAGTGATTAAATATTAGATCTAAATTATTGTAATATTTGAGTATATTATTGGGACCAAAGATCCATTTTCATTTTTCGGTTACTATATTATACGCATGCAACTTATCGAAGAAATGACTCTAGAGAAGATAATAAGGTGGTCAAAGATTAGAATAGAGCGTTATCTATTTTTATTATTAATATTGTTATTATTATTTTTTTACTATCTTATATTTTAATTTTATTACTACTTATTGTTTGTATTATTTCGATTATCATATTATTTGTTATTGCTATTATTCTCTTTCCAATATTTTTAGCATGACTTTCCTTTTTATACTTGATTTTGATATAGTTTATTTGACCTAATAATTTATCATAAATATTTTTTCTATAATAACATAATCAATTTTTTTACTAAAAGGCGTCAAAATATAATTTTCAGGCAATGGCCCGAATAAATCCCCTTGACTTTGCTTATATTACCAAAGACATTCTATTTTAAGTCTAAATTTAATACCTCTAATAAGGATGAATGCGTATTTATCTCTGTGGCCCAACTTTTGATGGCAATGCATTTCATTTCCTTATAAGATAAGGTTAATAAAATTGTTTTTTTCTTTCTCCCTATAATAAGGCCAATATAGATTATAGTGATCATTTTTATAGTATGATTATTTTTGTCGCACATAGGTTAGTTAAGGTTCATTTTCACAGGATAAGATATCATGACAATTATTACTTGATAAATATCTATGTGCATCATATATTTATATCAAATCAATCAATTAAATTTTACAATTCTAAAATTAAAGTAAGAATACTTAATTGTTGCACCAAATATAACTTTGGAGTTTTAGAGTTTAATTTTTTCTCCAATTCTTTGTTAAAAATTTCTAATTTATTATCCAATTAATTAGAGTTTGTAGTGTGAGAGAATGGGATGGATAACAACTCTACACATCTACTCTAGCCTATAGGGATTTTATACTCTTTAAATTGAGTCTGAAACCTAAATAGGGGTCAAAATCTCATAAATGACGGATGTATATATCTTTTTTAAAAAGTAACAAAAATAAAAATAACATACTAAATTAGTGCGCTATACGAAACTTCATTAATAATATTCGTTAAAATTTTGTTATCCAATTTTCTTTAAAAGAAATAAAAAATGAGATTATATAACGCACTAAATAAGTGCGCTATGCAATCTCAATGAAATCTGACAAATTTCATTTAGAATTGCTCTTGTAAGTTGTATAACAATAAACTAATAAACAAAATCTTTTAATTAATAAAAATTGTGTAAATTGTTTTTTTTTTAAATAAAAATTATAAGATTTATTATACTTATGAAAAATAATATATCCTCCATATTAATTTAAGTGTGTAACTTGATTTTTTAGAAAATAATTATAATGATTCATTTTCTAAGACCACAAAAAATATAAGATTTAGCTTATGCTTACGAAAAAAACTTACACCTTCCGTATCAATTTAAGTGTCTTATTTCTTTTTTAATAAAAAAATAATTATAATCACTTTCAAAGAAGGTTACAAAAATATAAAATTTAGCTTAAAGTGATATGAAAAAATAATATACTTTTGTATCAATTTATGTGTTGTACTTTTTAGAAAAAATTATTATAATAATTTATTTTCTAAAACAACAAAAAATATAAGACTTAGTGTATGCTTACGAAAAATAACATTCCATTCATATCAATTTAAGTGTATTACTTTTCTTTTTAGAAAATAATTATTAAAAAAAAAAATAAGACACTTAAATTGATACGGAGGGTGTAAGTTTTTTTCGTAAGCATAAGCTAAATCTTATATTTTTTGTGGTCTTAGAAAATGAATTATTATAATTATTTTTTTAAAAATAAAGTATGACACTTAAATTGATACGGAGGGTATATTATTTTTCATAAGTATAATGAATCTTATAATTTTTATTTTTTTTTAAAATAATTTACACAAATTTTATTTATTAAAAGAATTTGTTTATTAATTTATTATTATATAACTTACAAGTTGAAAAGATTTTGCATGAGAGCAATTCTAAATGAAACTTGTCAGATTTCATTGAGATTGCATAGCGCACTTATTTAGTGCGTTATGTAATCTCATTTTTTTTAAAGAAAATTGGATAAGAAATTTTGACGGATATTGTTAATGAAGTTTCGTATAGCGCACTAATTTAATGCGCTATTTCTATTTTTGTTACTTTTTTAAAAGAGCACATACATTCGTCACTTGTGAGATTTTGATCCCTATTTAGGTTTCAGACTCCTCTAAATTAAACCATCCTACCTAGCTAGCTACTCGCTAGCCAATATTTTATCTTTTTCTTTTAGATTTTTCACTCGATATGAGTCACCTGTATTAGATCATATTAAATTGAATTTTTGCATTGGGAAGTTAATAGGTAAAACACTCTCTATATGGGCATTTTCATACTATCTACCAGGAATCGAATCCAAAATTATTAATTAAAGATAAAAGAATACTTATCACGATAACATCGATAGTAGTTAATCTTTTCACTACTTTGACTTGTCTTATGTTTGGTTTAAGTGGGAAAATGAAAATGGTTACCCTTCTTAAGGAAAAAAATAATGTAAAAGCTTTTTCCTTTCTATCTTCTCCGTTTGGTCCCAAAGGAAGAAACAAAAGGTAAGTGCCTTTTTCCTTTTCAAATTTTACATGACTCTTAATTTGTGTCTCAAACTTTCATGAAATAAAGTTCTCTTTTCATAAAGAGTTTGGATCTAAAATTTAAATTTGATAAGTTTGATCATTCAAGAATGCAAGAATAATTGTTCGTCGATAAGCTCATTTTGATTATAAATACAATATATTAGAATCATGAAACACCATTAATACATAGCGGAAAAACACAATCTTGTTATGTTAATAACCAACTCTGACGTATCAGCTTAATTATTTTCGTCAAATGATATCTAGCTTCCTAGTCGGTAAAAAAGCATTAGTAACCAATAGAACAACAATTCTAAGTCGTAAACGATGTTAAGATTTTACTATTGGACCTAGCTATTGCACTTAAAGGAATAATGGGTTCAAAAATTTATTTTAAGAAATGTGTCATGTGAATAAATAAAACTCGAATGAGAGTACTACTATAATTTGGAGAAGGAAGAAGTAATATTTTAATAGTATCATACATTCATACTAGACGTGTTATGACCGGAACCTGCACATAACAACAAATTCTAGAAGCTTTTATTTTTATATATGTACTAATATTTCTGTCCGTAGAGGCTATAATTAAAGCACAAACAAATGCTCCTTCCGTTTCAAATTATTTATCGTTATTTATAAAAATAATTATCTCAATTCATTTATTATTTTAAAAGTTTAAAATAAACTTAATTATTTTTTCTCCATTTTATTTTTAGTTATTTTTCAAGACTACAAACACTTCAATAGAATAAATATTTAATAAAGAGATCTGATTATATTTTAAGACATAAATAAAAATAAATAGTCAAAACTCCCTCCTAATTATAATATTTTAAAGGAGTGTTTAAAAAAGAAACACGATAGATAATTTTGTGGTGGAGGTACGAAGAAGTAAGAAGAGTAACTTGGTTAGTTGCATCAGAATGACAAGGATATCTCACGAGATTAATTATCCCACGTACCTTTTATATAAAATAACTAATTTTATTATTTTAATATAAAATAATTTTCAGAATTAATTAATATCGATAACTCAATGCAAAATAAAATAACCTGATAAAATATTTCAAAATTATTATCTTTTATCCCGCCAGCTAAACAACTGGTGTTCGTCAGTCTCTTCTACAATCACATTTCTTTGTCTACAAAGTCTTTTTCCCTAGTATTCTTTTCGTTTACTTGACTGGTACTAGTTCATAATAATTATATCTAAAATGTCTATGTCCAATGACATATAATATAATAAAATTTAATTAAGGGAAGACTTGACTAAGACTTTGCACCATGAGCAATCCATTGAACAAGGTCATTGAAGTATATATGGTACAAAAAATGTGTGTACTTTATCACGCACAAAAAAATAAATTTAAAATTTGAATCGAACATGTCTAATATCATGTATTCAGATATCATTTAGCATAAAATGTAGTTCAAATGTCTAAATGAAATTTACTGAAGAATTAGGACTACATTACATGAAAGGTAGTTCATGATTTCCCCTTCGCTCTCTTTAGCATTTTGGTTTAACACCACGCAGGCAGCTGATACCTTCCCAGCTTCTTTCAAGGAACTCTCTAGCACCTCAGCTCACCGTATTTTACATAGCCTTAAAAAAGTATCGCTCGCCTGCATGACCTGCTTTCTGGCTAGCTTCTCGTTCCTTGACTCCTTTTCTCAGTCAAGCTTCCTTGTTCAAAACTAGATTCACTCATTCTTGTCTCCAGCGATTAACCTATTCCAGAGCAGTCTGGTGATTAGCCTGGTCTGGCTGCTGGTCTAGCGAGCCTTCCTAGCCGCGAACCATGTCTGTCAACGGTGAAAGATAGCCCTAAAGTGAGGGCCCCGGAGATAGTATTTCTCATCATTCTCGATTCTACGAGAAATTTTATGAAAGCCTTTCATTTGCTTCTCTTCGATGGAAACAAAACCTTTTCTCGATAATGCTGGGCCAAGTAGCGACACTTCACCCAGATTCGATCATCTGCCTCTATCGCTTGATTGATCTGATCAGACACTTATGTCAGCTTGGTTGTTCAAAAGACTGTCTCTTTACTCCTTGCATCTTCATCTTTTCGGGAGAACCGGTTCGGCAATAAGACCTGGGAAGGGAGATCACATGGCCGGTCTGCCAGGTCTGATAGAGGTGATAAACTGGTTAGAATGTACCTATCATGGTTTGGTTTAGCAAAATTTATTGTTGTTGCTCCACTTGAACTCATAATACCATAAGTTATCCCTTCACAAGAAGCTTTCCTTGATAGGTGAGACTTCGCCCCTTCTTCTTCTTCCCACGAAACTGAAACTAAAGCTCCTCTCGTAGATCGGTGCAGTTTTATGAAGCGTCTAAGCACAGTTCGACGAGTCAATTCTCAATGCGATGCATCCGTGAAATGGGACGGAGATCTGCCCGAACTTAGTACAGTCCTATTAAAGATGGGGGCGAATCAAGCAACTCTTATCGAATTTCTCCTACTATGGTGGAGAACTCTAAACGTTCGGAGCACCGGTTCTATTTCAGAAGAAGCATGATGGCAGCTCCAGCTCGCAACCACAGGGGCCCGCCCCACGAGGCCAGAGTGGGCTGCTATCAATGTATTAAGCCAAAAATAAAAGTCACTTTTAATTTGAGTCGTATCATTTTATTGTCAACGTTTTTAGCTAGCTAAAATAAAATATGTGCTATCCATAAGGATGGGTGGGCTAGGGAGGACGAATCAGAAAAACGAATCACAGACTTTTAGGTTTGATAGTCCTCTATAGGAGATGTTGTACATGATATTTTAGTCGAATTTCGCATTGAAATGAGAAAGGAAGTATACATGGTTTTGGGCTTGATGTGAAGTAGCCCAATTGACAAACTAAATCCCCTATCCATGAGGCTTGTTGGTTTTCAAAGGGACAATATGTGTCATGAGTTTGGATTGTGAAAAATATAGTATCAGAGTCGGACGCTCTCTCAATATGGTGGTGGAGCACACGTCAATGAGGATGTTGAGTCCCTAAAGGGGACGTGTGTGACGCCATGACGAAGGGTGATCTGACAAGGATGGACCAAAGAGAAAGACTGACAAGCTTCTGAAGAAGGAATGTACATAATATTTTAGGGGAATTCCAAATCAGAATGAGCCTAGAAGAGGAAAGTGAAAAGTTTTACTAACACAAGTTCACATGGTACACGTGCTATTAAACACGATAATACTTTAGCCCAAAAAATATACATGCAGAGTCTACTGGGCCAAATTCTATAGTAGTCAAAATCACAATGGTAACAAGCTAAGTTTAGACATCAACCAGGGTTGCTGAGATGGATGGATCGAATTAACCCTTAATTAACTATTTAATAGGTTTTGGATTCGAGTTTTGGACCCAAAAAAATACTTGTGTCAAACATTTTCCTTTTTTTTATTAGGGCCTATACTATGTGAATATAGATTATTCAGATTAATAGAATTTCAGACGAAAAATGATTATCCAAAAGAAAAAAACAAGTCTTGATAAATATCAAATTGTATCAGCTGTCCAGGATGGATCACTGAGTTTTTTCATGTGGATTAATAGAGGAATTAAGCACAATAAAGATGAACCAGTGAGCCCATAAATCCAATACTAAAGTTCATTAAAAATTCTATTCAGGCAAACCAATGTTTCTTTCTTTATATCCTTTGGTATCGAAACTCATCGACTCCGACTAATTCAAATGTGTGATGATATATACAAAAAGAAGTTCACTATATATGAAGATTTAATCGGTATCTACTGAAGAGAACATTGATACTAAAATTCAAACTTGATATTTCTGATTAAGAGATAAAAGATTTTTTATCATTTTACCATCGATTGATATAGGAAAAACAATGTTTCACTGTCAATTGTGTGCGGCACAAATTAAATAATTTCAAGGAACTTCTAAGAAAAGTTTGACAAATATCCTTTTTTCCAATTACAATGCTAAGATAAAGCATCAAAATAAACAATAAAAAGGGGGGACAAAATTGCAACAAGTCTGTCAAGACGTACGCGCACACACTCGAGGATTTGAGAGGATTCTCATCCGGCTCGGATGCCCTACTTGATCCATTTATTTCAAATTCAACCTAAAGGTTCTGAGCCTCGTTACGAACTAAAGTCCTGAAGAAAAGCAACCTCAATTCCTCCCCAACTCAGGTCAAAGTGCTGCTTTGACAATCGACTCTTTTCTTACATCGAAACATCACGATTATCACAAGGAAATGTGATAACCAGTTAAACCTAAAAATCAATTCAAATCTTGATAATTAAGTTCAGAAGGTAATACAATCTCAATAGTTTAGGAAGATGATAGAACCCTCATATAATTTAGGGCGTATAACTAACTAGAAAAATTAAGCTTAAAGAGTAATAAAACTTCATACTATAATTTAAGTGTGTAACTGATAATTTCATCATAATTCAAAGGTATTACATCCGTCTTTGCAAAAGCACAGACTAAAAACAAAATATAACACACTTATTGTAATATCTTAATTAGGGTTTAAATGAAATGATGTTTACGTAATCTTACTCCAATCTTAAAAATGTAGAAGTGTCTTTGATAAACTCTCGGGTCAAGTTACCAAAGCACCAACTTAAAAAGAAAAAAGGTGAAATAAAGCCAACATTGTAGCATGAATTCTCCATATATTACGCATTAAAATAAAATTTCTTAAAAGTCAATCATTGAGCCACGTGTTCAACATGAACTTAGCAGGTTACAAACTTTAACCATGCACCCTATTTTACCAAATCAAATCTACACTTAGGAGATGTGAAGTACAAACTTCACTTTCTTTTTCGCTGTTTGCCGTTAATACCCCTCACACTATCAATAAATTACTATACAAAAAAACATACTACTGAAATTTGCAATAATAACACACACATCTCCACTGAACCAGGTCCCACTTCATCACGTTACAGTTATTTTAAGTGGGCCCGACCAGTAAGGAACTAAAATTGAAAATAACTTTCTAGCTAAGGGGTAAAACAGGAATTAAACAATTTTTACTACTAGCATTGATTGGAAGAGAATCCAATGAGAGAATTTGCCAGGTCGTAACTGACACGTGTCCCTTCCTGTTGAACATTACCGATAATTGACAAAGAAGACGACGTCGGAGCGAAAGCGAAACAAAAAGTACCCGAGGAATCAACCGGTATCAGGTAATTCTTAGCTGGTAACGGCAATTCTTTCCCGTTAGAGAAATGAAACGACACCGTTGGCACCTCAACACTCTTCATCGATTTCAAATCGTAACACGTGTCGAATAACGCAACGCCGTTAGTTGACGGCAAATGCCTCGTCCCTTTCACGAACTCATCCCGGAGCGTGTTGTACACGTCCGTCTGCAACCTCGTCACCGCCGTACCGGAATCTATAATTACTCCACCGTCGCCGTTTTCACTCATCTTAAAAGCCGCCGGAGAAACCGAAAGTAAGTTTCCAGCGACGCTTAATCCAGCTAAATCAAGGTAATAGAATGTGTCCAGCTTCGAATTACGAATAATCGAAGCTGTGACGGAGTTCGGCGGGGCTGCCTCGCCGAACTCCAGAGTCGAAGTGGAGTCGGAATCACGGTCGACTAAGCAATAAGAGAAGGAAGAAGCATTTATCTGTGAAGGAAACGACAACGCGCCGCCGCCGAGTCCTAACAATCCCGCAGCTCCGACGAATAAACCCTCGTTGTTGTGTCCACAACCAATAGCTACTTTCTCAACAGACGATTCACCTCCAAACGAAATACTCTCCGTAACAAAATCACCAACGGTGTACGATCCATCGCCATAAGACACTTCATACAGACAAGTATCGTTTCGGCATTCGGAAACGTCGAGTGATTTACACTGTTGTGTTTCACAAGTGAGCGGTGAGAAAGAGGTGGACGATGATGGCTCAAAAATCGGGTCAGCTTGTTGGTAACAATCAGCACAAGGAGCACATTGTACCCAGTTAACATCACTTCCCGTGTCGAGCACCATGTAAACCTGGCTCGGTGGGTTTCCGATTCCTATTCGTGAGAAGTACTCACCGCTGCCTTGGCTTGTACCGGAAATTATCGGCCCTTCAATTTCCTCAGCTTGAAACTCGATTCCTATCGGTTTGAGATCCGTTCTACCGATGCCTAATACTGCCAGATCCACCCTAGTTTGAAGTGATTTAACTCGAGCTGAGTCACGTTCAAGTCGAGATAGAGTTAGCAAACTGTAATCTTTATGTGAAGTTCCGCGAACTGCTACTCGAGAATGCAGTTGCACACTCAATACAGATGATGAAGATGAATAAAATGTACTTTCTTCTTGTTTCAGAGACGAATCGACTGAGAATGCATTGAGGGCTTTTTGAATGGATGAAGAAACGTCGAGGGTTTTTGTTCTTGAGGAGGCTGCATTGTCGGGAGTTGTTCGTGAGAGAACTGTGGTGAATAAGAGAACAAAGAAGAAAATGGAGGAAGTGGAAGTCGCCATTGTTGAAGGACTTGAAGAAAAGGAAAATGGAAAAAACAGTGTGTGACTGTGACACTGGGGACTCAGCTTGGGTTTATATTTACGAGTTGAACGAGAAATATAAGGTGGTAGAAACTTGAGAGTAGATAATTATCCCCGTTGCGTTTTGATTTTTGAGAGTCAAAATGGCTAATTTTAAAATTAAATTAATTCAATAAAAAGTACTATTATAAAAAAATTAATATCAATATGGATGATGAAAAAGTACATTTTAAAATATTGATCAAAATTCAAATACTTTAACTCTAAAAAAAAGTGATAAGTATTTTGGGACTGAGAGTACATAAAAATTGGAATATGTTATCCTTCCGTTCATTTTTACACTTTTTGACTTGGCATACCATTAAAAAAATAATTAAGAACATGACTATTTTATCATAATACCCTATTAATTGATGGTTACTATTGTATCTTGAAATTAATTTGGAGAATAAAAAATTAATGTTAAGGATAAAATAGGAAAAAAAATTTGTCCTTCTTTGATATATCAAAAATGACAAGTAAAAGTAAAAATTCAATTAGAAAATAAGTGACAAGTAATTCTGAACGGAGGGAGTACGTTTTAGTCTTTAACGAAAAAGGGTCGTGATTGAGTGACAAGTGTTCTTTTATTTTTAATCAGAAATTACGTTTTTGAACTTTGAATATGAAGTCGTTTTTAATGTGTCATGGAGCACTTTATTGTGGTTGTATAATTTCCTCTCAATGCGAATTTAAATTTAATCAGATTTCAATAAATACCAAACGAGAAATAAAAAAGAAGACTTTAAAAAGGTCACGTTGGACTTGTTGGAGAAGACAAACAAGGGGCAACGAGGAAAAAACAAGCTTTGAGTGAGGTCCTACTATTTCAATTAATTAATGTTTGTTCTTTAGCATAATTAATGGAGTAAGCTTTTGCATTGCATGTTTTATCGTGTGTTGCATTTAAAGAAGAATCTAAAGGGGTTTTAATCAAGGAAGTTAATGCATTGTACTTTGGTAGTTATCAAAGAAGTTAATCTTTATTGACCATTAATTGGATAGTGGAATAACCCACTCACTAATCATGTCGTATAAATTGAGTAACTATTCAATTAACTTTCTTCTAGTTAAAAAGAAATTGAGAGTGGAGTTCTTCTGGCGTGAATTCTAGATTTAAATTTTATATGTTCGAGTTTGATATTCTCACAGTAATCATTTGATAATTTATTGAGTTTGTAATTAAATATTTGCAATACTTTGCACCTTATAAAGTAGGAACATGAGTTTAAGAATTGCTTTTCAGACGAGAAAATGGTTCTCACATAAGAGAAGTTGAAACCACTTGACTGTAAAAAGAGAAGGGCATGTAAATTTGACTTTAATAGCAAGACTAATCAAAATGGGTACGAAGTGAATTGGTATAAAAACTAATGATTAAACCAACTACAAAAAAAAAGACCTCAAAACAGTAAATATATATGATGCCTCAACACTCATCAATGCATCGTATTCTTCAATTCATCGTTGCTTTAGATGGTGAAGATGTTGCCGATTGCGTATGAATATTAGGTTATTTACATAGAGGCATAAAAAAATTGCGAAAATCGAACAATTATACAATATTTATTTTATGTAACACATTGGGATTATTTAGCTACTATGTTCATGTAAGCAATAACTTAAGTCTTTAATAAATTTATATATATATATATGAGATTCGAGCCAAAGCTATTAAATTCGAATAAACTCATAACTAATCTTCTACATTTGTGGTACTTATACAGTGAAACTTTTAACACATATATAAGATCCGAGTCAAAGCTATCGTCCATGTATTCTTCAATAACCGTTATTTCGCTAATCAAAAGTTACCATTCAAATAGCAATATTACAAGTTTGATCAATTCTCTAAGTTAAATTTTCTTCTAATTAACTATGTAAAGATTAGGCAATATTGTAGTTGGAAAAAGGTTAAACAATTTGCCCCACCCTTCACTCCACTAGAAGGGGATGACATTACAAGTAGAATTCTTTATTTGATTATAGGATTTTGGCAAAGGGGTTTGGTTTGTTGTAGTTGAGCATATTAAGGCGGATTGATGAATGAAATGGGGCCAATATGTAGGAGATTTGGGAGGTCAAAAGATGGCGCATTGGAATGATGGCAATTATCAAAAGAAATTGTCAAGGTGAAGCAAAAGCCTTTTGTTATTACCAACATGTGACGTGGTGTCGTCGTGGTGGTGGGACTGCTCCATCCTTAATCAGAGATTTCGGGTTCAAGCTTTAGGTATGGAGAAAATTTTGTTAGGAGCGCCACCTCAGAATGCGCCCTGCGATGCGCAATTTGAATTAATTCGGGCTCCAATGTGAGTATCGAACATCAGGTGAAAAAAAAGAGGATCTTTTGTTATTACCACATCTCGAATATCTCGAGTTCGAACCTTAAAAATAGAGAAAATATAAACAAGTTGTAAATTTTATAAGAAAATATATAATGGTCTAATGTTTTATCTGTAATTTATAAGATTGAAAAACATATGAGCAAATATAAAATATTAGATTCGAAGTGTTATCTGAAAGAGTAATTTCCTAAGATACTTTTAAAATAAGGACATAATCTAAATAGGGGCGCAAAAAAGAGGGACATTTGCATAAATCAACTATTTTCTCCTTTAATTAACTTTATGCATGATCAAATTAGTTGAGATCCTAAAATGAATATCGAACACCGAGAAAAAAAAGTCATATTGTTGGTAAACCAAGCATGATTTGTGTACCTAAAGTGTTGAAATGATGTGAGTTAGGCTCTATTTAGACTTTAAAATGATATATTTATACTATATAATTTTGTCAATGTGAATAATGATTTTGATTGTCTAACTAATTTTATGTTGTGTGATGATTGGTCAAAAAGACTTCAAGTGGTGCAAACTTTTTTGACGTGAGGTTTTCTCATGTCTTCCTCCATAAGATTGTATTAGCATTTACATACACAATGATATAATATAATGTTAGTAAAACTTATTACAAATGATGACCACACACATTAAACAATTATTTCAATTGGTCTCTTCTTGTCATCATCAAGAAAAGTAAAAAGTAAAAATAGACGTGATTGGTGGAGAAAATTTTGACAATGGTATCCACTTTGACATTATAAGGAAAAAAGAAAAGAAAAGAAAAAGTGAAAATCATATACTCTCTCCAAAATTATGTGAAAAATCAAATTTTTAGTTTAACTTTGAACTTTGACATTCTTCAATATATATTTACAGTAACTAATATATATTGCTATGAAATTCTTTATCTAATAAGAATTTTTTAAATTCATCGCTAATCTGTCACTAAATCTAATTGACAATGAAATTTTATTGTTTAGCACACAAAATTTATCTATCGATAATTCTTATTTTTGTGTAGAGCTCTTGCTTTTGTACAATGGCTTAGTAAAATGATCGATAGGTCTCTTGAAGTTGATCAATGATATAGGAATTAGGATGTTCTTCCTCTTTTTCCAAGTGTTTCCTATATATCAACATGGATTGTGGTGGAATGGTTCATGTCCTTTCAACTTAATTAGAGATTTAGGTTTAAGCTCTTGAAAATAGGAAAAAAACATGTTGGAAGCGTCGCCCCAGAAATGAGCCCTCCAATGTGCGAATGCAAACTTAATCGGGTCTTAATTCGGATATTGATCTCCGAGCAGGAAAAAAAAAGTTTTTCCATACTACTTTTTCTTTTTAAATATTCAAAAAAAGATAAAGCTACCAAAATTCTTTCATTCAACGTACTACTACTAAAGTATTTGATTAGATTTTAAAAAGTAAAGGCAAATCCCATCTATCAATGTTTCCCAAGAATCTTTGGGGTTTTGTTTCTTATAAGTAACACTTTGGTCCCTTTTGCTCTTTTCTTTGTTAATAAGATAAGTTATACAACTAGAAAAAGTTAGTTCACGAGGCTAAACTCTTTTAAGGATTGCACTTTATTACTACTAATAACTATGATTGTCATCATCGTCTTTCAATAGAAATTGGCTATTAAAATTTCACTTTGAAGCACAATTTTTTCTATTTTTGTATGGGCATTTGAGTTGTCTTCCTTTCTCTTTCGATACACTACATCAGAAAAAATATTTGGCAGCAATTAGTTATCCGGAATAGCTTAATTGCTGTTAAATTATATTTTTAGTGGCAATTATTAGTGACAATTTATATTTTAGCACATTTTGTAAATGTCCCTAAGTCTATAGTGATATTAGATCCAATGAAAATTAACTAATATCGGTAAAAGTTTTAGCACTCTTTGTTAAAGTACATATTTATTATCGCTAAAAGCCTTTATTATTATAGTGATATGAGCTATTTAGGAGTAAACAATGATCTTCTTAAAATTAATTATTTTTGCTATCTAAAAAGGATTCTACCTATTTTTTCAAACTCGAAACTGTTGATTAAGGGTGATAAATGTGTACCATTCCATCATCATGCCCCTTGGTTCCAATGCTCAAGTTATAATTAGTCATTATAATAGCCAAAGCAATTAAAAGGGTAGGAAAAGGTTATGGTAAACGTAAATTATAAGTGTCTCGCAGGAATGGCGTAGCCACATGTAACTTAGGGTGATCACTCGAACACCCTTTATCAAAAAATTATATTATATATCTAAAGATTTATACGAAGTATATAAGTTAAAAAAATATTTTTTATACGTATATATTAAATATTGAACATCCTAACTAAAATTTCTAGCTCCACCACTGACTCTCAAAGTAATAACGTGAGAATAATTACTGAATCAAGAATTATTTTCTTGATGTGTGAGATTGTTAACACAAAGTGACCAAAACATATTTGAGTATGTCACTGCTCAAGGCAAAATCGTATACCATGTAAAAGAAGAGAAAAATTAAAGAAGCAAATGCCCTCGTAAAAGTTTTATGGGCACCTTATTGGTACATTGATATTTAATCTGTGATTACTTTGAAATAATTTAGATATGCGGTGTTTAAAGTTATATATAATTAAAGTTTGGGGAAAAAAACCCAAAAATGAATGAGCTTCATCTGCATGTGTCCGAAGTTGTTTCGGAGTGATGAACTTATAATTTTTTATTTATTGCAAGTATGACTTAAATGGTGGTCCCAAAATCGAATATATGTACAGTTCGGCCTATATGTACTCTCTTTTACATTATAGGACCTCCAAATTTGAAGCCAAAAGGGCTCTTCGAAACGCGAAAGTGAATCTACTTGTGGTGTTGATTTAGTAGAGATAGCATTTATTGGACACTTTTCGACCTTATCTTTAAAAGTATTGGTATTTAGATACAATTTGTAATTAATACAAACTTAGGCCGAGTTGGCTAATTAAGGCCTTAAGTATGCCTATATCCGTAATTTTTCCTAACTATATCAAGGACCAATTGGATATAACACTTTGGGCCAACCTAGAAAATTATATTGGGCCAATTCTATTGACATTAGAAAGGCCGCAGCCCATAAGGGATCATGAACATTGTTAAGCCCAATAGTCATTTACATGCTGCAACTACAAGTCTATGTAAATGCAAAACAGAATGATCTATGACTATAAGAAAAGAAAATAATTTTTCCACCTAGAATTTTAGGAATCACAATTTAATGAATACATAGAAAATGAGAATTTCCTTTTTAACAAGAAAATATTTGTCATCGAGTCATTTTATATAACGATATTCGATCAGGTATGGAGTTTAACATTTTAATTTGACTTAGATACTCTAGTAATGAAAGAGAAGAAAATATCGAATTAATGATTGAAATGTTAATTTAGTAAAAAGCACTATATCGAAGTTTAAAAGTTGAATAGTTTAATGAATTTGAATTCTAACAAATCATGCTAAAAATTATGTGACCACAATGTTAGGTTGGAATAGCTAGACTATGGCCAAGAGGTCTATGCGTAAGGAGTCAGTACTCGTGTATTTATTTTTTCATATTTTGAACTTCTTTAGTGAAAATTCTAGTTTCATCAATATTAATATCCTACTTGTATGCTGGTATTCTTTTGTTAGAGGATACTACTTTAGACCACTTTGAAAAATTATCCTAATATATTCGTATTTCATAGTATTGGTCACTTCTACGTACTAATCAAGATTCGAGAAAAACTTTATTATATACCTTATACAACTGAATGATATTGTAACTTTACTTGCTTGACATGTTTTATTTTTGTTGGAGTTTTAACTACATAAATTAAAAGATTTTATCAATATATAATTACTGATCGAGACAACAAAAAATAATTTATCTAAGAAATTATTGAGACTTACTACTAAAAATTTCAAGGATAATCACGAAGTGTCCTTGACTAGACAACGAATGAGACATACAGTTAATCCATATATATGAATCTATTAAATTCACAACATATACATATTGTAAAGAAATAAAATTTTGACCTAAATTCAATCTAAAAAACTAACTCGAAGGTGAGAATTGCTCATAATTTATATTAAAAAGTCCATCCATCCTTAAAGGATTAATGTGGCATGTGGGACTCTTGACATGCCTCCTTACACTCAAGGCTGGACATCTGATGCGTGAACATGAATTTAATATGGGGCTCAACATCGGTAAACAAGAACTGAGATGAATCTTGTTCGGATACCATGTAATAAATGAATCTTTCGCCTAATTCAACCCCAAAAACTAACTCAAAAGGTGAGAATTGTTCAATCCATATTAATGAGACCACCCACTACTAGAAACAAAGGTTTTTTCTATTGCGAATTAATGAAAATTTGTGCTATAAAACATGATTTTTCCACTTATTTCTCACCGAATCAGCTCACTAGAAAAATGCATGGTGGAAAACAGATTTTCACTGAAATAGTGGAAAACTTCCTAATTTTTCCATATGAAAACATTATTATTTTATCTTTTTTCATCGATTCAACCAAAATATCTGTAGAAATAGTCACTGAATATTTTTCAATAAAAAAATAACATTTTTTTAATAGTGACCTATCCATATATATTGAAATTCATCAAGACCATTATAACTGATGTTGTTTAATTAATAATTTTTAGTCGTATGTAACAACAACATTTCAAATGGGGTTAGAAACTAGAACAAGCAAACACCATATAATATTATTGCTAATTATTAACAATTCCCTTAGCCATATATTGTACGTTTATGGTTGGTGACAATCATACTATATGTTACATAGAATACATTTGAAATCAACATATATAATTAACCTTTACGTAACGTTTGCTTCGTAGCTATTTTAAATTGTCAATAGGGATTAGGGATTAAAGACTAATACTATAATCCAAGTTGTTAATTAGTATATACATAACATATTTATGGAGCTTAATTCAAGTTGGAGCTTAATTGATGTTAATTAATAGTATGTATTTTCAACATGTTTCAAGTTTTTTCGAACCCCGAGAAAATCTGCAGTCGCTATTCTTTAGGTGCGCACTAAGTAAACTTGCTCCTGTGTAATAGCTCATATATTATACAGGAATATAAATCGCATTAGACAAACTCAGTGCAATGAGCTATAACTATGAAGACTCCTGGTGAGGAGATCGAATCGATCTCAAATCTCCCACGAAAGAAATCACTCACCCAACCCCTATACGTGTTACGTTTCAAGTTATACAGAGAATATACTAATTATTTTCTACTATTTTAGAAAACATGATGCTTGCACCATCCTTTGACTTTGTTACACAAATGATAAACCAAACAAAAAATAAAATAAAGAAAGAAAAAACGTGAAATGATGAAATTATTGGACCACCAATTTATTAAGTGTGATGTATTTTTCAATACATAAAAAATGATAGCATTATCCTTGTCTCATCATCTCTAGCTAATTATAATAAAATAAAAAATGAAATTTATTTAAAATAATTCTGAGATTTTAATCATCTAACTATCTTCTAAACAGAGATTTCTATATATTAGGAGCCAAATTGTTGCTTTACCAGCTTTATAACTATCTACTAAATAGAGAATAAAGTGGTGTCCGCATCAACTCATATGCATCTCAATTATTTACCTAGCTACCCGTTACTTCCTTTAGTTTATATTAACTCAATTTTTGAGGTATTGCACGTTCCTTAAGAAAAATATTTTAGGATATAATTTAAACATTATTTTTCATTATTATCTTTTTGATTATTCCCAAACTATTCTTAAAAGTAAGGATAGTCATGAATATGACTTTATAAGTAGTATAATTTATCACCTAGAAAATGTAAAATAATAGTTAAGAACCTTATTAAAAGGAAGGACAAAAATATAAAAAAATCCCAATTTTTTTTTTGAACTTTGAACAATTTACTTATTTTGAACAATGAAAAAAGTCTCAAAAAATTATTTAATATAGACTAGGGGAAGCATTTAGTATTTGTGTGACACGTGCTTTCGGTGGAATTTTGGCCAATTTTTTTTGGAGGTTAATGGTGTGGGTTGGTTCAGAGTGGCAAACGTAGATTTTTTTGAGTACAAACGAGACCCGAAATAGAAATATCAATTTTTTGGTTTTTTCGTGTGTGTTAGTCCATGAATTTTGTGTGATACGTGCTTCTGGTGGAATTTTGGCTGAAATCTTTCGGAGACGTCCGTGATAACCTATTTAATGGTGCGGATTGGTTCGAAGTGGCAAACGTAATTTTTTTTAGTAGAAAGAAGCTCGGAAAAGGAAATATCGATGTTTTGGTTTTTTCGGGTGTGTTAGTCCATGAATTTTGTGTGATACGTGCTTCAGATGAAATTTTGGCAAGACATTTTTTGGAGGCATCCGTGACGACCTATTTAATGGTGTGGTCTGGTTTGAAGTGACAAACGTGAATTTTTTTGAGTAGAAATGAGGCCTAGAAAAGGAAATATTGATTTTTTGATTTTTTCGTGTGTGTTAGTCAATGAATTTTGTGTGATACGGGCTTCTGGTGGAATTTTGGCTGAATTTTTTTGGGGGCGTCCATGACGACCTATTTAATGAAGTGAGTTGGTTCGAAGTGACAAATGTGAGTTTTTTTTAGTAGAAATGAGGCTTGGAACAGGAAATATCAATTTTTTTAGTTTTTTCGTGTGTGTTAGTCCATGAATTTTGTGTGATACGTGCTTCCGGTGGAATTTTAGCTGAAATTTTTTGAAGGCATCCGTGACGACCTATTTAATGGTGTGGTTGGTTTAGAGTGACAAACGTAGATTTTTTTGAGTAAAAATGAGGTTCGAAATGAGAAATATCAATTTTTTTGATTATTTGTGTGTTAGTCCATGAATTTTGTGTGATACGTGCTTCCGATGGAATTTTGGCTAAATTTTTTTGGAGGCATTCATGACGACCTATTTAATGGTGTG
This sequence comes from Jaltomata sinuosa, assembly GCA_003996215.1. NCBI lineage: Eukaryota > Viridiplantae > Streptophyta > Magnoliopsida > Solanales > Solanaceae > Jaltomata > Jaltomata sinuosa. Next base: position 903,799 of record QJPP01000008.1, read on the forward strand.
GTTTGGTTTGGAGTGGCAAACATGAGTTTTTTTTAGTAGAAACGAGGCCCGAAACAGAAAATATTGATTTTTTAATTTTTTTCGTGTGTGTTAGTCCATGAATTTTGTGTGAGACGTGCTTCCAGTGGAATTTTTGCCAAAAATTTTTGGAGGCGTCCGCGACGACCTATTTAATGGCGTGGGTTGGTTCGAAGTGGCAAACGTGAAATTTTTTGAGTAGAAACGAGGCCTGGAACAGGAAATATTGTATTTTCAATTTTTTCGGGTGTGTTAGTCTATGAATTTTGTGTGATACGTTCTTTCGGTGAAATTTTATTATTTGAAGGCGTTCGTGACGACCTATTTAATGATGTGGATTGAATTGGATTGGCAAAGATGGATTTTTTTGAGTAGAAACAAGACCCGAAACAGGAAATATCGATTTTTTAATTTTTTTCGTGCGTGTTAGTCTATGAATTTTGTGTGATACGTGCTTTCGGTGAAATTTTGGCCAAAATTTTTCAGAGGCGTCCATGACGACCTATTTAATGGTGTGGGTTAGTTCGGAGTTGCAAACGTAGATTTTATTGAGTAGAAACAAGGCTCGAAACTGAAAATATCATTTTTTTCAATTTTTTCGTGTGTGTTAGTCAATGAATTTTGTGTGACACGGGCTTCCGGTGGATTTTTGGCCGAAAGTTTTTGAAGGCATCTGTGATGACCTATTTAATGGTGTGGGTTGGTTTGGAGTGGCAAACGTGAATTTTTTGAGTAAAAACATGGTCCACAACTAACGTCCATGAATTTTATGTGATATGTGCTTGTAGTTGAATTTTGGCTGAAATATTTTGGAGGCATCCTTGACGATCTAATTAATGGTGTGAATTGGTTCGGAGTGACAAACATGGGTTTTTTTAGTAGAAAGGAGGCCCGGAATAAGAAATATCGATTTTTCTGTTTTTTCGTGTGTTAGTCCATGAATTTTTTGCAACACGTGCTTCTGGTGGAATTTTAGCCATAATTTTTTTGAGGCATCTATGACTACCTATTTAATGATTTGGGTTGGTTCGAAGTGGCAAACACAAATTTTTTTTAGTAGAAACGAGGTCCGGAACAGGAAATATCGATTTTTTATTTTTTTTGTGTGTGTTAGTCCATTAATTTTGTGTGATACGTACTTCTGGTGGAATTTTGGCCAAAAATTTTCGGAAGCATTCGTGATGACCTATTTAATGATGTGGGTTAGTTCTGAGTGTAAAACGTGAGTTTTTTTGAGTAAAAACGAGGCCCGGAATAAGAAATATTAATTTTTCAATTTTTTCATGTATGTTATTCCATGAATTTTATGTGATATGTGCTTCCGGTGAAATTTTCACCAAAATTTTTTGGAGGCATCCGTGACGACCTATTTAATGGCGTGGGTGATTCGGAGTGACAAACGTGAATTTTTTTGAGTAGAAATAAAGCCCAAAACAGAAAATATCAAATTTTTGGTTTTTTCATGCGTGTTAGTCCATATATTTTGTGTGATACGTGCTTTCGGTGGAATTTTGGCTTCAATTTTCTGGAGGCCTCCGTGATGACCTATTTAATGGTTTGGGTTGATTCGAAGTGGTAAACGTGAATTTTTTTGAGTAAAAATGAGACCTGTAATAGAAAATATCAATTTTTTAATTTTTGCGTGTATGTTAGTTCATGAATTTGTGCGAAACGTGCTTCCGATGGAATTTTGGATGAAATTTTTTGGAGGCATCCGTGACAACCTATTTAATGGTTTGAGTTGGTTCGTAGTGACAAACGTGAATTTTTTTGAGTAGAAACGAGATCCGAAACAGAAAATATCGATTTTTTGATTTTTTTCGTGTGTTAGTCCATAAATTTTGTGTTATACGTGTTTTCGGTTGAATTTGGGCTGAAATTTTTTGGAGGCGTCCGTTACGACCTATTTAATGGTGTAAATTAGTTCAGAGTGACAAAAGTAAGTTTTTTGAGTAGAAACGAGGTTCGGAACAAGAAATATTGATTTTTTGTATATGTTAGTCCATGATTTTTGTGTGATATGTGCTTCCGGTGAAATTTTGGCCGAAATTTTTTGGAGGCATCCATGACGACCTATATAATGGTGTGGGTTGGTTTGGAGTGGCAAACATGATTTTTTTTAGTAGAAACGAGGCTTGAAACAGAAAATATCGATTTTTCAGTTTTTTCGTGTGTTAATTCATGAATTTTGTGTGATACGTGCTTTCGGTGAAATTTTGGCCAAAATTTTTTGGAAGCGTCCGTGACGACCTGTTTAATAGTGTGGGTTGGTTCAGAGTGGCATACATAGGTTTTTTTTAGTAGAAATGAGGCTCGAAACAGGAAATATTAATTTTTCGATTCTTTCATTTGTGTTAATCCATAAATTTTGTGTGATACGTGCTTCTGGTGAAATTTTGGCCAAATTTTTTTGGAGGCATTCGTGATGACATATTTAATGGGGTGGGTTGGTTTAGAATGACATATGTTTTTTTTAGTAGAAACGAGGCCCAAAACAGGAAATATTTTTTTATTTTTCGTGTGTGTTAGTCTCTGAATTTTGTGCGATACATGCTTCCGATGAAATTATGGCCAAAATTTTTCGGAGGCATCAATGATGATCTATTTAATGGTGTGGGTTGCTTCGGAGTGACAAATGTGAATTTTTTGAGTAGTAACGAGGCCAGGAACAGAAAATATCGATTCTTTGATTTTTTCGTGTGTGTTCTTAGTCCATGATTTTTGTGCGATAGCTTCAGGTGAAATTTTGGTTGAATTTTTTTGGAGGCGTCCGTGACGACCTATTTAATGGTGTGGGTTGGTTCGAAGTGGCAAACATGAGTTTTTTTGAGTAGAAATGAGGCACGGAACAAGAAATATCGATTTTTAATTTTTTCGTGTGTGTTTGTCCATGAATTTTGTGCGATACGTGCTTTCGGTGAAATTTTGGTCAAAATTTTTTGGAGGCATCTGTAACGACATATTTAATGGCGTGGGTTGGTTCGGAATGACATATGTGATTTTTTTTTTGTAGAAATGAGGCCCGTAACAGGAAATATCGATTTTTCAATTTTTTTGTGTGTAACGTCCATGAATTTTGTGTGATGCGTGCTTCTGGTGGAATTTTGGCCAAAATTTTTTGGAGGCGTCTGTGACGATCTATTTAATGGTGTGGGTTGGTTCAGAGTGACAAACGTGATTTTTTTTAGTAGAAACGAGGTGGGGAACTGAAAATATCGATTTTTTGATTTTTCATAAGTGTTAATCAATGAATTTTTTGTGATACGTGTTTTCGGTGAAATTTTGACCAAAAATTTCAAAGCTGTCCGTGACGACCTACTACCAACACAATTTATCTCACCAAAGCTGAGAGAAAAAAGTCATTTAACGTGTTTCTTAAGTTGGAAATTGGAATATGAAAAATCAAATATAACCCACTAAACACCAATAGTCTTGGAAATTGGAATATGAAAAATTTAATTTAACCCATGAAATCTATATACACCAAATTGCTAGATCAACAACAATAACAACGATAATATACTCAGTAAAATTTTATAATTGAGGTCTGAAAAAAATAAAATACATGAAAACATTATTACTATCTCGTGAAGATAAATAACCTTTTTTCAAAAGACTATCGACTCAAGTAAAAAAAATCAAGTACCCTAAGCTCAAATGGCTAGATCAAACTCCAATTATAACATGGCGAAGTTTCTCCAAATTTGGCATTTTCTTCCAAATTTGCACCAAACTTGAAATGACAAGCCCATGATTGACAGTACAATAACTAAGGAAATTTCCCTAAATTCCTAGTACAAAATAGTAAATATACTTACACTTCACGTGATTTAATCCGCGCGTGCAAAATTCATTATTTTCAGCTTCATCCAATCACTGTTCACCTAGAGTTAGGGGTGGCGATGGAGCCCTTCGTACTGGATATGAAAATTTCGATTTGAATTTAAAATTTTTAAATTGAAGAAATTATAATTCAAATTCATTATAAATAAGTTCAGATTAAATTAGATTTATTGAGTTCAATTTTGGATTAAATCTGTTTGTATTTCGATTTTAACTTTTGAGCTTTTAAGATAAGTCCATAACAATTAACAAAATCAATTCACTTAATAGTTTGTTCCTTAAAATATATAACTTTTTAAAATTAACAAGAATTGAAGTCACCTTGCCGATTTTACCGTGTAATTTTAATTAGACTTAATACCGGTCAGTACTATAATAAGTAGAACCGTCAAAAACAAATTGAATCTTTAAAAATTGGACTAATTAGAGTATTGAATACATATGATAGTATAGAAATGAATATAAGTTATAAAATTTTTGGATTTTTGAATATTATTACCAAATCCGATATTCATTAATTTTAAAATTAAAATCCAAAATTAAATTCATAATCCAAAAACTCAACCAAATATTAAAGGTGTCAACCGGATCGAATTGACCCGAAATCAAACCGGCCTAGCCTAGTAAAAACTCAATCCGGCCCGACCCACGATTAAAGGGTTGAGTTGGTTTGAGTCGACTACTATAACTCAAATCGATTGGTTCATATTTTGAACTCGAAACTTAAAACCAGTAATATCACACCGTTAGTGGTACAAATTAATCGACTCGGTCCGACCCAATTTTTTAAATAAAATTGAAAAATATCCCCAAGAATGAATAAGTATGAAATTTTTGATTTTTTTATTGAAACTCGCCCCGAACGAATCACTTAAAACCCTTTTAAGATCGAACCGATTGAACTCGAAATAGGTCAACCCAAGAACAGAACAACAGGTTCAATTTTTTGCTGACTCGGCCCGATCCAGCCCGCCCCTTGACAAGTTTACCAAATACTCAATAAAGTTCTGATTTCGGGTTGGCTAAAAGCCTAAAACTATGCCCACCCCTACCTCACGTGTCACTTTCACATGCCTGAAAAACCCTTTCTTATACCCAAAAAATACCACGCGCTCCGCCTTTTACATAAACGTACTGTGTCGTACACGAGCAAATTATTCAACTGAGAAAGCTCGAACAACTGGATCTACCATAAATATATACACATACACACAAATCATAATTCTCTATCTTCAACCATAAATTGCTCTCTCAAAGCTTGACTTCGAAGAGCAATTGAAGATGAGTCTTTCAGTGGCACAGGTAATTTTCTGTATATACATATATATGCATTTAGATATATGCTTTGAGCGAAATCAATTTGATTTTTTTTTTTTGTTGGATTTATTAGGGTTTTACGAAGTCTCTGGCGATGACTGTGCTGTCTGAGATCGGAGACAAGACTTTTTTTGCCGCCGCGGTGAGTTTGTATTGGATTTATTGTGATTAAATTGGAATTTGTGTTTAGGTGGACAGAGTTACTCGGTATCTGTGCTATTGGGAGGTAGTAGGTACTAGTAGAATTAATTGAGGTGTGCATTGGCCTGGACACTACGGTTATAAAAAATGAGCTGGAATTTTGTTTGTTTTGACTTTTAGTTGTAATTAGTGAAATTAGTCGAGTTGCGCGTAAGCTGGGCCAGACACTACGGTTATCGAAAATGAGCTGAATTTCTGTTTGTTTTGACTTTTAGCTCTAATTAGTGAAATTAGTTGAGGTGCACGTAAGCTGCTGAGACACTACGGTTATCAGAAAACGTAATGGAATTTTGTTTGTTTTGACTTTTAGTTGTAATTAGTGAAATTAGTTGAGATGCATGTAAGCTGGGCTAGATACTACGGTTATCGAAAATGAGTTTTTTTTCTTCTTTTTTTTGAGTTTAGCTGGAATTTGTTCGAGAGTTGACTAAGAGAATTCCTATTTGTCTTAAAAAGACTAATTAGTTATCCATACTTTGAATAAAATGTGGGGGAATAGAGTGGTTACATAGAGGATTAATTGACACATAACAGATTGATTAATTGAATATGTGTGCTTGAAAATGTGTGTGATTATGGCTGGAAGCTAGGAGTTCAAGAGTGAGCTTAAACTGAGTTAGGGGGTAATACAGTTTAGCTCAAAAGTGAGCTTAAATTGAGTTAGCGGGGTAATACAGTTTAAGGTTTGATCTATGCAAGACGAATCATGGAGTTATTATTTTGTTTTATTTGATGAGTAAATTATTGAGTTCTTATTTGCCAGAAAGTAAGCGAAAAGTAGTTCAAAAGCTTGATTGAGGCATAAAAGATTGATTAATTTGAATATGTGTGCTTGGAAATGTGTTTGATTGTGGATGGAAGCTGGGAGCTCAAGAGAGAGCTTAAATTGAGTTAGCGGAGTAATACAGTTTAAGGTTTGATCTATGCAAGATGATATTGGAGTTCTTATTTTGTTTCAATTGATGTGTAAGTCATGGAGTTATTTGCCAGAAAGTAAGGTTTCTTGGTGAGGGTACCATTTAAGCTCAAATTAGTTCAAAAGCTTGATTGAGTTGCTGTTATTGTTGATTCTGAGATTTAGATATTACTTAATAATTTGTGTCAACTGCACAACTCACCTAATATCCAAGTGAATGGTAGAGTGTTTCCATTAACAGTTTGCGAAGGTGGAAACCTTTTAGGTTCAGCTTCCAGTGATTTCTTCATCTCCTATTGTCGTCTTCTTTAATTTAGTCTTGTTTAAATCTTTTAGTTATTCTTTTGGGTGGGTGGGGGAGAAGAGATTGTTTAGAACGGTACAATTATTCCTGCATCTTAGAGATTGTTTAGAACGGTACAATTATTCCTGCATCTTTAAGTTATCTACCCTTTCATTCCATTCCTTTTGAAATTGTTTCTGTATTAGACTATTAGTAGTATTTAAAGTGGGTGTACCAGGTGGCCATTCTTATCTTTATTTATATTTTGGAACCTTAGATTCTTATAGCTGAGTGGCAATGGAATCCTAAACAGTATAGAGGAATTAGGATAAATTCTAATCTGCTGTGTTACTCTTCTCCCAATTATTTTTTTAGTTTGTAGATAATAATTATTAATTGCAAAAAGCCAAAAAGTAATTCCACTTCAGAAGAACAAATGCCAAAAGAAGAAGATATTCTTCTTTATTTGCCTCCTCAATGACCATCACAGCCTTCCAAAAATTCTGCTCAGTTCATCGCTTTTGTACGTCAGCAGAAACTACTGTTTCATTACATGTTACAATTTCATCTTCACCCCTATGTGGTTTTTGTGTACCAAAAAGTCATTTCTTTAGCTTGCTGCTGTACCTTATTAATTCGTCTATGTTCGAGCTTAAACCAGTATTCAACTTAGAGCTAAGGCCGTAGCATTGCCTACTTAAGCTATGCATATACTAAAACAGCAACTATTAATTAGATATTAAAGTCTCTACAATAATGATGAAACCCATAATATCGCATTTCCAGAATGTGCAGCCCATTGCAATGCTTCTTTATCCTTTAATAGAAAGACAGAATTAATATAACACAAGTTAGTGTTGTTAATTGTGAGACTTAACTTGCGGTTCATCACTTCTCTTGCAATATGTTGAGTTCCATATCGCTGAACTTTCAGATTATTACCTCTTTGCTTAAACTATTTTTGACATCTAACCATTTAGCTGCTGCTTTGTTCACTAAAAGGTTTTGGTAATATGTAAAAATTCTAATTTATTCTGATGTTCTCATCTTAAGCACCTATGTTGCTTCTGTTTTACAGAATATTTTCTAAGAAGTTAACTTATTGTTTGACAAATTTTCATTCATTTCAAGATCTTGGCGATGCGTCATCCTAGGAGACTTGTCTTGTCAGGTTGCCTTGGGGCTTTAATTGTAAGACTTCATACACCTTTCCTTCACCATTTTTTCCATTATTTGACACTCCCTTCTTTATATTGTGGGCGATAACAGTCTCCCTTGACATGTTTGTGGCTGTAGGTAATGACCATTCTGTCTGCCGTTGTTGGTTGGGCTGCTCCCAATTTGGTGAGTTTCATCTAGTTGCTATCCCTTTGAGTACATTAGTGGTAATCTTGTTTTTCACTTGGGATATTTACATATTTGATGTGAAGTCATAATCAGAACTTTGAAATATATATTTATCCTGTTCTTATAGAAGCGGTTTGCACATCCTAAGTAGTTCCAATAACAGAGGCATTATGTCTGTCTTATAACAAAAACATTGCCGCTATAATTAATCTCAAGGTCTGTGCCTCTAGTGATCAGTCACGGGCAACTTCTACGGTCATCTTTCTTTCTTACTGCCTACCAAATGTGACCTATTAAAAAATAGCACGCTGTATATTGAAAATGAATCTGAAAATAATAGTAAAAACTTGTAATATGTCCAAGTCATCTTATGCATCCATTATCTATGTTAGTATCTCATGATTTGTACAAACAAATAGAGGATCTTATCATGCGTTAGATGTGTATGGAGTGCATTTAGAGTTTATCAGATGAAGAACATGTATTCTGGCTTATTCAAGTTCACTATCATTATGATCTAGCAGTCTTATCATTATAGGAGACGTTAAATTTCACTACCTTGGTTTCTGTACAAAGCACTTTCTAATCTGCTTTTAATTATATCAGTTTTATTTGCACGGAACTTAAAAGTTTTATACATACTTCCCACAGGTCTCCCGTAAATGGACCCATCATATTACAACAGTGCTTTTCTTGGGATTTGGAGTATGGTCTTTGTGGGATGCATTTCATGATGGGTAATCATTTGGTTCCTGCTTGCTTCTGATTATACTTCTTCTGTCAATCTGTAATTCTATATGCCTCAATTGCTTTACATTAATTTTATTCTAATTTCATCCTCAGGGAAGCTGAGGATTTGGCTGAAGTTGAAGCACAGCTGGTCTGTATTTTTCCAACTACATCTTACCATACATGAATTTTAGCATTTCTTATTTTTACCTTACATGGTGCAAGTAGGACGCTGATCTAAAAGCTAATGGTGGAGCAACCAAGGAGAAGAATCAGGTAGCGTTCCTGCTCATAGTATACATTTGCATTTCTTTTCTTTCATTTTTCTTTTTTAAATCAACTTTTAATACTTTGTTGTTAAAATAAATGAAAATGACAATTCTGTTACGAGAAGGGAAGTATTAACCTCTCTCCAATCTCCATAGCAGCAATTTTTTATCTTATTGGTTGACGCAAATGCTAGTGAGTGGCTACAGTGATTAAGATCCTTTTCAGTTATGAATGCTATTCCTCTAGTACCTCTCTGTTTGAGATGGCAGTTCTTTGTCTTTTTTCCTCTTCAATAGGCATAGTGATAATTTTATCGGCTGACAGCGCGAACTAGGCGTTTTTAGTATTTCCGAGAAAACTTGAATAAAATGCCTTATGTAGACAAACAAACAAAAAAAATGAGAAGAGCAATATAAACAACAAAAACACCTATGCTAGTTAGCCTTCTTCTGATGATGCCTTATGTATACAAACACCATGCTATCTGAGTTTTCTGCCGAGGATTCTCACACATTCAACATCATTTGCCAGCATCATTCCATGCCAACCATTTATGTTAAGTGAACTCAAAAGAGAGCTAGCTTACATTCTCTTCCTGACTTGCTCTAATTCTTACATCCTGGATGCCGATTCTAGACACGTACTACTTATCTCTTAATAATCCTCCTCTCTAGTCATTGTAATGGATTTCAGTTTGGGTGAAGCATTGTGCTTTTGTAATTACACCATTTGGTTTTGTTTACTTCTTTTTCCATGTGTTTATCTTTTAGAAACAAATTTATCTAGTGGAGGCTTTTTTGTGCAGTTATTTTTATTCCTCTACATTTCTCACCTGACTCATCTCATATTGTACTGGGGAAATGTGTTAAAACTTAAACTTGACATCGCAATCCACAGTGCCATCCCTTTTCTGGCTAGTTTGGATACTTGGTGATGTGAAATCTCTCATAGATTGTTCCACATTTCTTTTGTTGTTGACATCTTACAAACCGTACCTTTAAGCAAGTAGAGGCTGGTTTCTAGAGAGCTTTATTTGCTTAGCAGTTTTTTGAGTCAGCTATCTTTGATCTGCTAATTTTGTTGAATATCTGAGAGTTGTTCATATACAAGTCCCTTATTCATGAATTAAAACATTAAATATGTCACAAGATGAAGAGACATTTGCTCTCCTCCTGGTGCTCTGCTATCAGATTCTTATCTTTCCAGTTTCCTAGTTCTCATAAGAGCAGATGTAAGGTTGCTGCAATTTATTTTTTTTTAAAAAAGAACACATACCTTTGTCAATAGCTTTAACAAAGTTATCTTTTTCTTAGGATTCTGACGACTTAAAGAAGCAGAGGCGGCCTCTTCTCGCTCAATTCTTCTCACCCATCCTTCTAAAGGTTAATATCTGTTAAATAGCTACCAATGTGAAGGTCACTGTTAAGAAACAATTATATATATTGCCTTAATTTTGCAGGCGTTTTCAATTACCTTCTTTGGTGAATGGGGTGACAAGAGCCAGGTATGCAACTGCACATCAAGTGTTGTGTAAAAAATCTGCATAAACTTCTGAGATAGCTCCTAATTTTAGCAGTTGTAACAACTTTTCAGATTGCTACCATTGGTTTGGCTGCCGATGAGAATCCACTAGGAGTTGTTCTTGGAGGAATACTGTAGGTTACTCCTTTGACGTAAAGCCTTATGTTGTTGACTTCTTATGTTCTCAACTCTGAATGCCATTCTAATGACTAATATTGCTTTGTGGCTTCTGTGTTGCATCTGAAGTCATAAAAACATGTCAATTAATCTTTCTGTTGATTAGTAATTATAGTTGAAAAAAAGAATGAGTCAGAGACATTAACACAAGCACTCTCGGATATAAACAGTCACATAATTGATGTTAAGAATCAGTGAGATGTGCAGTTTTATGATGTAGTTAATCTTTCTCAGGGGACAAGCTTTATGTACTACAGCTGCTGTCTTAGGAGGGAAAAGCCTCGCATCTTCAATATCCGAGAGAATAGTGAGTGATTTAATTTACTTCACTTCTCTTGTTTAATCCTATGTTCCTTTTGTCCATTTCCATGATAGCAAAGTCATTGCGTGATGTAGGTGGCACTTGCTGGTGGATTTCTGTTCATTGTTTTTGGAATTCAGTCCTTCCTTTCAACAGTCGAGTAACCATGGTGTTTATCTTATGGATAGTTACCCTGTTCTCTGGTTAGTCCTGACTTGTTCCCCCTTCTGCTATGCATGAAACAGTTTGATATTAACGTTAGAATACCAAAGTAATGGATTGACATTGGCACATTGCTTTCATGCAGGAAGTGAAGGATGGTCTAGATGCACATTTCATTTGCTGAAGTCCTCGATATGAAGGTACTGCAATTATGTACAAGCAAACAAGTCGGGGAAACACTATTCGATTAGATATTAGTTAATTAAGATTAAGGCTCCGGGTCTGGCCCAAGGCGGGCAGCCACTATTTATAACCCTTTCGCTGAAAGTCCAATATGTAGACAAATTGCAATGGGCAGTAGACACTATTTGCTTATGACAAGCTTGTTCTCATGAGCCCATTGCACCATTTTTTATGGATTACGGTTGTTTGTTCTTCAATTTCTGTGCATGTTTTTTTTTGGTTTCCATTTTTTGACTACTATGTGGAGTATCAATTTACCATCATTAAGGAAGGCATACATCAAATCCAGGAGGGAACCTCAGGTGATAAGATGAGTTTGATGCATGAAAGAAAATGGACTGATGTTACTAGCTTGTTCAATAAGTGTAATTTGATCTCATTGGCTTGCGTTTGTGTTGTGGTGTAGTCGCAAGTACGCCTTCATCTTTAACCAAATGATCCGGGGTTCGAACTCCTGAATATGGAGTTGCCTTTGTTAGTGAGCGCTTTACCTTGAAACTTCCCGGCTCTAATCTGGATTTAGTTAGGCCACAATGCCTCTACCAGACATAGGCTGAGAAACCAAAAAGAAATGAATACTCAAATTTCATATAGTCAAATAATTATCATTTTAAGAATTCAAGATTATAGTTGACAATTATTTGTAGCTATATATATCTTTAATATTAAAGAGGTATGCACAATATTTAAGAGGAAAAATCACTCTTCATTTATTACATAAGAACAATTTAATATACTATACTTTGTATTTATTATTTTCTTAATGTATAGTATGAGCATGAAAAGAGTTAAAATGATAGTTAAAATGGAGTGAGGGAGTAAACGTTTAGGGGATTGTTAATTTGCATAAAAGTGGACGACACTGTTAAATAAAAGATAAAACAGTTTCAGGGAAAGAAACTAAAAAAAGTTAAAAAATCTTTTATACAATATACAATGTACCTAAATCTATATATATGCATCTCCTAACTGAACACCAAACTAATAATAACACTGAGATGAGATAATGGTGCGAGTTCGTTCATATTGCCGATCCCAAGTTCGGATAAAGGAGGAGGGTTGTCGAGGCCAATCAAAAATAGCCTCTCCATCCCATAAAGATTGGAATAATACTACGTATATCTTATTCTCCTCAGACCTCACTTATGAAATTACGTTAGATTTGTTATGGTTGTGAAATACGCAGTGACACGACAAGCTAGCTAGTCATTGGTAATTAGCAATTAGCAATCATTCATTGAGTTGAATCTTTTGGATGATGAAAATGTTCTACTAGTACTGTTAATCTTTCTGTATGATGATGACATGTCTGAAAAACTAAAGCAAAACCACCTTGAATATTTTTGCAACAAATAATGTCTAGGTACTAGCTATCCATGTTGAGGTCAGTATCTTCATGTTTTAATTATTTTGGCAATTTTTCCTTTACCACTTGGTTTTGTTGGTATAATATTCTAGAAAAATTCCACGTCAGCAAAACACGAGAGAAATGCTGAGTGTATATAAGGGAATAAATCTTAAATCCTAATGACGTATTTTAAAGTCATGTAGGCTTATCACTAATTTAGAAACCAAGGAGAAGGACAAGGATCACTAGGTCAAAAAAACAAAAAAACGATTACTAAAAAATCTTTCCAAGTAGAATTCAAAATTACGACTAATCGATTAGGGTTGGATCATCTGGACCGTTACATATACTACCGGAGCCATTCTACATGCAATTTTAGGCGAGTTGGATAAACCTCAAGGTTGATGGTGGATTAGTAAACGTCAACTAATTAAGACGTTGGCAAAACATGGAAGAAGTTTTAGGTATATCAAGAAACAAGTTTTAGACTTTAGTAACACATTTTAAGCCGTGCAAGTCGAGGTCTAGAATAGATAATATTGTTAGTGAATTGGACTATAGAAGAGAGAAAAAATTGAGTTCATTAATGACTTCTATTTACTGATGATGATTAAATTCTAATACTGTTTTGCCATGACTTGGATAAAATCATTTATCCATAATTAGGTTCATACAATATAGCCATCAAACTTTCATTTCGTGTCCCTATTTTCTTTCATCAATAGATAATATTTAGTAATAAATAGTATTATTTATCTAGTCACTTTTCAACTTGTCTAATCAAATTTTGAAGCTTTAATTTCCTGTTCCCTATTTTGTGTAGCAGCCATGAATAAAGCAAATTTTAGATTGTGTCGCATCAAGAAAACACATTCTTTTTTAGTGCTTTTTGCATTAGAGTAACACGTTAGACCTTTTTTTCTTCTTCTCTTTTTTTGGTTGTCTGGCACAACATCTGATTTAAGTGGGCATTTGACCATGAAAATTCAATTTTTTTTATTTTATTTGGATTTGACTTAATTTTTGTAATAAATACTTAGAATTTAGATGTATTTTTAAAAAATATATATTTTTTAAAAAAATATAAAATATAATTTAAACATAAAATATAATAATTTAAATGGTTTTTTAATGAAAAAAAAATAGTTTTTTTTTTTAAAAAAAAGTGAAAATAGGGTTTTATTGTTTTTCAAATTCCAAATACAACTTTAAGTTAAATCTGAAATTTTCATGGCCAAACAATGTTTTTCAAATAAAGTGAAATTATTATTTATTTATTTTTAAAAAAGTTCATGTAAGTATTTAACTAGGACTTTCTTTTACCTTTCTTTCCCCTTTAATTAAACAAATATACTTGGGGAATAAAGTTGAAAAAAGCACAAAAGTAGTTCTTTGGAAAATTGGGATTTGCTTGCACTATAATATTGTTTTATTAATGGACCACGTAAAGTTTTTAGTCTCGGTAAGATGAGGAGACACTGATGAGCTGAACGTGTGGCCTAACGATTAATAAAGTGAATGAAAATCATAAAAGATTAGAAGTACTAGAATGTTTAGCATATTCTTTTTATATGTTTAATTAATATTCAGTGAACATAGTTATCAATATCTATATTAGAAGAAAGTAACATATATTAAATGAAATACGCAAAATATTCCCAAATTAATTCAAACACCATTGTTTGAGTTTCACTTTGTTTTGTTGATGGACCACGTAAAACTTATATCTTGGTGTAAGAGAAGTAGAAAAGAAGGTGAACCTATCGCCTAACGATTAATAAAGTTTGTGAAAATCATAATTTAATTTTAACACAAATTTAGTAAATAATGTTAAACTAATATCTTTATTAGTGAAAAATATAATAGATATTAGACAAAATATTCGAGATGCGCATAACTTGATTCAAACATCCTCATTTAGGTTTCACTTTATTTTATTGATAAACCCCGTAACATTTACCTTGATGTAAGAGGAGAAAGGAAGGTAACGATTAATGAAGTGCATAAAAATCAAGATTTGAATTTCAATCGAAATAAAAAAGCTAGGTATGGGATTTCTTTTTATATGTTTAATTCTTAGTGAATTGAGTTATCGAATAATTATATTGATCAAAGATAATAAATATCCAATTAAATATTCAAAATACACGCAAATTGATCCAACATCATTATTTGAGTTTCAATTTATTTTATTGATCGATCATCTAGAACTTTTATCTTGGTGAAAGAAAGGGAAAGATAGGTGGACGTGTCGCCTAACAATTAATAAAACAAATGACAAAGATTAGATAAAAATCATCATTAAATCTCAATAAAGAGAAAAAAATGTTGTGAAATTTTTTCTCATTTGTTTAATGGTTAGTACACAAATTATTCAATGCCTATACTAATAAGTAATAAGTAACAACATATATTAAATCAAACCCTCAAAATACGCGTAAATTGATCCGAACATCACCGGTTATAAGAAAATAATAGTCATTCAGCCAAATAAAAAGTAATTTGACAATAAAATTAACAAGTAGTTCTTTGGAAAACTTGGTGGCATTTTTTTTTTTTGATGATTTAGTGGCATTTCATTTCATGGAGTTTGCACTACAAAATTACACGCATGTTTAAAGTTTTCTTTTTAAAATCTTTTTTTTATCTTGTTTTTTTTTCTTTCAATTTTTCAATGATGAACTTTAAGTGGACAGAGAACTAATGAATCTGGACTTTAAATAATGAATTTTAATTACTATATCCTATTTAATCCTTTATTCTTCATTTTCCTTTTTAATCCCCTTTTAGGATTCTTTTGTAGTCCACAAAGCAAGACAAAAACTTTATTAGTGTAAATGACAGTTAAAAAAAGAAAAGATTTGTCAATGATTTTATTCTGCCAATAAATATCAAAATCTTTTTCTTAATTTATAGGTTAATTGATCTTTTCCAGATTAGCTTCAAGTGTCCCAGTATATGTTCTTTCAGTTGTGCTTATAATTAAAAAAAACTTAGATAAAATAATTACCTACAGTGTTTACACCAAATTACAGAGGTGGATAGTCTATGAGTTCACGTGAATTCAGTAGCTTCTTGTCCCGAATTTGTATGCGTATTAAGAAATTCACTAAAATACGTATAAGTATTTTTTATTGTGAACTCAATTATTGTTGTATTAATAACTTAGGGTCGCTGAGCGGTAAATTTATGAAAAAGATATATATTATGCAATTATTTATCTGGTATGAAGTGCGTGTAAGTTTTTATTTGTGTACTGTTCCAACTAATCTTGGTTGTGGTAGGATGATTGAGATCCCTCCACCCTTAATCAGAGGTCTTGAGTTTAAGTCCCAAAAATAAAAAAAATTCTGCTGAGAGCGTTAAGTCCCAGAAATGGACTTTACAATGTGCGAATTCGAATTAATCGAGCCAGACTCTAATATAGTTAGTCGGGCCGGCCTCTAATACGGATACCAGATATCAAACAGAAAAGAAGAAGCAATATACATGGTTATGCTTTCAGTTTTCCAACTTTACCAAGATGCTCCTTAAAGTTCAATAAAGGAAAAGAAGCAAAAATGTGATGGTAGACCAAATGAAATGAATCTTAGTCTAAATTTATTCATTTTGAGATCAATATTGAATGTAAGAGAAAAATGGTACTTTTTGTCCTCCATCATTATTGGATTGTTGGCACTTCTAGACCATGAAACATACTTCCACCGGATCACCTTACTTATCGTCTTTGCTAAAAATAGATGGTCTAAAATAGTTATTGTCATTCAAAAAAAATCAAAGTATAATCAGTTATTTATTTTCACCTTTACCTTTAGTCATAAATATGGAGAGATAATAATGCACCGCAAAAGAGAAAAATATTAAATATTGAGAATTAATAAATAATGATAGTTTAATCAAATTATACTTTAGTTAATATTTTTATTAAAGAGTGTGTAAATAAAAAATGGGACAAGTAAAACGATCCGGAAGGAATAGTTATGCCAAAATTCTAGCAAAAAAATTGATGGTGCCATGTGTAATAACTAATAACTCAACTCACTAATGATATTGTTATTTGTTTTCTTTTAGCCTAGTTCTAAACGACGATAAAAATGCAATACTGGAGTTTAAAGTTTGTTTCCTTATATACCAAATTTTTTCCTGTGTTTTGTCGATGTGTGATTTGTATAAGGTGTCACATATGCCTCTTCAGGAAGGATTGCCCCACCATCATCTTAAAGATGTGAGATTCGCCAAAATTCAGTTAAACGTTAAGTTTTTCTCATCATTCAAGATTTTTTGCCGATCGTCCCTTTTTAAAACAATTATATAGTAGATGAAGCTTTTTTTATTTCTGTTGTAACTTATGGACCTTTTAGATCACAGTCTAAAGATCTCTTTGACCAAAATCAAAATCTTGTGAAAAAATGTTAGACCACTATCTAAAATTTTGTAGACGTTGGATGACAATCTAATACTTTTGTCAGTTCCAAAGGTTATATTTGCTTAATTTTCAAAATAAGGATAAAATCAAAAGGACATTTGTGTAAATCAACCTTCTACCTTGATACTACTTGTATAAGTTGAAACAGTCCAACACCCTACTGATATTATTCACTTTGAGACTACAAACTGCACGACTTTAAAACGTATCATTACAGTACAAGACTTGATTCCTTATATATCCAATATCTCTCCTCTATTTTACCAATATAAAAAATGCAAAGTCGAATTAATCGAGCCAATAGATTTAGAATACAAGATTGCAGAAAACTTTTTTAATTCCATAGAAAAACGGAATTGTCAATACAGGATATAGTTAATCTTTCTGAAACTCAACTCAATTCCAGAATCCAACTTAAATTGATAAAAAGGAAATTTTACTAAAAACATAATCTTAACAAACTACTACTAAAAGAGCAGCTCGGGCATAAAGCATCCCGCGTTCACGTTGGGTTCGGAGACGGGCCCTACTAAATATTGAAATCTTAAAGTTTTTTTTTTGGATTAGATAATTCACTCCCATTAACTAGTTTTTAGTACATAATCATAATAATTTTATGTTAAATTAAACTCAAATATATTCTTCATGAATAGAACTCATAGGAGGAAGAATCAGCAACAATATTTCTCAATCCACCAACTGTGGAAGCTATCATAATGAATACTCCAATAAATATGCAAGCCTGAAAATTATAAAAATACCAAACATCATATTAGTAGAACTTAAGATTTTTTTTTAAAAAAATCAGAAGAAAAAGAAATTGAAAATAAGGTTCCCTGATAATTGATTCGAGTTTAACTTTTGTACACTGACGGCGTACATGACTGATCAATTTAACTTATATACACTGACACTATAAAAGAATTTTTACACAATATGTGTATTCTAACCTATTGTGGTTCCCTAGCTTTTTTTTATGGACGATGAACTATAATTATCTTCTTGGTGACTTGACACTGTAAAAATATTTTTACTGTCGGTGTATAGAAGCAAGTTAAACTCAAGATGATTACTTGTAATCGGCCATAATAAGTAGGATTAGTAACATAGAAAATATGACAATTTATCTGTTACAACACGTTAAAATACACTGATAATATAAACATTCTTAGGACTGTCAGTGTACACCAGTTGAAACTTATTGAATTACTCTAAATTCATTGAAGCAAATGATAATTTTTTTGGACTTACCCAATTTATCAACCATGAGGTGCTAAATCTTCTTGGTTTCTTGACCTTAAGCCACATTATGCTTGGGAGCTGCAACAAGTATTAAAATTTAAAAGTCAAGACATTTTAATTATTAAAGTTGGTCTAAAAAGCTATGTTACTCGGACTCTTCAACTATGTTGACAGGTCCATGTCGAATTCTCTAAAAGTAGGTACATTTTTGGAGCATTCGACACAGGTGCGACAATATTTTAGGAGAGTCCGAGCAACATAGCTAAAAAGGGGGGAAAAATAAAAGATTTGAAAACTTGACTTACAAAGTAAGAAGTAGGAGCAAAACCAAATCCTCCAAAGAAACCAAGAAGATCACCAAAGAAAGGGAATGTTACACCAAGAAACAAAGTGAAAGCTGCAACATTAATAATATCAGAGGCGGATTTAAGATTTAAATTTAATCGGTTCGACTTTTAAGATTCTTAGCATTGTACTCATTATAACGTAAAAGTTATGGGTTCAGATCTAATATTACATATATATCTACGACCTATGTCTAAGTTATGCGTCCAAATGAACCCGTATCCAAAAGGCTACATTCGCCCCTGATCATAGTATACAGTGAAACAAAGGGCCAATAACTAGTTAAATTTGATTTTTTCGACGATTGGATTATAAATATGTAACGAAAAAGCCCCTCACCAACGTATGAAGTACGAACGATGAATCTCAGCAGTACTCCAGGTGGGAAATTCCATGTTTTCACCAATTTTTGTTCCATCAGATCAAATACTGGCATAGCATAAACCTGCAACAATCATTTTTCTTTGTTACCTCTTAGCTATAACGTTCATCGCGTGACTAGTGCAAAAAATGAATAACAAAACGAGCTTTCATTGGCTCGTGTATTCGAGTACCTGATAGCTGCCTATGACATGGACAACCACCATTAAGTTAGCAGCTGCAATGAGCCAAGATGGCCTTTCAAGTCCCACGAGCACGTTGTCATCAACGTCTTGGCCAAACGCCCAGTACCCGATGAATGCAACAGGGAAATAACACAGGGCATTGACAAAATAAGCCCATACAGCACCTTTCCACATTGGTACTTTGGAAGGCTTCTCAGGTGTTGATGGAATTGTTGCTTGTATCTCAAGGACCACGGCGTGCCCTGCATAGGCAAATGAAACTTGGCCTAACGCGTTGAAGACACGGAACATGTAGTCGATTGGACTTGTTTTCTTGTACGCGTAGCTCACGTTAGGGACTCTGCCTTTGCCCAGACAACCCACCCATGCTATAGTTGAATAGCTGCAGCACACCAGATAAACAATCCCAATTGAATTTTTTATAAGCATCAGTTTCTACTATTGAGACGAAAGTTTGTAACATCTAATCTATGTTGCTTGGACTCTTAAAAAAATGTTTATGCACTCGTGTCTGATCCTCCAAAATACACTATAAAGTTAGTGCAGAAATGCTGTCTTAATAGCTGTTCAGTTTATACAGTACTCATATGCAGTGGCGGGGCTAGAAATTCATATAAGGGGATTCAGAAAAATGCTAAAACGTCACACTTAATATTTGAACAAACGGCCTCAAGCAATTTTTGAACCTCCACTACCACTACAATAGAATCTTTCGTTATATCAAGCCCGGAATCAACAGTTTATATATAACAGTTTAAGACCACAAGATTTAAAAGTCTTCTTTACTTTCTTAAACTCCGTGCCAAGTAACAATCAGACAAACAAATTAAGACGGAGAGAGTATATTTTTGGAGGATCCAAAACATGCAAGACAACATTTTTGACAGTCCGAGCAACATAGCTTGTTAGGCTAAGTCTTAAAGGATGAATCAAGAAAATTAGTTACCTCAGTGACATGATTGCAGCAGCTAATGAAACACCAGAAACAGAGTTGAAATTTGGCAATTGTGACAGAAAGAAATGAATGGCACCAAAGATGCAAATCCAATAAGATTGTCGTATTCTGGTGCAATTAGTACAGGCAATCTCCATGAATTTCTTCAGGCACTTTCCTCCGGTAACCATGTACACAATGTCACAACCGACCTGAACTATCAGTTGTTGTGGAAGCACTATCCATGCCCCAAGTTTTGGTCCAAAAACATGTTTCCCAAGATCCTTGTATCGATCGAAACGAACTCCAGGCACACATTCATGGAGCTGTATCATTTGCCACATTGTGTTCAAGGTTATACACCATGATACGATCATCACCACTGTCCCTGGACCCCTGATGAACATAACAAAAATAAATCCAATGAAGACATGATTAAGTAGTAAAAGTGTGATCTCTCTGACAGTTCAAGGTTTTAGACGAGCTATCACATAATTTCAACATGGTATCAGAGCAGTCAGAGGTGCCCAGGGAGAGAATCAGGCTGGCATGTGAGGAAACAGGCTGAAGTCATAATTAAGTTATAAAAGCGTCTTTTTTCTCATAACTTAAGCTTTTAGACAAGATGATCACACAATTCAACATGGTATTAGAGCACACAGAGCTGTCACAGGTGCCTAGGGAAAGAATCACGCCAACACGTGAGGAAGCATGTTGAGACATAATCAAGTCATAAAAGCGTGTTTTTACTCACAACCTAAGTTTTTAGACGAGATCGTCACACAATTCAACATGGTATCAGAGCAGACAGAGCCAAGAGCTGCCCAGAAAAAGAATCAGGCCAACACATGAGGAAGCAAGCTGAAGGCATAATAACACAATAAAAATGTATTTTGTCACAACTTAACTTTTAGATGAGATGATCATACAATTCAATAAAATCGAACAATTTGTAAGGATCAATCCAACAAGAACATCATAGTGAAAAAAGCATGTAAATGCTTAGGAAAAACAAAAAAAGAACACAAAACTCTGCATGTTTAGTATATACATACCATCCTAAGTAGGCCATGGCATAAGGCAGGCTAAGAACACCAGCACCAACCATGGCAGTGACAGTATGAAAAGTTGAATACCACCATTTCGCTTCGCGAGGGGGTCCATCTTCTGCCCATTTCTCATCTGAAGGAACTTCCTGCAAAATCAAGATTCATCATGAACAAAAACAAGTTTTTTTTTGTTAACAAAAAAATGTCCATTCAAGAAACAAGGTTGTAACTTCAAGAATTTTGCAATAAGTTCACCTTTGGGGCTGGTGGAGGAGAAGATGAAACCATTTTTGCAAATGAAATTAGAATTATCAGACAAAGAATGTGTGAGTTCTATGAGCAAACAAGAACATGTATTTGTACTAGTTCTTGTCACTCATACTTGAGTGGAATAAAGGTTAAAGAAGTCACTTTTAGTGGCTGCTTTTCCTATTTGTAATTCTTAAAGGACCAAAGAGTTTTATTTTACACTCAGAGTCGTTTGGTTCGCGGACAAAATTATGTTAAAAAGACACCTAAATTATCAGTTTTCCACGAGTATTCCACTCCAACTATACGTTGTTCCTTATACCTATCTAAACTATCACTATCAATGTTTTAAAACACACCTCATTGAGTAGTTGATGGTACACAGTGTACACACTCTATTTTTGTTAAAAAAGGGTGCCTAGTGGCTCTCTACGTGGATAAATATTTCCATCCGAATAGGTCAAACACACTTAAACTATCACACTTTTACGAATTTCATACCAAAGAATTTCATCGCGTTAGAATTGAAGTATACCATATATAAGTATAATAAAAAACATGCATTTTGTTTTAAACTGGAAAATTTAAATAAATTTTCATTTTCAATTTTAACCTTGATCATTTTATTAATCCTTGATCACTTTATTAATCCTTGAAAAAGGCGTTTGGTAGAAGGGCTATTTTGTTATTTTATTTGTTTTATCCCAGGACAGATAATCCATAGATTATTGTCTTACATTGGATGTGGTATCAAATTATACTATACTAATATTCCCATATATATAGAAAAATTATATAGGTATTACTTATATACCGAAAATAAAAATGCAACCATACGAAGAATAAAACAACACAAAGTTCTATATCGAGATTATGAAATCCCTATAGTCAAAGTTCGATAAAAAAACTTTTTACACTATTAAATCACTTAAAAGATAATTACATGTAATGATCATGACAAACAAAATTAGTAGCACAAGTCAAAATATAGTGATAGACACCTTTAAAAATATTGTTGCATTCATATCGAATTTTTAAAAAATGTATAAATTTTAGTATTCAACACATACGATGGTATATTTGAAGAGTCCGAGCAAAATGCACCATGATGTACAAGTTGTTTACAGTATCAGTTACATACAGTACTTGCAAATCCATAAAGAAAATGTCAGAAATATAGTACAACAATCAAGTTTTGTCTACCTAATATTAGTGCACAACCAACTACAAAAAAAAAGAGGAAAAAGTTCTTTTCCAAACAGCATCTGCTATGAGAGCCAATGACTTAACACTTTTGCTTCTATAGGTTCATATTTAATTCTTTAATTAATTGAAGGTCAAGATTCTTGAACCCACTTTAATTTGAGTTAATAGCACTTCTGGTCCCTTATTCAATGGCGGAAGCAAGATTTTCACTAAGGGGTTTAAAATATAAAGAAGTAAACACACGAACTAGTCAAAAGATACATAAAAAATAATTTTAACCTTGTATAAATAGTATAATTTTCTGCCAAAGAAAATTCGGATGAACCATCAGCTCCAATCTAGCTCCGCCCCGCCCTTATTGATTTATTCTGATTTTAATCTTAGTAACATCTGATTAACCACATGTATCCTTCAATTAATTGAAATATGCACTTCCAATCTATTTGCTAGTGAATATATATTTATAAAAATATCAGTTGTTCCATCATTTAATTATTGTTACTTCATATTTAACAGTATTATATTTCTAAAAAACAATTTGAATAAAATCTGAATTTTATCGATAATTGAGAGATCAAAAATACTATATATTATCCCATTTCTTTTTATTGGAAAAAGAAACTATAAAGCTCCAATATGGTCATTTTCATGTAAAGACTTAAAAGTGAAGAATTTCAATATTTCATGACTTGACTAATGACTAAAAAAAGTTTTAGTTGGTAGGTGATTTGTGCTTATCATGGCATCATTACAATAGTTAACTTTATAGATAAGCAATTTTATACCACATAATAATGTATAAAAAAGATTAGAAGATGTATGTTCATTAAAGGGTGTTGCATTTTTTTGTGAAGTGTCCCATTTATTGTATAGGGATCTATAAAATCAATCATGACATAAAATCAATTGTACATTGGGGCATTAATTTGACTATAAATTATTAGTAAATATGAAGTATATATTCAACCACAAGCCCCACAAAAATAAAGAAGGAAAAAAGCAAAGAATTTGCCACTATTAGAGGCTAGGGAAAAAAATTAATATATATAAAACTCCCACCATATCAGTATCCTAAGACACAATTAGAAGAGAATAAAACAGATGTACAAGAAAATAAAATAGAAAGAAATTATCCTTATTGTCCTAGTTTATGTGATACAGTTATTATTTAAAGAATTAAGAATTTTTTTTATAATCACGATTTTTTATATATCTTTTAGGTATTTTCAATTCTGAATTATTAGAGTAATTTGTATCTAGTTTCTAAATATATTAATTTAATTTTAAAAAAAATAAAGATTTTAATATCTAAATTCACACTGAAAATTAGATAATTTCATTCTCTTACACTGAATCGACTCACATAAAATCGGATGGAGGGAGTAATATATATAAACCTCCCACCATATCAATATCCATATACAAAATTAGAAGGGAATAAAACAGATATACAGAAAAGAAAAAAAAAGGAATAAAGCCATAGATTCTCAACACTATATAATATAAAAATTGATTGACAGTAATCATAATAGGAAAAAAAAGCCATTGGTTACAAATTTTAAAAATCATTTTAATTCCACAGTTGAATAACAAAGTAATTAAGAATCACTAAAAAGATAAATCACATAAAGCAAACACAGCTCGCATGCCAAAAGAAAGAAACAAAAGGGAGAACAAAAAACAAACAGGCAATGGTGTGACTTAGCGATCAATAAAGTGAACGAAAATTACAAGACATTAGTATCCAAATCTCGACAAAAACAAAAAAAAATACTAGTTGATTTCTTCTAATTTGACTATGCTTATATTAAAAATGAATTCAAAATTTGAACTTTATAGGTTTAAGATGTTACTGAACCCACTGACCGTTTAGGTTACTAGGTTCAAAATTTGACATGTATTTTATATATATTTAGTAGATATCTTAACACATATACACAATTCATGCTAAATCTATACATCCACCCTAGCCTAGATAGACAAATAATCGGATACCTATATTGATGAGCAGTGACAGAGATAAAATTTTCACTAAAGAAATTTAAAATACAGGAAGTAAACATACGAAAAATCAAAAGAGATTCAACATCTATTATATGTACACAAAAATAATCTTCACCTTAATTACCTACTAAAAATCACCATTTTTCATTGAAAAATATTCAGTTGCTATTTCCACGGACATTTTGATTTAATCAGTAGAAAACGAAAAAAAAATAATAGTGTTTTTACACGGAAAAAAATTAGAAAGTTCCTCAGTGTTTCAATGAAAATCTGTTTTCCACCATACATTTTCCCAATTCCCAGTGAGTTGGTTAAGTGAAAAATGGATAGAAAAATCATATTTTATAACATAAATTTCCCACTGATTCGCGGTTGGAAAAGTCTCTATTACTAATAGTAATATACATTGTAATTTTCCAGTAAAGGAAATTCAAATAAACCCCATTTCGCCCCTCTAACTCCACCCCTACTAATAAAACATAATACGATAAAATTATCGAAGTGCGTGCAAACTAACCCAAATATTACCTTTGGCAATGGCAAATGATTTTCTACCTCAGTTGAGTCCATTGCAGTAAGAAGAAAGTGAAGTAAATATTTTCAAACTGAATTTTCTTCAACTTTTTCTCAGGACTTCTTTTTCTCTCTTAATTTTCTTAGTCATAACTCACAAATTTATTATGATGCACTTGTTCCAATGAAGTGTCAAATTTCCAAGTGTATTGAAATTAGTTGGTGTATTAAACCCAACATACTTTAACATTTAATGACAGTGTCATCTACTCTAACAGAACTTAACTGAAATGTGTCATCACCAAATAGGATGTTTTAATTTAGGGGTAAACTTTTAACTAATTAATACTCTCTTCGTTCCTAAATAAGTGATGTTTTAGTCAATTTATTTTGTTCTTAAGCAAGTGGTATTTTAGAATAATCAAGAAGACATTAATGATGTTCTCCCAATTTTACTTTTTCTAAATAAAGAGAGTTTTACATAATCAAAATACTATTAAACGAGTTGCATCTTTTTCAAGATATTAATTAATAGTAAATTAGTAAAAACCCTCTTTATTTTCTAGAAATGAGTAATTTTTTAAAGTGTGTGTCCAAACTAAAAATACCATTATTTCAAAATGGAGGGAGTACCATTTTAACTATCACTTTAGCTTAAAAATGATCCCAAAATACTTGTCATTTTTAAAATTTAAGACTAAAATTGATGATTGTTTTCAACTATACTTTTAATATTAAAGTAATAGTTCTTCTTAATACTTCTCAATTCTAAAAAAAGTAATAAATAGGGGTAATTTAGTAACAAACTAACAATACCTTATCTTTATGTTTTTTAATGGACATAAAAAGAGCTAAATCGACAATTAAATATGAGACAGAGGAAATCTAACAATACATTGTTTTTAAACACCATAATCAATAACAATAATATACTCAATGTAATATCACAAGTGGAGTCTTAGAAAAATAAAATGTAAGCGATCTTACTCCTACTTCATAGAGATAGAGATGTTATTTTCAAAATATTTGGCTCAAGTGTATTAAATCAAAATAGTTATGAACGAGGAACTACGACAGTGAAGATCAAACACTACAATCCAGACAACATTCATTTGCTAAACTTCCAAGATCTACTTATTTTGAAGAAAAAAAATTGTATGAAGTGATTTTTGAGGAAGTTTTGAGAGTAGCAGTTTGTGTTTGACTAAGAAAATATGAAAACACTTTTATTAATATTAGAGCATCAACTTATATTTGGCCAAAACTTCAAATATATCTTTGACGAAAAACTTCTTTTCAACTTCTAAAAAATAACTTCTACTACTCAAATATATATATTTTTTTATACCTATATACTTGACTAAATACCTACACTCTCTACAAAAAAAAAAATCGTTGTTAAGAAAATAGACACTTCTAACTTTCAAAAAGTAAGACCAAACATACTACTATAATAGTGAAACACAATAATGAATATTTGGTGGAACTTGTGCATAGAGAAATGAAATTGACCATAAAAGCCCCCACTATATGAACACTTAAGAGCTTTAAATTTAGTTGATCATTTTTAATTCTTTTTGGGGTATAAGAATTCAACATGTGAAAGGAATTATGTTTGTGATTTGTCTTTAGAAGAAAGGTGGGGCATTTACATTCATCATGTTCAATGTTCACACAAAAATATTGTAAAGAAAACCTCTTTTTTGTTGTATTGATTTTGTTCAAAAGGGCCCTTTTATTTTTATGGTCTGGTTTAGTCAGTACTTTTTTGTCCCCAGAAAAAATTGAATTTGAAAATTAAAATGGGATAATTATGAGTCTGAACTATTCGATTATCTAGTATATTAAAGTTATTGGGTTCCAAGTTAATAATCTTCACATATGTTTTTAATACAAATATAGAGTTCGAACCAAAGTTATTGAGTTTAGCCGAACTCATAACCGGAATAAAGGCTACCACAAGTTGGCGTTGTAAGGTGACGGCTCTTCGATAATAGATCCTGTTTTTTTTACACCTCGACTCATTTCACAAGATACCTATCACCTCCCACCAGCAACATGTTTACCTGGTAACTCTGTTAACCAAGACTAGAACAGATGGAAAGAAATCACTTAATATGTTTTTGTCTCTCGCGAAAATTTAACCTGAAACCTCATGGTGCTCAACCCACTTCATTGACCACTAGATCAGACCCAAAGATGACTAGAGAGGAATTCTTAGAGCTAAACCACTTCTCAATCAAGAAGATGTACCTAAAATTGCTTGGCCAACATCCTAAAGTCCCTTGGAGAAGGCAAAAAATGGGGAATGATAGAAGACATGAACTGTCCACTTTATAATGAGGAAGTGGAGACCAACTTCGTGTTAGCCACCTTCTTTGCCTCCACCTTCCCTTGTACTTCTTCATTCCACCACTAGTTCCCTCGATGCCCACCAGAATGGCCTCTCGAGACACCCAACACCTCTCTAGCTGCTACCCTAAGCAACTGACAGTTTTATCCCACATACTGTCCATCGATCACTCGTTCTTCTCCTGTACGAATACTGCTCCAGTTTGGGATAAGCTATTAATATGGCAGGGTATCATGAGGAGAGCTATGAAGTGGACAGATGAATTACTATGGTTTGAACGATACAGCAAAGGCAAAGGCAGTTTAGTGGTTTTTTAATGAGCTGTAAACGTTCACTTGGTAATAAAACGTCAGTTAATTGCCCAAAAAAATAGAAATAGATCCTATGTTATCTGGAGAGAAACCTATCATCTCAAAAAAATTGAAGTTAAAAGGTGAAATAACAAAAATGAAACTTTAGTTTCTTCAACCTAGAAAATCCGAAAGGCTCTTCCAGAATTCTTGGAAGTCCTGGTGATCATCCACAGCCGTCTCAATTATCGATTGCAGCTTCTCTATTTGCTGCTCTGTTTGTGGAGTGTCTTGTTGATGTATTATGGGAACCTTTGACTGTTCTTGCAGAGGAACATCATGTTGTCGCTTAAGTGGCCTCGGGGGTTGCTGTTGGAAGGGCTGCTGCTGCTTCTGTAGCAGTGAAAGGGGCTGCTGCTTCTGTAGCAGTGAAAGGGGCTGCTGCTGCAGCAATGGAAGGGGTAGCGGCTCTTTTAGCTGTAAGCGGTGTGGTTGCTGCTTCTGTACTCGGTGAAGCGGTTGTGCTTGCAGCTTCTGTACTCGGGGAAGCGATTGTGCTTGCAGCTGCTGTACTCGGGGAAGCGGTTGTGCTTGCAGCTGCTGTACTTGGGGAAGCGGTTGTGCTTGCAGCTGCTGATTGGGTATCTTTGGCATAAACTCCATGTTCTGAAAAAGTCCGAAGATCCATGAATTTGAGATATCACAAAAAATACAGGTCCAATTAAATGATCAAAAGATTCGAAGTATGTCAAGGTTTCTTACCTCACAAGGTAAAAGCAATCCAACTAAGCGGTAAGCCTTATCAGAAACATAGAGTAACAATGTCTGTGATGGTAGTGAAATTACTGCCCACTAAACAAATTTATAAGGAGAATAATGTCAGTTGAAATTTCAGACTAAAAAAACTATAGCATATGTATGTAGAGGAGAGAGAGATTTGTGGATCGCCCACCCTCTCCTCAAAGTATATAAAAAAGAAATAAGGTAAAGGGTGGAGTTGCACAATTTTTCCAGTCGACAGTTCAGAGAACAGCATGCGAATGCTCGTGTACGTTTCTCTTTGTGAGACTAAGTGTAAGTTCCCACCAAAAAGTCACCAGAGAAATGCCATTAGACCTTGCTAATTTAACTACACTTTATATGTCGTAATACACATTTATTGGCCGTATCCCAGCACCCGTATTCACACTTGGATCCATACCCCCAAATCCTAAAACTTATGTGCTGAAGAATCCAACCTTTAGATTAGCAGACGGAACGGATACCCGCACCCGACTCCGAGCAACATAGGAGACAACGACCTATTCTCTCAACATATGTAGGATACTGTTAACACCAGCACGCTCAGGTCTAGACATTTGAAGCGTGGACACATCAAATGAAGCCCAACATTGGGTAGAGATGGATCTGATATCACGTAAAGAAAATGGACTGGGCCTTACAACCCCAAACGTTAACTTATGAGGTAAGGATTGTCCAAAACCATATAACGAGACAACAATCCATTCCCTTAACCAATGTGGATACTCTTAACAATTACGATAGAAACACAATGACAGAATTCAAATACTGTAAAGGGGTGCACCAACTCCAGGTGATTTGATAGGTGTACAAGGTTAAGGTATTCTATTCCACTACAGTAGAACACTATTTACTTTTAAAAGCCTCTTCAAATGGATTATACGTCTACTTTTATGCACATAATTATATTAATTACATGAACATGGAATACACAGGAAATGTAATACACATGTTGTTGATGAATCAATAATGCTTCTGGAAGTTATACTATACACTACCATAGAGTAAGACTACCAACTTCAGATGATCCATCATGAACAAGAATATCACACCTATGCCATTCTTGGCCTGTATGGGTGCAATTCATCTGACCGTTACATGGAGATGCCATAATTCCTAGTAGGAGCCCTAAAATTTGTTAAGAATCAGAAAATTATCAATACAGCCTATTCCTTGTAAATATAGGAAAGGTGTCGGAAACAGCCTCTTTACTTCATCTGAGGTAAAGGTACGGTCGGCGTACATTCTACCCTCCCCAGACCCCACTTTGTGGAAATACACTGGGTATGTTCTTGTTGTTGTTGTTGTGTAAAATCCCTCGGGATTACTATAATTGTGTAAATAAGAATAGAACTACTTTCTTTCCTTTTGGGGACTACTTGTAAAAATTATACAAACCCCAACATGCTTGAGGGAATAAGCAAGCAATTCTTCTCAAATCTTTTCTAGCTATACCTGGTATGAAAGCCTTTAAGATCTTGGTAGAGACTCAAATAGCTATTGGCAGGCGTGCTGGCCAAAGTGTCCGCCCCAATGGTTTTCTTCTTCCTTTTTGCATCTAGCACAGTTCTATCTCTCAGGCGATCGTTATAGTGCCACTATTTCGACGACCGACCACGCTACTTTCTATGCGACTGGTGTCCTCCCCTGATCTTGAATTTATATCATAGCCAAGGATTTGAATCCCTACTCCCTGATTTCGTCTACAAGAGTCGAGGGCTTGAGTCCCTACTCTAAAAGTTCTTTCTCCATTCGCTGGAAACTCTACTCTACAAATTCCTTCTCCCTACCCTAAAAATTCTCTCTCCCTCTTCCAATACCTCTTCCTCTAATTCTTTTTCTTCTTAAAAGAAGTTTCTCTCTCTTGTCCAAAAGTTCCATCTTAAATTTAAAATAAAGGACCATTTCCTTTCCCCAAAAAAAAGAATATTTTTCTCCTTATCTCACACAAAAAAAAAAAAAAAATATCTTCTATTTATTCCCCAAAAAGGCGGTTCAGACCAATGGAACTGGAATCCTACCTTCACCGGATGCAAGGGTAGAACACCTCTTCCATTACCCATGAAAATTGATATGTGACAGTAAGCTGCAATACACATTGCTTCGAATCTAGTGTTTCTTGAAAGAACGAAGCATGTAATGGATTGTCATGTTATTCGGCAAGAGATTGAACCGGGGTACATTGTTTCAACTAGTAAATATTCTTACAAATTATCTTGTGGCTCCAGAATTGAGTATATTTATGGTAAGTTAAGAGCATACAATACATCATAGTCTCCAACTTGAGGGCAGTGTTAAGAAATAGGAAATTATTAATATGGCAAGAGCCTATTCCTTGTGAATATAGAAAAGGTGTAGAATCCCTATTTTTGTAAACAGGAATTACTTTCCTTTCCTTTTTAAGATTACTGTCAACATTATATAGACCCTAACATGCTTGAGGGAATAAGCAAGCAATTCATACTTGAATCTCGTTTTTTTTCTTTTTACAAACTTAACGTTACCTCTTACCGACTCTAACATTCTAGCAAAATGAATTATAACTGAACTCTGATTGTTCTCTACTTGCAAAATTTTTAAGACTTGAGAACACTTACATTGTTACTTTCTTGCAGATTGTTAAGAACTGAATGCTGGTCAATTGCCCAAAAAAGTAGAATATCTGCCTTTCCAGTGTACTGCCTAACACTTGCATAAATGTGACAAAATTTCAGGAGCTGTAACTTGTACTTTGCATGACTGAACAGGAATCAATATCTGACAAATGAAGAAGATCCAACAAGATAAAATATTTTGTTCCAGAAAAATTACTGTTCATTCATTTGCTCTTTGGAAATGAAGCGGAGAATTTCCATTGTTGGGGGCCAATTTGCAGCAAGCCTGAGCACAAAAAAAAAAATAGTTCAAAGTATTAACGTAGTCCAACACTTTGAAATTTTTATGGTTGCGGAAAGAAGACATCAAGATAGACAAAGAGGAAGAAAAAGGCAAATTTATAAATAAGCCAAGAAATTAAGCTTTATATAGTTGACATCATGGAGTCCATGCACACTTGACGAAAAATAGGACAAAATGGAAAAAAAGATTTATAGGCAATACCAATTAGTTGAGAATATATATTAGCTATGTTAGCATGTTTACTTTGGATGCCGGAATTCCTATGGACAATTGGTGGTGGTGCCACTGGAAGACTCTTGCATTTATTAAGTCGTTGCAAGCTCTACTTCCCAGATAATTTTCTAGTTTAACCAATCCTGAAACCAGAATAGAGGAGATGTAGGCCCCGTTTGGCCATGAAAACCAAATACAAATTGGAGTTGGAGTTGTATTTGGCCATGAATATAAAGTGGAGTTGTTTTTGACTTTTTGTTAGAGAAGTGGGAGTGAAAAAAGTGAGAACAAGTTTTTTCTTGTTTTTCAAATTCCGGAATTCAACTTCAAGTTGAATTCCGAAATTTTCCATTTTTTTATGGCCAAACACCATTTCCGGAATTCAACTCTGGAAAAAAGTAAAAAAATTCCATGGCCAAACGCCCACGTAGTCTCCACAGGGCTGGAATTCAGTATTTTTAAGATTGTTAACTGACTGGGAAATAACTTGGGTAGTGACAATAATTGGTAAATTTGAAGGAACTAATATTGAACCTGATAAAATGATATGGGAACATCATCAAGATGGACTGTTTTCAGTGAACAGATTGTCTAAGAGGGATTAGGGAACTGACTGAAATTGCAGAGAGGACATCAGGACCCTGGAAATCTACTTGGAAGAGTATGGCACCAACAAAGGTTAAGTGCTTCAAATGGTAGCCAAGAGAACATGTGTGACTCACGAAGCATTACACAGAAGGGGAATTTACATTGCTTCAAGGTGTTCCTACGCAAGGAGGCCTTAGATACAAACAACCACCTTTTCTTCATTGTAGAATAACAGCACAAGTGTGGGTATTATTCATCAACTTGGCTAAGCTGAACTGGTATATGCCTGAGCATACTGCAGATCTTCTAAGCTGTTTGATTAGAAGAGAAGGAATCAAGAGTCAAACGATATGGTGGAAAACAGTATCTGCATGCATTTGGTGGAACATTTGGAAGGAAAAAGATGAGAGAATTTTCGAAGACAGAGAATGTACAATACAGAAGATCAAGTGGAAAGTTCTTTATGTTTTTGGTGTAAAGAGCACTGTATAGAAGAGGAAGCCCAGTTAGTGGACTTTATAGGACTTCTGTAAGTACTTTCAGCAAGTGCAACTTTTTGGAGGCGGCCAACATACCCTTAATGCTGTGAAATACAAAGTTACCAGTTCCAAAAACGAAAATATAAAGACTGCTATAGATCTTAATCATTCAGATCCGTTCAGACTCATTAAGTGATTGTAAAATTAAAAAACAAACGCAGTCAAAGATTAAGATCTGAATAGTTTCAGACCTAAAAAAACAAAAGACTTGATAACTAAGATCTGAAATCCGAATTCTGAATGATTAAGATTAAAACCTTCATTGACTGCAAACAAATGAGGCCTTACACTTTCTCCTTTTCATTCCTAAAAGAGGAAATTGGATGAGCTCTAGTAAAAGAATATTGTTAAGGATCATTAGACTAAAATCACCCATCTCTCTCGAAGTAACAAGTTTTGAAACTTAACAATGAGGTCTTTCGTCTCTTCAACAATCTTCAGTTTGCTGCTGTTGCAAGAACTTGAGAGGTTAAGTTCACGAGAAATGAAATTTATCTTACTTTTGAGTCCTCAACATCAGTTCTTTAGCTTTACGTGATAAATGTTGTTAATATCTTGAATGCTGAAAACAGTGTTAGTGTGCTAAAATCATCTCTGTACCATCTAACCTTGAAACACAATGATACACTCTCCTACACATGAGGAGAAAGAATTTGTAGCTTTATTCTATAGAGGGATTACTACGGTTGCAATAAACTTGAATTGTAAATGTTGGACAGTTAAAGCAAGCATTAATGAAAATGTACTTACGATTCAGAAGCTGAAGGCCTCTTGTACCCCTGCCACAAGAGAAAATAAACCACAAGATCTTACTCAACCAGAAAAAAATTCAAATAAACATTTTAGAACATGAAAAAGGAATTACACAATAGTTTTTTTAAAAAATAAAATAAAATAGCCGAGAAATCCCCGAGGGTCACTGGCTCATGGTTCGAAACTCGGTGGATAATGAGTCGGACCCTCTGTCCTTCTCCACTTAAATCCCAGGCCTTTGTCAGGAGCAAGGTTCCAACCCGTGATGTGTGCCTAGCCTACACATCACGCATTGCGCTCTTACCATTAGACCAAAGCCCTGGGATCAGAATTACATAATACCTCAACACACTACTTTATCTATCAAATGAAAATTGGAGCGCCATCCTGTGGGTTTTAACACCTAACAATGAAACTATTAAAAGGAATTAATTTCTAAATAACAACTTCCCACACAAGACAAATTTAAACACACCTGTAGTCTCGTATTACCTGCAGGTTCACCCAATCTCTGCGTAGATAACTTTCCCTGAAACATTTTCATCATCAAGTTAGCAATGCTTCATCAACATCATGTCAAAACGCAGTCGCCAGCAGTTAATATCTAAGGACAACAATTGGAAAAAAAAAAAAAGAAGAAAGAATAAACCATGTGGATGACTAAAAAGGTTTACCAAAAGTTGATCGGAGAAACATACACCGAAAATATATCTGAATATATCAGCAATAACAATCCCATTTGCCAACATTGTCAATAACTTGAATTCATGCAATTCATAAGGAAATAACCACACTAAACACATTCTGCTGTTCATAGTAGTGTTATGAGAACCAGAAAGTTCTAATTTGTTGGTTCTTTACCAGGCCTTGTTACATTTTCTAGGAAAAGTCAGAGCAGACAAAGATTTATTTACCTATTGCATCACAAATAACTTTTTCTCAGGGAATTAACATCTCTTGGCCACTTATAAAATGAATAGAAGAAGGCTCTTATGTGTAAAAATAAAGACCTCTTGTAAAAAGGACATAAAACTAAAAAAATTGTATGTGAACCAGAAAACCAATTCTCCCTTCTTTTTCTCCCTAACAAAAAGGTCACTAATTAGGTAATTCACAAAAGTTTGGTCATGGTTCAAGTAAATAAAACTGAAGTAACATCATACAGAAATAGTAGTAGTCATTTTTCGCAGTACATATGAAGCAACTCTTAGCACTACTCCAAATTGTCAAGGAAGATAAGGTCATTAAAATAAGCATAGAAGAGTAAAGAAAGCACACCATATTTTAATAGAAACAGTAAGATACCTAGCTGACTTCTTACTATTACCCTTCTCAGCTAAAAGCATTATCTCTGGTTCAACAAAGGAAAAGATATATGACCCTTTCTGACTGTTGGCTTTCTTGGTGTGCCAAAAAGCCTGTTAATCATGATCTGCTCATAGTACTTTAGCCTTCTCCACCTTGCCCTCTTAAGATGTCATGTTAACTACTTTGGTTTGAGTGTCTTCTTACAAAACTAAATAATTCAATACTCTTTTAACAGAAAAATTCAGTACCCATCAAGTGGTATAAGCTTAAGCATCATCTTGCAACAACCCAGTGTATTCCCACAAAGTGGGGTCTGGGGAGGGTAGAATGTACGCAGACTGTACCTTTACCTCAGAGATGAAGTAAGGAGGTTGTTTCCGATAGACCCCCGGCTCAAGACAAAAAGGACAGAAAAAGATGTAATGGAAGTATAAGAGATATGCTAAATGCTATAATACTCATCTAGTCAGTTCATGATTATGTATTGTTCTATAATTTACCCCATGGATTTGAAAGCATAATAGATTACATTTTGCATGGCGAACCCCCTCCCTCCCTCCCTCTCAATGTGTCATCCTCTGATTTCTCAGCTTTATTTTCTGCTAGCTAATATTGTTCATAATCCTAACATAAACTCCCGTAGACTGAGTCACTAAAGAAAGCAACAAAATGACTAAGAAATGGAACACATTACTGAATTTAGTTGAACTGGGACACATTTCAAGTTAGTTTAATTTCTTTACTGCCTTTCCCAAATTTCCAACATGACTGGTCAACAGTCTTTTTAATTAGTTACTGGTCAAATAATTATCTATGGAGCATCTCATTTAATGGTTGAGTAATCGGAAACTGGATATCAGGGTCAGAGTAAAGCATCAATTCAGACTTTACAAGAATAAATCCCCCAGATATTGATGGATGAGACTTGGATATGATATTTGCACGGTTGGTGTCTAGTAAACGGAGCAAGACATTTGCAGTCAATTGAAACCTTCAAATGACTTCAGGAAAGCCCCTTAAAAAGATTCTGCCAGTGGTCATCGCAGATATGCAGTAAACAACAAAACTCTACCGCCATACAAATCTTTCGGCTTATAGAACTTTGTCATTACACTTCAATGACGACAAGGTGACACCAAATAACAGAAAATTCGTGAAATTTTCTCTTTTTCAACAGTTAGACATCTTAGCCTAATCCATATGCTTGCCAGATCACTGCGAGAAGAAAAAATAACCACTATATAGCATTTTAGGAGCATCCAATGTAGAATTGACAACAGAGATAGTAGGGCTAATCAATTTATGCATCACAAACTTCTCAATTTTCAAATCAATGTATCAACTACCAGCATAAAAACATCAAGAAAAACTATATATACGGCACTCTTTAAAATAGTTAAAATAGTTAAAATTTAAACTATCTGTCGTGTAGACAGTAAAAGCTTTAATGGAGGATTTCCTTATGGAACATAGAGTCTTCCATCCATCTTCAGCTCTTTCTACTTATCAGTTGGACTTACCTCCCAGATTTTGACGAAACCTGATTGAGCTGATGGTGATGTAGCCAATGTTTGCTGCTGAGATGGAGACATGTTAGCCTCTGCACTGTTATTCCTGCCAAGAGGCAATATTCCAGGCTGTCCTTGTTGAGTCAACCTTGGAGTAGGCATCATTGGGCCAATTCCCGAAGGCGTACCAGTACCTATTCCACTCAGCACATTCTGGTGCATGCCTATCCCGCTTTGCATCATTTGAGACCCAGGACGATTTCCTTGACTCATTACAGGTGTTGTTCTACTGCCTGCACCAATGCCTCCTTGGATATTACTAAACGGTTGGTACATGCAAAGGTTTGAATCCCCATACATACTGGGAGCCATCAATGTTAATGATGCAGGAACGGAGTTTTGATCTATCTGACCAGTTCTGGCACATGGAGCAAACCCAGTCACTGATGTGACGCCTAGTTTTCCAGATGTTAATACAGCTGGAGCAGCAGGTATAGCAGAAGCCACTCCACTCAATATTCCGACATTTGCAGCTGCACGGCTAAATGGACCTAAGGACTGTGTCATCACACTGACAATAGGTGTTGTTTCCTTAGTATTCTCATTATTCGTGACCATCTCCTTTAATGATGCAGGAACGGAGTTTTGATCTATCTGACCAGTTCCGGCAAATGGAGCAAACGCAGTCATTGATGTGACATCTAGTTGTCCAGATGTTAATACAGCAGCAGGTATAGCAGAAGCCACTCCATTCAATATTCCGACATTTGCAGCTGCACGCCTAAATGGGCCTAAGGACTGGGTCATCACACTGACAATAGGTGTTGTTTCCTTAGTATTCTCATTATTCGGGACCATCTCCTCAGAAACAGAAGTAGGTGAACCACTTAGTAAGCTTGCAGCGACTTGAGAAGTAGGATGAGCAGTACGAATAAGTGGAGGTGCAGGTTCACTAACAGAGGTTACCATGGTGGGCTCCTGAAGAAATATGTAACAAGATCATGACATCCACAAATGCTTTATGGAGTTTTAGCAAAGCAAATACCCCATCGAAATGACAAGCAAAGAAACAAGTTATTGAATCTTACGATATTTACCGTTGCAGCAGCAATATTTCCAGCTGAAATTGGTTGTTGATTCATAACTGAAAGGTACATTAAAAAAAATTAGAGCTGCTTCAACAAAACCCAGTGAATTGCCAATATATCATAGGTTGAAGTAGTCTACATATGTTACACAAGAGATTCATTAATTTGGACTTGCATTAATTTGAAGTGAAAAGTAAGATGGTATTCAAGCAGAGATACAACTCAACCCAACTTCAGAAAAGGACAATGATAGATGAAGTTAAGAAAAAAAAATGTCTCTCTGTTTTTATGTCTCAAACAATCGAGACAAGGGGATGGTCATATATTAGGCACGCTTAGCAATAGAGGAACTGTATCCATAAAGCAACCAGTCATTTATCTAACAGGTCTAGCTCAACACCAGCAATTGAAACAAATTAATCAGCAACAGCATAAGGAAGAACAAAATGGAAAAAATAGAGTGGAAGCATTCACATTAATCCTGAGTTGAGATGGTTCACTATCATCATCATTCATGATCATCACTGCTATCATTAACATTGCTGTTATGTTGCTACTATTAATGATACTATTATTAGTATTATTATTTGGTTTTTCTTTTGTCTGGATTAGATCAAGAACAATGAAAAGTTTAAGATGTTAAACCCAAATTATATCCGGCTAATAAACTTCTTCCAGATATGTGAGATATACTGTGGTATTTCTGACTTCACTATGGTGTCAAATGGTTGGTCTCACCCCGACCAAACTTGCAGATGCAGTGCAGCCACTTTGTGTCAACTGCTCCCTTTCATTTATGCATTCAATTCTTGACTTATACTCTAGAGGGTACTTCTCATTTTATATTCACAAAATAATCTTCTTTCAACAGAAAAAGGACACCTAAAATGAATCAGGCATATCTATAACACTATCCAGAGTAAACATTCATACCAGGCATGTATGTAAGAGAGAGTTCCAGAATTTGCCTGACCTGATGGATTAGAAGTTGCTGCTGCCCCGGAAACTGGAGGCACAGCAGACATATCCATTTCAGCCAGGCTCTGGTTTGGGGCCAAACTTTCCATTTCAGTGTGACTGAAAGCAGCACAAGCCACGCTGAAATTTTCCGAAATTAATACAAGAAAATTTGGATTATTAGATATATCAATGGCCCGGTCAGCTGCTTGCGGATCGCGTTTTCCCTGGATCAAGACAAGTTCGCACTTAGTATAGGCAACTAGAATGAAGGGGAAGTATGTTTTCTACTTCAAATCACCAGCAATAAAACTCAACCAGGTTAGCATTTGCATGCCAAGTCAGCAGGATTTAAATTTATTCTTCTGAATGATGAAAGGATCAAAAGACAGAAATCACGACTTAGTATGTCAAGCGAGAACATTAGCATGGGGAATTTCAAGATAACAAAAGAGAAACCAATAACTTATCGATAACGCCCTAAAAGCCTTCGCATCATCTAAAGATACTTATACTCTTTATCAAGTTGTCACACCACTTCCCCATGATGAAGCTAGATGTTTATCCACTCATATGGGGTGTTTCGCATTCTCAATTTTGGGATCCTAAAGGGAAGCATCATTCTCTCAACGGTGACAACTTTAAATTGGCAACAAAGTTCACAGGAACCTACTTTCTGGAGCACTTGAAAATCTTTACTTATGATAAACAAGCATAATGAGACTGAAACAATTGGGACTATAAACTTCACCATGGATCACCTTTCTCTATTGAAGACAAAACGATAACAAATGATAACGGCATGTAGACTAATAAATAGTGGTGGAGCTAAGTGGAGTAATTGAATCCCCTTCGTTGAAAAAATGTACTATGCAAATAGGACAATAACAATTTCGTTTGGTTATGTATAAGCTGTAGAATCCCCTTGATACAAGGAAAAAGTCTAGTGAAGTTGCAACGAACGTTTAAATAGTGCTTTAGATCACAAGTTCAAACTTCAAATGTGACATTTTATTGTTTTCTTCTTTTTTTTTGAGAATTGGTAAATTAACATTTTATTGTTTTCTTGAATCCCCCTGGTATAAATTCCTGGTTTCACCACTGCTATCAAATTCGGATTTGCTATCCTAAATTCACAGTTTTGAACAATTGGGATGCTCCTGATGGCTTAGCCACACAAGGAGAAAATTGAAAGGGGAGTTCCTCTAACAACATTCCATGCAACTTAAAACTATGTACACTTATTGAAAGGAAAAAAAAAATTACATGGTATCATCATTTTACCGGTATCCTCAACATAGAACTATTATAGATGAGGCCCAAATTTAGCAACTCTTTCATTAAAAAGAGGGTGACACAATTAATCCTACAGGAGTTTGAATGGACAAGCAAACAGTAATTAATGTGTATCACTAGCTAAACTTCAACATATCGTCAACGGGTTTTGACCCTAAAAACAAGGGAAAAGCTCAATGAAAAACTGTCCATAATTACCGCATTATATATTGCTCTTAATTTCGGAAGCTTCCTTGGGCATATAACAGAGAGGGAAACAGAGCACTGCAAGAAAAGAAAAACATTCAGCGGAGGAATATGAGGAAGCACCGTGGTTTTGAAGAGAAAAGGGCTATCAACCAGTACCTGAGGAAATGCCTTTGCAACTGTCTCAGCATCAGCTAGTTGATAGCTGGTATGTGCTTCAACATTTCCACTCTGCTCCAAATTCTGAATAGCTGGACAATACAATGGTCTAGGCAATGGATAAGGGTTACTTGCAGCAACAAGTATGCAATGTCTTTGCCCATCAGCATTTTGTTGAGTTTGGCTTCCATTAAGTGAAGAAAACATCTGAATGAAACATCAGTCAAGTGAAATATATACGTGTAGTATGAGGAAGAAACAAATTTGTGTTGCAGAGAAAGGCTATGTGAGAAAGTAGGAGCAGTTATCCAACATAGACAAATTCCGTCCACTACATAATCAATTCTTCCTACGATACGGTATAGGTTGATAACAAACTTGGAGCTGTTAGTATTGGAAACCATTAGTCAGGTTTTTATACCAAACAAACATAGTGACCAACTCCGAAAAGAAAACAGCACATTGGCATTTCTGTTTCAATATCAGAAGCTTTTGTGACTTGTTGGCTCTGCCCCAAACCCACCCCCTCTTCATCCTTCAACCCATTGTACACTTCTTTTTCTTGGATTTTTCCAGTCTTTTTTTTTTCTTTAAGTTTTGCTTTTCCCCAATTCACATCTAGTTTATACAGAAGAACCTTTAAATAGAAGGTGAAGAGGTTTAGTTGGTTTAAATCTGATTTAAACTAAAAGCACTTTCTTTTAATAAATCAAATCTCAATGTAATAATAGATGGCACCAAAGCATGATCTCATACGTACAATCATGTATGTAGACTACTCTTGATCTCCTGACAAACCTACTCATCCATCTATAAGAAAAGGAGTTTATTCTTCATATATTCACCAATTTTGAAAGTTCTAATATGTTTTAGGGCTTTAGGCTATCTTCTACCAAAAAAAGAGCAAAACCGAAACTCGCAAAAATAAAACCAAAATCAATCTTCACAAAACCAAATCCAAACACTTTTCTTCTTTTTTTTCCTGAAGAAAGAAAACCAGAACTAACTCTACAAAGAAATACCAAAACAAAACCTTTGTCTAAAGCAAACGCCGCCTGGGAGACGGATATACTTCAACATCATGAGAGCAGAGATAAAGCTTTTAAGTTTTAAATCTTCATGACCTAATAAAGCACTTGTAAATTTAAGTTGGCGGACATTTATGTGAACCAACTAATGCAACTACTAGCATACTAAACATGTTCAGGGAACATGGGGAGGATACACGAGAATCAAAACCAGAACTTATTACTCTCTATGTTGTTTAACTGAACTACCCTCCATTCTATCCCTCCCAAAGAGAATGACCTCTTTCCTTAATGGAAAAGGTTTATGATCTTCAAAATATTAAGTTCACATAACAATACTAAATTATGAATGTTGATTATTGAAGTGACATATGTACCTCTTTTACATCTTCCAACTACTACTTCAATGTACTTCTAACAAAGTCAAATATATTAGCCCATTCAAACTTACTAATCTCGTCGTCTTTTTGCAAGGTAAAGTAATTTTCTAATCCTAGTCAATGCACAAGTCAAACTATATCTACAATGTATCATAAATGAGTATTAACTTATTGTTACCATATGAAGCACAAGTCAACCCAGTATATGAACTGGGAAAGGAAAAGAAATCTGGTTTGAATAAAGATGAAATAGAGCAAGACCAAAGTGCTTCCAAACAAACAGAAAACCGATGAAAAACAGTTGAATCTACATAAGGAGAAGGAAAGTGCCCTTCTTCAGTTTATGTTGGTATTTACAAGTGCAAGACAGAAATACTTTTCTGCTGATTTCACTCATATATAAAA
Organism: Jaltomata sinuosa; assembly: GCA_003996215.1. Taxonomy (NCBI): domain Eukaryota; kingdom Viridiplantae; phylum Streptophyta; class Magnoliopsida; order Solanales; family Solanaceae; genus Jaltomata; species Jaltomata sinuosa. The sequence goes on from QJPP01000008.1 coordinate 945,759, forward strand.
TATCATATGATCAATAAGACATTCAAATAAGACAGAAAGCAGTAAAAACAAGCAAGAATTTACTGGCTAATTGTCTAAAATAACTACAATTTCTGCACATCTACAAACTTTTAGGTGAAACTGAAACTTATCCTCGCTATTCTGAACTGCTAGTAGCATAGTAAAGAGAAACAACAACTACGCCTCAATCCCAAGTTAGCTGGACTGGCGAAAAAAATATAATTGATAATCATATGGACCTCAGAGAGAACACCCTAGAAAGCAAAAGGAAGCACAAAGGGAAAAGCGTGTAAAAGAAAATAAAACAGTAAGAGATGCGTAAATAATACCAACCAAAACAAAACTACTGCTCATAATACCAGAAATGGCAAACTCGTTTTCAAAACATCTTAAACAGTAAAACACACCATCAATGCTTCAGTAAGGCCTTCTGCAACTGCAACATCATCGAAACCACCACCTGAGAAAGGTATAGCTGATAGCCACTGGAAAAACATATCTATGTCTCTTGTCCAACCACTTCTTTGTAACATGCAACCTGTGTTAGAGATAGTGAAATGGAGATGAAAAAAAAACTGAAACTTCAACCAGAAAGAAAAAGAAAAAGATGTTTATTCTTAAGCAAGGAGAGGTGAAAGAAGCCTCAAAACATTGAATTAGGACGCAATATCCCCGTCAAAACTTTATGTTGCCAAGGGCAGACTCTTACTTTTGTTTTGGTTCATGGGGGTGGATGAGGGGTTCTCAGCGAATAGAAGGTTTTAGATGATATAGTGCCATAGGATCAGAAGAGATTTAGCAAGAAGAGAGAATACTGAAGCCCTAGTCTACTACTAAATTTTGGGAATATCAATGAAAAAATCAATCTAGAAAAAATGGAAATTATTTAAGTGAAAATTTCAAATTTACTGTACCAACTATAAAAGAGCATTCGTCTACTTCATGGCTCATGCGAATCACACAAATTTAACAAATCCTTCTGCTGCATCTAAGGACTTGACATATGGAAATCACATACTGAAATATTTCTCTAAACATGGAGCACACAAGGATCAAAGAAGAAGATCATTCTAATAACGGAGAAGGTCCTAAATTACCCTTCAAGTATTGGAAATGGTACAAATATACCCTCCTTCCACCTTTGGGCTCTAAAATGCCCTTTTCATCCACCTTTGAGCTCTAAAATATCCTTCTCATCCACTTTTGGGCCCTATTTTATCCTTTTCCTTAAAAGACTCTTTAGAAAAAATGATTAAATTTTTTATTTAATATGTGACAGTATTTTATTGATTGAAATTTTAATTAATAAAAATCTATTAACCCACAAACTCAATTCGGATCCCGAATTTAGCTCCTCTTCATTTCCCATCTCTCCATTTTCTCAAGTTCTTATTTAGATTAAAGACATATGTCATAGATTTAAATTAATGGTTGAGATTTAGTAAATTAAAATAAGTCTTAGCTATGATTAAAATAATTAATTACTTTCATATATTTACTTTCAAAATATTATTTTAATCTCACAATTTTAGTTGTACAACATATCTTTCCTAGATATAAAAAAATATTCTTACTTGCCTTGAGTAAATTTTGCCCTGCATCATTTTTACTTTTATTTTTTTGCTACTATTTTTTCACTCAAATTATTTTTAGCCTAATTTTGGATGTTGGAGAAAAATTCCAGTGTTGGAAGCGAAGTCCTCCCGCTTTAAAAAAAAATTACTACTAGAATTTAGTATAACTTTTTTCCTGTATTGTAAATGATATAGCAATCAGATATTTGAATATTTGATAAAATAAATAATAATATAATTAAGAATAAATTTAGTGGCTAGAATTGTGGGATTGCCTTATATTTTGGAGTAAATATATAAAATATTTATTATTCTAATCATGGTTAAGGCTTATCATTAATTAACTAAATCTCAACAATTAATTTAAACTTATGACATGTGTCTCTCATCTGAATAAGAACTTGAAAAAATGGAGAGATGAGAAATGGAGAGGAGCCATATCCGGGATCCGAATTGGATTTGTGGGTTAATAGGTTATGATTAACTAAAATTTCAATCAATAAAATACTGTCACATTAAATAAAAATTCTAATCATTTTTCTAAAGGATCTTTTAACGGAAAGGACAAAATAGGGCCCAAAGGGGGATGAGAAGGGTATTTTAGAGCCCAAAGGTGGATAAAAAGGGTATTTTAGAGCCCAAAGGTGGAAGGAGAGTATATTTGTACCATTCCCAATACTTGAAGGGTTATTTAGACCCTTCTCCGTTCTAATAATGGTGGAATGATGCCAACTGTACAAAACAGTCCATAAAATGCCCATAAAGACTTGTACAAAATGATTTAAAGTCACATGTTTGTTCCTTTTTCTAGTTGAGATTGAGACAGGTCTGAAGATGGTTATTCTATGTGAATGACACAACTAATGTTCATACATAAGTTGCAATTGGATCAGCCAACAAAAAAAGGCAATTAAGAACAAAATGGATACAAACCACTGTAGGGACCGTGCACATTAAAGACCACCAACGCCAGCTCTGCATCGCCCGCAGATGGGTTCTGGGATATCAACAGAGGGAAGGTAAAATTAGCTAAAAGAAACATAAGGAGTTGATTATTACCTTCAACTCATGCCGTAATGGAATATCATCTCTTCAAGTATACAGTATCTTGGACATTACAATCAGTATCATGGAATACTAAAGACGAAAAAGTGGTTTACAAGATGAACTATGTGAATTTACGAACCTGTTCTATCGAATCAGGTTTAGTGAAGGACCTGAAAATTTTACAAAAGCCTATTAATCAAACACAACATATATTGACATTTCAAATCAAGATATAGTTTCACAGCATCAAATTAAGAGTTAAAGAAAACAGAAAACGCTACCACAACAGTACAAAAGAGATATTTAACACTTGGAAACTGAAGTTTTTTCTGGGTTGGTGGTTGGGTGGATGACAACACTCTTGGCTTTCTTTCTTAAGTTCTAGAACCATGCAATTAAGGAACTCAAACAATCACGTTATCAAGGGAAAAACGATTTTAAAATGAAAAGATCTAGGAGAAGCAAATCTTTGAACAGTTAAGAAGCACCACAAGTGTTGATGTTGCAGAACAGTCAATTTAGTGTACAGTCATCATAAGAGTATTTTGGAACAATCCCATTCTCTCAATGGGATAAGCAAATGAAATTGTCTACAACACCTATACTCCAGCAATAACAATGTTCTAGAAACTGGTTTGATTGAAAGGCAAAAAGCAAACGACGACTTTGAAGAACCCTAAACCAGCAGCATATTCATTAATCATTCAAGCTAAAGCTAATAAGTTGACTCCTCTAGCTAAAATCACTTAAATGAAAGAAAAAGAACCCTGGAGCTGAATGGACAGTAATTGTTAGCTCTGTAGATGATGAGAGAAAAACTGATGTGAGTTTTAAGAGACTAAGATCACCCCTTACAAGAACAATTGCAAAAAAAAAGAAAAAAAGAAACCCCAAAAAAAAGACAAAAAGGGCATAAAACATCTTAAAACAAGGAATGAAAGTTATGAAGCTATTGGATACTATAACTAAAGTATAACTGTTATAGAAGGTAACAAAACAGGCCTGATAATATCTTTCAGGTCTACCAGGATTTCAGGGCAATAAAACCCCAAGGTTGCTGTCCCTTCTACAACTACAATAAGTAGTCTGTTCACCATATTTGCTCAGAGAGAGGAGAAGAATACATGGCTCATGAGATGTGTATGTCAACCTTGTAATCAAGGGGTTAAAAAATAGCAAACAACCTTCACGATAAATAAACCAAATCATACTAGCCAGAACATGTTGAAAATTCCCATCTAAAATAGGAAATGCGTTAAGACATCCAATCTACTTCATCCAAATAGACAAATTTTGGAAATGTATTTAATACTCCAAAATAGTTGTTATCTTAACTTTCAGATTTAAGATCAGAAATTAATACTTCTCAAAGTTTATATATTTCCCTTGGGTGTTAAATTCAGCAAGCTGGCAAGTCAAAAAATGGAAAATACTAGCTAAGAAACTGGAGGTCTCCATAAAATTTATCGCGTCCCAACAAATGCAAATAGAACATTATTAAGTATTCACCTATACATCAATAGTTGAGATAATCATTAAAGAATCATAAACACGTTTTTGCATTTTAACATAGTTATCTTCTTTTGACACCCCTCAACGCAACAAGAACAACAACATACCCAGTGAAATCCCACAAGTAAGGCCTGGGAAGGGTAGAGTGTATGAGAACCTTACCCCTACCTCGTGGAGGTAGAGAGGTTGTTTCCAAAGGACCCTCAGCTCGAGTATAGAAAATCAAAGTAGGTATGAAAAGGCGACAGTGAAGAAAATATAGTAACTAATAAGAAAACAGTAAAAACAACAAAATAGTGCAATAACCGAAACACCATAAACAAATGATGATAGAAATCAAAAGCAAGACACTACAAGAATAAGGCTAATACTACGATAGACACCACTAAGCATGAACTCGTCGAAAAGCAAGATGACACTCCACTACCTACTAACTTTCTACCCTAATCTGTGACCTCCACACCCACTATCTAAAGCTATGTCCTCGATAAGTTGAAGTTGTGTCATGTCCTGTCTAATCACCTCTCCCCAATACTTTTTCGGCCTACCTCTACCTTTCCTCGTAACCACTATATCCAACCTCTCACACCTCCTCATTAGGGCATCTGCGCATCTCGTCTACACATGCTCAAACCATCTCAGTCTCGCTTCCCTCATCTTATCTTGTCCACAATGGAGGTCACTCCCACCTTGGCTCTGATATCTTCATTCCTAATCTTATTGCTCCTAGTATGTCCACACATCAGAAACTACTTTATGGCTGGGTTGCCTCTTCTACGAGCACATTGTATTTCATCAATCATCAATCATACATATCTTCATACAATGATAGAATGATTAATGCTAACTGAAATTACATGTTTCTCCATGGAGAAGATCAGATTCTGCATCTTTACCACTCACTACAATCTACATGATTCCACGCTTCTCAAAACTTGATTCAATATGCAAGTAAAATTGATTAGGAAACAAGACAGCATCCTTGCCTCCGAAATGGTCAGATTAACCTTATCCGAGCTTGCCTTAATACCCAGGGCTTCAATTATTTATTTAAAAGTAGGAGGCAGATCTACCATCTAATAATCATCCTTGAAAAGGATAGCAATAAAACCAATTTCACTAAAATTAATCGTCAACACGACTCAATTCCAATAAAACATCAAATCAAAAAGGAAATAAGCTTCACTGCATTGATAGCAATAAAATTAATGACGAATCAATTCATTAATCAGTCAAGAGAAAATGATCCACGCAAACATAGATCAGATGAAATGAGGGGGCGTATGTGGATGTGAATGAGTACCGTATCGTTTTCTCGAGGTAATCGGAAATGATTGTTTTCCAGAAAGGTCCCATGGCAGCAGTGTTTTCAACGGCAACGATTAGCTGTTTTCTCATCATGTAGTTGGCTAGAGATTTCTTGTAAAAACACTAGCCCTGCTGAGTGTACTTATGCCAAAGATTTACAGATTGGCTGCCCTTCTCTGCTTATGGTTCTATTTATATATAGTATACAAGTTCAGGGATAGGGATGGAATTGAGAATGTATGTGTAGACATCGAAATTTTGTTGGATTTAAGATGGGCCTCTACAAGACTAGCCAAATTCATGTTCTTCAAACACAAATGTCATTTAGCCCCACCCTAAACCCTAGCTCACACCTATAAAGAGGAGTACATATTTCATTTAGGAGGCATCTCGAAAATCCTATAAACTCGTAGGATATTTACAAAGAGATCAAGGCATCAAGGTGAACAAGGAACGCTCTTCCTCAAGATCAACTCAAAGTGTTGCTCGACGTTCTTGGAGATCAAATACCTCAAGGAGGTCCAAATCATCCTACATTCGAGACATACGCTACTAATGGCCCTCGTATCACGGAGAAAAATTAGGAGAGAAGAATCAAGAGAATACATTGAACTGTACTCACAAAGATTCATCAATAAAATTATTTTTCTTCATATTTTATTTGTGAGTGTTGTTAATTTTCTTAACTTGAAATTAGTTGCTAACAAACTTGGCACGACCGGTAAGACCAAATGTGTCCTTCATTTCTTCGATCACAAATTAGATCTGCAAATTCTGAAGTCAGTTGCTATGGTCGCCTTGAAGAAGATCAACAACACTGAAACCTAAGAAAGGAAATCTTGGAGGCAATCTCTAGAGGACAGCATCATTTGTTCTCTATCCAAGTTGTTCCTCACCAAAGCCACAAACGCAAAGGATAGACGAACAAAGTGATCCTTCACTAAGCCACAAAACTACAAGGATGGAAGCTTCGTTTTATGTGCACTTCAAGTCTTGTCTTTGAGTCTTGTTAAACCTATACTCCGACAAGCATTAAAGTAGAGGGCATTTGTTGAAATCGAAAATTTATTGAATTTAAGATGAGCCTCTACAAGACAAGCCCAATCCATGTTCTTCAAATCCTAAGCCATTAGAGTTTGTTGGAGGCTAGTCTATCCTAAACCCTAGCTCACACCTATAAAAAAAAGTACATATTCTATTGAGGAGGCATCTCGAAGATCCCATAAACTCCTGAGATATTCAAAAAAAAATCAAACATCAAATATTGACTTTCTCAAAAGTGAAGTGATCAAAGAACATTCTTCCACAAAATCAACTTAAAGTGTTGCCCGGCATTCTTGGAGATCAAACACATCTCAAGGAGGTTCATATCATCCTACGTTCGAGAAAGACACTACTAACGGCCCTCGAATCACGGAGAAAGACAAGAATCAACTGAACTACATAATTGTACTCAACAAGATTCATCAATAAATTTACCTTTTAATTCTTATGTAGTTAATTTTCATAACTCAAAAAGTTGTTGTGAATAGTATGAAGGGAGCTTCATACCTCGCTTTCACTTTCGCTTCCCGATCTTCACTCTTTTTTTTTATAATCGTGGTGTCCGTGTGCTTGCGCGCATCTCGACTAATTCTACGGGATACATGTCACCTTCCACCAGCAACAGGTACCAGGTAACTCTCCACCAAGGCTAGAACAAATGAAAAGGAATCACCTAGTGTTTTGTCTCTGTTGGATTTGAACCTGAGACCTCATGGTTCTCAACCCACTTCATTGACCACTAGGCCACACCCTTGGGTGCAATTACAGCTCCAACAGTCTTTTTTTATTTGTTTTATTTATAGCTTATTTAACGCCAAGCGCGTCTTGCACCTTTTCTTTTAGTACATTTAACAAGGGGCCAGTGAGGGAGGAAAAAAAACAGGACAGATCCTAAGGAGAAATAAGTCCCTAGCTAGTCATTGAATCAAATTTCGATATCCATGTGAGGACGGCCTAATGGATAAAAGTCAATATCCTGGGAGGATAAACTAATAGACAAAAGGTCACAATCCAAACCTTAATTTCACGAATTCAAATTCCTTCAATTGTGTCTCTCTCTTATTAATTATGTTGATTTATTTTGGCATAATACATAATGTGCCCTTTAACTTGGCCTCAGCTGGCATCTATGCCCTCCAACTTTGGGTGTGCACAACTAGGCACTTAAACTATCATAAAGTTGAACAGTAAACACATGCGTCCTGCATGGCAAATCGCATGAGATGCACGCTCCTACATGTGAAACCGCGTGAGATTTGTCATGTATCGTGTGTCTACTTGTTCAACTTTATGATAGTTAAAGTACCTACTTGTGCACACCCAAGTTGGAGGGCTTAGATGTCAGTTGAGGCCAAGTTAAAGGGCACGTTGATTATTATGCCTTTTATTTTATATAGGTTTTTTAATCCAGTCCAAATTAAACTTTGAGGCCAAAGCCAGAAGGAAGCCCATAGATCACTAGGTTGAAGGTGAAGATTTAGTCAAGAGACAAGACTTAACAGGTCAAACAAGTGATTGAGGTTGAGCAATCTGAACGAACAACTTGAGGTGATCAATGATCATAAGATTTTGCGACTGCAGGAACAAGCAAGCACCAGATAACGAGGGCTAGTGACCGTCCACCACCAACTTCCCAAGTTTGTTGAATGAATGTGCAGAACACAACAACTAGGCATCGGACTAGAAATCCCTTTACATGGGAAACCATCTCATAATCATTCTATAGTTGTTGCTTCCTCACAAACAATCTTATCAATGTCACAACCCATCACTACAAGTAAAATGAGCGTTTGGGCACCTTGCCCTTAGAGAAAGGTTACAACAATTAGATGGCTACATAGGACTACCCAAACTGGCAAATCCAAGGACACCCCTAAGCCTGTCTAAAGGGTTAAATAAAGGACATCATCCCTCACGATACAGACACATTGCACATGAGAAAAGAAGACGCATTATATATAAAGAATGAGGAGTTCTTGTAGCCGAGAACAAAGTCACGCGGCGAACAATATTTTTGGTCAAACCAAACCATTTTCCAATTTGCACATGTCTCTCTCCTTTACCTGATCTTCGCCTCCTCTTTCTTTTTTCTCTCCTCTATGTCTTGTAAAAAACTTCGCATAAAATATTTCTTCACTCAATCGCGAAATCAAAAGCCCAGCGAACAATCTTCAAGGATATTCTATTATTGCCACATCACAATAGGTGTGTGAACGGAGTAGGGGAAGAGGGTCGAACCCAACCTGACGACAAGGGTTGGGTCTCAGCCTCCCTTCCTCTTCCCTTCTTTCGCCTATAAATTAAGAGCCATGTAAAGAATTCTTGGAAGCAATTGGTTAACGGAACATCCTACATGTTGTGAGGCCCAGATGGGTTAGGATGGCTTGTGTCAAAGTCATGGACAGACATGGCGCATACTTGATGAGTTTGGTTTAAAAATAACGTTGCGCCCTTTTTATCTTTTGGCACACAATAAGCACTTGATCCTCTCCTAACAGAAGAGGCAAACCACAGAGAAAACTATTGTGGATTAAGTACCAAAATTTATCAAAAAGTTACCTGGTTCAAAAGTCTTAAGTTTTCAACAAACCCTTCAAATATCCCAAGTCCAAACCCAGCAAACCCGCACTCTAATCCTCTTCAAGAAGCTCCAGTTAAGCAGGGGCGGAACCAGGTAAGGCCAAGGGCGTTCTTCCGAACTCCTTTCCGCAGAAAATTACACTATTTATACATGATTAAAATTATTATTTTTTATGTATATATAGCAGATGTTGAACCCCTTTGGCTTCTTCATGCGTTTACTTTTCATATTTTTGAACCCCTTTAATGAAAATTATAGCTCCACCACTGCAGTCAAGGCCTCAGTTGAGCCAGGAGAAAGCTCAAGGTCAACATCCGACTTTGATCTTGTTTCTTTTATGCATTTGTTTGTTCGGTGAGCTCATACGAAGCATAGTATGATAAAAATTCATCATTTATCAACTAATTAAATCAAATTGCATTGTGATCCCAAAAAAGCAAAATAAAGGCTCGTCGTGAGCTCATACGAAGCATAGTATGATAAAAATTCATCATTTATCAACTAATTAAATCAAATCACACAAAATGCAATACATAATCCTATACATTAGAAACATAATTAAGAAATCAAACATTATCCTCTCATCTCCTCACTAGCACCTTAAGCTTTTGAATGAGATGGTCACACAAATTAACACTATACCATATGAATATTACTAATATTAACAACTAAAATGGCACGGTTGAGCACGTGAACCTGTGATCTCTTCGTAAGACTAGATATTTTATGTATATATTTTTCCAGTAGTACTACCATGTTCTAGAAATCCTAAATTCGCCTTTGATGAACGAAAATAATAATAATATGTTGCGAATATGAGTGAAATTGCATCGCGTAAATGAGTACCGTATGATTTTGAGGCGGCGTAATACGAACCGACTCTTCGCCGGAAAGTTCCAATTGCGCCGCCGTCGCCTTCAACGGCGACGATGAACTGCTTGTCCACCATGTGTGCGCTTTTCTCGAAGATTCTAGAAACTGAATAGCAATTTCTCTTCTCTTTTTTCTTCCTCTTTTTGCTTTGCTTAATTTCCAATTTTTTTTACTAATTTATGAGAGCTTGTTTTATATAGTACCTTTTCTGATGAGGGAGGAAAAAGAAGACAGGAAGGTCCTAATAAGCATAGAATCTATTAGTAGTTGTATTTGAGCTCGATTATATCTAAATCAGGTAGATTATATATTTAGTATTTGTATTTGAGCTCGACTATATTGAAATCATGTGATACACATATATGATTTTTTTGTTTTTGCTCGATTATATTCGAATTACGAGGGCAGATGTTTGATATTTGTATTTGAGCCAAACTATGTTTGAATCACGCGATGCAGGTATTTGATACTCGTATTTGAGCTTGAGCTCGATTATAAATCACGTGGTGTATTGTGCGGGGCTGATTTAAGGGGAGCGCTTCCAACAAGGATATTTTTCAAGCCTAGATAAAATGAATTATGAGTTTAATCCATTTTGTTTATTAAGAATCATTCGATTAACATTATCACATTCCTCCATCCTGAATTAAAGACTTTGTATCTTATAGATTAACTTTATAATGCGTGAATTCAAATTTAGTAGGTATTAATATAGTATTGAATATAAAATGGAAAATTTTAAAAGAAATTACTTCTCGATTGTTGGTCTTGATAATGTCATCTTTTAATTAATTAAATCGTGTACTTTGATTATATTTTTTTACAAAATATTCACAAGTTTGTATAATTATTACTAATTATTTCACCATTTAATTACTTATATGGCATACTAAATTTATATTGCTAATTTGTTATTTTATATTTGATAGTAATATAATTCTATAAAAAAATTAAAGAAGATGGAGTATGTTTATTGAAAGTTTAACTCATATTAAAGTCATCGCAGTAAAAAAGTTAAAACACGAATGTAGTTATAATTATAATTGTTCAAGCGTTGCAGATGGTAAAGAAGAAACCTTAACAATTTTCTAATCTATGTATATCTCTGTCAGACTGATGGAGTCATAAACATATTTATAAGCAGGCTAGATACTCTTAGGCAAAAATTTAATTCTAGATACTTTTTCATAAAATAAAATATGATAGCTCTATGAATTTTACAAAAATATCTCCTCCCATCAAGAAAACTTGACATTTATAACTTGAAAATAATTAATTGATCGATTTATTACTTTAATTGAAAAATAAGGTAAATATTTAATTATCAAACATGTGAAATACATTAAGGGGTCGTTTGGTAGCTGGTTAGAGTTATGCATGTATTAGTAATGTGGGTATTAGTTATGCAGGTATTAGTTATGCGAGTATTAGTTATGCAGGTATTAGTTATGTGGTATTACTTATACATGTACTAGTTATACCAGTATTAATTATTCCATCTTCTACTCTGCATAAATAATACACAAATTTCCTCATAACTTATACATGTATTAGTTATGCGGATTTTAAAATTACAAATCAAACGTCGTATTAATTTTATACCTGAATAACTTATTTCTTATCCATCTACCAAACGTCATACTAATTTTATACCTGAATAACTTATTTCTTATCCATCTACCAAATGTCGTATAAGTTATACATAATTTAATACATGGATAACTTTGTTCTTATCCAGCTACCAAACGACCCCTAATATCTTTAAAAAGATGTAATATCCTAACATTCTCCCACTTGGACTATATATCAAAATTAAATATCCTATGTAAGTGAAAATAAGAAGTATGATCATAAAAGTATATTCACTCAACTTAATAATTATGTAATAATCACTTTATCAAGAATATATTGATACAAGAATTATGGCGATCATGCTCCTGATCAAACACTTCCTTTCATATATTACAATTTATCCTATGTTCTAAACAAAGTATTCAAATAACTCTATGAATGAGTTTAATATAAGTCACTCAAAGTCCTATTTTATTGATCCGATAATCACAACATAATATATGAAAATAAAAAATATGCACTATAATGTATAACAAAGAGACAACAATGTCTAGATAAAATGTTAGAGAATAAAGGAAGATTACAATGAATTACTAAGCCCCATACGAATTACATGATCCTTAAAAATATTAGCTGGTAAACCTTTTGTCATATGACTAGCAATTATTATAGTAGTACTAACATGTTCAAAACTCGCATCTTACTTTTTGACATAGTTTTTTACTATCAAATATTTTATGGCGATGTGCTTATTTTGACTGTCACTCTTATTATCCTTTGAAAAGAATACTGTAACTGAATTATCACAAAATATTCTTATTGCGTTGCAATGCAATTGACAATATTAAGGCCTAAAGTGAAATTATTCAATTATAATACCTATGATACAGCTTTATAACATGCTATAAATTCAACTTTTATTATGAGTATTGCAATAATGGTTTGCTTAACACTTCTCCAAGACATAACACCTTCAACAACAAGAGAAAATGTATTCAGAAATAAACTTATCATTGTTTTTACACCAATTCGAATCAGAAACTGAATATTAATTACCTCCAATGAATCAGAATATTTGTATGTGAGCTTAAGATGCCTGATGTCTTGCAAATATCTCAATTTTTTTTTTACCAATTTTCTAATGATCAAGGCAAAAATTACTTTAATAACTATCAAATATTCTTACTACAAAGGTAATATCAGGTCTGATGCAAAACCTCTGCATACATAAGGCTTTCAAATAGTGAAGCATATGAAATGTTTTTTATTTGTTCTTGTTCTAATGAATTTTATGGACATTGATTCAATGAGAATTTGTTACTTTTAATGACATGTGTTGCTATAAGTGAACAGTTCTTCATTTCATATCTTTCCAAAATTCTTTCAATGTAGGCTCTTTGAGATAATCCAAACAATCATTGAGAAGTACAAACCATCAAAAGTGAATTGTGTAAAACAAGCACACACATACATAAACTATGAAATACAAATCATCAAAAGTGAATCGCGTAAGTACCGATTCTAAGTAAATTCTAAAGCTTCATATAGGCAGAGGTTGCAACACATGTATAAAATTTACTTAACTTTATAGTAACCAAATAAATCTAAAAAATAGTCCGTACATATCTGCATAGGGCACTTGGGTTGAGGGTTTCTTAGAAACAACCTCTCTACCTCCACTAGGTAGTGGTAAGGTCTGTGTATAATCTATCATTTCTATACTTCACCTGTGAGAATTCACTGAGTATGTTGTTGTTGTACATGTTGGCATAGGATAATTTTTAACTGAAAGGTTTACCATCTTACTCCAATTAATATAACCAAACTAGTTCCCTCCCTGTAGAGGTAAGGTTACTATTTATATAAGATAATTGAACTTTATTAGACATCATTATTATATCTTAGTCACTTAACTTTACGTGATTAAAGAATTTAATTTTTTTATATCAAATACCAGAAGGATGTGTTTAATCCCAAGCATATAACACAAAAGAACTCAAAATGACATTTCACAATAATTAACTTAATTTGATAATTAACTTAAACAAAGTATTAAGAGAAAAGACATCAAATACATCTGAACTTGTCCCGAAAAGCCGATTACACACTCAAACTATTCTGACGACCTATTACACACTTGTACTACTTAAAAGTGAATTTATTTTCACCCTGCAAGCTGACGTGGCACAAAAACTAAAATAAATAAAAAGGAAGCGCGTTTATTGAATTATTTTTTTTGTGTTTTTTTTTAACTTCCACACCTTTTTATATATTTTTTTAATTAATTCAATATATCTCCATCCTCACTTTCCTCTTTCTTCTTTAACACCCACCATGAACCACCATTTTCAACATTTACCTTCATAGAAAACTTCATTTTTCTCACTCCCTTTCTCTCAATATCATTTCAAATCTTCATATGTATTTCATTATTAAAGATTCCATCTTCATTCGTTCTCACATTTCATTTTAAAAAAATGACATAAGCTAAATTAATCCATTTCACAAGTTAAGAAAATATAACTTTTTGGATGGAGAATCATTGTTCCATTGAAAACTTACAGATTTTTGAAAAGTCCTTTAGTGAGATATTTTATTTTTTGGCAAACCCAATTCAACAAAGTAACTTTCACCAATTTAATTTGGCGATCACCTCTTTACTATTGATCTAATTTCTCCCTTTATGTGAAATTCTGATAAGAAAACAGCGTAGATTTAAAAGAAAAGGAAAAATAAGGTATCCAAAAAAAGTAAAAATTGATGATAATTTTGTGATGGTATTCTGTAGATATTTGGTGATGGATGGTGAAAAAGAAGAAATTGGAGATAGTGAAAAAGAAATTCATAGTGATAATAGTGGTGATTGTTCTAATTTGGTTAGTATTAAAATTTATTGACGGTAGTGCAATTGAAGAATTAGGCCAAAAATTAGGATACATTCTGGGAAAATCAAACTTAATCTGAATTTGGTGATGGGTGTGAATGATGAGTTTGGTTATGGGTGTTGAATTTTGTGGTGATTCTTTGCATTTTTTGTAGCGACAATGGGAATGATGTGATTCCAATGGTGTGTTTGATTGTGGATGATGAAATTTGTGGTGATTATTTTAATTTTGGTGATGAAATATATGATTTGGTGATGGTATCATGGTAATAATGGTGGTTCTATGGTGACTTTGGTGGTGTATAGTGAAGAAGAAGCGATTGGGTGACATGGAGAAAGAAAATTTTAAAATCTGACATAATATCTTATGTGGCAATGACATGGCACAAGTGTAATACACCTCCCACCATTGTGACTGGTTATGTGTGCTTAGGGTGGAAATAAATTCATTTTTAAATAGTATAAGTGTGTAATAAGTCGTTACAATAGTTTGAGTGTGTAATTGACTTTTTCGAAAATAAATTGTATAAGCAGAGCCTACATAATACACAATTCGATACAATAAGCATATCGCGTTAACAAATAAAAGACCGTACAATATCTTTCATTAAAACAGTAATTCTTATAATTAATCTGAACATTAATTCTTCCTTAAGAGCAGAGTTACAAAAATAAATTTATTTATTTATATAAATATGATGTGCTCAAGATAACTTATATAAATCTCAAATAAACAAAAACTCAAAACGAGAAGATAAAATAGTAACACAATTTGCAATCATACATCTACTATGAAGGAAATAGTTAAATAATTTGTAAGCAATTGGACAAGTCACAAGGATCTCAATTATCCTTTGCTACTAACATGATGCCTTTTTTTTTCTTTCTTTACAATGATTATTTAATCATTATCGAACAACTAGAAAAGAAAAACAATTAAAACAAACCACAATTAAGAAGTCAAGTAATCCAAACTTTTGTTGAATCTATTTTTATTTGCTTTAAACAATCATAAGAATTTAGACATAATCATAACTAAAACAAATATTGAATTTCGCAAAAATCCATAGCACTAGTATTAGTTAATATTCATGACAAAGTGATTTTGAATAATAGATCAATCATTCACATAACATTATGGGATAGTTTACAACCCATGTAAATACCAAAAGATACGGCTAAAGGATGGCTCTGATAACACATGTAATTGAAATTTTAATAACACAAAGGAAGAGTTAAACAGGAACGTACCTTCAGCCATAGTTGTTCAAGTGTTGTGAAGAATCGTTTTCGCTTTGTCAAGAATTTTAGTAAGGAAATAATAAAGAAGAAACCTTAAGAATCTTCTAACATATCCCTATTTCTGTCTTTGTTAGACTGATGGAGGCACAAACTTTTACATGTAAGTTAGGGACTCTTAGATAAAAAACTTTAATTCTAGGAACTTTTTTTATAAAATATGGTAACCCTAGGAATTTTACTAAAAATATCTCTTTCCATCAAGAAAATTTGATATTCATAACTTGAAAATAATTAATTGACTAATTTATTATTTTTTATTTAAAAGACAAAATGAATATTTATTAATTATCAAATATATGAGCCGCATTAATATCTCTGAAAGAGACATAATATAACAATATTTTCTATATGAAGAGACCAATGATATATATTTTAATTAATTAAATGTTATGTATGTTGTGTCACAGATTACAAGAATGAAAAGCAGAAATTTACTGAAAATTTATGGACCAAAAATATTATATCAATGTGCACGCTCCAAAAAGCAAAAGACGAGTTATTGTTCAAAAATGTTCCATTTGAATAAATGAAAAAAATATATTTTATTTATAAAAATCATGTGTTGTTTTCTTGCTGATCTTTATGAAAACTTGTATCACTAAAATAACATTTAGAATGACTTACAAAATCGAATGTCCCCCTAGAAATTTACTTGTGCTTGGTCAAGGTCTAAAAGTGTCTTTGGATAAAAATGAATTTATTTGAAAATAACTTTTATTATTACTCAAAAATACTTATTTCTTTCTAAAAATTTAACCAAATACTTTTTTTATTTTAATTTATTTGTCTAATATTAACTTGATACAGAGTTTAATAAAGTAAATAATACTTTTGAATCTTATAATTTTAAACGAGAGATACGTAAAACGTACCAAAAACACCCTTTAATCTTGTAGTTAGCTATGTGGAAAGTTAGAACAAAAGAGTTACCAAAAAAGAAAGGAGACATATTTTATTTTTTTTAAAAAAAGATTAAAAAGAAAAAAAATAAGACAAACAAATTAAATCGGATGAAGTACCTTTTAACTTTTTAAAATAAATATTTTTTTAATAAAAAGAAGAGGGGGAGAGACACTTTTAGCTTCCTACAAATTTGGCCCAATAGGCTAAAAGTTTTCAGCAAGCAAGATAAGCCCAATTACTGTTACACTATAGACATTAGGGCCCATTCAATTGGCCTCAAATCTTTAGTTTTTAGCAATCTTTGAGTCTGGTGGCCTTTGTTGCAAAAAATGGTGAAAAAAAACAATTTTCTGGTAACGTTTTTTTACAGTTTTTGAAACAAAGGAAGCCTAGATTTTCACTCAATAACATAAAAAATTATGAGAACAATGATAAAAAGTGATAAAGAAAATACTAGCTTATATGTCAGGACGGAGTTAGGAGATGCAAGGGGTTCATGCAAATCCTCCTTTGCATACCTATCACCTCGTGATGGTATTATATGTCTGATGATATTTACAAATTATTGCCAACGTTAGACGATAGTTTAATGTTTTATTTGTAAGATTGAGTAATATATGAACAAACATTAGGTCTGATCTAACATTGTCTGAAAGGATAATTTTCTAAAAATCATTTTTGCGCAACATTTAAAAATCGAGACAAATCTAAATGATGGCTTAAAAAGGAACATTTACGTTAGTCGGTCCATCACCTCTTGGCTCTTACCATCGGTTCGACTCGATTTCTAAATAACTCTATCTACCAAAATTAAATAAATAAAAAGGATCGAAATCACTTTTTTTTTTGTTTCTACTGAGATTTAAATCCCATACAAATTGAACATTCCAGAAGCTTCTAGAGACCAGCGCCTGGGTATGGCAATTGAGGTTGCTCCTGCTATAATTCAAGGGCCATCAACAAAAATGTTTCGAAAGATTCTAGCTTCTTTTTATTTTATTTAGTGAGGAATGATTCCCTCATCTGAGAACCGCCATTCACGTACTATTCCTCCCCACTAATTTTTACTCATTTTTATTTATTGCTAGGTGCATGAACTCTCATACTTACTAAAGATAAGCCCTAAAATATCAACATGAGATAAGGAATGAAGCATGCCAACTACTCACAAAATTTAAGATCCAACCCCACATTCATATGAAAGGCCATTCATCATATTGATCTCTCTCTCTCTCTTTTTTCTTTTTTTTTTTGGGGGGGGGGGGTGGAGGGTGGGGGTGGGGGTATGTGTTTGGGGTTGGGGTTGGGATTGGGTGGCAAAATGACTTTTGCACTAAGGCATTATAATATATTTTGTGCATGAAGGAAACAAATTAAAGTGCCTTCTTATGAAATGTCTTTCCATAATTGTGCTTATTTTTGGCTCTTAAAGGACCTAAGGTCATTTCCTAAAATGGTGTCCCTATATATTATATTAAACAATTCCATTTTAGTACTAGTACTTTTGAAAAAAAAAAGAAATCAAACAGATCAAAGATTCATTATTGGATGCCACTATTTTAATACACACCACCTTTTCTTGTAGGAATAGTAGTTAGCTAGTAGCAAAAGTTCTTTTATATTTTTTTAATTTTTTTTTGTGTTTTGAGGATAATGTAGTTCTTTTGTATTTTGTTATTTTAAACGAAAGATAGTTCTATGAACTATGATACAAAAGACAACGGCCGTATCTAGGGTATCGAGTGCAGGTTTTCAGGAACTCAATAATTTTGCGTAGAACCTGAATTTATATTGAAAAAAAATCAATAAATATATACTCTAATAACTAATTGTTGTGAACTCATAGAAATAATAAAACATGCTTAAATATTGTTGTTCTTCCTAGTGAATGTTTGGATCCCCATGCGCACTAATAACACAGTTCTTTTTTTTAATTTGAGATTGCTGAAAACCTATAAACTTTAAATTTTGAATCTGTTTCTGTATCGAGACCATGTTTCTTATGTGTTTGTGACAAAAAATAAGAGAAAAATAAAAGTAGAAGGGAAAGAAATAGTAGAATAGAGGTCCATTAACTATAAGAGATATATATTAATATTCAGAGTAAATATTTTAAAGAATTATAGTTCTATGAAAACCCCATTGTTGGCCACATATATAACAAAGTATTTTGAAAGAATATGCCATTTCATATATAGCATTCCTTCACATAGGTTGGCGGAGCAACAACTGGTGAAGGTTGGTTAGGACGTTGAACACGTTTCGCAGAAAATTTGTTAGTTATGAGCTATTTAACGAAAGATTAGCAACGACAATTGTAACTGATAATACCTAGTATTTTTGGTAGTGTATCTTTATGGGTACGGACTGTCATGTATAAGCCTTTCAACAATTAACCAATTTCACATTTCGAATATGTTTTATGTATTCAAATTCATTTGAACGAGAGGAGAAAAAAAAGGAGAGGGGCTTGCTTTGGCTGTTAAGAGTATAGATAACTCGTTTCTTGTCTTTATTTCTATTGCATTCTATACATCTCATTGTATCACATTCTGTTTTGCGAGATTAGAAATCACCAATAATATCTCGATCTAGATTCGAGATAATACTTTGTTCCATAACCTTCGATCTTGTAAGTGCAAAGTCTAGCTAATGCCTAATGAGTTATGGCCTATATATTTTCATCGACTAAGATGCCAATAAAAGACTTCTTGCTAGTCAATAACAATGATACTTTGGTGAGAGATAGTTGTCAAAATGCATTTAATTCGTACATTTATTTAATTACTATAGTACAATAATATAGAAGACTAAATAATAGAAGAATATTATCCCAATCTTGTTGGTAGCTTGTTATTTGAACATGTATACATCTTTCAACCAACTAGCAAGAAATATTAAAAATGTGTAGATTTAGCCCAAATTTTTATCTTATTTGACTTTGATAGATTTCACATAAAAAAATTAAACAAATTTTCTCCCTTTTAAGGATTTCTTGAGCTCATGAATAATGTGAAAGCATGAAATACGTGTAGGGCTAGGTACCCTATAAAGAAATTAATAACATGAGTTTCACTTTAAAAAAAATGAAAATTTTACGAGTAAAATCATTATATAATTCTCTTAGTTGCTGCTCATGAGCCACGATGCGCTTATCTCATATGACAATTTATAGAGCGAGTTGCTTTTCTAGGAAGACAGTTGTGCGATAACACTACAAAGAAAACATTATTTTCGTGTAACATGTTATGATCTTAACATTCTCACGAAATAGTGATGAGTAAGATATTAGCACCCTAAACCAATTTTTCAACTAGAAATAAATTCTCTAACGTTAAAATGAAATAAAAATGAAATTTTGGGAATTCAATTAATAGAAAGTTAATTCAATTCATTTTATCTATCAATTTGAAATTGCGCTTCGCGTTCTTTCTATTCCATCCCATTCTATTTCGAAATAGGCAACTAATACTAAAATAATAAGTGAAGTAATCGTTGTCTGATCAATCGGTCGACTTTTGTCCCTGCTCGACGGGTGAATGTTGCAGTCAAGCTTCTTTCTGCCTTTGCACTCCGGGGCTAATCTTTATCTATCCCGAGAAAACTTTTACACGCCTTCGTAACCTTTTGGGAGGCCTACAATATATCACTCTATACTTTTGTGTGACATATTTAGTCTTTATTTTATAAAAAATTCCTAATTTTTTTCGTTTGTTTTAGAAAACACACACTAGAAAAATAATATTGCAAGAAATGACAACTAATTTTCCTATTGGATACCAAAAAAAAAATTAGATTTTTTAAAGGGAATATTCGTATACAACTACTTGCGGTCCCCAATGTAATGGGACCCAATCAACGACAACTGTGTCAGAGCAACATTAGTGCGTTCTACTCACGCACTGTGGCATGCGTTTCGGGCACACAACATACGATTTTCTTGCCCCTTTGAGACTCCGAAAAGCCAACTTCGCGGAGTCAGAAATTTGACGAAGGGTTTGTATACACTCATAATAGCTATCTTATTATTTTATATCCTATTTTGACCTGACATGAAATTTAAAAAAAAAAATAAAAAAAATTGAATCTTGTAATTTTAAATTTAAAAAAATCAAAATATTATTTAATCTTGTGATCTTAAAAATACGATACATAGAATGTTGGATTAAAAAGAGAAAGGGATATTTTTTTAAATCGGATTAAGGAGAAAAGTATGACAAACAAATCAATACGAAGGGAGTAATATTTAACCTTTGTGCACTATATAATTTTTCAATGATGAATGTGCACTGAATCATCCTTTGCCTTAGGTGATCCCCACCATACCCCTATGGTGGAATCAACCTTGTGCGGATTAAAATGTTGATAGCTTAGTTAGTTAGTTATCTGAACTTTCGTGTTAAGGTTTAATTTCTCATCTTTATAATTACCTCTCTTATTTTCTTTTTATCTACCTCCAATTTTTCTTTTTAAGAAAGAAAAATAGAATACAAGGAGGTAGATGGCGCGTGGAGGCACGCGCGATGAGAAGATTCGTTAAAGTTATTGTAGTGTTGTCGTGATTATTCTGAGCCAAAGAAACGGAGTATATTCCAAGCAAAAAAGAAAGTTCTAGAGTGGGTTTTGGTAAATTACATTTTGACCCTTCCTAAACCTCATAATTGTACATTTTGTTTGGCTTGTTAGTGAAGCCCCTCAATTTTGGTTCATATCTACTTTTTTTCCTTTTTGTATCTTTTAGTGAAGCAATATCTATTTGGAATCTCTAGGAATTCCATGGTTATTATTTTCTTTGGATGCGCACCGGATAGATTCACTCTCGTACAATAGCTTGCAAATCACACGTGACATGTAAATTGCATTAGGCAAATCTAATGTGACGAGTTTGACTGAAAAAGCGTTGGCAGGAGTAATTGATCTCCGACCTCCCTTATAAGATACCACATG
This sequence comes from Jaltomata sinuosa, assembly GCA_003996215.1. Lineage (NCBI taxonomy): Eukaryota > Viridiplantae > Streptophyta > Magnoliopsida > Solanales > Solanaceae > Jaltomata > Jaltomata sinuosa. The sequence goes on from QJPP01000008.1 coordinate 967,306, forward strand.
TCACACTAACTAACCAATCCTCGTGAGTAAATGAATCAAGACATTCATATTAAGAATCGACCCTCAACTCAAGACATTCAAATTCATGAAATAGTCCTACAAAGTGAAGTTTGAGGAGTATAAAGTGTACGAAGATCTTACACATTCCTCATAGGTAGAAAAGTTGCTTTCGATGAACTCTCAACTCAAAGAAAAATAATCCAAAACAGTCAAGAAAAAGAAGTAGTATATATGTAATTGAAGCCAAAAATGGTGAATGCAGATGCACCAACTACAATTATACTATCTCAGATCCATAGTTAGGACAAAAGGACAATCCCATGCACTAAAGCTAGCTTTCATTATGCACAGTGTTTGGAAAAGAATCGGATCATAAGGGTTTATTATACATAGTTTTATCCTACATTCTATAAAAGGTTATTTCTATGACTTAAATCTATGACCACCTAATCAATTACACCACATAACAACAACTTTACCACTTACACCAAGACCCCTCTTCACTCATAACCATAGTTAGAAAAATGAGAAGTAGTAGGTATGGTAAATGAATGACATTTTAAAATCTAGAAGGACAAAAGAGTAAAAAAAAAAGGGTAAAAAGAAAGGAGAGTGAAGAAGTCTTTGATCTTATCTTGATAGTGTAACGTCAAAGCCAACACAAGACATTATAATAAAGAATCACTCTTTCGAATATTCACAACTCTCTAAAAAGTAGTAGGAAAACCTAACCCATCAAAGATTCGTTTCGTATGCGACGCCCCGACCTCGACCCCCCACGCACCACCCCCCACCCCCACCACCTTTCCCAAAAAACACCATTTATCATTTTCTTTGTTACTAATCTTATTTAGAGAGATATTATTAAAAATTTATGTTTTTCTTTTTAATTTTATCTGGTATACGGTGGTTGCATTGAAGTTCCAACTAATCTGCATTGCGTATTGTAGCTAGGGTCTATTTTGAGGGTGTCGCTCCCAACAGAATTTTCTCCATACTCAAGGGCTCGAACTCGAGGCATCTAATTGTGTTAGCTATATGAGTTATTTAGCAATAAATTAGTGACGGAGTTTTTAGCTAATTTAAGTCTTTTATAATGGACATGTTTTATATAATTATTCGGTATATCTAAAAATCATTGATTCGATTGATTCAAATTCATGATGTGCAAGATTCATAAAGGGAAAAACTCTCCTTAATTACCAGAAGTTTCTCTATTTTTATGATTCGAACTTGAAAACATTGATTAAGGGTGAATGAATTTTGTCTATTCCACGACACTACCTAGTAGATTAGTGATATAGGTCAAATTAATTTAGATTTGTGTTATACATGACTCATAAACGAAAAAAATGTTCTTATTAGAAGTTTCTTCGTTTTTAGAGTTTGAATTCGAATCTGTTAGTTAAGAGTGAAGGGCTTGATAGTTTTCTAAGTGTTACATGTTTTTCTTTTTTTGTTTCCTATTTGGTGCTCGACATTTACATTGGAGTTCGATTACCTCGAAGTCGCGCCAGATAGGATCCCTTCGAGGTAGTGCTCTTACTAAAAAAAATTTCATATCAAGAATTGAAATCAAAATCTCTGATTAAAAAAAAAAAAACTTCATCAACTGCACCACATCCTTCCGTGATTAGGTGTTACATGTTATATGTATATATACACACCTCAAACCATCATAAAAACTATAAAATCTTTTTTTATTTCCTTATATACCAAGTTTATTCCCTTTTATGATTCTTCTTAGATCCCTTTATTCTCTAATTTATTTATTCCGGATCTCTCTATGCTCATAACACAACAACAAATCAACTCCCTCATTTAAATACTCTTCTTGGTCCCCTCATTTCTCTCATTAGCCTTTTGCACAATAAATATACATAAAAAAGTTCCATATTTTTCCCTCTTAAGGTCAATCAAATTATCAAACAAACAAAAGCTGGAAAACTTCAAAGAAAGTTCTTCTTTCCTTTCAAAACAAGATGAATATGAACAACAATTTCACAGAGAAAATGCAGAGATGTCAACAGTATATTGATGCTCTTGAACAAGAACGTATGAAGATTCAAGTTTTCTCTAGAGAACTTCCACTTTGTCTTGAACTTGTTACTCAAGGTAATTTAACTGATCACTATTTTTTTCTTCAAGAATGTTTGCGTATATTTTATGGATATATTTTTGTGTTTTGTACAAATTCAAACAAAATAACATAACCCCATTTCTTCAATTTCTTCATTGTTGTGATTTTGTTTCTTTAAGATTCTATACTATTCAAACAAAATAATAGAACCCCATTTTTTCATTTTTTGTGATTTTTTTCTTCAAGATTCTATACTATTCATAAAAAATAATAAAACCCCATTTCTTTTATTTCTTCATTTTTGTGATTTTTCTTTTTGTTTAAGGTGGTAACGATACCATCTAGTGTTCCATTTCATGATTCTATACTATTTAACAAAATAACAAAACTTCTTAATTTTCTTCAATTTTTTTGTGATTTTAGATTTTATTCTATGATATTCAAACAAAATAACAAAACCCCATTTCTTAAATTTGTTTTTATTTTTGTGATTTTAATATTTTCTTTTTGTTTTTGTTTTTTCATGAGCAGCTATTGAAACATACAAGCAACAATTATCTGGGACAACAACACAGTACAACCTTAATGCACAATCTGATGAATGTTCTGATGATGAACACACATCTAGTGATGTTCCTGTTTTGGAACAATTTATTCCATTAAAAAGGGCATTTTCTCATGAAGATGAAGAAGATCAAGAAGATTATGATGAAGAAAATGAATCTCATAAATCAAAATCTTTTATTAATATTAATGACAATAATACTAGTAATAATTCCACAAGTTCTAAGGACACCAAAACTAAAAAATCTGATTGGCTTAGATCTGTTCAGCTCTGGAATCAAACTTCAGATCCCACTCCAAATGAGGTAATTAATTTTACTCCTTCTGTCCTAATTTACATGACATCTTTCAGTTTTTTCATATATTTTTTAAATATTTTAAATTATTAATTATCATGATTTATAATACCTTTTAGGTAATTTTCAAATAGATAAATTTTATTTCAAATTTTTTGAAGATTTCATATCCAAAATTCACGATAAAATTCAAACAGTAAAAATTGTCACATAAATTAAGACAGAGGCGCATTATTTTTGAAAAAATAATTTATTTATTTTTTGTTATCTAAATTTTGATTTTTTGTGGGGTTATTATAGGAATTAACACCTAAAAAGGTGTCGGTTGTGGAAGTGAAAAAAAACGGAAGTGGAGGAGCATTTCATCCATTCAAGAAAGAAAAAGAAAAAAATGTTGCTGCTGCCGCCACTGCGAAAACGCCAGTTGGAGCAGCTGGCGTTATTTCGGCGGCAGCAGCCAGTTCCACCACCGAGAGCGATCTCGATGGTGGAAGTAAGAAAGAGGATAAAGACGGACAAAGAAAACAAAGAAGGTGTTGGTCACCTGAGTTACATAGAAGATTCTTACAAGCGTTACAACAACTTGGTGGCTCTCATGGTAAATTAGCTACGAAATTTATTGTTAATTTTTTTTGAAATAATTCATTGCTTATTCATCGTAAAATAGGACTAATTATGAGATTTTGCTAATTTTATGTTTTTGTACGGTCGACTAGTAATGTATGTTTGTTGTTTAGCGATAGAAGTTATTCGTCGTCAATTTTTGTGATTAATTTTGTATTAGTTCGTACTAATGATGGTGATTAATTTTTGCAGTGGCTACACCAAAACAAATTAGGGAGTTAATGAAGGTGGATGGACTTACTAATGATGAAGTTAAAAGTCATTTACAGGTTTGTTTAATAAGTGCATGATTATTCTAGACTTTGTCTTTTATAAAAAAAATTGTTGTCTTCTTTCTTTTTCAAAAAATAAATATCTATTTTTGCTTTGGCAAATGTGAAACATGATAAACTTTGATGTATATCATAAAATTGGGAAATTGGACATATTATTTCTTTGTTTGGTAGTGCAAATTTGATTATTTTGGATAGACTCAAGAACTTTGGATAACTACACCCTAGATATTTTTTTTTATTTAATACGTAACTAAATAAAATATAATTTTTTTGTTGTAGAAAATCTACAACTTTTGAGTTTTTGGTTTAGCTAAATTTGGTAAATGTAGCTGTGTATCTCTGTTACTGAGCTTAAAACAAAAAGTTACTTTTGAATTTTAGTAGTAACAATCTAGTAAACTTTCTACAATTGCTTATACAAATTTGCTTTTATATATACCAAATCAGTACTTCAAAGTTTCACTTATTGGCAATAAAATTGTTAATTTTCCAACTTAAATTGCTTAAATTGAAACATATATTTATGTATATCAAATAATACTAAATATAATCTTAAAAATGTGTCAAAAATAGCCTTTTTACCTCATAGTGATAAGCATAAGGTCTTAGTACATTTTATCTTTTCCGAATTTACTTATGAAATTAGATTGTGTATGTTGTTGTTGTAATCTTAAAACTAGTAAGTAATTAAAAGCAAACCTACCCTAGGTTTAACTATAGCTTTCTAGTTCAAAACCTACACATAACAAATAGGATTTAATGTGGTTGTTACTTTTACATTATTATCCCTAATTATTTTTTTGATGGATTTAATTTAAAGTCGCTAATAATTTAAAGAATTAAATTAAACACTATCAATGTACTTTTAACATGTTGTAACATGTCACATGTATTTTTTTCCTTGACAAGTTACTAATTTTACTATTTAATCAACTATCTATGGTACTTATTATTTCTTTTATGTGATCTGATAGTGTAAATTCGATATTACATGAATCTTCAATTATGCATGCATGACTTAAATATCGTCTCTTTATTTTTTTCTACAGAAATATCGATTACACACGAGAAGACCTAGCCCTTCATCAATTCACAACAACCACCAACAACCACCACAATTCGTGGTCGTCGGAGGAATATGGGTCCCACCACCAGAATACGCCGCCATGGCCGCTGCAGCACCAGCGGCCTCGGGCGAAGCATCGGGAGTCGCAAACTCGAATGGAATCTATGCACCTATTGCCACTCATCCAAAGGGTCCCCTCCATGATCATGCATTAGGGGGAACCTTAAGGCAACACAACAAGAAGTTGTTGCGCTCATCTGAGCGCGACGACAACAGCCATTGTCACAGTGACGGTGGCGGTGTACATTCTAATTCTCCGGCGACGTCTTCTTCTACACATACTACTACTGCTTCACCAGCTTACTAAAAAAAAAGTGTAGAATTTTTTTTGTAATATATATTTTCTTTTTTTCTCTTTTCTACTATTAAAAGTAGAAGTCATATAGAGTTAATTTTTCGGTCTTTTAGGAAAAAAAACAACTTCTCGTATTTATTTTAAAAAAAATATATCTTTCGTGATATCTTTTGAGGATCTTTCAGACATATTTTGATAGTGACAGTAATTAAGATTGAATAATATGGTGGGTTCCCATTGTTTTGGATTATTGAAATGACACGTTTTTTTTTTTTTTTGGGGATAGCGGTTAATTTAAGCAGAATTATTCTCTTTTCCTTATAGCTTATTTTTTTAAAAATGGGAAATTTTAATGTACTACACAATGTTCTCATAAATAAAACTTCAAAAGAATTGAAGAGTCTAGCTTTTATACATGTTAGGTAGAAAAATTATAGGTAATTGTTGGTAAAATTAGGGATTAGTGACATGAAAAATTAGTCAAATTACTTGTTACAATAGATAAAATTAAAGTATAATAGGAAGAGTACCAAACTCGAAGAAGACTTGGAGCAATGGTAAAATTATCTTTGTATAATTTGTAGATTACAGATTCGAGCGGTCGAAGCTGTCACTAATGCTTGCATTAGGATATGCTGTCTACATCACATCTTTTGGGATACCGCCCTTCCCTCGATCTTGCTAACATGAGATGTTTTGTATATCGGGCTGCCCTTGAAAGAGTGCCAAATTACTTACAATGTTAGTTTTATACGTTGAATCCTCGAAGGAAAAGAATTACTAAAAACGAACATGAATTAGCGATGGACAAATTATACGACTGAATGACAAAATTCAACGCTAATCTTGTTTAGCAATGAATTAACAATAGATTATTAAAAAATTCACTAAATATGAACTATTTAGTGAAAGATTAACGATGAAATTCGTAGCTAATTTTTTTAAAAAAAATTGTAGTAAATTAAAGGTATCACTTTTTATCTTTATAATTTAGGAAATGTATATTTCTTAGTAAACTTGTGTAAAGTTCCATCTTTTGTGAATAACAACTGTAAAGAGGAGATAGAATCCAAGCATAATTTTGAAAAAGCAAATGGAGATAATGTTAGGTAAGTTATCAAAGTCAATACATATCTTAAATTATTCCATATATATTTTTTGGAATAATCCATTGTTTTTCTTCAGAATAATTAGTTTCTTATTAATTACTCTAGCTGTGGTGCAACTGTACCAATTACTTAATTGACTTAAAAAAAGGGGATGAAGTTAATAACATCTCTTTCCTTTTTGATGTTTCGATTTAAACCCCACAAAACCAAAGAATATAAATATAAAAATAATTTAATAGACTTGACTTTTGAGCAATATTCTACATCATATAATTAATACCACAAAGACAAGAAGATGTGATGGAAAAGTATGGGGAAATTTAGAGTCTGTTTGAATAAGTTTATTTTAAGATAATTTTTTAAAGTTGAAAATTTTAGCTTTTAGCTTTTAGTTTTTTTTATTTTGTTATTTTAACTTAAAATTAAGTGTTCAGAAGTATTTTTTTATCTTACCTAAACAATATAAAATAACTTAAAATAAACCAATCCAAACGGGCGTTTAATTGCGTAGAAGTTACTCGTCCTCTTTGTATGACTCATCTCTTATTACATACTTTTCTTCAATGTCGAAAAGCTGCATCTTTCAACAGGAAAAATGAACTTTTTAACTTTTTCTTTTGGGGGTGGGTGGTTGCGTGAGGGGGGGGGGGGGGGGGGTTATTGAATTTAACTCTATTTTCACAAATTGAATTTGAACAAATATCGCTGAACGATTTTTCTTTTAATCGATCATGAGATGGGTCGGCAGGTTTGTGTTGTGTGTGGGGGTAGGGTGGGTTGGACATAAAAAAATATTATTATAAGATGATTATAATCTTCATGCAATGGCGAAATTAAGATTTTTTGATCGCTTGTTACGTCTTGAACAACGCTTATTACCTCATGAGCTACTTTTTTAAACTTGAGTTATACTCAAAATTTATTTCTTATTATGGTGTCGAAGTCACGTTTATCATAGTTTATAGTTGACTCAATGTTTAGTCCTCCATCTTATATTATTCATTCTCCAAATGTCTAGTCTTTAGCCGGGGAATGGGTTGGGTGGGTGTTAATATATCATGATTCATATATTTGTCTCCTAATATAATTCATACCTTATGAGCTTTAGGTTTTTAAATTAGATTCAAGATTCATATCATAGCGCTACCTAATATTCAAATAAAAAAAGCCAATTTTTGACAAATTATTAAGATTTTCACCCACAAATATTGAGAATATCATAACAATTTGTCAGATTTTATAGTCTGATAATCACCATAGTTTGTTGTTAAAGCAATTATTATTACTGAAATCTTAACAATTCATCACGATTTATGATCAAAATTCTAACCATAATCACCATAGCTTATCATTAAGACAAATCTTGTTCAATATCAAATCAAGAAATCTTGACGATCCACTAGAATTTGCTTTAAATTCTGACCAAACGATAATTCTAGCATCATCTTTTTTCTTTCTTAATTAACGAGGTCAATTTTTAAGTAACTAGTGACACTAAAAGATCATATTCATGTAAATCACTGATTAATTCAAAGTCACACCATATATGACCCATTAAGAAAAAGTACATCTTGTACTAACTTCTATTTTTTCATTTTCAGTACTCAAACTTGATGCTTTTTTTTATTAAAAAGGGGTAGGATTTCATTGGTTCCACTAAATAGTGAAACCCACCCATTGGTGGAAGTGTAATGGTAGGATAACGATGGGTTCCCATTCGAATATTCTTAGGAATATGAAGAATATGCAACATTGGATAATAATATTCTATTTAGTGCTAAGTTGGATTTGTATTAAATAGATAATTAATTAGGTCAAGAAGAATTGTTTTAATTAAATAAAAGGTATATATTGGCCCTCATGCACGTTAGGTATTATTTCAATTTCATTGGTCAAGTATATTCTCTTATTATTTAAACTTATCTTATTTTGTCAGTCTCATGAAAAAAAAGATTTATTCTGAATTCTGATCCTTGAGAATCTTACATTGTCCAAGATTCTATTGGCTTTTTTCTCTCTCTTTTTTTCCCTTGTATTTGATGGACCTCGACTAAATTTAAATTTACATCATATTGGAGTGTAAAACGCTTCATAAGAAATGTTTGACTCTTGAGTTAGGTTCAAGATTCATTTTTTTATCATGTTATCACTGTCATGTCCATCCCAATTTGTTTTTATCCGGTGTTCACCCCCTATCTAAATTGTTCAAACTGCAAATGTTCAGTCCTGATCGTGCAAGGGCTTGTTGAGTTTACTCGCATCGGTGAACTTATAAATGGCGTTTGGTCTCTTTAATTATATATATGATCTTAAAAAATTCTTTTCTTTTGAACTAATTTTTGTGATTGAGTTAAACCCGATATCCATTTGAGCCCATCAAATTTACCTAGTAGTTGTAGAACCACACCATCATGTGATATGTCCTTCTAGGCATTGCAATATTGTAATAACCATCAGGTCGTTTAGTAGGGTGTATAAGAATAGTATAAAATATGGTGTATTAATAATGCTTGTATTAGTAATGCAAGTATTAATTATGCTTGCATTAGTAATGCTGAAATTTTTCTTATATAGTGTTTGGTTTGGTGTATTAAAAATAACATGCATTGCATACTTTTTGTAAAAAAAATATTTATTACCCTCCACAAATATGATGAAAAGGATGTGAAAAAAGTTTTAAGGGACAATTTTGTCGTTAATCACGCTAATGCATGCATTAGAATCTATTGCATTACTAATATCATGAATTTTGAAGTATTAGTAATACACAATAGAGTGTATAACTAATGCAAGCATTAGTTAAACATATATTAAAAAATTATACTAAATAAGATACTAGTAATACACAAGACTAATACATGCATTATTTTTTTAATACACTTTATCAAACGACCCCTAAGTCCCTAACTATTAAATGGAATCAATTACTATTATTTTATTACTCCACGTATGTACACAATACTTAAATTTTGGACAAGCAAATGTACTATATGTTGTGTCATTTATTACCAACACGTAGATTGTACTATACAAAAGATAGACTTGGAATTAGGTGGGGGCTGCTAATTATAAATATGGCCTTTCAATGCATGCAAAAGCCAAATGTCCTTTGCTATCCCCTTTGAACTACATAAAACAAAATGTCATTAATTTTTTTTGAAAATATTGTTTGATTTAGGACCTATTTGGCTTCTAATGTTTTGTTTAATTCATATTCTTGTTATAAAATATGTTATCCTTTCTTCCGTTTTGTACGTATTTTTCTCTTTTTTTTTTATACGAATTATCTGTCATCACGCGTTTTCTGACTTTAACTTGAGACGTTTTGACTATATCGCGAAAAAGGAAAAGACTAATAAAATGTTTTGACTTTTAAGTATGCTATTGTTAACTTTGTACTTAGGAATTAATGATAGAGTTGTGACTCAACAAGTAGATTAATTATAAGTGCGACCTATTTGGCTTCTAATATTTTGTTTAAATGATATTTGTTGTTAAAATATGTTATCCTTTCATTCGTTTTGTACGTATTTTCTCTTTTACATTTATAAATAATTATCTATTATTACACATTTTCTAGTCTTAACTTTAGACGTGTTGACTGTATCGCAAAAAAATGAAAGGTTAACAAAAACTTACTAAACTTTTTGTATGTTTTGAGTATGCTAGCTATTGTTAACTTTAGGACCTTTCTCGTACTTAGGAATGATAAGAGTTGTTACCCTAACATGTAATGTTTTGTTTAATTGATATTGTTATAAAATATGTCATCTTTTTTCCGTTGAGTATTTTGTTTATTTACTTTTTCTATATGAATTATCTGTTATCATGTGTCTTCTGGTTTTAACTTCAGACGTGTTGACTATATCGCGAAAAAGCGAAAGGCTACTGAAAATTTACTAAATTTTCAGTATGTTATGAGTATGTTATATATTGTTAACTTTAGGATCTTTCTTGTACTCAGAAATGATAGGGTTGTGACTCAACAAGTAGATTAGTGAGACCTACTTGGCTTCTAATGTTTATTTTAATCGATATTGTTATAACTTATAAAATATATTATTCTTTCTTCTGTTTTGAACGTATTTTCTCTTTTACTTTTCGATATAATTATCTATTATCACACGTCTTCTGACCTTAACTTCAGACGCGTTCACTATATCACAAATTAAAAAAGAAAAAACGAAAGATTATTAGTGAATATTCTCAACTATTGTCTAATGTACAAGTTCCTAATATATGTATCGTCAACGGCCACTCAATAAATTAAAAGACAGCTATTTTCACAATTTAATTATTTCCCTTCAATTGTTAAGGAGATCTACATAGGGGCGGCTAGCATGTTTAGCTAGACCAGCTGGAGTTTTTGGTAATTTTTTTTTTTTGTTTTTCATCCGAGGTCAAGTATCAGTATTGAAGTCTGATTAAATTTAAATTCGCGTCGAAAAGTCTCGTATTGAGAGTAAATCGCTTCCTAAAAAAGGGCCCACATTAAGGGGTAAAACGCTAGCTCCCTAACAAAGGTCCTACGTTGAGGGGTAAAACACTTTCTAACAAAAGTAACTTTGTGTCCAGGGGACTCGAATCCGAGACCTCTCCTTTTGATTTGTTTAAAATTTATTACTAAGGAAATGCATAGAATAACTTTTATTTCTTCCTCTCTTTAGAGAAATTCAACAAATAGCTAATTCTAGGTTAACATAAATAACCAGAAAATTTGTATTGCTAATTTCCCCCTTATATACATGTTTGAGAGTTCTAATATATGTAGCATTTTAGGTAAAATTCACCTATTTCCTCATTAATTCAAATTAATGGCAAGAACATTCAATTTTCTAATTGTGATTACTAGCACTCTAATAAGTTTGAAATAATTATTTTATGATAAGAATATATAAAATTTTAAAAAGATAAATAATTCTTTTTTGAGTTCCAATAGAGTCATTGTGAAATTGATTACAAGCACAAGGAGAGGAGAATTCCAGTACATGATATGCTAAATTATTATTTTGCCAACGCATACAAAAGATAATTATTTTAGTGGTGACAAAAACGAGTATCAAATTATGTGAATTTTGTCTGATATTTTAAATTTATATATTTTCTCATCAAATTAGCATGAGAAAAAAGTTGCAATTTATAGGATTTATCATATAGTTTATGAATATCTAAATTTTAAATATAAATATTGATCTAATATATTCAATTTATAGCTTCAAAAAGTAGTTAAATTGACTTTCGAAAAAGAAAACAAGTAAATAAATTTGGAACAGAGGGAGTACTATAGAGATGAGGATGAGCTAGAGGCGGGTGCAGTGTTATGACATCTGGTTTATCTGAATCGAATACTTTCAATGCGCGTGAAGTATAAATTTATGTATGAAAAACCCATATATACAAATTGCAATAAGTAGTATGTCTGAACCCATAACTTGTAAAATACAATAAGTAAAAGTATAGAACAATAAGAATCTTAAAGGATGAACCCAATTACACTAAACAGTACTCCTATACTATGACTTAATTACAGATAGACCCTGTATATTTTAAAATTAAACACTTATACCCCTTCTATTATGAAAATCTTACACTTACACCCCGAAAATCAAGTAGCTGAAAATGAGCACTTAAGGGTCGTTTGGTAGCTGGTTTAGAGTTGAGTTATGCAAGTATTAAATCCTGCATAAGTAATACCACGTTTGGTAGCTAGTTAGGAGGTAAATTATTCATGTATAAAATTAATACAGTGTTTGATTTGCAATTTAGAAATTCGCATAACTAATACATGTATATGTTATGAGAGAATTTATGTATTTTCATATGCAGAATAGAAGGTGGAATAAGTAATACATGTATACTTAATACATGAATAACTAATCCCTGCATAACTAATACCTGCATAGATAATACATAAATTTCCTCATAACTAATCGCTACATTATTAATACCTACATAACTCTAATTAGCTACCAAACGGCACCTTAGGACTTAGGATATATCTAAAATCAACTTTAATTTAATTTAAAGAATGCAATGTCATTTTCTTTGATATATTTTGAGGATCTCAATTAATGGATTTGACAGTGATAGAAAAATTGAATAATATGTAGGTTCCCATTGTTTTGGATTATTGAAATATGAAACGTGGAATATTAGATCAATAACAAAGCGTTTAACTTAAGCAGAATTATATATTCTTCTTTATAGCAATATCTTTTTCACTTTTATGTAGCTTGTAATTAGTTTAGCTAGCCTTTTTATAGTTTTATTAAAGCATGTGAAATTTTAATGTACTACACAAAGTGTCACAAGTAAATCAAGGTTATACATATTATTAATTACTTACAAGTTACAAATAACTATAGGTAAAAACCGTCCATAAAAAATAGGGTTTAGTAACGTGAAAAATAAGACAAGTATATAACAGGTAAAATTTAGAGCATACAATACTGAAAGTGCAATTTTTCTCATAATGTCAGTGTATATAAATTAAAAAAATTGACAAAAAGCTAAGGTATCTCCTTTTATTGATACGGTTACGGGTTGACATCTTTTCTAATTCGTCGATATGAAAAGCGAATTATTGTGTGAATAAATCAATATTTATACATAATCTTATGCCATTTGGTCATAGCTTAAATTATTTCACATCATGGAATCCATTGTTTTTCGTCACAATAAGTTTCTTATTAATTACTCCAGCAACTGTATAACAGCTTAATAATTGACAAAAAAAATATATTTTACCCTTAGCGTAAGATGATTTATAACTATACAAATATTAAGCGTTTGTTTTAGATACAAATTTAAAAGTTTTTCTTTCTTTTCAGGTCTCTATGCCCAGTCAAGTAGTGCTACATAAATTAGGACGGAAGGAGTATAAATTCATATTTATACTCTTCATGTAAAAGAAGTCATTATGTGTGATCCAATGCATTTTATCATCCAGGAGAGGGATTGAACCAAATCTTGTGTGATTTATTTATTTTAAAGAATATTTGTTATCTAATAATTCTTGGAATATTCAATTATTCCTTTAACATGCACCAAGGATTTCTGAATAATAAACTTTTTATTGTTCATCTACTTTGGAGAATATTGAAGTACTTTCTCAAGCATATTTTGCAGGCACTTCATTTATATGCTTGGACTTCCTAAATTGTCTGCTAATAATTCTTTTATATAAGCTGCACATTTATGTTCACCTTTTGTTCACGATGAATACAAAGGTTATACGTACAGTTTACTTATTCTAGTCGATATATATAAATTATATACACGCCTAACGCCTCCCACACCCACACAAGCTATATATATGCTCGTCAACTATTTTTTAATTTAAGCAATTGATGACCGTCTGTGGATATTTAGATTAATTCTTTTAATAACGATCATATTGGACTTTAAACTTCGTAAACAATGATGACCAAATTAATCATCATTTACAAATATTGAACTTTAGTATATTCAGTAAAACTGGAAAAATACAAAACACTTATTTAATGAGTATTTTGAGGATAATAATTTTTTAGTTACAATTTTTTTTTTCAAGTGAATTAAGTATCCAAACAGAACTTTAACTTTCGAATATTCTTTTATCATCGACAAAATATTGTCCAGTCGTTTACCAAGAAGCCAAAATAATGACACCCATTTTGTGGAAGAAATTAAAATAAATAATTAAATTACGTAATACATTTCTAATAAAAATGGTCCCTATCCGAATATTCCTTGGAAAAAGAAGAATATGCATAACTGATAGTAATATTCTATTTATAAGGTGCAAAGTTGGATTATTATTAATTATTTAAACTAGGTCAAGAAAAATTGTATTATTTAACAAAGGTATTGTCCCTCATGCATGTTAGGTATCATTTTAATTTATCAACATGGGCTGCGGTGGACGGTTGAAATTCTTCCATTCTTAATTAAAGATATTGAGTTCGAGTCTTAGATATAAATTTTTATTTTAAAGAAAACCTTGCCTATAAATTTTTATTTTAAAGAAAACCTTGTCCCAAAATTGGGAATTGCACTACTATAAACACAGATTTTCTTCACCGTAAATCAGTGAGAAATTTATATTATAAAACATAATTTTTTCAACAATCAACTCACTTAGAAAACGTTGGTAGAAAACAGATCTTAGGAATGGCAATGGGGCGGGGTAAGGTAGGATGGGGCGGGTTTAGTCGTCCCTACTAAGGTTTTGCCCTGCCCCGCCCTGCCTCAATTAGTTCTTTGCCTTATTTAGATTAGCCCTGCCCCGCCCCGCCCCATTTAGCCATTTGCATGTTCTTTATTTTTTAAAATCAAATTAAATACTTCTTTCAACTTAATTGTTTAACATAACATTTAACATAACTAATTGTTAATGCTACTCAAGATGACTGCCAGTTTCTTCATCTTATTTGTTTTGGTTTTACTTCAAAATTAATTCATCATGATATATATAATAGCAACCACTTTCTTGGAGTTACTACTCATTTCAAAAGGTTCCCAGAAGTGAAATATAACTTTAAATTACCGTGATATATATAATAACTATGTTGCTCGAACTTTTCAAAAATATTGTCTCACTCGTGTCAGATTCTTAAAAAATACACTACTTTTGAAGGATCCGACACGCACCCGATGACATTTTTGAAGAGTCCGAGCAACATAGTAGAATAGTCCAGAAAGTTACTAATTTGTTGGATAAAGATCAAAGAAATCAGTTTTTGAACCATGATCAAAGAAATCGTAGAACCTGTTATATCAAATTTTTGGTTCAGTCAAATTGTATTCTAATTAAAATAAAGAAATAAAACGTTAAAGTAATACTAGCAGAACTACAGTTAGCAAAGATCCCAAAATTTCAGCTGAATTGCTAGAAAAGATGATAAACAAGCCTACGCTAAGATCCCCCTACCACCTGCCCTGCCCCATTCAATTTTTGAAAATAAAAGTTTTGACCCGCTCCGCCCTGCCCTGTCCCGCCCCGCCTCAACTGCCATCCCTAATAGATCTCATTGAAACACTGGAAAGCTTCTTACTTTTTCCGTGTGAAAGTACAATTATTTCTTTTTTTCTCATCACTTCAATCAAAATATCTGTGAGAATAATCACTGAATATTTTTCGGTGAAAAATTTCAATGAAAAAATAGTGATTTTTTAATAACGAATACTGATTAGTCGAACTTCAATAGATATTGGACACCCAATGAATTTTTTTTAAAAAAGCATTTTTATTTCATTGGTCAAGTATATTCTTCCTATTATTTTAACTTATCTTTTCATGAAAAAAGATATTCATATGATCCTTGAGAATCTTAGATTGTCCAAAAGATTCTATTGGCCTTTTCCTCTCTACAAGGACTCTCTATATATATTTTTTTGGCTATTCATAGTTCATACAGTCCAAATATGAGTTTTATTTGGCTTTTTCTTGGTGCATGTATCAATCAACAATTGTACAATTTTAGCATTAATTTTAAAAAGTATCCTTTTATTTGTATTTATTTTCTAGAAGTATGATTTTGATAGTTTATACTTTATATAACTTCTCCTCAATATTATTCTTACCAAATAAATATTTATTTTTTAAAAAAAGAATTACAAAATGAATTTTAAAATATAGTCAATAGTAAAGGGGCGCAATTTTGAACCTTTTTCCTAAACTATTTTGATACGTGAAATTCATTGTATTAAAGTCTTGACTAAAGCTTCTCGGTCTACGCATTAGAGCTCCACTATGGTCAAAGACAAATTACACAATACAACATTTTTTCTTATGATAAATGGCTAGAAAGCTACAAATTTGATAAAATTCAATTAGAATTCAGAATCAATAAATTCAAAAATTTGGCATCGCCCCCGGCTAGAAAGTAAAGCGAAATGTACTTAACTTTAAGATATTTTCAATAATATTAAGAGAATAAATTTGAACTTTGTTTTTTCGTCAAATAAAATCTTATTTTCTTGATCCAATATTATAAAAAGGTTAGATCAAGATGGGCATACAACGTTGAGCCATAACGACATGTGTGATGTTTCCAAATTTTCTAAGGCCTAGGAGTTCTAGAAATATCATAAGTACCATATAATGTACTAACCCTAACTATAAATGAAACAAACTATTTAGGCCAAATATATCGATAACCTTTAAGCTTATCAATAGATTTTATTTAGATATTTAAACAATGACTTCTTTAGTTGAGGATTGGAATACGTACGTAATAAAGTGCTCCTATTAAACATTTATGACTCGGATTTTGAAAAAGCTTGTATGTTACATAGATAAATTAATCACATAAAATATATCTGTTTATTAGCCATTTTATGTGAGTAACTTATAGGCCAATGTGTAATGAGTCCTTGAGAATACGCACACAAGTTTTCTCAAAATTTGAGTTAAAAATGTCTTATATGAAAACTTTATCATATATTCAGATGTTCAATCGAATCTACCATGAGTGTTTAAACCCTAAATGAAATTTACTGCCAATTATTTATTCATGTAGTACACAATACTTAAATTTTGGATAAACAATGACTATTGTGTCATTTATTACCTAGACTAAGATAGAATTGGAAGGTGAGAAGTTAGGTGGCTATTAATTATAAATATGGCCTTTCAATGCATGCAAAAGCCAAATGTCCTTTGCTATCCCCTTAGAACTACATATATACACCATAATTGTCCTTTTTTTGTTGTATGTTTTGAGTATTGCTATTGTTAATTTTAGGACCTTTCTTGTAACTTAGGAATGATAAGAGTTGTGACCCTAACATGTAGTAATGTTTTGTTTAATTGATATTGTTATAAAATATGTTATCTTTTCTCTGTTTCGTACTTATTTTTTAATATAATTATCTATTATCTATCACACGATCTTCTGACTTTAATTTCAGACGCGCTGACTTAAATGTGAGAAAGATAGAAGATTAACTAATATTCACCGAATTTTTAGGAATATTCTAAACTAATGTGTAATATACGAATTCCTATTACTACATATTTTAACCAATTATATGTCCCGTCCAAGGCACTTAATAAATACAACTATTTTTGTGGCTTTTCTCTCTTTAACTATTTTTAGGGGATTCTACTAGGGGCAATAAATTGCTATGAGTGATTAAGCCATTGAACCAACCGCTAATACTTGTATTAGGGTAGACACACTTTATGGGATGCGATCCTATTCCAAACTTTGCTAACGCAAATTGCTTTGCGCACTAGAACATTTTTCTTTTTGCTTTCTTTAAAGAAATACGATAAATAGCTAATTTTTATGTAACTATATGTTATGTAAAATTCACCCATTTTCTCAAAACAACATTCATTTTTCATTTTTTTATAAATTGAAATTTAATTTGATGAGATAAATTACAAGTCAGCCTCAAGAAAAAGACCAAAATTTGTCCTCCATCTTTGTCTTTGGGCTCAAAATGATCCTTTATCTTTGATATGGAGCGTTAATAGTCCTCTTTCTTTGTCAAACGAATGGGTTTTTAAACAAATCGGATATTTAAAAATGGGGACGAGTCATTTGATTCTGAGCCTGTTACGTGTCCCTCTGTCAAAGCAAATTTGTGCCAAAGTATAATGAGAAGGGTATATTTGGACTAAAAATATAACGATTAACAAAGGGAGTATTTTTTAACCAAAAGTATAACAAAGAGTATATTTAAACTATTTCTAATAGTCCTTTTTTCATTTTCTACTGAGGTCAAATGGCATCAAAAAATCTTATTTGTGCAAATCACTCGAAGTATAAAGGTAACATTAGTTTAGATCATAAGATCGGTAAAGAACTCAAATCCAATGCAATAGTAACCAACTTCTCAACAATACTAATAAGACTAATGTTCAATTTACAATTCCAGAAAGTAAATGTAACTACTCAAATGGTAAAAGCCCTAATCGAACAAACAAAAATATTGAAAGTAAGACTAGAATTGATAGACGGAAGAAGAGAGATGAGAAAATACAGACACTTGAAAAGGGAGGTGAGGAGAACCAGACTTTGACTCAATAATACGCGTAATCTCTTTCAATAGGTCACTGCTCACTTTTAACGTGCATCGTTTACTGTTTTATTACTTATTTGGTCTACCAAGCCCATAGCAGGGTTCATAACAAGATCTCACTGATCCAAATCAAAGAAACTGATTGAGTTTTTTTGTACTTTGGTCCAATCTAATTTAGCCATTAAGTTAGTTGGACGGGCTAGCCCAACACAACAGTTTGCTCGGTAATAGCTAGCCCGTCCAACAAACAACTTTCAACTCCCTGCTTCAGATCTCACGGATTTTTTTTTTTTAAAAAAAAAAAGTGATAGATTGGATTGTATTCTATCAATCAAAATAAAAAGGATGAGTACTTTAGCATTGTAAGTTACTAAATTTTGTGTTTCATATCAAGATGGAAATATAATTAGTTGCAAAAAGCAAGGAAAAGAAACTTTTTCTTCTTGCCTTTTTCATACAACAATAAATTCAGCTGCAGAGCCAGAATTTTCATTAAGAGGTCCAATATATGAAGAAGTAAACACAAGAAGTCTAGGAGATTCAACATCATACAGTGTAATTCTCTGTCGAAGGGGGGTTCCGCCCTCACTTACCATCTTTAGTAATTCTTCGGAATATGAACTTGGAGTCTCTCACATCCTTGCGTATATTCTACCTCTTCTTTGATGCTCTGAGCTGAATCCCGAACTGACTCACTACAGTTGATCACTTTGATCAATCGTAGTGTTTCAATATCCGCGAAGCTAGAAGGAATCTCCTCAAGCTGTTCGCAATCTTTTATAACTAGTTTCTCAAGCACGGGAAATGATGTCTCCGTGGACTCCCATTGATTCATATCCGCTAGCTCTAATTTCAAGTATTTCAGAGCTTTGAACTCTTGATCAGTAACGTCCCATTGCGGATTGCAGTTGAATTGTATAAAAAATAACTTGAGAGTTTCAAGTTTTTGCAATGCTGCAATACTTGAAACTATTTCATCTGTCAATGAGATGCCAGAAAGTGATAAAACCTTGAGATTCAAAGGGAAGACTGATTTAAACCATCCAATAGACCGCGGTAATCCAACCGGGAAACTTATTTCAAGAGATTCAAGCCGGTTATGAATTTCCGGTGTAGGAAACAGAGCATGATTGGCCATGCCGTGGAAATTAACAATGGAGAGCTTGAGTTCTTCAAGATTCGGAAACCTCCACCAGAATTTCCGATTCATATCACCCACAGATACACGACACTTGCCAAAAGTCTTTAAGTTCTCTAACACACTTTGCGAAGACTCTTCTTGCTTGCTGTCTTCCCAGATAAAGGAAAATTCACTAATGTCCACATGCCTTAGCTTCTTCATTTTCCAAATATCCGGTGATGTCTTTATACGCTGATGTGAATGGACACGTAAAGTTTGTAGATCTCCCATGTGTGAAACCCACTTGAAATCAAATTTTTTGACAAAAATCGCGAGGTACTTCAAGTGAGTGAGTTTTTCCAGTTTGGAAGCAGGAGAAGTTTGAAATTCCCAAGCACTTTCCATATTGACATCCAACAAATGCAACACCCTAATAAGCTTCAAGTTAATAAGTAAAGAGAAGAGATCCATACATTTTGTTGAATAGAATTGCGGATGAGCGATGAACTCAAGAGACTCCTTTTCTTTGGAGCCCACCATTGGAATCCTATCGAGTGAATATCCGTGCAGCTCCAATTGATTAACGAGCTTGTCATGGATATACATGCATAACCGAGGATCCTTCGGATATGAAGATTGGAATGAGGTGTTACGCACAACACGCTGTTTAAACGCTTCTTCTTTAAGTTTACTTGAGCAATACTCGCGAATTAGATCATGAACCATGCAGGATTTTATATCACCATTAGATCGCCTTTTAGAAACAATTAGAAGGCTTCTACTGACTAGATCACTCAAGCAATCTTTCGATGATTTTTCTAGATTCTCCATGTCAATGTTCGGTACAAACTCTTCAGCTATCCATAACTTTAGCAAATCAGACACCGGAATGTTATAGTCTTCTGGATAGTATCCGATGTAAAGAAGGCAATGCTTTAGATGATCGTCTAAATAGTCGTAACTTGACTGAACTGCCTTCATACTCTGCTCTTCTAAACCGAGGGAACTTAAATCCTTTGCAAACTCTTGCCACACGGAGACTCGCCTTTCCTTTTGTGCGATAATTCCAGCATTCAACACAATCACAAGAGGCAGTCCCTTGCAGTTTCGGGCAACTTCAAATCCTGCTTCTTGTAGCTCCAAGGGACAGCTCTCGCGTTTAAATACTTTCTTTTGCAATAATTCCCAACTCTCTTCATCCGTTAGGAATCGAAGAAAATAAGGATCACTGATCTGCGTAGCAACCTCTTGAAAGCGAGTTGTTACCATAATTCTACTTCCTCTTTCCACAATAGGGAAAGATGATTGCAAATCTTCCCATGCCTCATAGTTCCACATATCATCCAAAACAATGAGGTATCTCTTGCCATATAGAGCCTTCCTCAACAAATCGGCAACGT
The DNA here is from genome assembly GCA_003996215.1 of Jaltomata sinuosa. Taxonomy (NCBI): domain Eukaryota; kingdom Viridiplantae; phylum Streptophyta; class Magnoliopsida; order Solanales; family Solanaceae; genus Jaltomata; species Jaltomata sinuosa. The sequence continues at coordinate 988,207 of QJPP01000008.1, forward strand.
CCTCATCCTCTTTGATGTCACGCTTTTCACCTGTGGCTTGTTTAAGAATCTCAGCCAATAGCTTCCTGGCGCTATATGTTTGTGAAATGATACAAAATGCTCGAACATCAAAGTGATCCGCAAAAAAATGATTGTTGTACACCTTTCTAGCCAAAGTCGTTTTGCCTAGTCCAGCCATTCCAACAATCGATATAACATCACGTTCTTTTGTTCCTCCAGTCAATTTCTGAATGATCTGTTTCACATCCTCCTTAAATCCCACAAAATCCTCATTATTTGCATGAGAAGTAGTTTTCTCGACGTTCTCCATGTCAATAAGCGATTGTTGGAGGTAAAATCAAACTGCATTATAGTTAATAACTGCGTCAGCCTCCATAAAAGCAATGGAAACAAGAATACATATTGATCTATATACAATACAAGATGAATGGATCTTAATTAGAATGTTAGTTTTCTTTCAATTCCCTGGAAGTGCCGCTCCTTGTGTGTGTGTGCGCATTACTTTGTAGTAAATTATAAATGTTATTATAATTATATGACCATTGTCATAGAAGAACAATACAATTGTACAAAATATGGCAGGAGATGTATGAAATAACACATGAGATCTTTGTAATGTCACTTTCTTCTATTCAAATAGCGAGTGGGCATAAAAAGGATAAAAAAGGATGGATCTGAACATTTTGCCTCAACAACGAAGTTCTGGAAACAGGGGATATCTCAGCATAACAGAAAGGCAGGTATTCACAACACGCAGCAGATGATAAAAAACAAGCATGGACAAATTTTAAAATTTATTTACATCTCAAAGATAGTTTCAAGACAAACTTGATAATGAGAGTAGTAATTCAAAAATTCTGTGATAGTACGAAGACTCTATGCGAGACCATCTTTTCTATCAACTCTTTGATAAACGGACTTGCGAACAAATTGTTGGAAATCTACGGAAAACACTTCATCATGAACACTTGTACGTAGGAAAATTTTCATAGCTTGAGTCATGTCAAAAGACATAGTCGTTAAGGATATTTCACCCGATATAGGTATATCCTCCGTGACTTAGCAAGCTCTTCTAGTATAAACTAGGAGCCAGAATCTAACAAAGATTAAATAGAAAAGAAAAAACTCAACACTCAAGAAGATGACACTTCCCTTGTGAGATACACTCATTTTTTCTAACACAGATTAGATTAAGAATGTTGTGTTGAATTTTTTCTCAAAGATTTCAACTCACAATAATAAATGGAACAAAAAAAGAGTTTTTTTTTTTTTTCTCATAATCAAAACTTCATCACCCTTTATATGGTATCACCTATGAACCTTTTTTCCTATTTGATTAATGTGACGATGGATATTTACCCATAGAAAAACTTGAATCCAATTCGTAATTGGAATGAAGGACTGCCGTGAGTTCCTTTTGGACTTTCCATAAATCCCATGTTTTTTTTCCTGTAATTTTCCTTCTGAAAAATTAAATCTCAATTCCAAAGGGATTTGCTTGTAAAGCAGCAAGTCAACTATTCTTTATCCAATAAAGACCACCATATACATGTTGATCTAACCGGACCACTAGTGTCCTAATTTATTATCCGCTAGAACAATTTTAAATTATCCTGATCTCCATCGTGATGGCAAGTCGCAAAACTTAATCAAAGATGACTTTATCATATTAATCGAATAATTTGATGATAACTATGATACAAGAATGTCAAATATCATATATTTATATCAAATAACATTCACAAAAATATGTTCAAATCATCATATGTGAGATTGGATGTAGGACATATCAACTATATATATCCCTAACACTTGGCACTTGAACAAAAATAGCAACATATATAAAGATTTGTTTCATTGGTTAAGGACTCATTAGCTGAAATATACAAAACATTTCAAGAGAGATTTCTAGATCTAGTGGTCACAGTGTAGACTATATTGTAAAATGGCAAGAAATTAAATGAGAAATAGCAAAAGGTATCTCACCTTAGAGAGATTCTGTTAACTCTATGAAAATTCTGGCAAGAAATTAAATGAAGTTTTGTAGACTTTGAATCTTGAAGAATGAAGAAAGATGAACGAGCAATTGACATTATAATAATACATGTTGCAATCCTTTATTGGACCACGTTAAAAGATTAATTTAATCATGTTTACACCAAAGGCCAAACATGACATGTGTTTGTATAGAAGAAATTTGATCGTTATTCATGGTTAAGTCTATTATATTATTTAATCATATTGGTAAGTTGAATTGATTTAGGGTGTGTTTGGTACGAAGGAAAATCCATGGAAAATGTTTTACTAGAAAATATTTTCATGAAAAACAAATTGGTTTCTTACTTATTTTCTCATGTTTGGTTGGTGAAAAATTTTCCGAAAAATATTTTCTAGTGTTTGGTTGGTGAATGAAAAACATTTTTCAGAAAATATATTTTAGTGTTTGGCTAGAGAGTAGAAAATACATTTTAGAAAAATAGTTTCTGACCTGGGAACCAACCCCGACGATCGATCCGGGACTCGACCCCGACAGCCGACCCAGAATCCGACCCCGACACTCGAACCGGGACCCGACTCCGATTCCCGACCCCGACACCCGACCTGAGACTCGACCCGAGACTCGACCCCGACTCCCGATCAGAGACCCGACCTCGACCCTTGACCCGAATCTAACACCTGACCCAGAATTCGACCCCGACACCTGAACCGGGATTCGACCCTGACTCCCTACTCGGAACTCGACTCCGACACCCGAACCGAGAGTCGACTCTGACACCCGACCCTTACACCTAACCCCGACTCTCGATACAGGACCCCACCCCGACATTCGAACCGGGACCCGACCCTGACACCCAAACTGAGACCCGACCCTGACCCCAACACCTGACCCAGAACTCGACCCCGACACTCGATCCGGAACCTGACCCCGACTCCCGACCCGGGACCGACCCCAACACCCGAACCAAGAGCTGACCTAGACACTCGGCCTGGGACCCGACCCCGATATTTGTCCCGAGACTCGACCCCAACTCCCTACTAGAGACGCGACCCCGACTCCCGACTAGAGACTCGACCTCCATCCAAGACCCGACGCTGACACCTGGCCCAAAATCCGACCTGAGATTTGACCCCGACACTCGGTTCGAAACCCAATCTGGGCACCCAACCCAGAATCCGACCCCGATACCTGAACCGGGACCCAACCCTGACTTCCGACTTGGGACCCGACCCTGACACCGAAATCGAGAGCCGACTCCGACACCCGACCTCAACACCTTACCCCGACTCCCGACACAGGACCCAACCCCGATATTCGAACCGGACTCGACCCCGACCCCTGACCCAAAACCCGACTTCTGACACTCATTCGAAAAACATTTTCTAAAACATTTAAGTCAACCAAATATGAGAAAATTGGATCATACCAAACACACTCTTAATGTAGATAGTTGATTCTTGTAAATTCCCTCATAAAATTGACTACCATAGTCACTGATGACTCAATTTTGTTTTGTCTTTCAAAAGTCACTCAACTTTGTCTAATTAGCTTCCATAGTCATTTTAGGGGTAAATATAATTTTCAGTACATACTTAATGACGTGACATCTCTAATTATTTTAAAAAAAATACTTATTAAAATTTAGGATCCGGCTCCTCTCCATTACCCCTTCCCTCCATTTCGTCAAGTACACATCTAGATGAGAGATACATGTTCTATTTAATTTTTAAAGGTCAAGATTATATTACATTAACAAGTATTATAACCATAGTTAAGTGAATAAAATTTGAAAAAGTACTTCCCAACTTTGATAAGAAAAGATATTCCCCACAAGTTTTGGTATTCATTAATTTCACTTTATATATATATTAATATTTAAATTTTTTGTCTAACTAATTACCATTAGCAATTTTTTTTTTTTGCAGAACCTAAAAAACACATCTAGAGTAGTTTAGTAGTTTTTCCGACGTTTGGTTTTAAAAAATTGGGATTATTTTGTACTAAAAGATTAAAAAAATGACAGTTGAAAAATATAACCCCACAAACTTTGATAACCATTAATATAATTAATTTTCTCTTATATTTTTATATTCAACTAACAACTCAGCTTGTGTTAATAATGTTATTGGGCAGCATTACGAACAATTTCAATTGTTAATTTTTTAAATCTTTTAGTACAATTTGCTAATGGTAATTAGTTAGACAAATTTTAAATATTAATATATATAAAATGAAATTAATGAATACCAAAACTTATGGAGAATATCTTTTCTTACCAAAGTAGAAAAATATTTTTTCAAATTTTATTCACTTTAACTATGATTATAATGCTCGTTAGTAATATAATCTTGACCTATGGGGGTTTGAGACAAATGGGTGTTTATAAGTACAAAAGACTGTTGATTCTAATAGTAACGTACACAGAACTTTCGAATAAGCCATTTCAATATTTTAAAAAGTGATCTCTAACAATCAAATGGGGTTAAGTACAAAAGATTGTCCAAACAAGGATTACGAAATAAAGTGAATATATATTTCGAAATAAAGTGAATACATAATATTTATGACCAAACGGGTCCTAAATATTTAGTTAAAAAACTGAATAAACGGTCGGATCAATAATTGGGTCCTAAATAAATTTTAAAATATTTTTAAAAATATACCGATGCCACATCATTAAGTAGGTATCAAAAATTATATTTACCCCTAAAATGACTATGGAAGCTAATTAGGTAAAGTTGAGTGACTTTTGGAAGACAAAACAAAGTTGAGTGACTATAGTAGTCAATTACCCAAAGTTGAGTGACTTTTGGAAGACAAAACAAAGTTGAGTGACTATAGTAGCCAATTACCCAAAGTTGAGTGACTTTTGGAAGACAAAACAAAGTTGAGTGACTATAGTAGTCAATTACCCAAAGTTGAGTGACTTTTGGAAGACAAAACAAAGTTGAGTGACTATAGTAGTCAATTACCCAAAGTTGAGTGACTTTTGGAAGACAAAACAAAGTTGAGTGACTATAGTAGCCAATTACCCAAAGTTGAGTGACTTTTGGTAGACAAAACAAAGTTGAGTGATTATGGTGACCAATTACCCAAAGTTGAGTGATTATCCAAGCTTTTAACTCTAAAATAAGAAGTATTATTCCCTCCGCTTCAATTTGTTTGACCTACTTTCTATTTTAATCCATTTGAAAAAGAATGACCCTTTCCCTTTTTAGTAACTTTTTAATTTCAATTTTCCACATGGCAGGTTTAAGACCACAAGATCAAAGGGTATTTTGGTACATTTCACATATCTTTAGTTTATGATCACAAGATTCAAAAGTCTTCTTTATTTTCTTAAACTCGGTAACAAGTCAAAATAGGTCAATCAATTTGAAACAGAGCGAGTATCAAATAACAGAAAAGGATAAGGGGCCGAGAAGCTCTTGCTTGTTTCTTGTTGTCTACTTTGCGAGCCTTTCACTGCACCGTTGTGTAACTTCCTTTCTTCTGTTCGTCCACGAGGCTGTTAAAAAAAAAGGGGGCAGCTATCTATTTCAGTCCCTATGAACAAAAGGGGATACTTTCATATACGAGTCGCGTATATAGTTTCCATGAGCAAATAAGAAATTACTGGAGTAAAGCAAATAGAGGCATTCCAATAGAGAAGGAATAGAGTTCAATGCCAAAGTTTCTATTGAGCAACAACAATGAACATGAAGAGTTCACGAACAACACATAAGCTCAAATGACAATACATATTAGATATGAACTTGGAGACGATCAAAGCCCTCAATGTCTTGTATTTCTTGTTTAATATTCAGAGCTGAATGTCCAACTGAGTCACTACAGTAGATAACTTTTATCGATCGCAATGTTTGAATATCCGCAAAGCTAATTGGGATCCCTTCAAGCTTGGGACAACTTTTTATAACTAGATGTTCAAGCCAAGGAAATGATTCGTCTGACCAAATCCACTTGGTCATAAACACACGATGTAATTTCAAAACTTTGAGATTGGATCTAGGACATATCAGCTATATCCCTAACACATAGAGCTTGAACAAAAATAGCAATTTGTTTCTTATTTTTGTTTTTTAGTTCCATTTGTTGCCTAATTTACCATTGGTTAATGACTGAAATTTACAAAACATTTCAAGAGAGATTTCTAGATCTAGTGGTCACAGTGTAGACTATATTGTAAAATGGCAAGAAATTAAATGAGAAATAGCAAAAGGTATCTCACCTTAGAGAGATTCTGTTAACTCTATGAAAATTCTGGCAAGAAATTAAATGAAGTTTTGTAGACTTTGAATCTTGAAGAATGAAGAAAGATGAACTAGCAATTCACATTATAATAATACATGTTGCACTCCTTTATTGGACCACGTTAAATGATTAATTTAATCATGTTTACACCAAACTCCAAACCATTTCATGTGTTTGTATACAAGTAATTTGATTAGTATTAATCATGGTTAAGTCTATTAAATTATTTAATCATGGTAAGTTGAATTGATTTGACGTAGATGGCCAATTTTTATAAATTTCCTGATAAATTATTCACTTAACCATGATTAAGTAATATGTATTTTAATCAGCTACTGTTATAAATTCATGTAAACTAACTTGTGAAATTATTTTTGGTGCGTGAAGGAAAAACTAACTTGCAATTGTCTATGGTGAATGAAAAAAATAACAACTTGCAATCGTTCATGATGAGCGCGTGAAACCACACGTTTGTAATGATTGCGCCAAAACCACTCATTGCTTGCACCGTTTATATAGCGAAGTTATTTTTGCTTGTTGCTGGTTGTCTACTTTGCGAGCCTTTCACTGCACCATTCTGTAACTTCCTTTCTTTTATCCGTTCACAAGGCTGTAAAAAGAAAGAAAGGGGCAGCTATCTAGCGGGAATCATTTCAATTGTATGCAACAAGGTCCCTATGGACAAGGGGATACTTTCATATACGAGTCGCATATATAGTTTCCATCAACAAATAAGAAATTACTGGAGTAAAATCAAATCTATTCTAAGGTGTCCGAAGGCAGGGGAAAGAAAGGAGGGATTGATCGACCAACTTGAACAGATCCATAACCTGCTTCCATCTGTCCTGAATGAGGGAATTCAGGCGGGTATAGTCGAACTGAACTGCTTGATTCTAAGGTGGGTGATAAGCAGCTGTATCCGTATCAAGCCTACCATCTCTTCTCACGAAAGACTTTCCATCCCGTCTCTGAAAGTTTTGCAATATAAGTGGCCCTGCTTCAAAGCCCCAGAAAACCCTTACTTTATCTTCCAAAAATTCTAGTTTGTGATCGACGGCGGCCAAATATGAGATAGGTTGCAGCTATAGTCCTACTCCTAAGAAGTTGCTGGATCGAAGTAGTACATTATACATCTGCCCGCCAGCAGCAGAGGGGGTTCGATTCCCCTGTTCCTTGCTTCCAGCTATCCTCATGAGTCATTTTTGTTGTAATCTGTCTCTGGATAAGAAGCTTTCTTTTGATCCGGTCTCGTCTTCTTGAAGAATTACGGAGCATGAAGATAATCAATTCGGTCGTTGTGGTCGGACTCTATTATGGATTTTTGACCACATTCTCCATAGGGCCCTCTTATCTCTTCCTTCTCTGAGCTCTGGTTATGGAAGAAGGAACCGAGGATGCTTAGACAAGCAAAAAGCATTCAACAAAACTGAATAAATTCTTTCTTAGGAAGAATTCCCCTTACTGGGGGTGGGACTATTACATCAACTGAAGCTTAGGAAGGAATGGAAAGATAGGAAGCTTGGAGAGCGCGAGCCATGCTTCCTTGAAATTTGTCAGAACTGTCATCACCTTCGGAAGAGTTAGAAGTATGAGTTCCGTTTCTATTATAGCATGATCCACACTTGGGCGAAGACGAACTAAAAGCAAGTCCTTTTTAGCATAAGACTCAGATAAATATAGGGTTAGCATCCAGACGCAAATAGAGGCATCCCAGTAGAGTTCAATGCCAAAGTTTCTATTGAGCAACAACAATGAACATGACAAAAAAGATTTGAAGAGTCCACGAACAACACATAAGCTTCAAATTCGGGCTCCGTCTCTGAATACATATTAGAACGTACAGTTGCAAAGCACAAAACTAAATAGACATTGACATCTTCGGAGCAATAGCAGCTTGCTGATATGCAAATCAATCCATCCACGGAGCGGAACCTTTCATCTCAGTACAATGGTTTAGCTTATACTGATGTCTCCTCTGATCAGAAGGTCACAAGTCCGATGAATACTTCGACTGCTCGGAAGTCACATACCTGGATATTATATAAAGATGAAGTTAAAAATGAAAAGGACAAAGCTTATGAGAAGGAAAGCAAGTAGAGAGAACTCAAAAGGCATAAAGTTATATGAAAAAATGACATTGTTGGTTAAATTATTTCTTGAGAAGTATGTTGATGCAATATATATGCAGCATAATTGGCATAACTTATATCTAGAGAAGTACAGTATGTTCATACATTGCAAATACTTCTTAAGAATGCTATAAATAATATTATGACGAGCACCTGAACTTTAGTATGGAAGAAATAACTTACCATCATCTTCAGACCTTCAAGATATGAAGGTTGAGACGGCAACAGCCCTCAACTTGTTCTATATATTCTTGAATCTCCATAGCTGAATTGCCAACCGAGTCACTACAGTCGATAACTTTTAACGATCCCAATGTTGGAATATTCGCAAACATAATTGGGATCTTTTCAAGCTTGGGACAACTTTTTATAACTAGATATTCAAGCAGAGGAAATGATTCCTCTGAGCAATTCCACTGCGTCATAAATACATGATGTAATTTCAAAACTTTGAGTCTATGGAAGTACTCGTGATCATTGAGGTCCCAGATCTTTTCCCCCGTAAAGTATATCTCGGATAATTTAAGAGTCTCAAGGTGTTGCAGCTTTGCAATACTTGAAACTATGTCATTCGTTAGGAAAATTTCACTGAGGGACAAAACCTTAAGTCTTAAGGGGAAATCAAAGCAGCCTGAATAATTAGGAACATCTCCAAATTCATTAATGTGGAGCCTGAGTTCTTCAAGATTTGGAAACTTCTCCCAAGACTTCGAAGTCATGTCAGCCACGGACATATAACACATGCCAAGAGTCTTCAAGTTATCTAACACAATATCTGTAGATTCTTCGAAATTCACTCGCTCATCATCTTCCCATGTAATGGGAAGTTCGTTTATGTCCACATGCCTCAGCTTTTCCATTTTCCAAATAGCAGGCGATATCATTATATAAGATGAGCGAACACGCAAAGTTTGTAGATGAAGTAGGTGTGACACCCACTTGGAGTCAAATACTTTAACAAAAATTGCAAGGTACCTCAAGTGAGTCATCGACTGAAATGCATCAGCCCAAGAATTGTCCAAGTAAATATCCAATAAATTCAATACCCTGACTTTTCTTAAGTTATTAAGCAAACGGAAAGGGTTCTTACGGTCCAATATACTGAATTTCGGATGAACAATGAACTCAAGAGACCCCTGACTTTCTCCAGGAGATTCCCTTTCCTTGAAATCACTTGTCATAGTGTCATGTATGTACATACATAACCTTTGTTCATTCAAATCTACAGGTTGATGTGAATTATATGGCACTATGAGTTGCATGAACTTTTCTTCTCTAATTTTTCTCAAGCAAAACTCACGCACTTGATCAAGAACTATGCAACATTTTATTTCACTGTTAGTTCTTCTTTTAGAAACCATTACCAGGTTTCTGCTAACAAGATCAAGCAAGATATCCTCTGATGATATTTCTAACTTCAACGTGTCAACATTCGGCACAAACTCCTCAGCTATCCACCACTTGAGCAAATCGGACACTGGAATTTCATAACCTTTCGGAAACAATCCCATGTAGAGAAGGCAAGGCTTTAAATGGTCTGCTAAATGGTCATAACTTGATTGTATCTTCTTCATGCTCTCCTCTTCTAAAGCATGAGCACTTATATTATATGCAACCTCAAGCCACAAAGATGCTTCTCTTTTTTTCCTTGAAAGAATTCCAGCAATCGTGATAATCAAAGAAGGCAATCCCTCGCATCTTTTGGCAACTAGTTGTCCTACACTACGTAGCTCCAAAGGACAGTTCTCTCCTCGAAATACTTTCTTCTGCAATAATTCCCAACTCTTTTCATCATTTAGAAATGGAAGAAAATAAGGATCACTATGCCTCTTAACATAACTAGCCAGCCCTTCATCTCTAGTTGTTACCATTATTCTACTTCTTTTTCCATAACAAGGGAAACATAATCCCACATCATCCCATGCCACCAATTCCCACATGTCATCCAATACGATGAGATATCTTTTTCCCATTAGACTCTTCCGCAACATATCAGCTATGACATATTCATGATCATCTAAAATATCATGCCTATCACCCAAAGTTTGTTGTAGTATCTCAAGCAACACCTTTCTCCTATTACATGTTTGTGAAATGGAGCACCAAGCTCGAACATCAAAGTGATCAACAATTGAAGGATGATTGTATACCTTTCTAGCCAAAGCTGTTTTGCCTTGTCCAGCCATTCCAACAATCGAGATGACGTCTATCTCATTTGTCCCTCTCGTCAAATATTCAATAATATTTATTTCATCATCGTCAAATCCCACTAGTTCTTCATCTATTGCAGAAGGAGAAGTTCTTTCCCAAATGTCCTCGTCCTCCATGTCAATTAGCTTTAGCCTCTTTTATGATTAATGTTGGAAGTAAAATCTACATATATTAGAATTGATAGATCTGTCAACCTCCATAAACATATATTAAGTATCAATTTACAACTTAGAGGAGAACACCAACAATATAAATTAAACTAATGCCACATGTAAAGTCTAATCAATTAGATAAATAAGAGGAACACTCCCCTCAAAAATCCCAAGTTACTAGTTGCACCTTAAGCTCCATTAGCATGTTTTCTTTTCAATCTATGGAGTTACTCAAAGCATGGAAAATAATTTGATCTCCGTGTATGGTCTTGAACAATTTTTCTAACCATATGAGCTAACTTTTGAGACTGAGTTAGGTGCAACGTTCTTTTAGTTTTCTTTGACTTCAGTACTAATTTACTATTTTCAATTTTTGATCAATTGTTTCTTAAATGTAAAATAAATTTATTTCAATATTTCAGATTTTGTGTTGTACAAAGGTTTTTTTTTTTTTTTTTTGCAGTTTTGTTAAGCTGTTGGTCCCTCAACTATATGAAATTATTAGTAAATTTGCTAGATCTAGTTAAAAATCCAAAAATAAATTTCCAAAATCTCATGCAATGGAAAATGATTTTGTAAGAATAAAAAATAAAATTATTGGGAGAAACTTTTTGTAAAGAAAAAGAAAATCATGATCACAGTATAGACTATATCTTAAAACAAAGACATAAAAATTGTGACAAATAATCAAATGAGAAATAGCAAAAATAAATAAATAGAAAGCTTAAAAAGGAATCTGACCTTAGAGAGGAAACAGAGAGATTAATAATTGCTCCAAGGTTCTTTTAACTCTATAGTTTCCCTCTCACAGAAAATGAAAAAGAGGAAGAAGTATGTTGACTTGCATCTTGGGAATATATTTGGTTTTCAACTTTCTTAAAAGAAATTAAATAATGGGAGATGAGGTGTAGTAGTAATTATTAGAGACTTTTTAATCCAAGGGCTCATTTAAGTCTTGATTTAAGAATCCAGACTAAACTATTTCTATTACGTAGATAAATTAATCACATAAAATATATCTACTTGTTTGTCCTTTGCCATTCCCTTATAGAGTTTTGACCTAACTTGTAGATTAGTGCCACTTATTTGGCTTCTAATGTTTTTTTTAATTGAACATTTTGCCTCAACATCGAAGTTCTAAAAACATGGGTTATCTATGAAAATTACAAATTAATAAAAATTTGAAATAAGATTAGCAAAAGTGGAAACATTATGAAAGTCAATATATCTGGGACTTCCACTTGGTGTTAAATCTACTCGAACCCTCTTTTGTACCTCCATCTTTCCCTTCTAGTTATGGTCACCATTTTGTTATCACCGTTATAGATTTCTTTACCCAAGGTAATCTTAGTAGTTCAATTAGTTAGCTGCCTAATCTTTCACCTTGTTGGTGAGAGTTTGATTCCCCGCCTTGTAACTCCCTCCCCTATTTTCCCTTCCAAAAAAAAAAAAACTTTACCTTGTTAGTTGAAGCAATACCAATAGCCTTAAGATTAAGATTGGAAAGTCGCTTTTAAGCCCAAGCGCGACTTTCCTTTATGTAAATTCTTTGGTAACTCAAACTATATACGAAATTTAGGCCCAAGCGCGACTTTCCTTTATGTAAATTCTTTGGTAACTCAAACTATATACGAAATTTAGTTACTTTTTTGTTATTTCCTGAGAAAAAAATGGAAATGTAAATTTGCTAGATCTAGTTAAAAGTTTGATGATCATTTGCAACGAAGGATTATACATGCACTTGTAGTTGAGAAATAGAATTAACTTCTCAAAGATACCATTGGTTAAGGACTCATTAGCTGAAATTTACAAATCAGTTCAAGAGAGATTTCTAGATCTGTATGTGAAAATAGCTTAGAGCTAAGTATCTCGAACAGATTAGATTTCAAAACCCATAAGCTTCAAATCCTGGCTCCGTCTCTGACAATACATATCAGAACGTACATACTATATATGCAAATCAATCCATCCACAAGGAGAGAATGTTTTTTTAGTTAGGTGCAACATCCTTTTGTTTAATCGAACATATTATAATTTGAGCGTCTAAATTCCCAATCCTTTTTAGTTTTCTAAACAAAATCAACAGAGAACGAAACAACATAAGATATGAAATGAACTGAATGATCAATGACACTTGACAGATAGCACTAGTAGAGCCCAGTAGCTTTGATTCAAACGATACATCTGTCTTAAAAATCCATTGAATATGTACAAAAGAAATAGTTTAGAGCAAATTAGAATTCAGAACCCATAAGCTTCAAATCCTCGCTTCGTCTCTGACAATACATATCAGAACGTAGAGTTGTAAAGCATAAAACTATGCAGACATTGACATCTTCCAGACAATAGCAGCTTGCTGATATGCAAATAAATCCATCCACAAAGCGTGCAGAGCCTTTCATCTCAGTACGATGGTTTAGCTTCTACTGATGTCTCCTCTGCGTAGAAGGTCACAAGTACGATGAATACTTGTGCTGCTCGGAAATCACATCTAGGTGGATGCTATATAAAGATGAAGTTAAAAATGAAAAAAGAATGTCAAGAAATTGAAGGACATTGCGAAAGCTAATGAGAATTGAGAGCAAGTAGAGAGAACTCAAAAGCCATAAAGTTATATGAAAAAATGACATTGTTGTTTAAATTATATGTAGAGAAGTATGTTGATGCAATATATATATATATAGTTATGTATAATCTGTTCTCAATGGTAATCTTCTAATTTTTCTCCAGAAAAAAGATACATTGCAAATGCTTCTTAGCAGCTGAACTTCAGTATGCAAGGCAGAAATTTCCAAAAAAATGTTTTTCATTTGAGAATGCAATGGAGAGGTGCAGCAGCATTATAATCATGAAATCACTTACCATCATCTTTAGTTTTTCTTCGAGATATGAACTTGGGGTTGGTTGTCCAAGCCCGTAAGTTGTTCTATTTCTTCTTTAATCTTCACAGCTGAATTGCCAACCGAGTTGCTACAGTCGATAACTTTTATCGATTGCAATGACCAATTAGACCTAAAGCTAATTGGGATCACTTCAAGCTTGGAACAACTTTTTATAACTAGATGTTCTAGCAGAGGAAATGATCCATATGAGCTATTCCACTGGGTCATAAACACACGATGTAATTTCAAAACTTTGAGTCTATCGAACACGTTATCATTGAGGTCCCAGATCTTTTTCCCTGTAAAGTAAATCTCGGATAATTTAAGAGTCTCAAGGTGTTGCAGCTTTGCAATACTTGAAACTATTTCATCCGTTAGGAAAATTTCATTGAGGGACAAACTCCTAAGACGTGAGGGGAAAATATCCAAACTCATCAATCTGGAGCCTGAATAAGTGGGAACATCTCCAAATTCATCAATGTGGAGCCTTAGTTCTTCAAGATTTGGAAACTTCTTCCAAAACTTCGGAGTCATGTCAGCCACGGACATATAACACATGCCAAGAGTCTTCAAGCTATCTAACACAATATCTGTAGATTCTTCTAAATTCACTCGCTCATCCTCTTTCCATGTAATGGGAAATTCGTTTATGTCCACATGTCTCAGCTTTTTCATTTTCCAAATAGCTGGCGATATCATTACATAAGATGAGCGAACTTGCAAAGTTTGTAGATGAACTAGGTGTGACACCCACTTGAAATCAAATACTTTAACAAAAAGTGCAAGGTATCTCAAGTGAGTCATCGACTGAAATGCAGCGGCCCAAGAATTGTCCAAGTAGATATCCAATAAATGTAACACTCGAATAAGTCGTAAGTTATTAAGCAAAGGGAAAAGATTCTTACTGTCCGATACGCTGAATTTTGGATGAGAAATGAACTCAAGAGACTCCCTTTCCTTGAAATCACTTGTCATATTGCCATGTATGTACATGCATAACCTTTGTTCATTCGAATGTACACGTTGATATAAATTATATGGCACTATGTGCTGCATGAACTTTTCTTTTGTAATTTTTTCCAAGCAAAACTCACGCACTTGATCAAGAACTATGCAGGATTTCATTTCACCATTTGCTCTTCTTTTAGAAACCACAACCATGTTTCTGCTAACAAGATCTTTCAAGCAACTCTTTGATACTTCTTCTAATTTCAACGTGTTAACGTTCTGCACAAACTCTTCGGCTATCCACCACTTCAGAAGATCGGACACTGGAATTTCATAACCTTTAGGAAACAATACCATGTAGAGAAGACAAGATTTTAAATGGTACTTCAAACGATCATAACTCGATTGTATCTTCTTCATGCTCTCCTCTTCTAAAGCATAAGAATTTATGTCATATGCAACCTCAAGCCACCAAGATGCTTCTCGTTTTTTTGTTGAAAGAATTCCAGCAACCGTGATAATCAAAGAAGGCAATCCACTGCATCTTTTGGCAACTAGTTGTCCTACGCTACGTAGCTCCAAAGGACAATTCTCTCCTCGAAATACTTTCTTCTGCAATAATTCCCAACTCTCTTCGTCTTTTAAAAATGGAAGGAAATAAGGTTCAATAAGCCACTTAACATACCTAGCCACGTCTTCATTTTTAGTTGTTACCATTATTCTACTTCCATTACTACAACCAGGGAGACAAATTCCCAACTCATCCCATGCCTTGCATTCCGATATGTCATCCAATACAATGAGATATCTTCTTAATAATAGATGCCTCTGCAACACGTCATGAGGATAATTCCTATTAGTAACATACTTATCACCCGTAATTTGTTTAAGAGTCTCAAGCAACAACTTTCTCCCATTATCTATTTGTGAAACAGAACACCAAACTTTAACATCAAAATGATGATTAATAGAAGAACTATTGTATATATTTCTAGCCAGAGCTGTTTTCCCTATTCCAGCCATTCCATATATCGAGATAACGTCCAGTTCCGTTGTCCCTCCAACCAACTTTTCGATTATAATTTGTGCATCGTCATCAAACCCCACTAGTTCTTCGTCTTCGTCAATTGATGGATAACTAAGTTCGGTGGAAGGCTCTACAGAGGGAGGAATTCTTTCAATGTCCTCCATATCAATTAACTTGGCCGCTTTTAGATTGTTGGAAGTAAAATCTACATATATCAGAACTTTGTTATCCTCAATTAAAGGAAGGAAACAAGAATATAATGATTAAGAATCAATTTACATCTTAGAGGAGAAAACCAACAATACAAATTAAACTTATGCCACATGTAAAATCTTGTGTCTAATATATGCACATATAAATAAAGTCAAACAATCAATATTTTGCAAAACATGAATTTTAAGAAGCCTCTAATCTAGTATGAAAATCTCCAAACTAATTTACTATTTGAATTTTTTGCATCAATTGTTATTTAAATGTAAAATAAACTTAGTTCAATTATTTCTGAGGGGGGAAAATTCCAAAAGTGATTTTGCTAGATCTAGTTAAAAATTTGATGATCATACACTTCTAGTTGAGATATAAAAACAAAAAACTTTTTTACTGGGAAAAATCATGATCACAGTACAGACTATAATATGGTAAAACAAGACATAGAAATACTAATAGAAAAATTAATGGGAAAAAATAGAAAGCTAAAAAAAAGGAATTTCACCTTAGAGTGGAAACAGAGAGATTAATAATTGCTCCTTAATTGTATGAAAATGAAAAGTTTTGTCTGGAGAAAATGAAAAAGAGGAAGAAATCAGTTGACTTCCAAGAGGAGATGAGGTGTAGTAATTATTACTAATAATTTATTAGAGAGTTTTTAATAGAACCCCATAAAGTCTATTTTTGATTTAATTATTACTAATAATTTATTAGAGAGTTTTTAATAAACATGAATAATAAGTAAAATTAATCTAAGCAACCGAGAAATATAAATTTTAAACATAGCTTTATGAAGTAGTGATGCTCTTTTAATTCTTTTTATCTATATAAGACGTTTGCTAGCTTTTTCATTTGTAACATTATACAATTATCCAAAAATTGTTTAAAAGATTAATTTGATTTTAGCGATGTGTACTAAAAGATTTAACTAGGAAAAATTACGCGTGATAGAATACATCAAGGCTTAATTACAGGGAGTAGATTAAGTTTAACATAATTATACTTTTGTAACTTATATTTTTGTGAATCCAGCTTATACAATTGAAGATATGTATTTCGTCCTTCTTAAACGGTCATTGAAATCGCGGCGGATTTCACTCTTCCATCTCTAACACATATGGATCATTTTATTTTGGGTTTTGACTATTCGGGCCTTCCATCTTGGGCCTTTATGCCCCCAAGAACAAAAGCAAAATGGGCTCCCTAACAAATTAAGGTGGCACCAAAGAGTTTTTTTTTTGGTTTCTCACCGAATATTTGGTTCTCATATTGGAGCTCGATTAAGTCTGAATTTACGTTGAAAAATCCTACATTGAGAGTCTAAAGCGCTTCCTAACAAATTAAGGTGACTCCATACTTAGAGTTTGACTCGAGATCTTTGATTAAGGATAAATGAGTACTTACCACTCCACCACAATCATTATTCGCAGAGAATTCATTTTTATAAGGTATGAGTCCTCTTATTTTTCAAAGATATTATTGCATATATTTCTAGGTTTTAGCCAATAGATTATGGACTATAATCCTAACAGTAAAAAAGAACGAAGAAGTTAATTTGCATAACTATAAATCCGAATTCCCACAAATTTCTGCATATACATCTGGAAAAACTCTCTCTAAATAACTATGGATTTGACTAACCACTGGCCTAAAACACCTCTACACATGAAGGAGCTAGAGTGTCAACTATTGATTTGGTCGAACACAATACGTAATTTTAATTTATTAGTTCAAATCTTATATTTATCTTAAAAATATATTGAATATGTACAAATTATTACTTCCATCCCATTATTACAATTTATGTGACACCCTTTCTTTTTAGTCTTGTCTTAAAAAGAACGTTACTAATCTATAATTAGAAATAACTTAAATTTAATAAATGATTCATATATAGTCACACAAAATATCTAAGGTTTATTTTAGACTATAAGGGTGTGTTTGATATGAAGGAAAATATTTTCCATGAAAAATGTTTTATGGAAAACAAGTTGGCTTCTTACTTATTTTCTCGTGTTTGGTTGGTGAGTGGAAAATATTTTTCGAAAAATATTTTCTATTGTTTAATTGATGAGTGAAAACACTTTTTTTAAAAAATATTTTTTTATTTTTGATTAGAGAGTAAAAAATATTTTCTAGGAGGTAGGTCGGGGTTGGGGTGTGGTGGTTGGGGGGAGGGGGGCGGGTAACTAAAAAAAATTATTTTTTTTAAAACAACTTTTTTTAAAAAAGAAAAATTTAAACATTAATTTTTAAAAATTTTTTTTTTGAGGGAGGGGGGGGATGGGTGGGGTGAGGGTGGGGGTTGGAGCGGTGTGGGGACCAAAAATATTACTTTTTTAAAAAAATAAGTAATTTTTTTAAAAAAAAAAAATAAAAATTGAATTTTAGGTGGGGTGGGGGTAGGGGGAGAGAGGGGCGGAGTACCCAAAAATATTATTTTGTTAAAAAAAATAAGTAAGTTTTTTTTTAAAAAAAAATTGAATTTTGGGTGGGCTGGAGATGGTAGGGTAGGGTGGGGGTGGAGGTTGGGGTATCAAAAGTATTTCTTTTTTTTTAAAAAAGTAACTTTTTTAAAATAAAAATAAAAAAATTGAATTTTGGGTGAGGTGGAGGGGCTGGGGGCATAGGGTGGGGGTTGAGTGGGATGGGGTGAGTTGGAGTACAAAAATATTACTTTTTTTAAGAAAAATGTATTTTTTTTTGAAAAAAAAAATTAAAAAAATTGAGTTTGTGTGGGTGGAGATGGTAGCGGTGGTGGGGTGTTAAAGTGGGGTGGGTGGATGGGTGAGATGGGTGAAATAGAAAAAATATTTTAAAAAAATTGTGTAAGGCAGAGATTGATTGGGGGGAGGTAAGGGTGAGAGTAGGAGGGTGGAGTTGGTGGGATTGGAGTATTATGAAGGTGATGACTTGTTTTCCTTACTTTCATTAAAGAAGTCATTTTCCTTATTTTGGAGGAAAATATTTTCCTAAAGAAAATATTTTCTAAAATTTTTGACCAACCAAACACAAGAAAATTAGAAAACATATTTCTCCCTACCAAACACACTCTAAGTTTTAAAAGTTTTTTTTTAAAACGAAGAAATTGTGTCTAGTCAAAGGGACATAAATTAGAATGGAGAGAATATTTTCGAACCTAGTAACCTAAAAAGCTTAGAATTCAAAAGTCATAAGTTCTTCAAATTCGGACTCTCCTAATGCAAAAATTAAAGAATTATTACTCCTCTGTCTCAATTTATATGACTCTTTTCTTTTTAATCTGTCTAAAAAAGAATGTCACTTTTTTTGTCTTATTTGATGACTATTTAATGGCACCATTCTCATTTTATTCTTATTGGATCCACTTTATTCTAAAGAAAAATCAATTAAAAGTAAACACTAACATGACTTTAATAAGGGCAATTTAATCTATATACAAATAGAACAAATTAAGTTTTTTCTTATTTCTTAAACTTTGTATTAGTTCAAACAGTACTACATAAATTGAGACGGGGAAAATAACATTCAGTAGGTTTCGTCAAATCTCTCAAAAAAACGAAAGGCATCATAATAATACATATTTAGAGTTCCCATGCATATTGTACGTACTAAAAGAAGTTAAAAGAATTTTGGGATAAGTGAAGTGAAGTTAGAGAGCTTTATGGTGCAAAATTTTAGTCAGATTTTTTAATTTTATTTTGAACTTACAAAGCCATCAAATCAACTTGTGATTTTTCATGAAAGGGTATCAACTAGTTCAATAAAGGCCTCTTTGTTGCTGTTTAGATTTGTGCATGTAATGTCTCAGATCATACTGATGACTTCACCTTTTGCACTGTTTACATACATATCTTCCTACTTCATATTGTACATAGGTTCATATTTACTTAAGGTTCGATATTCATATTGAAATTTTGACTAATGTGAATTCGCGTGTAAGGTTCATTAAGGGATGAAATGTTTGTCCCTAACATGATTTTTTGATATTCAAAGCTTAAACTCGAGATCTCTAATTAAAAATGGAAGAGATTCTATCCATCTCACTACAACTCTTGTTGGTATACAGACATTAATCCACGGGTGGAGCTAGAAAGCGGCGACAGGGTTCATTTGAACTCTCTTCGATGGAAAATTACACTGTTTATACATGATTAAAATTATATTTTATGTATATATAGTAGATGTTGAACCTCTTTTGACTTTCTTCGTGTATTTACTTCTACATATTTTGAACCCCTTAGTGAAAATTCTGGCTTCGCCACTGCATTGATCATGTATTTTTTTTTTTTATGAATATGGGATCCAATGCAAGTACCGGACACGGAGTAAAAGAACAAAAATATTTTTCTTTTGCCCTTAGGCATGGAGACAAGAAGAAGGAGGTGGGGTGGGGGTGGGGGGATAGGATTGCAGAATGAACAGTATTTGCCAATGTAACATTTCATAGGAGAACACATAAATATGGAGAGAGAAATGAAAGGAGGAAGCAGCTATGAGATTTATGAAATGACAAGGCCTACAAAAAGGGCAAATTGGGAATCGAGCATCTTATTTGGTTCACTATTCAATTGTCTTTTCCATTTTTATTCCTTTTGGATTTAACTTATTATATTGATAATATCAACAAAAAAATTATGCATTTTAATACAATGTTATAGCAGCTTATATATCGTGTTTTAGAGGACGTGACTCAATATATGATATAAGTTCGGTAAAATTTAGTAATTTTAGCCCAAAATTTATATATGTATTAAAAAATTCACAATATATATATATATATATATATATATATATATATATATATATAAAAAATACATTCTGAATTTAGATAACCTCTCTTCTGAGAGGATTCATAGAATAGATGGAATTTATCTTTAAGGTTGGATTTCACGGATCTAATCGCAAAAAGAAGCACTCGCTTCTCGAATACTACAAACAACTCAAATATATATAGGGTGATGACACATAAGTAGAGTAAGTATTCAATGAAGAGAGATTATATCTTGAGACATAAATAAGACTAAAATAGTCATAACCCCTCCTAATTGATATTTTCTTAAGGGACGTGTAAAAGAAAAACACGACAAATAATTTTAGACGGAGAAAGTCTAGCTATATATATACCTCCTTAAATTTTATGCTGGAATTTGTATATTATTCAAAATGCATAGTGTGTGTATAGTAGAGTAGCTAGTAGACAGACAAGAAAACCTAGCATCTTCAAACCCCCCCCCCCCCCCTACTCCCCTTAGCTAAAAAGAAACAAAATTCTAGCATAAAGTCCCCAACCCAAAACCACCTATTGTTACTATTACCCTTTGGTCATAAAACTTAGTTTATTTATTTATAGCCTTGTCTCCTCCACCATCAAATTTCATAGACTAGACTTCTAATTTCTCCTCTTCACCAAAAAAAAAAAACAAAAAAAAAACTAACCATGCAAAGTACTCATAATTCTATCACATACTTATCTTCTAGTGAATTTGAAGATGAACTTTCTACTGTCCTCTCTCTTGGTCCTCCTGGTCAAATAAACCTTCAAAAAAATAGTACTACAAATTTTCATGACTATTTTTCTTCTACTTCTTCTTCATCTAGTTTCCAATTTCAAAGTTATAATAATCAAGAAGGTGTCACTGTGGCTCTTCATATTGATTCATCAAGTACAAGTTCAAACAACAACAACCACCCTAGTAGAATCAAAGTGGATAATAATAATATTTCATTAGCAAAGGGACAATATTGGATTCCATCTCCAGCCCAAATTCTTGTTGGACCTACTCAGTTTTCTTGTGTTGTTTGCAACAAAACATTCAACAGATTCAACAACATGCAGGTTCAATTTATTTTCCTTATATATACTTTTTTTTTCTTTTTACATGTGACTATATATTAGGGTTGTCATTTATATTACATATAATGTGTTTGTGTTAATAGGGGCGGAGCTAGAGTATAGTTTAAGGGTTCAGCCGAACCCAGTAGTACTTGTTCAAATTTTTGTATTTGTCTTAGAAAATATGATGAATATATACAAATTATTAAGTAATTTTGAACTCAATAATTTAAAATGACTAAAATTATGGACCCATAAACTTTCAATTCTGGCTCCACCTCTGTGTGCTAATTGTTCATATGTAGCCATGCACACTCATCTCTTACATGCGGAGGTGGATTCATGAATTTATTTTATAAATATATTTCCATATTTCTACATTTTAAAAAAAAGAATAGGTTCATAACTTAATGTCTATACTATTTTCTTGAATTTTTTCACATATATAATATTTAGGAGTTAAACTGAAAATGGTGGGTTCAATTGAACTCAACCCCCAACAGGACCATTCTTGTTTTACACATGAAATTAAACTTCTTGAATTTTGTCTTTTTATTGTCTCATCTATGTACTTTTAGTCAAAGTTTCAAGTGATCTAAATTCCCAACTTACCAAAAATAGGTAAC
Organism: Jaltomata sinuosa; assembly: GCA_003996215.1. Taxonomy (NCBI): domain Eukaryota; kingdom Viridiplantae; phylum Streptophyta; class Magnoliopsida; order Solanales; family Solanaceae; genus Jaltomata; species Jaltomata sinuosa. The sequence continues at coordinate 1,010,454 of QJPP01000008.1, forward strand.
AAATTTATGGTTTTGTCTACCAAAAAAGTTAATTTTGCTTGGTCCAACTTGTTATGTTACATTTTTTTTCCCTTTAATTAACTAGTGACAATTTTTTTTTTTTTAGATGCATATGTGGGGGCATGGATCACAATATAGAAAGGGACCAGATTCACTAAAAGGGACAAAACAAGCTTCATCAATGTTAAGGTTGCCTTGTTATTGTTGTGCTGAAGGTTGCAAGAATAACATAGATCATCCAAGATCAAAGCCATTGAAAGATTTTAGGACTCTCCAAACACATTATAAAAGAAAACATGGTGCAAAACCATTCAATTGTAGAAAATGTGGGAAGAATTTTGCTGTGAGAGGAGATTGGAGGACTCATGAGAAAAATTGTGGGAAACTTTGGTTTTGTATTTGTGGTTCTGATTTTAAGCACAAGAGGTCACTCAAAGATCATGTTAAGGCATTTGGTGATGGACATGCACCACATAGTGAGAATTCTTATTGTCATGTTGAAGGAGACGAGGACGAGGAAGAAGAAGATGATGATGAAGAAGAAGAACATGGAAATGGAACTTTAGAATAAGAGAGAGTTCAGTGCACGAAGTATCTCGCGTTCATGCAGAGTTCAAGTTAACGTCGCATCCCAAGAGATTGTAACGTAGGCAGCTATAATGAGAGTAACTTTTGGTTTTCCTTTGACTAGGGATTATTTGGCTTCTTTTAGATGTATGTTTTTGTATGCATATGTTCTCTAGGGGGGAAAAGGGATGATGAAGACAAAGAGTGTAGTAAGGCTATGTTGTCTCTAAGCACTAATGTTAAAATCTTAGATGTGTCAAATTGAATGATTAGATTGAAGATTTGTGTAACACCATGAGCTTGTTATTTCATGTTGATTTAGTTAATCCATATCAAGTATTCAATTAAGGGAATTATACTGTTCAAAAAGGATTCAATTGAATCCGTTTCGTCAAAAAATTACATTGAGCAAATAGAAGCATAAAAGTCCATGTTAGAGCTTTTGGGAGATGGACAGAATTACATAGTGGGAAATATTATTATTATTATTATTATTATTATAATTATTATTATTATGTTGTAGGAGAATTAGATGAAGAGGAAGAAAAAGAAGAACTAGAAGGAAATCTTGATGATGATGGTAGTGGTGAAGAACATGGAAAATGGAATTTTAGAAGAAAAAAAATGATAGTTCAATATAACAAGCATCTCGCTTTCACGTAGAGTTCAGAAATAATTCGCATTCCAAGAAAGTGTGATGTAAACAGTTATAATGAGAGTACCTTTATGATGAGAGCAAAAAAAAAAGGGATTTGACTAGGGACTTTTTTGGCTTCTTTTGTATGTATGTTTTTGTGTGCATATGTACTCATAGTGGACAAAGAGATGAAGACAAAGAGTGTTAGTAAAACCAGGTTGTCTCTCTGAACATTAATGTCAAAATTTGAAAGTGTCAAATTGCATAATTTGATTGAAGATTTGTGTTTTTGGTAATATTACAAGTAATGATTTAGTAAACATGAATACATGATGCATGTGTAATTACTCTACTAGCTTGTTAATTCATGTCATGTTTAGTTAATTATCTATATCAAGTTTTCATATACTATCCAGTGAGAGTTCAATTGAATTTCTTTCGTCGAAAAATTAAACTGAATAAACAGTCAAAAATTGTAAAGATATGGCATTTAGGCCTAACTCAGCCCCAAAAGCTAGCTCATGAGGAGATGATTGTTTAAGTCCATATAAGCAGACTATCAGTCCATTCCCCAATCGATGTGGGACTTTCACCCACTCTAACACCCCCCTTCACGCCCAGTCCCAAGTGGAGCGTGAACCGGGAACTCAAACGGGAATGGACCAGCTGGCTCTGATACCATGAAAAGATATGGCACCTGAGCCTAACTCAACCCCAAAAGCTAGCTCATGAGGAGAGGATTGTCCAAGTCCATATAAGCAGACCGCCAATCCATTCCCTAACCAATATGAAACTTTCACCCACTCAAACAAAAATTGCTTCAGGTCGCAAGTATGAATCTCAAGATATTACATTTTGCATTTTTCTAAATCCCCTAATTAGAATTTCTGATGCCGTCACTAATGAATCACTCACAAAATGAACTAATTTTTTCTCAATTCATATATGACAAAGGTAGGATATAATCATACCTCTTTCAACTAATCAAGATTCATATTAAATAAAAAAAACACAACTACATATTCTAGAAATTAAAAAAGCAGGATTCTGCAACCTGACCTTATCTCATAAAAAATAAAAATAAAAATGCCAACCATAGAGTTGTCTCTTTTGTCATACAGAAGCAGTAGTAGTTGTAGTTATAGTAGTAGTAGTAGAATCTAAAAGTGAATTCAGCAAAAATAAAGCTGGAAAACAAAGGGAAGCAGACATACACAGACATAATAGTCAGAAATGTCTTCAGAAAAATGCACTGTTGATTAGCTATGCATTGCATTTGCCACAGCCCTCACTCTCTCGCTCTATCTTATACTAATATTCCTTCCGTTCTAATTTATGTGATCGATGCATTTTGACTGAACACGAAATTTAAATAAATGGAGTTTATTTTATAGCTTATAATCTATAACATATATTTTTTATGTTCCAATTTAATTGATGGTGTTTGAATTTCAAGAGTCAAATGAGTTTTTCTTTGACGTGCCCCCTTCTGTCAAATTTTCATTTTGATTTTGGGAGCCCGGACGGTGGATGAGCCATGGGAGGGAGGGTTATTTGACGTGGTTCTACGTACTAGCAAAATGTTATATATACGTTTTATTCTAACATTTTGCTGATGCGCCCAACTATCGACTCCTTCTAGAATTGCGTTATCGGAGCTGAGCAGTCTTTTCGTTCGAGTCATCTCCAAGTCGTTGTCCGGACGGAAGGAGATTCTTCTTTATTTTCTCTTTCTTTATGGTGAAAACACATATATCCAGACCAACTTTTGAATTGTTAATTATTGTAACTTATAGCACTCTCTACGGGCTCCTAAATATTGTCTATTTTGATTGAATTTTTTTTAAAGATTAATCTATTCTAAATTCAAGATCAAAATTAAGAAGTTCGACTTTCAAAATCCAAACTATGATACACAAATTGGGACAAAGCGGGTAATAGATCATCTCAACTATAAACGAAAAGGAAAGTGCATCACACCCAATGTTAGATACTCTCATTAGGACCTCAACTAATCCGGTTTCACCATATAGAGTCCATTTAAGAGAAAAATATTTTCTAACATGATTTTTCTCTTTACCCAAAACTCGAATCCGAAACCTTTTTTAACTCTTATTTTCTCTTCTTTGTTTGTGAATGTACAATATCTCAGTGAGTACTCACAGTGAGTCTTTATCTAAGATGTACTACTGAATAGAGAAGTCAGTGAGAGTTCTACTACTAACACTTTGATGAACAACTTTTGTCAGTATGGTAAACAATTGGACCACTGGAAGTTGCTGTTTTTGGGGTTTCACCCAAAGTATTACTTTCTTCTTTTTCAGAATAACAACAACACACATACTCACATAGTTTTATTATTTGAGACTTCTACCCCTTCACTACTCTCTTTTTCTCTATCCCCCCCCCCCCCCCCCCCCCCACACCCTACAAACCTTTACCCCTGTCAAGCAACGGAATCAGAAATTCTAATTAGGAAATTCGATTTATTTGAAATTCAACAGAACTCAATAGCTTTGATATAGTTAGACTCTGTAATGTGTTAAGAATATTCACGTAATATGTATTATCGATCTTGAATAATTGAATCTATTGATTGTCTTGTTTTGAAATTCAGAAGTAGAACTTAAAATCTTGAATTGTGAACATGAGACCTAAAATAATTTTTGAACCACACACTACTAAAAAACGGAATTTAGCGACAAATAATTTTATAGTTAAACAACAAAATTCGTCGCTAATTCTATTTAGTAACGGATTTATGATAACTACGAGCAAATTAGCGATGAAGTTCATCAGAAACGCTTCCGACAAGCTGAATTTCGATGTCTTCCCTCAGATATTTTCATCGAAAATTAGTATGTTTTTACTTTTTAGTAGTTATTTCATCATAATCAGAGGTGGATTCAGTTCTTAGGAAATGCGTTCATTCGAACCCAATATTTCGACATATATGCTGAAAAAATTAAACTTATATGATTCTAAAAGCATAAGTAAAATAGTAAATCATCGAACATATCAAATTTAAATTCTACATTCGCCTCTGATCCAATTAGTATGCTTTATTGCATGTTTTTTTTAATTTCTCATCTGGTGTTCGATACTCGTATCATGACCCAATTAACTTTGGATTTGCGCAATGCATGACCTATTTTTGTGAGGCGACTCTCCCAACGGAATATTTTTCATTCTCAAGGGCTCAAACTCGATACCTCTATTTAAAGATGAAAGGATCTCAACCATTTCACCGCGACCCGTGTTTGTTATTGATAGTCTATTGTTTACTTTTGTAACAGTTATACCATCCCATCATATAGCATTTTTAGCTTTGATTTTTTTCAACTCATTTTGGTGATTTTGATCACTCATTCTTTTCTGCCAGCAATTCTTTATATATATTCAATTCATTTTTGCATGCATGCACCCCTAAAGCTTTTCTTTATTGCCTTTTCTTTCCCCATGTTTGATCATCAATCCCATCATGATGACATTTTTTTTCCCATCTGTTCCCTTCACATGCTTCTACATATAAAGTGAAAAAGACTATCGAAAACCGTTCCTTTATATCACTATAGGAATTAGCGACACACAAATTTTATAATAAAGTTGAAAAATTCGTTATTAATCTTATTTAACGATAAATTATAAAAAAAAGTTGAGTTAGCTATAAGCAATTTAGCAACGAATAGCGACAGAAGTTCGTTGTTTTTTAGTGTATATATCATTTTGTGTTATAACATCAAAACTGAAAGTTAGAAACTTTTATTTATTTTATTTCTCACCGGGAAAAGATGCTTTAAAATAGCCCACTAGGATGCTAACTAGGATGGATGAGGATGAGCTAGGCTTTCAACAGCATAGGGCACATTCGTGAAGTGCAGCTTGACAGCAATAAGGAATAAGTCTCCCCTATCACCAACCTGTATCTTCTTTCAATGCACCATTTAAGGCGCTGGGAATTATTCAAAGAATGATTCCGTTTCTGTTCCAGTAGCCTTGACCAGGAGTGGTATTCCCAAAATCATACCGGCTATCTTACGTAAACACATAAGAGCCAGCAGCTAGGGCTAGAGCTGCAATCTTCTTACTTCCGGCTGACTGAAAGGGAGAGGAGAGAACTCCTGAGGAGAGTGATTTGGCTCATATAAGCGAGGATCTGGAAAAGAGGGTCAACTATGGCAGTGACTGAGGGGGACTTGTTCTGTGATAAACAAATAACTTCAAACCTCAGGGCATCCAAAAGAGGTGAACCTGAGAGGATTTTCCTCACTAAGCTTTCAGGACAAGGACTATAAACGATTGTCACAAAAAAAAGAAAAAGAGTTGGCTGGGTGGAGGTGAGGGTGGGGGTGGGAGGGTGTATTAAGATTCTCTTTTATAAGACTTTCCAATAAGGTCTAAATTGTATTAAAATATGTAATTATCTCATCTAAAAACTTAATTTGTTAGAAAGAACATACTTTTATTATTTACTTAATTATACTTCTTCAAACATACACAAAAGTTACTATGCACGTATTACTAATTCATAGAGAACTTAAATCCATGGTCTTAATTCGGCGTGAAATGTAAGAGAGAAAGAAAGATATTTTGAGAACTTACAATCTTAAGTATGTAATGACATTTTTGAAGCTATAAAAGCATGCATAAAGCATAAAATGAGTAATTCAAACTTAAATTATTTCTTCTCGCAACGGACTAATAAGCAACGAGTCTCACATAAAATGAAACAGAGGGAGTACTACTACTACTACTCTTAGGGGTGGTTTGGTAAAGTGTATAAAATTGTATTGAATAGGGCGTATTAGTAATGCTGAAATTAGTTCTTATCCGCTGTTTAGTTTGGTGCATTAAGAGCAATTCTATTTTTAACCATGCTTATCGATGTATTAGTTACCCTTGTATTGCTAATACCATGATTTGCTATGTATTAGTTAAACACCCTATCATACTGAATAGAGTGTATAACTAATACATGTATTAGTTTGGTTGAAAATCATACCAAACAAAGGATTAAATAATACCATGGCTAATACATGTATTAGTTTCTATAATACATCCTACCCGAACAACCCTTAATAGATCCTTGGTGTTGTACAACTACAAGAACATACCGAGTGTAATTCAATAAGTGAAATCTGGGAAAGGTAGAGTGTACGCAGACCTTATCCCTACCTCATGGAGGTAGAAAGGTTGTTTCTGAAATTCCCCCGACTCAAGCACAGCAAATCAAAGTAGATCCTTGGTGTTATAAAAGACAATATTTCCTAACATTACATGTATTGCTCTTTCCTATTATGGAGCAACAATCACAAGAATTATGATATGAACACCACTAACTAGAATCATAATAATAATTAACTTTATAGTGTAAACTAGAATTAATTAATATGTTGTCAAAATTTCTGCACCAGTTTTTGTAATCAAAATAGTATGTTCAAACTGAGCAGCAGGGCTACCATCAGCAGTCAGAGTTGTCCAGTTATCTTCCCATGTTACACATTCTGTGCTTCCCAATGTGAGAATTGGTTCTGTAATAAATACAAAACAAAGTGATGCAAAATTTATAGTACTCACTTTGCTCAAACTGAAAGTGAAAAAATAAAGAGACTACTGATAAGGGTATTGAAAGTTAGTCTAGAAAGGAAGTATAGTAACCAATCAAGTTCAGCTTTCACAACTGATTTGTCTATTTTCCTGAAAGTTAACATGGATACGGAAAACGTTAGGTGATTTAGTCATTTCAGTCCAAGTCTTGGTGGACAGAGTTATCAATAGGTAGTGATGAGGGCTATTCCCTACAGAATAGTTGAGGTGTGCAGAAGCTAACGAGAAGGGGATTCATTAGCTTGTTATTTAGTAGGAATCGGTGAAATGACTAGAATCCACTCGACGAAAAAATGAGGCAAACCTAGCTCTTGGACTAGCTAGTCCAGATAGATTGTATCTTGAAAATTATGGTACTCGCTCAAACTGAAAGTGAAAAAAAAAAAAGGAGACTACTGATAAAGGTATAGAAAGTTAGTATTGTAACCAATCAAGTTCAGCTTTCACAACTGATTTGTCTATTTTCCTGAAAGTTTAACGAACGATTAGCAGATATCGAAAAATAGATACAAAAAAAACGTTAGGTCATTTAGTCATATCAGCCTTAAGTCTTGGTGGCCAGAGTGACAGTCGGTACTGATCATGAGGGCTACCCTACAGAATAGTCGAGGTGTGCAGAAGCTAATGAGAAGGGGATTCATTAGCTTGTTATTTAGTAGGAATCGGTGAAATGACATAATCCACTCGACAAAAAGAAAAGGACTACTGATAAAGGTATAGAAAGACTAGAAAGGAAGTATTGTAACCAATCAAGTTCAGCTTTCACAACTGATTTGTCGATTTACCTGATCAAAATTTGAAAGTTAATTTACAAATGATTTGCAGAAATCGGAAAACTGGATACGAAAAAATGCGAGGTGATTTAGTCATATCAGCCTAAGTCTTGGTGGGCAGAGTTATCAAGTATATGTACTGGTGGAGGGAAGCAGGTACCTTATAGAATAGTCAAGGTGTGCAGAAGCTAGCTCGGACACCCCCTTATCAAAAGAAAACTGGAAAAATAGATTTAGGTGATTTCTCTCTGCCTTAGCGTTTGTGGGAAGAGTTATCAACTGATGCCGACGGGGGCAGACAGGTACCTGATAGAATAGTCGAGGTGTGAAAAAACTGGCCCGACACCCCCTTATCCAAAGAGAATTGGAAAAATAGATTTAGGTGATTTCTTTCTATCTGCCTAAGCATTGGTACGCGTTGGTGGGCAGAGTTATCAAGTACCTGTACTGATGTTGATGGGGGCAGACAGGTACCTAATAGAATAGTCGAGGTGTGCAGAAACTGGCTCGACACCACATTATCCAAAGAGAAATGGAAAAATAGACTGAATGAGAAATAGAGTGGAGTACATAAAGGAAGTTGCACATTCTCTTTCGGATAATTTTTGAGTCACTTAAAGTCTCAAACACCACTGAAGTTACCAGTTCCAAAAAAAAGTCTCAAGCACCACTAGTATGGTGACTTAACACCCCAAAGCAAATGTTGAAGAACTATTACTATAGTGTAGCAAGATCAAATTATTCCCTAAATTTAGCTTTGAGGAACTATAGTTCTGCGTCAAAGCCGTCGACATGGTCACATAGGCATGTCTAAATGTACACAAAACTTCCTAAAACTGTCAACAGTGGTTTAATAAATGTCGGCATCCACACCCAAATCATAAGGTAGACAAATGTGTCTAAACTAAGCATATAGCTAATCAGCAAAAGATGCTAATCAGTAAAAGCTATGCATAAATTAGCTAGTGAGTAGAAATATGTCCAATATTATCCTAATGCGCTTACCAAATGTATGATATAAACATTATCCTAATGCACTTACCAATAGTAAATGTTTGCCCTTCAACCATGGAACCGGACTTGTCATTACCTGCCGAAAAGGATTACATTAGGAAACCAATACCTATAATACAGCTTGAATATCTTATCTCACATTCGGCAGTCAGAGAAAACATGATCAATTATAGCTACCTAGAACTCGAGACCTAAAGTTTACTCCGTAGTTTAAAGTTTAACACTAAATTCTTCTCAATTGGCAATACGCCGAAGACCAAAGATTGTCCATGTTCGGAAACAAGATAACCTTGTGAAAAGGAACAATTCAAAATCAGAGTTGAACGAGGCCCGATAAGCATAGAACAAAATTGATCATAAATATCTTAAAGCAATTTTTCCGGGGATGTCTTCAACACCCAATTACTCTATCTCACTTTTTCAAGGACCATCAGCCTTGACGGACAGTAATTATTAAATAATAGGAATTACTTTATTTTTAAGATTTGTGTTTATTTCAAGGGGCCTATTACATAAACAAGAAGGAAACGCTAAGATGAACAAAGGGACCTGGAAGAACTTAAGAACTCTTGAGTCATGAGAATGTAAAGCGATCCATCTATTACAGTCTCTGGCGTCCAATGGGCCATGATCACTATGACCCGATAAATACAGCTATTGATCTGAGTTTATTAGTCAAGGAAATACTTGGAGATAGCAACTTCAAAAATCGTGATATCCATTCTTTGAAAAACGGGACTAAAAGGGTGATCTCAAAAGTATGATGAAACAATCTTTTCACTGTGAAGGTGACATTCAATTTAAAGGGCAAATGTCATGTTGCTACAAGAGATAAGTGACTACTCCTTTTGGAGTTGTACATTTCATATTAGTTGCAAATAAGTAATGAAAGGAGCAGTTTCAGTTAACCATAAAATATCATATTAGTAACCAAGAAGTTCGTGGAAATAGAATAAGGCAACTAGTGGCTTCTGCATGTTAAACATATGTATGTTTCTTTAAGAAAATAACCTATTTTTGAACATGTTCTGATAGCATTTCAAATAAACTATAATCTATCTTGTTATTTTCTATATTGTTAACTTAAGACGGTGATATCTTTGGATCAGGATAAACAGGGATCATGCAATAACCACTCAATTTGTGCCAGAAAACTGACAAATCTTTCTAGAATTGAATCAGACGAGATTTCATCCAACTAAATTGATATGCAATGAATGGCCATGTCATTCATTAGCGTTCTGTACAAGATATTTACGCGTATACATTAACAACCTGTCGTTTAGAGAAAAGTAAGGCCAGGACAGACACAATCAACTCCTCCAAAAGTAAACCTATCTAGTATTATTTTTATGTTAGATTAAGCATGGTCTTCACAATTCAATTCACCTTGCTATCATTAAGTCAATTACTGTCAAAGTTTGTCAACATCATTCTCAGAAAACTCTTCTATAACTTTCAGAGATTTTACTGGATGAACAGAAGTGCAGTAGTAAATGTCAAAGTCGATCAAAATGAGAGTGACTTACGGTGATGAAATATGAGTGGTTCGGAGTGAAATACTGTCCCAATACCATGTCCAACAAAACGATCAACGACACCATAACCAAATTTTTCAGCATGTTCACTGAAACCAAAGTCCAGTAAGTTAAATGTCCACGGAAGAGTGTCAACAGAAAATAAGGTACATATCACAAGAAATGGCATTAATTGTTTGCCAGCAATATTTAAGAATATCAAAGTAAATTATTCGAAGTTTCAGCTGAAGAAACGAATTTCTCTAGTGTATAATCAAGAGTTTAGCAGTAACAATCTAGGCTATGGACATTTTTTAGTGGTAACTAAAATAATTCATATCTGTTTAACAGAAACAGTTTGACATGTATAGGAACTTCACAATAGATAGACTATTGAAGTTTCAAAATGTCCAAATCACCAAATAATAATCACGATAATATCATATTCAGAAAATAACCTGATCCTCTTTCCGATCTTCCTAAAAAGAGTGCCATCTCTGCAAACAGCAATTCCATAGTGCAAGCACTCCTCAGTCACCTGCCACAGTAGGATAATACAGACATAATCAATTTCACGAGCATCGAATGATGAAAGAGACAAGTATAAGCATAGTGGAGTTCAATTTTCAAATAGCAGTGATCTGCTTACCTTTTCCGAAGCAAAACTTTGTAAAGCTAAAATTACCAGAAAGTTTCATCATTCCTTTCATAATTGAAGAAATATATACCTTAACAAGACGCTTTATGGATTCACTCACGTCGCCACAGAAAAAGGTCTTTGACGTATCTCCATGATAACCCTGAGAAAGGAAGAAAGCAATGATCCTTACAACTTAACAAGGTTCATCCAGAATACAACAGCAGAACTTTCAAGAGAAGACAAATGTCCTTCTGAATACGTAAGGTGAAGATTTGTTGGCTAGCAGTAAAAACGATGGCATATGTAGTCTATTACAATACAGAACGGGCATCAACAACTTACATTAAGGTAAACTGTCACGTCAATGTTTATTATGTCTCCATCCTGCACAGTATATTCCTGTTTGTACTTAATACACAAAGAAAAAGTTTAAGCAAGAGAATGATATGAAAAGGTAATGACCTGCAGCTGCCGTGAGTCAGGTATTCCATGACACATACACTCATTGACAGATGTGCACACGCTCTTTGGAAAACCCCCATAGCCTAATGGAGATGGATAAGCGCCAGCATCGATTATCATTTGGTGCACAGCTTTATCAATTTCATTTGTCGTTACTGAAGGCTGATAGATTCAGGGAAAAAACATGTTCACATGTTGTAAGGGTTTCAAAGGAATTAATAAACTCGACGAAAAATAAGATACCATTCTTGTGAATAGAGATCTAACATTCATAGCATATCTTCATTTTTCTCCAATCCATACCAGTTTTGAAGAAAACATTTTATGAGAACCCACGGACTACATATTTCAATTGAATATCAAAAAAGCATCCAAGTACAAGGATTCTACTCCTGTGTAACCAACTCTTTTTTGTTTCTATTGCTAAAACGCTGCTTATCTGGAGATTTCCTTCAAGTGCTAAAAGAATGTTACAGGGACATATAATACTTTTAGATTAAGTAAAAACCCAGAGGCACTTGTACTTAGCTGAAAGGACGTTGCGAGTTTTCTAAAATAGCACCTGTGCCAAGCCCATTCATTACCAGCTTCTTCAGTTAGATAAGAGAGTTGAATCTACCCATTATGTGCTACATACAGGTCAAGTTCCCCGTTGTCATCTCAAGAGGTATCCAAGGAATAGAAACTAGTTTAGCTGTATTATAACCGAGCTTTCCAAAACTACAAATTGCAATTTCCATGTTCTTTTTTTTCTTTTCCTTATAACCGTGTTGTCTGGACCAGCTTGCGCGCACCTCGACTAATTCCACGGGGTACCTGCCACCTCCCACCATCAACAAGTACCACCACCAAGGCTAGAACAGATGGGAAGAAATCACCTAGTGGTTTTTTCTTGTGATCATTTTTTAAAAATACTATCATCCGGAGCACAGTAACTGAAATGTCCTTCTGGCTATTAACTACTTGAATTTTTTTATTTTTTATTTTTGATAACCATGGTGTCCGGGCCAACTTGCGCGCACCTCAACTAATTCCACGGGATACATGTCACCTCCCACTAGCAAAAGGTACCAGGTAACTCAATCCACCAAGCCATTAACTACTTGAATTAAGTGTGATTCGCAAGGAAACTTAGCCTTTCTCTCCATACAGGTCAGCTACACAAAATTACTATAAGTGAAGTAGAAGCGGGAAAAGTATGAAGGTGATAACAAATAAAGTTTTGAGTTGAAACATCCAAAGTGCAGTTGGCTGAATTATCCTATCACACAGCTGGACATGTGCTAGACAACTATAGTTGAAAACAGCCTTTTTAACAATCAAATAAGATGGATATCCGACAGTCTCACCCTAACCAAAGTTCCTGCATAGTCAACCACCCGTGCAGCCAACTCACATGCAGCCCTCATGCGAGCTATACCTTCAGCATCATGGATCTGATGTTCACTTGAAATTTCTGGTAACTCTCTTGAACCTACATATGGAGGCTTTGGTATGTCATCAGGCACAGGAAGCCGTTGTGATACTCTTCCACGCCTTAAAGGTGGTCTTCTTGTTGCGGTGGTAGAACCACGAAGCTCACGTTCCCTATACATCACTAAATCATGTTGTTATTTTCATCTATTTTTCTTCTTTACTCATGGAGGCATCAGTAAACAGTCAAACTCCCGAAGAAAACAAGAAGACAGAGAAAAAAGGAAAACAGAATGGAGATTTTTATCTGTGAATAAAATATGACTTTGAGACAGTAGTCAATAGTAAGCCTTATCAAAACAGAAGAATATATACTTGAGTAATTTGGAAGAGATTTTCATGAATATTAACAGTAAAAAGTGTACACAAGAAAAAGACTAATCCTTTATACCTTTTAAAGCAAGAATATTCTATATATTTCGATAACAAAAGCATTTTGCAGTGCTCCATCTTCTCTATTCACAAGCAATGCATTTACTTTCCCACAAGGTTCAATACGCGGAGCCAGGATTTTTAGTTTATGGTTTCTGAACTATAATTCTTTTTGCTTAATGGGTTCTAAATAAATATTTTGTACATATTAAATGATTTTTTTAATCACACATACAGGGTTTGAGCCAAAGCTACAGCCAGTAGCCAACACTGTGTATCCACCACTGGACTCAATATGGTAATGAATGGAAATTTTTCAGATATATATTGTCAAACCTCTCTATAATAACGTCATTTGTTTGGATACTTTTTGGTGGCTATAACGAAATGTTGTTATACAGAACATATAATATATATATTGGTACAAGGAAAACTTGATTGCTATAGTGAAATGTTATTACAAAGATGCTTGTTATAAAGAGGTCTGTCTGATTGTAGTAGAGCAATATGCTACATTCAGTAGCACACATCTAAATATCAATAACAAATTTTAATCACTTTTTGAAGAATATGCAATCTCAATACTTTAGAAAAAGAAATTGAAACCCAAATAAACACAAACGTACCTTCTAATCCTCAAGGCCTCCTCCAAACCCGATAATCTTTTCGCATAAATTACAAGCTGCTTAGTAAAGTTCGCATTTTTACCTACAAATGAACCAAACTCAATAAAATAATTCAAACCAAAATCCACCCAATACAAACAAACAAGTTTTTTTAGCATCAAAATTCCATAAGCTGAATATCCAAAGTTACCAAGCTGCTTAGTAAGCATAAATTACAAGCTTCTTAATAAAGTTTGCATTTTTACCAACAAATGAACCAAACTCAATAAAGAAACTCAAACCAAAATCCACCCAATACAACCAAATAAGTTTTTCATTAGCATCAAAGTTCCAACAACAATAACAACATATCCAATGGGGTCTAGGGAGGGTAGAGTGTACGCAGACCTTACTCCTACCTCATGGAGGTAGAGAGGTTGTTTTTGAAGGACCCTCAGCTCAAGTACAACAAGTCAAAGCAAGTATGAAAAGGAAAAACGACAGTGAAGAAAACATAACAAGTTACAACTAATAAACAAACAGTAACAACACCAAAATAGTGCATAATGGAAACACAATAAACAACAAACAATGATACCATGTTGCTTAGTAAGCATAAATTGCAAGCTTCTTAATAAAGTTTGCATTTTTACCAACAAATGAACCAAACTCAATATAATAATTCAAACCAAAATCCACCCAATACAGACAAATAAGTTTTTTTTCAGCATCAAAGTTGCATAATCTGAATACCCAAGTTACCAAGAATGAAAAAAGAAATTAGATAAAATTAATGACATAATAAAATCTTGAAATGAAAAATCAAAAAATTGCAACATGTACCAAGAATGAAAAATCATAAGGGGTTGTTGTAAATAAGTAAAACAACATGTACTTACTCCTAGGGAGCTGAAAAGGGTGATTTCCTCTAAGTTGAGAAGATGAAGATAAAGATTTTGTTTCACCATTAATGGAAGAAGAAATTTGTAGTAGAGATGATGTTGCATGTGCCATTTCTTTTACTGTGTTACACACACACACACAGATACAACTGTGTGTTTTTGTTTTATTTTTTGCTTGGAGGGGATAATGTTGATTTTTTTTTTGGATTAATGGGCCGGGTACTAGAATTCCATTGGGCTGACTCGGGTACTTTATATCAAATCTCCATAATTTTTGGGCCTCCATTGTGGACAATGGACCCGAGTTAATTTCAACCCGTGGCCTATTAGTACTCTCCTACTACCTTATACTTCGATTTTAGTAACTATTGTTTTCTTTGATTGAGTTCTTGTACTATTTGTTGTTGTTACTGTTCTTTTCTTCATTACTGTATTTTCTTGTTTTACTATTTTGATATGTTTTACTCAAGTAGGGGTAAGAATGCGTATACACGATCCTCCTCAGACTTCACTTGTGAAATTACATTGGGTATATTGTTGATGTTACTGACCTATTTGTATAGTGTCATTTAAGGTGAGTCGTAGTTTAATAAATTGCATTCGTATTCAGTTGAAGGTTTTTTGCATTAAAGTCACCATTATTGTAAGCTTGAATAAGTGAATCTTCAATTTTGAACATGAACGTTGAGTTTAAATTAAGTGGATGTTGGCTGAAATGAAGATTGGTAATTCAAGTTTCAAAAATATATCTGAAACTTCAGATTTACATGTTTAAAGTTTGATTTGCCACAGACAAAATTTGTCGAAAGTTTGCTGACAAACTTCATACGCGAATTCTTGCAATTTCGATCATGTATGCCTGAAGTTGGTTCTGATATAGCTAAACTTACAAAAAGAATTCATAAATGCGGCTATAACTTAAATGGTGATTCTAAAATCTTTTGTCTGACCCTTTGCCCCATTGACCCTATTCTCATATGAGATCTTAACATTTTTAGTCAGACGATAAGAAAAAATCAGCCATCTAGTCGTGATCGTTTTTTAATCGTCGTCGATATATATATATAATCAGTATATAATATACCTATTGTACCCTTGGCCCAACGACATAACAATACAACTAATGAGTTATCAACATCATCGTATGGGAGTAGGTTTGTGTCATTGAACCTTTTATCACTAGTAGTTCAATGGGTCATCTTTGGGCCCAACCTTATATTATCATGTTTTTTCAGCCCATATAATTGAGAATTTGCTATTATCATTAAATTTTAAATTTTACAAAATGAAATTCGAGACATCATAACGATATTTCACCTGTAAAACTTTCATCGATATAACTAAACTGTAAGACATGGTGTTGGTGTTGGTGTTTTCTCTTTGAGGGTTAGTTTTAGTTTAACTTTTTCATGGTCTCGATTTACATTAATAACTATTCAAACGACCTAAATAAAGTTGCGATAGAATGATAAGTAGTCTTTTATCATTTTACTATAGGTCTCGGTTTGTGTTAGATATGGAGTTGTCTTTGTTAAGAAACACTTTATCTTTCTTTAGTGTGGGACTTTCCGTTGTGAATTGCCTCAATAAAAATATCGAACACGGAATGAGAAATTAAAAGAAAAACAATTCAAATCCCTTTTACCTTAGAAATAGAATAAAAACAAAAAAAAATCAAAAATTACAACAACATGTTGGAATTTTATTTAAATTAAATTATTAATAATAGGTTCCTTTTAGTGAAGAGGTGTCTTTCAAATAAAAGGTTGTGTCTTTTAAATGAAAGATTGTGTTCTTTCATTATTTGGTTTCTATCAATTCTATTTAAATTCTAATTCTGTAGATTCCAACATAGCTTGTTTTGGGAAATTTGAGAAAACTTTTATAGAAATGCGTCTTTACAACATTCCCCAAAAAAATTCTTTTCTTCTCCAAAAGATCAAGTTCAAGTTCTTGATTTCTAGAAGAATTTTTTTATTATTTGTTTAGTGCAGAATTTCATAGGCTTATTATATCCGCTAAAACTATTTGCATATAATCCCATAACAATCTCACAGAGGAGAGAGAGCAAATATCATTTTTAGAAAAGCGTTTCGCACGTGTTTCAAACCTCCAATCCTGTTTTCGTTGTTAATATTGGCAAGCCTTCATCTTTGTGTTCTTCTTCATATAATTTATGTGTTCTGGGAATATATTTTTCAACACAACATACCCAGTGTATTCGCATAAAGTGGAGTCTGGGGAGAGTAGAATGTACGCAGACCGTGTCTTTACCTCAAAGGTGAAGTAAAGAGGTTGTTTTCGATAGACCCTCGACTCAAAATAAAAAAGACCAGAAAAAGACGTAATGAGAATACAAGAGATAAATCCAATAAACGAAAAAATAGCAGATAGTCACAAAACTTTATTACAACCAAATTATACTATAGTCGAACTACATGAAACACTAGAAAGTAGTCGAAGCTGACGAGGAAAATCAAAAAAATATAAACAAATAAAATTTCATTTTTCTTGAAGATGCTAGAGTATATGCTACTGACATATTATTATCCATCTTCCCTTATCTTCCTATAAGGTTATTAATGTACCAACAAAAATGAAAATAATAAAAACATGGAGTGGACAGACATGCCGTACAATATCTACTTGCCTGTTAAACATTGTGCACTCCTTGTCTCAGATAAGGTTGTCTTATGCACTTTCATGTACATACATTTAGGAGCGGAGTTAAAGGGGCAGAAGGGGTATGTATATGCAGAGAAGGGATTCAGATGAACCTTCTTCATCGCAAAATTTGTATATTAAGGTGGCGTTATAGTGATGGTTACGAGTTCGATAGAATTTTTGGCTCAAATTCAATATTCATTTAATATATGTACACAAAAAAATTGTGGTCCAAAATGTCATAAGCTAGAAATTCTGGCTACACTTTTGCTGTATATGTAAGGTCAATTTTTTTGTATATACATATAATAGATGATGAATTCATTTGGTGAAAATCATGTCTTCACTATTGTATACATCTGGCTAAGAAAATCTCATATTCAATCCACTAGAGAATTGAGGACGAATAATGCATGTTTAGCTGAATTCATTGCTTTTGGTTCGAATTTTATAGGTTTGTACAAAAAAACATATAAAAAAAGGCATTTTGTATTTTAATTCTTTAAGTTAATTAACTTCTTTAGATGGGGATCATAATCTTTTCTAGCTGTAATTCTTGACTTTATGTATGAAACTTTTTTGGTTAAATTCAAGAAATATAAGCTTTCTTTGACATTCGAGAGAAGAGAACTTTACCAACATGCATATATATAGTTGCGGTGGATGATTAGGATCTCTTTACCCGCAATTAGAGGTCTTGAATTCAATGCTGGGAATGAAAAGAATCTCGTTGGCAGCGTCGTCCTAAAAAATGAACCATGCAAAGCGCGAATTCAAATTTAATCGGACTTTAATATGAATACTAGACACCGCATAGAAAATTAATACTATATTCCAAGTAGATCGTGATTGAACATGTTATACTCTTAACTATATATATGAAGTTTCCAAGAAAATACTACATGACTTTATAACATAAATTGACTTCATCTAATTAAGATGCCATTATTCAAGAATCTTGTTTAGACAAAAACACATGTGATGATATATAATCTTTTGACATTTTCAGTTTTTTTCAAACTAATTCAGAATCTTTCATCTTGAATTAATCCAAATATTTAAATAAAAGTATCCAGTTGTATTTGCTAGCTTTTCTAGTTATAGAAAGAGATTTGATTCTAGTCTATGTATCTTTCTGGAGTCTATTATATGCATGCTTTGACAATATTTAAAGGAATTAAATATGAAATAGGAATTAATTATGAAATTCATCGTTAATCTATCACTAAATAACATAATGCATTTTCATATATATGTGAGGTCTGGAAAGGATACAGTATACGCAAAGCGTATTTCGATCTCGTGAAGGTAAATAGACTGTCACTAAATAGCACGTACTAACATTTTTTGTTGATGATATGGTATTAATCTGTTGTTAAAACAGGATTAGTGGCGGATACGGATTTTTACTGAACCGACTGAAGCAATTCAGTGCACAAAGTTCCAGCTATGTGCAGGATCCGAGGGAGGGTCGTTCATAAGGGTCTATTGTACGCAGTCTTACCTTATATTTATGCGAAAAGCTATTTCCACAGCTTGCACTCGTGATCTCCAGGTCACATAGCAACAACTTTACATGTTATGCTAAGACTCCCCCTTCGAGGCGACTGAAGGTATCTGCTGCTAATTTTTTTTGTAGTGCTTATTTTGTTGAGCCAAGGGTCGATCGAAAAATAGTGTCTCTATCTCAAAAAAGTAGGAGTAAATTCGCGTACAATTATTCTCCTCAGATCTTACTTGTGGGATTTTATCGGGTATGTTATTGACGTGAACAAAATTTCATGCATTAATTAACAATCATGCATGATATATATTGGATTTGATCACGTATCATTGACAACCATATTTATTAACTAACCATTTTATTTCTTAAAAAGAAAAACTTTAATGATAAGAAACAAATACGATGAACCTGATTAATTTTATTGAAAGAAAATATTATTATTGTCTGGAAAATAGTTGAGAAAATTAAATATCAGATATTAATTAAAGAGTTTTGAGACAATAAAACAGATTTTAACAGACTTTCACCCACTACGAAATATTTGTCCACATTTTACTTTAGTTCTGCATAGATTCAGTACATGAATCTGGACTTTTTTCTTTATTTGAGAAACCATATACATGATTAATCATGCATATTAATTATTTTAATTAGTCTGGATAACAATATATAACTACTTAACTAAATTAATATAAATATTTTTATTAGTAATGAGCAAGTTGTTGAAGAATATACCATATGGTTGAGATTACGAGCATGAAATATGACATATTGATTAACGTTCTATTAAGAAAATAGTACGGATTAAAAATACCAAAGTACGTACGGATAAAAAATATGAACCAAAAAATAAGGGATTACGGTTCAATGTTTCTCGGTGATTTAGTTCACAAAATAACTAATAAATATATATGTTATGTATATTAGGGGTATATATATATTGTAGTCAGTTTATATATTTTGTATATTTCGACCAGTGCCGATAAATAAGTTTTACATATTGGTAACTAACCCCAAATTAAAAATGACAATTACAACATGATCAAGATTAGAAGGGAAAAGAATACAGTCCATACGTAGCCAAATCTCTCCATAAAAATGTTATTTTTTTTAATATATTCTCGGTTGGATGCTATAGAGAAATATTATTATACCGAATATATAATATAACATAACTTGAAAAATTAGTTCTACAAAAAAACGTAATTATTATAGTGAAATGTTATTATAGATGATGATTGTTAGAGAAAAAAAATATTTAATAACTTTAATTAATCATAAAATAATAGCACTTTTAGTTCCTCAATTTATTTGTAAAATTCTCATTTTAGTCCTTGGGTGATATTCGATAAAACATATTTTACCTTCAATTAATTGAAATGTATGTTTTGGTCCTTCTCACAGGAAATATATTATATTGTGATTAATTAATACATTGAAGAGATTTTATGTATAAACTTATTTAAATCAAGAACTTAACCTATATTAGAATTCCCCTTTTAGTTAATTCACATCTTATCTTTCATCTGGTTAAAAAAAATACTAATTAACACAGAGTCTGGACCAGTTCAACTTTTTTAATGCACTCAGAGAAGAAAAAGGAAACTGAGGAAAAAGAATGACAATAACCAAAAAAAAAAGGCCAATAATTGGAAAAAAAGTACTAAAAGAAAAGAGAGGCAAAGTTGATAGATCAGTTGTGTTGCAAAAAGGTTCTCAAACAATAGATTCAAATAAGATTTACCTCATATGTATTGATAGCGTAAATAACTCTTATACTATTATCATACAAAATATATATATATATATACAAAATCTCGTATTGATAATTAAAAATATTGAAAGGTTACATATATAAGATATTAAGATGTAAGGATACTCTTGGTGTGAGATTTTGAGAAAAATTGTGTCAATAATAAAAAACAGTATTGTAACTTGTTAAGAGTATTTTTAAACTGACTTAGCTCAATAACTAACATCGGAGTGAATTATTCGACGAGACGAATATGGAGATAACATAATGATTATAACATCGAGTTTGGACCGTTCGATTGCCATCTTTACCATGCCAAAAGTTATTCAGAGAATGATGCACACGCATAACAAAAAGCTAGAGCTGGCCTTCTGTTGATGGCCATATAAAATGTTCCATTGTGTGAGTAACACACAGTCATGAATCTCAAAAATTGACCCGTGAATTATGATAAACTAATAGCGGGCCTTGTGAAACTCAGATGTATAGATTATCAATCTAATCTATCTCATCTCCCTATCTAGAAGCTACAATTCCATATTAAGAGTACTTTTAAGTTGACTATTAGTTTAATAACTAATTAATATCAGAGTGAATTGTTCGACGAAACGAATATGGAGATAACAAAATGACAACATAGGTTTCGGACCATTTGGTTACTGTCTTTACCATATCAAAAGTTATTCAGAGATGCACACGCATAACAAGAAGCTAGCTCTAATTAACCTTCTGTCGATAGCCATATAAAGTGTTCGATTGTGTGAGTAACACACAATCATAAATCTTAAAAATTAACTCATAAATTATGATAAACTGATAATGGGCCTTGTGATATCTCATCTCATCCTATCTAGAAGCTACAATTCCACTTTAATTATTTAATTTCTCTTTCTATTCTTGTTGATATTTTTGTAGCCAACCATAGGAGAACATTATTACCTCAAATAGATTCCTAAATCTGAAACATGATAATATATCATATTATAGCAGGTGAGTTGTAACTTCCAATTAATTTTTATCTTTTCAAAATCCTATATATATAAATAGTTGTAGTTGGTCTAAAGTTGTGTATGAACATGTAATATTCAAATAGTGAATAAAACTGCTCAAATACCCCTTTTTGTCTATACACACAAATAGCCCACTAGGCTCAGATATTATCAAAATAAGATTCTTATTATACTATAAGTTAATTTATATTAATTAACATGTGTTTCTGTGTGTGATGAAGAGAGAAAGCTAGGGAGAAGATCAGGTTCATGTATATGCAACATAGAGATATTTTTGAAAGCAACAATAATATTCTATTAAAAAAAAGGCCATGAAATTTGCTAAATAGATTTAATTTATATACACTGACATATAGTGAAAAAAAGTTTACCTTATTAAGTCGATCAAAAGATATTTATAGGTAATCTTCTTTAGTGTAAAGTATTTTATATCATACCAAGTTAATTTAATCGGTTGTATCGGATAATTACCCTACTATTTTTCAAATTACTATATTAGACTTGCTATGAAGATTTACTATGATTGTAAATGAACTTAACTTGACGGTATAAAACCCCAATACACATACGGTCAAGGGCGGATCTAGAGTGCAATCTACGATTCACGAGAATCTAATAGTTTTTGTTCAAATCTTGTGTATGTATTAAAAACATCAGTACTAACTATCCACGAATATTTGATTGTGAACCTAATTATTATTGTATATTAACTTGAAATTGTTATATAAACTCATAAACTTTAAATCATAGATCTGACTCCGCGTTTTTGCCAAACTAATTGGAAACTTAAAAAAACAATAAGAATAGAACAAGAGGCTCAAATCTTGAAAAGAAGAGATTCACATTTCTTGTTTTTCATTTCCATCTTTGTTTTTCATATTTCACCTAATATAGCTCACTTTTGAGCCATTTCTTCTTCTCTAATATACAACTGAAAGTCTTTTTGCAACTTGCAACTTCTAAAAGTATAAAAAAAAATTAAAAAAAAACTTGAAAAGTACAAAAAAAAAAAGATTACAAAAACAAAAAAGGGAAAAGTTACTACTACTACATCATGTTACAAGGCATCAATAATCACCCTTTGTTTCTTCCTACATGACTCAAATGTCAACAATTCCATCTCCATCCTCCTTTTACCCCCACTGCAACTAGTCATATTATTATTGTTGTTATTATTATTGTTATCAATAATAACAACATTACTTACACTACTTGTTGGTACCTTGCATATATTAACTCCGAATAATCGCACCATTTGTACCTGCGGAACTTGAACTTGAACTTGATTAGTAACGACCACATTTTTGGCCTTAAAATCGATGTACAATTGCTTATCTCCACTTGTGGATCGCTGGAAACTCACAATATCACCGGCCTTCAAGTTCTTTTCTTTAACGAAACGACTCCACCCTTTCGTTAAAACGTAACTTTGGCTACTATTCCAATAGGAATATCTAAATCTCCAAACTTTACCATTCAAATCTTCGAAATTCAACAAAACCCCTTTCGAATTATTTCCATTTTGCAATGGAAAATGTTTCTCAGCATGTTGTTTTGGTATCACAAGCCTATTTAGTTTTCCAACATCACTTGGTGTAACAGCTTTTTCAAATAGCTGTTCACGAGCTAATTTGTTGTTGGATTTGTCAATTAAACCCCCACCAAAAAATGAACTCATAGTACTTTTTATCATAATACCATCTTTAGTAAATCCAAATAATTTCTTACTTTGTTCTAGCTCATCATTGTACGTATGTTTACGTAACATGTCAACAATCTCCGCCTTGGAATGCGAGTTCAAGAAAGCAATCTCCACGTCATCATTGCTTTCTTGATTATTATTATTTTCAAGCAAGGGCTTGAAATTAGTTACAGCGTCGCGGCCCCTGAACCTCTGGGCCGCGACGTCGTAAGCCCTAGCGGCTTCATTCTCCTCGTTAAACGTGCCCAACCAAACCCTCTGGTGCTTCTCATAGATTTGTGCACCCCAACGGCCATTTGGTTGTGGGACCACACCTTTGTACTTTGATGATGGTAGTTTTCTTGATTCAGCTTCAACACCATTTTCAGCATCTATTATTACACTTGTGCCACTCCCCATCCTACAAAGACTCTCCGGCGGCTTAATCGTCGTCGTCGGTAAAATCTTTACCGACGACGATACCGCCGGAGCAATGGAGAGAGAGTCACTAGTAGTGCTCTCTTGATCTATGCTACTACTTCCTTCCATTTTTATTTTTTGTGTTGTTTGGTTAGAAAGAAAAATAGAAGGGGATTTTTTGAAGAGAAAAAAAAAAGTTCCAAGAATTGGTTGTGTAGTACTAAGAGAGAGAGAGAGAGAGAGTTTGAAGAGTATGAATTGGGTTGTTGTTGATATGGAAAGAGTTCTAATATATATATAGGAAAGTCCACCCCATTTTTTGTGTGCAATAAAGATTATTTTTCTATGACATTAAAGAAAAAAATAAAATAATAATAATAATACTACTAGTAGTTTGAAGATATGGAGATGTGGGTATTATGGGTCAACACACAAAAGAGAAGAAAAGGAAGATGGTAAGTAACTAGGAAGATTCATTGGTGGTGAATTGGGGGAGGGCTTTTAGTATAGTATATGTCCAAATATGAGGGGGTGGGGTGGGGGTGGGAGAGGGAGAGTGGGGTAGGAGTTGAGTTTATTTTAATTTTTATAATGTTTAAATCATATATAGAGTAACAACATATAAAATATTCATACAATCAAATCACTTATATGTAATCATAGATTATTATCTGATAAAATAAGAACTAATATTCTATAATAAATTAAAATGTATGATATTTATACTGTTAGTATATATATTGGGAATCTTGAAGGGGTAGGGGTAAGTTTATGTTATATATAAGTTTATGTTATATATACTGCTGGTGTAAAAAATATTCATATAATTAAATCATTTATCTGGTGATCAATGTTACCTGATCTTGTATATTAACTATATCGATATCATAAAAATATTTACGTTGTGAGTGTATATATACGACAACATGTATGTATATGTTTGTGGGATTGGGGTGGGGTGTCTTGAAGGGGTGGGGGTGGGGTTAGTGTATATATGATATGAAGTTGGAATAGAGAAAGTAACATATATTGAGCTCGTGCTGACACGGTCTCCTATATCTAGCTAGTATATATATACAACAATATGTATGTGTATGTTGTGGGGTTGGGGTGGGGTGTCTTAAGGGGTGGGGGGGGGGTAAGTGTATATATGAAATGTGTGTGTATGTATGTATAGGTTGTGGGCTTGTGTATGTGAGGTGGGGTAATAGATAAATGAACAAGTTGATGGGGTTCACATGAGTGTGGACCGTGTGTTATTTGGTAAGTTCATCCCCCCTGAAATTTGCTGCTATACACAGGACCATTATAAGCATGGCATTAAGCATCATTTTTTTTTCTTTTTTTTAAATATTTATTTCATGTTTATCTAGATTGCAATTGGTGTATTAAAAGCAACAAAAAGTAATAGTAGTAGTAGTAGATTTTCATGAAATATCAGCATCAAATAATAAGATATAAAAGGAAATTGATGAGAAGATAATTTTGCTTTTCTTGAGTATTCAGTATCTGAAAATCACCGACTGGACTAATTTTAGTATATTAATTATTCAGAATTATTTAGTACTATTTTTATTTGTAGAGGCAAGTAATTTTTCCTTCTCTTAGTTTTCAAGCATTTTAACAAAGTTTAACTATAGAAAAGGCAATAATATATAAATGTGTTCTTTAATTGACCTCGGTTGGTATCTATACCCTCCAATTTTGTGTGTATATAAGTAGGCATTTAAACTTGAATAAGTAAATACATGCGTCTTATACATGGTTTCTCACGCGAATTGTCACATAGGACGTGTCTGTCTACTTGTTCAACTTTGTATAAGTTTAAGTGTCTACTTATGCACACTCGAAATTAGAGGGCATAGATGTCAGCTAAGGCCAACTTAAAGAACATGTTTATGTATTATCCCTACAAAAAAAATTACTATGTATTTATAGTACTTTTATCTAATTTATTTATCTCTAAAAAATAAGAAACTGATGTCCAATTTCACATTTATTTTGTCAAAAATATTATTGTTATATTATTATTATGATGATGATTAGTATTAGTGTTATGATCAGACTTCTATTTGTATTTTTTTTTTTCCTTTTTTTTTTTTTACTTCTATTTTTCTTTGTGCTTCCAATGGGATGGGGGTGTCATGGGCCAATGTAAAAAAAAGGTAAGGGGGAATTTGATGTACTTGAAGACAAAAATCCATCCAACCCCAAGAATTTTTTCCCATAATTTCTTATCTGGCATGAATTGATTGGTCCTTCCCATCTTCACTTTGTCTTTATTGGCTAGGTTCAATTTCAACCTTCTTAGTATCTATATGATCTCAAAAAAAAAAAAAAAAAAAAAAAACTCAATCATTTCAATAATTATTTTTATCCAACATTGACAACTTCATTGTCCATCTAGCCAACCTAATCCTCAAGTGGGAGTTTTCCCCTTGTTTTGCAAATAAGGGGACCTTGTTTCTCTTTGTTCCTTTTTCTCTTTTGTTTTTTTCACCCTTTTAATCTTTTGATCTACTTTTAATAGATTATATTTCCTTTTAGACATGCAATGGGGATATATATAACAATCTTGGAATATTACTCTTCTTCTTCTATATACATTTGAATTCCTAGTTGTGCCAATTGAATCCACTTCTAGACATTTTGTTCTTTGAAAATCCGTTAGAAATATGAGATTTCTGATGGAATGTCCGTTGAAATTTGAATAATTTGTACTAGTGATCAACTTTATCGACTCGTCTTGTGAAGATTTATGATAAGTTCTTTTGTGTGATCGACACCTATAATGTGAAAGAATCGATGATATTTACAAGTGAAATAGATACATATTATCGAATCTTAAGTTCTTTATGATACTCAGTATATTAAACTTGAATTTCTAACAATCTAGTTCATGAACCATATAATAATATAACTTGGGATTTTCTTACAATCTAGCTAAAGTTTGATGATTGCAAATATGTTAATTATCTCAAAGGAAAATGAACAAATATAGAATATATATATATATATATAAGAAATTAAAAGGAAAAGGACTTAAGTCTCTAGTTATTATAGTATAATATGAGTTGTTTAACTATTTTTTGGGAAAATGATTTATTAATCAATATGGTATTATTATTATTATTATTATTATTATTATTATTATTATTATTATTATTATTATTATTATTATTATTATTTGGTGGTTATGATGAGATCACATTGAAAATAATAATAAATAATAAAAGTTTTTCCCGTGGGCTGCTAATGATCTTGTTGCTAGGATTTTCAAATTCTTGTTAATGTGTTTGGAAAATAGAAGAATAAGATTGGTGGGGATTATAGATTACCAACAAGGGTTGTGGGACCAACAACGGTTGCGGTGGAAGTGGTAAGTACTCCTTCATCCTTAATTAGAGACAGGTTCGAGTCCTTCTGAGTATGGAGTCGCCTTTGTAAGGGACTGTTTTATCCTTCAATGTGAAACTTTTTGATGCAAATTTGAATTTAGTCGAGTATCAATACGAATATCGAACACAGAGTGATAACCAATAAAGGAAAAGATTGGTGGGGATTATTATTATTTAAATAATTGATTATGTACGGAAAAGAGTCCTTAGAGTCACTATTTGGGCCTACATATGGGCCCATTTAAGTTGATCTAAAACAAAGCGCGTTTTATGTTGGGCCCATTTCTAGATTCCCTTGTTTATCCTAAAGTTTCTACCTAACTTAAATTTGTACTATTATTAATTTATTGTTTTATTAATGAATTTTAAGAAATCCTCCGTGAGATTATACTAAATATGTTATTTTTGTTGTTTGTGAGATTATATTGAGTGTATTGTTATTATTATTTGTAAAATTACACTGAATATTTTGTTATTGTTATATGACTCGAAACCACCAATCGAGTTACGAGTTCAATAGAATTCCGTAACTTTAACTCCAATCTTATATTTATATCTAAAAGTTTATTTAATAGGCATAAATAGTCAATCCAAAACCTCGTAAGTAAAATTCCGACTTGCCTCTGTGATATATACTATCTGCGTAAAGATTTTTTTACACAATCATTATTGTTTTTGTTATCATTTTTATCAGGTTGTCAATTAATACTTATTATATAAAATTATTCATGTGATTAATAATCCTATTTTAAAATTCTTTTTTCTAATTTGTCAATAGTCAAAATTTTGGAATTTTGATGTACATTGAGTTGATTTATTTTATGAAATATAAAAATGCTTGCCTTAATTAATTAATTAATTGCATGTGGGTGATTTTGGAATACCGTATATGTACGTTATAGTATGAGTTGTGATACGGACAAGTTGTACTATTTTTATTTTTTATTTTTATGTAGGTTTTTTTAATTACTAAATTGCCATTCCTTACAAGTGGGAACATGTGAATAGATATGTTGTATTTGTCACATGAGAGCATTAATACTCTCTTTGTTTCAATTTATATGGCGTTGTTTGACTGAGCATGAAATTTTAAAAATATAATTTTTTTAAAAAAAATTATGGTCTAAAATAAGTCATGAGTGTTTGTGTGACTATAAATTATCTCATTAAAGGTGAAATTGACATTTTAAAGTTAAATTATTACTCCCTTCATCTCATTTTATGTAGCAACGTTTGACCTGACACGGTGTTTAAGAAAAAAATAAAAACTTTTGAAATTCGTGATCTAAAATAATTCTTAGATATTTGTGTCGCTGTAAATCATTTTAGTTAAAGGTAAAAAAGAAATTTTAAAGTTAAATTGTTCCTAATTATAGTAAGGTGACATTCTTTTTGGAATAAACTAAAAGAAAAGGGTGGAACATAAAATGGGACAGAAAGAGTATTAGATATAGAAATGTGTTTTTTCTTACCGACTAAAAAAAAGCACGTCATATAAGTTGGGACGGAGAGAACAGTATACTTTAATGTTTTTCTCATGTTGCTAGACTTGTACTATTAGCATGACCCTTTCTGCCTTGCAGAAAAAAAAAACAATTAAAATAAATAAATAATATAGTTAGAAGATGAGATCATTCAATAGCTTATTTGATGAGGCATTGACTAAGTCTAGATAATTCTTAAACTAACTTTGCTTAGTAAAATTGAATTATTTCCAATTTCTTCAACAATAATTTTCATATTTTACTTATATAAACTATAAGCTCCCTCATAATAATTACTTGAATTTTTAGTGACTTTATATCATGCCTATGATAGAGTAATAATTGGACTGGTTTGGCTATTGAAAAGTATTAGCATCAAACATACTACAATTTTAAAAGTCAATTTGTTAAATTCAATTTTTGTGTCGAGTTAAACTACCTACGTTGTATTTTCTCTGATTTAGTTTGATTGTCTGATTTTGATTTGACACGAAATTTAAAAAAATAAAGAAGAGTTGTGAATCTTTTGGTCTTAAAGAGTTGTAATAAAAAAAGATTATTTTTTTAATAAGTTAAAAAGAAAAATAAGACAAATAAATTGAAGCGGGACGACGAGCACTCATTTGATCATCCCATGCACACATCGAACAATAGTAAATGAATACTTAATATATGCTATATTTTCTTTTTGTCTAAACGCCAAAGTGTTTACCCCACATTTTATTAGTAGTAAGTTTATTAGTCCAAATTCCATGTACTTAGTACAAAATTAGGCACGAAATAAAGCTGCAAAAACTATGTGTTGTCTCTTGAGATATCACAAAGGTTTCTTTATTTCATTACTCCATATTTTTTTATACCCTATAGGGTCGTTTAATACACGAAATAAGGTAAAATATTTCATGATTAAGTTTAATATTAAATTTTTATTATATTTAATTGATGGTATAAATTTATTTTGGGATTAATTTATAACATTGACCAAACACACAGTATGAATCTAATGTCAAATATCCCACATTATCTTATTTAATATGAGATTATTTTATCTCACCTTCTATATGAGTTAAATTAGTCTAGAGATTATAATTGAAAAACTATAATCTCAAAATAATTTAATCATCATACTGTGCTACCCTTATATTTTAGCAGTAATTATTATTACTTTATTAAATTCATATGATTCATAACCTTATCAAAACACATATATTTGTCTGCCTAACTTTTTGTACCCCATGTAACTTGAAGAATGTGGGTGCCGACGTGATTTTTGACTTGATTTATATGTAATATTGAATGAGATTTTTAAGAGCGGTAACGATAGATCGAAGAAGTATCAGAAAAAGATGATTAAATAGAATATAATGTAATTTTAACTTATCAAAAATATGACCTTTGATAGTTGATAGGAGGTTATGGAGGAGAATGATTAGGATAGTAGGTTAGCAGATAGTAGAGTGGTCTTGCTTATCCTTCGGTTATACGAGTAGCAACATTACTCCTAAGTTTCTTGTTCCTCAATATCTATTACTATTTGTCGCTTTTTGTACTTTGATTATCGTATTTTTTCTTGTTGTAGTTACCGCTGAGAATGCTAGCTTTGTCATGCTTTCTATAATATTTTGCAATGACTTTTTCATTTTTGTTATTTTCTTTTCTGAAATGCTTTGAATTGTCTTTTCTTGAGTCGAGGGTCTATCGAAAACAACCTCTCTATTTTTAAGATAGGAGTAAGGTTTGTGTACACCTATCCTTTCCAGATTTTATTTTATAAGATTACATTAATTGAATATGTTGTTATTATTATATTGAATGATAACTTTTCAAAAATGTATTTACATATACACACATTAAAAAAAAGTATTGAGATACGGATTTAGGATTAGGAAGTTATGAATTCTTGAATCGAATTAGTTTAAAATCATTCATCTCTATCAATTTTCATCGTATATTTACTTTTTTATATATTAACTCTCCTTAGTGAAAATTTCGCTCCCTCCCCCCCTCCCCCCACAAAACCCAAAATATAACATAATGATCATTCGAAACAATATAACTAAAGCATGTATTGTTGCTATCTTATGAAGATCACCTTTCCACAAATGGGATCAGCTTTACATATAATAAAAGTTAGTTAGTGGTAGGGTCTAATTATTTGATGATAAAATTAAAACTTTATCACTATTTCATCTACACGTCACAAATATTTTTGATCCCACTAGAAGTTAAGTTAGTTGGTTTTAAGCATGTTAATAATCTCACTTATAAACATGATGATGATGATTCTCTATAATCACTTAATCCTTATCTAAGATTCACTACTAGAAAATAAGAAATTAGCGTGAAAGACAAAATTATGTAGCTAAACAACAAAATTATTATGTTAATCCTATTTAGCACGAATTAGCGATGAATTATAAGAAAATTCAATTAGCTAGGAGCTATTTAGGTACACATTAGTTAGAGATTACCGATAAATTCTGTAGTTAATTTCAGTGATCTTATATTAAAAACAATACTATTAATTATTAATGCGTAATAATGCGTTTAATTTCTAATTATTTTTAAGTAACAAGACAACACGTGAGGATATAATAGTTTGGTGCACCTCTACTCATACTTTTGTTTTTTCTTGTTTAATTAAAGCCATCATTATCATCAATAGGAAAAACACACATTCTTTAATTACTTATGGATCATCATAATTTTACCAATATGAGTTGTGATGGAATAGTCGGGATCTCTCCGTCCTTAATCAGAAGTACTCACGTGTTCAAGCATTGAGAACGAAAAAGATTCTATTGAAAACGTCACTCTTAGAATTGATCTCTGTAATGTATGAATTCAGACTAGTCGGACTTCAATACGGGTACCGGACACCGAGTGGAATAAAGAGAAAAATCTATCATAATTATCTCTTTTGATTTTCATTAATCTCCCTTTCCCTTCTTCTCACTCCACGTAAGTAGTGTTAACCACCTAATTACAATATTATTATAATTAGTTATCCAAACCATGTTCTTTTTTTCCTTTGGTTCAACACTATCTTCTTTTCATTGGCTTGTTTAGTCATTGTATTTATCCAAATGGATTAAACAATTTTGATAATTAATCACTTTTTAACTGCCTATTGGTTTTCTTTTCTCTTTTTCAGTTGGAGATGACTTAATATAATGGTAATAATTTTAAAAATATGGAAAAGCCAAATCTTGATCAAGCTCACCGACTTTGTTATACAACTTTTATCTTGTCATGGGATTTATTAAATTAAAATAATAATAAAAGTGTTAGACTTTGATGACGAAATTGGAATCTTTGATTTGTATATTCTTTTATTTTATTATTTTTGGTGCTCTTCTCTATGGTTTTCGATATGGTATTTATTTTATATACATTTGATTTTTGATTTGCTTTATAACTTGAGCTCAAAGTTTATCAAAAATAATCATTATCTACTTTTGTTTTCAAGGTAGTTAGTAGCAAAAATGCGTATACATCACCTTTTTCAGACTCCAACAATTAACATATCCAGTGAAATTTTACAAGTGAATCTGGAGAGGGTAGAGTGTATGCATATCTCACCACTTGTTGTTTCTGAAAGACCTTCAATTAAGTGCAACAAATTCATGTAAAAAAGAAGAAAACTATGAAGAAAGCATAGCAATTAATAAGGAAAGCAGTACAGAGCTTACAGGAAAGGAACAATTACAATATTGAAATAATATGGTAATCGACACACAATAAATAACATATGATAATAGTTATCAAAAGCAAGGACTACCAGAATACGGCTAGTATTACGACGAATACTAATAAGCCTAAATCTTC
This sequence comes from Jaltomata sinuosa, assembly GCA_003996215.1. NCBI lineage: Eukaryota > Viridiplantae > Streptophyta > Magnoliopsida > Solanales > Solanaceae > Jaltomata > Jaltomata sinuosa. The sequence goes on from QJPP01000008.1 coordinate 1,042,765, forward strand.
AAAAAGCAACACAACGTTCTATTACCCAAGAACCTTCAACCCTAATACACGACCTTCACTTTTTCCAAACATCATTATGAAATTTCAATGTATATGTTATTGTTATTATTGTATCTTATTTTAATTTATCTGATTATTTGGGATTTTTATATTTAAATGATCAGTTATCGGAATTTGAGTTCAATGACAAAAGAAAGCATATTTTATGTTTGTAAAGATAGAATTTTTATCTTTGCTTTATGTGTATGACTAGTATGAGATGATGAAGAATTAAAAAAAGGTAGCAATTGATCTTTGATGACACATTAAAAAAAGATTTTATTAATCGAAACTATGTTGGAAGTTGATCTTGATGTCAGACAAAAAAAAATTACTCATTTATATCTAATTATTAATTAATACGATAATTTTTTTTGAGGAGAATATTTATTGTGGCGTGATCTAATGATCGATAAAGTGGATGTAAACGTCAAAAATAGAATTCAAATTTCAATAAAAAAAAAATATCGAATAATTTCTTCTTCCCTCTATCTAAACCTCGATGAACAGAATTATGTGATATTTTTTCAATTGTTGATAATCTTTAATTAATTAAAAATTCACTTTTAATTCTTTTACTTTGTGAATATTGACAGATTTACTATAATTATTATTTGTTCGATCATTCAATTACTTATGTATTAGTTAAACTAGTGTTTTTGTTCTATATTAGCTCTAATGATATATCAAACTATAACATATTTCCTATACTAAGAGAGTAAAACACACATTCTAATTACTTAAAGTTAAATATGCTGAATCGTATATCACAAAAATCAAAACTAAATTTATCAATAACTTAGGGATAGAAAAATATTATTATTCCTTCAACATATAAACCTTAAAATGTAAAATGCTTTAGTCATCACTCATCAAGGTACAAATTTTAAGAATTTTGGAAGAATATTACTCTTATCTAGAAACCCTTTTATTATGATGTCAAAACAAATGGCACAAATTTAATAGTATAATTTAGATGTCTTTATCTAAAACAACTTTAAAAAAAATATTGTCAAGTGAATCTGCCTAGTCACTAACAGCACATTATTCCCTTTTATCTTTTTTTATTTTTCTCCTCTCTCTTTCAACTTGTTTTCTTGAAACACGTTCACACGTAATCAACAGAGACCAAATTTTCTATTTATATATAAAAACAAAAAATATTTGTGAAAAAAAAAAGAAAAAAAACACTAAAATAATGTGACAAAAAATATTAGTGGTATGCGTTGATCTTTGACTGAACCTTGATTTTCTTCTCTTTAAGAATCATGTGAATATGATGGATTACACTATGGGCTACTTAATCATAATTTAAATAACTTAATTACTAAAAATTATTATTTTTTACTGAAAAATGTTCAGTGATTATTTCCATAGATATTTAAATTAAATCAGTGAGAAAAAAAAAAATAGTAATATTTTCATACAAAAAATTTGAGAAGCTTCTCAGTATTTCAGTGGAAATTTATTTCCGACCATGTGTTTTCCCAGTGAGCTGATTCGATGGAAAATAAGTGAAAAAATCATGCTTTATAGCACAAATTTTCCTCTGATTCACGATGGTAAAAACCTATTTTCTAGTAGTAATGTTTATTACTATTAATTCAGTAAATTAATTTTTAAAATCCAGTTATTTACCATATTGGTTATGTTCTTTAATTTACTCTTGCTAATATGAATTCATTGAGTTTCATTCTTTGCTATTCTATGATTTTTCTTTAAGGAGAGTTTAGATGTTGTTTTCTTGTTTTAAAGTAATCTCTTTGTGATTTTATGTATTTAAATTTGACGAGTCACGAAATTTAAGAATATAAATAATTTTTTGTTTAATTTGTTGTTTTAAACTAAATGTGTGTATAATAGTACTATATTAAATATGATTTTTAAAATTTTGTGATCTTAAATATCGAGACAAAGAGCTAGCTAGCACGCAAAGGGGTCATCCTCCTTCCAAGAAAATTTAAATTATATATATAGAGTTAAAAATATTTTAATGTATAATAATAGATACGTTAAATTTCTTGACTTTTTCGTGTATTTAAATTTTTTATATTCTGAATTCCTAGGTGATCTCCTGCGTTCACCACTAACTGATCATATCATGTCATTCGTATAAGAGAGTATTATTATTACAATAAAATAGAAACATTGAAAATAAAAATTTATTAAATATAGAAATAGTATTTCCACTCTTTAAACCACTCTAATTAATATCCTTTTTGATATCCTTTTTGAGGAGTTTGAAAAGAGTACAAAAGGATATTTCTAGCTTTATTCTATTCACACTTTCTAGTTGAACTTTATAATCCTACTAATAATTGAATAACTAGTAATAAAAGAAATTAAATGGGCTAAATAATCTTATGGTAATAAAGAAGAGTCTAATTTTATCCATAGATATTCACCAGCAAAAAGATCAAAAAATATACATATTAATTAATTAAATGCTAAATATATTTAAATTATCACAATATCTAAAATCAAAATTTATCACTAAATTAAGATTAATATAATGGTTGAAAATCCTACATCACATAATATTTTGAAGATTCTCTCCAGCTGTGAGAAATCAGATATGTTGACACTTGACATATTTTAAAAAATTTAAAAATAACAGAAATAAGTAAAGTCAAATCCAAATAAAAACACACAGAGAAATGAAAACCAGGCTGGCACAAAGAATATTTATTTGAAGGAAAGTGAAAAACAAACAAAATAGGTATATGTGTTTACACCGATACGAGTTCTAATGAAATGATTGAGATCCCTTCATTTTTAATCAGAAATTTTTAGTTCGAGTCGCTGAGAATTGAGAAATCTAACAAGGAGCATCGCTCGCAAAAATGAGTGTTGTAATGTATGAGTTCGAATATAATTGAACCCCAATACGAATATCGAATATCAGACGAAAAAGTTTTAAAAAAAGAAGAAGGTGCATGTGTTTACTAAGTCCAGCCTCAAAATTAAGAGTTAGGCCCAATGCATGCAAGTTGTGATGAAATGTCTTCATGCACTATAGTTTTAATTAATATTAATATTTATATTAAAGTTGCATTTGTTGACCATTATAGTGCACACTTGCAATTCCATTGGTCAACTACTCAATTTTATTGGGACCTATGAAGCCACCTTGTATGTCACACTAATTATCCTATTGGTCAACAACTTATGATCTATTCCCCACCATAGAAAATTTGGATAATAAAATGAGTGTTTTATAATCGCGGTTAGAGTCAACTTGCGCACACTTTAATTATTTTAATAGGTACCTATTATTTGTGAGGTTCGGAAGCTCTACAGACGAATACTTTTCTCGATCACTTTTTATCAGCCTTAATGATCTTTTCCACCAGACGACTCATAGGAGGTGAGCGTATTACTATCGGCCCTACCAAACAACATTTATTTATTAACAAATACTTTATCGATTATTTTTTATTAGCCTTAGTAATTTTTTTGTCGGGTGATTAGTAGGAGGTGAGAAACGCTCTTACTCTGTCCTATGCAAGATATTACTATCGACTCTATCAAACAAACATCTACTTAATTATAGAAACTTGATCAACAAATCAATATTAGTAACTCCCCCAACTAAGGTTTAGGAAGATTTTAAAAAAAAATTACTACTAATTTTTCTTTTTGTGTGTGAAGTAAATCCTACTCTCTTGTAGTTTTAAATATTCCAATTTCATTGACTTTTAAGCCAAAACAATGAGTACGAAATAGTAAACTAAAATTTCACATAGTAATTTTTTTTGACTTGGTCAACTAGGGCTATGAAAGACTAAAAAGTTTTATAAAAGTTTCTCAATTGCTATTGACTTCCATTAACCCCTAATGTAAATAAGATAGATATTTTGCAATTTAACATATGTGTAAGCAATTCATAATTTTACTTTCTTTCTATGGTTATTAGTTAAATTTGGATTAGCAGCCATGATAATATATTATTACTAATGTGATAATAATATGAAAATTAATGTAGTTGGTCCATTGAATCTACCTAGCTAGTCTACATTTGAGATATCAATTATCACACTTTAAAACGAAAAAATCATGTCCAAATCATGTTATTAATGTCGACATTATTAAATAACGAGACAAAGTTAGCGTATGGCCATAGATTTTGAATCAAATTTTAAAATTTTATCTTCAAATAATATCTGTTTGGCCATGAGTCAGTTTTTGGGACTTTCACTCACAAAACTTTAATTTTTTTTTCAAGTAAAATACATGTTCAAACACAACTTCAAATTTCAAAAGCTTAATTTTTAAATTTTAATTTCAAAATTTATGATCAAATGGAAGCAGAATTTGGAGTATATTATCAAGTAAAAAGAGGAAGGAAATTCAGAAGGGGCAAATTATTCAAACATAGAAAATTAGAGTCATCACATGGATAAAATCAAAGACAAGATGGATAGAATACGTTATAGGGAATTGTCCAAACTAATTAAAGATGGGACCATGGAATTAAATACGTGACCTGAAGACAACATGTACTCCATTTTTTTTGTCCGACGCTCGATACTCGTTTTAAGTCTCGATTAATCAAAATTCAATCGAAAAGCCAAAATATGAAACCTATGATTAAAAATAAAAAAGATATTTACTATGCCATCATATTAAAAAAAACTGTTATATGAGAAGTAGGTTTTGCGAGAACTTAATAAAATTTATCTTAGTGTTATATATATATTAAGAAATCTACTAAATATATACACACATTTGGTATAATAAAAGAATTTTAGTATAACAATCGATAGCATCCATGAAACATGTAATTTCTTTGGGTTTAATCGAAAGTTTTCTGACTCAACTAATTTATATTTATATCGAATAGACGAGAAATCTCTAAAAAAAAAATCTTTAAATTCATAAAATTCAGATTCGAGATCTCTAATTAAGAACGAAGAAACTGCGATAATTCTATAGACGGTGACTATAGTATAATTGTATTACCGACATGGCATACGAATACGTCGGTTAACAAGTCAAAATCAATTAGCCACTTGTATGCTACTGTTGGATTTTCTTATTTGTTTCTTTAGCTGGCAGATAAGCTTCCTATCCTAAACCTAATTCCGTAACGGGGAAGGTAGAGTGTACGTAGATTTTACTTTTATCTCGAAGAGATAGAGATGTTGTTTCTCATAGACTCTCAACTTAAATAAAGCCTGTCGAACAGTTTATAAGTTCTTATAAAAAAAAATAAAAAAAAAATTGTTTTTTGCGTGGTCAGTCAAGAATATCACATAAATTGAGGCGGAGAGTGTATTTATTTTTTTCTTCTTGATATCTATTAGACTATTACTATTACTATCATAGGCTGTTACTATCAACTACTACTACTTGCATATACCATTTTGTTTGTTTTAATTGGTTTTGGTTGCTTTACTTTGATTGCATGCAATTGCCTAGTTAGTACCCTCTTGGGTCTTGGAACATCTGGTCTATGCTTAACCAATAGTCCTTTTAGTATTATTTTGTCATAGTTAAAGTTTCATTGTACGTACCGTTTAAGAAATCAATCTCGAATCTAACTCAACTTCAAAAGTTAGCTTATGAGATGAGAATTGCGATCAAGTTATACAAAGAGATCATTCATCTCTTTTACCTTCAGTGTGAGACTCTTCACACATACTATTCGCTTGGCTCAACAAATTTTACGAATTTGTCTCTCGAGCTACGCTACCATTGAGTGTCTATCATGTAATAAGTTCTTTACTTTTCTCTCTCATTCAATGTGGAAATATTTGCCTAAAATGATATTTAAAAAAAGGGCAGTCTGATGCATAAAGCATCCAGTGTTAGCAAGGTTCTGGAAAGGGTTGCACTCTAAAAGGTGTGGTATAGATAGTCTACCCTAATACAAATATTAGTGACTGCTTTCACGGCTCGAACCCATAATCTAAAATATGACATGCATAATCTTTTCGAACGCTTGCTACTTGCTAGTCCTTCTCTTTGACCCGTCTTCGTCGGCCAAATATCATAGTTTTCAAGCCATTGAAAGTATAGTAGCAAGAGGGAGTTGTTTAGTTACTCATATACACCATTTATAATTTTATAATTTTGTGTACGTACCATATTCTAAAGTTAAGAATAATACATATGGAGGAAATTAAAGTCAACAAAATCATGGGCAAAAATTTTGGAGCTTCTAAGAGAAGAAAAAGGAGACTTTGTTACGTGTAACGAGGTCAATGAAGTCAACACAGAATATTTATAATTCCATAATTTTTCACACCAGTAGTACTATTTTTTTCCCTTATGAAAAGTATATAGTATATAGTTCTACTACTTGTTAATAATATTAATTTGAGTTTGACTATTCATTGCATGTAAAATAAATTATAGAGTAAACTAAAGACTCTTGAAATTCACATATTACGCGTTTTCCATCATTTCAGTAAGTTATTACTCTTTCTGTTCATTTTTACTTGTCACGTTTCGCTTTTCGAGAATTATACTGCATAAATTTTGACCTAATATTTTAAAGATGTATTTTTTCATTATATGAATATGAGAAGGATTATAACTTATGGTATATTTCGTGTAGTTTTCAAATGTCTAAATTTTAAAGTTAAAATATTGAACTAATCTAATTCAATTGAGCTTCGAAGCTTAGTCAAACTGACTCTTGTAAAGTGAAAGGTGACAAGTAATAGTGAACAAAGAGATTATTATTATTATTATTATTATTATTTATTCAACTTCTTCCTATTTGTTTTATATCGTTTATTTCAAACTTCATCTTGTTTTTTTCTAAAGGATTTGTTTCATGTGACAGGATTTGACATTGAGTCGTCGATTATCTTGTGATTTTATTAATGTATTGTTTGATATATTTCTACTAGTTCAAATATTCTTTCGAAATCTGGGAAAGAAACACACAATAACTAAACAAAATAATACAAATTATCGATGGATAAATTTTGCAATCAAATAATAGATGACAACAACAACTGCATCCAGTGAAATCTCGCAAGTGGGGTTTGAGCCTTGAGGAAGGTAGGGTGTACGTAGACCTTATCATATCTCGTGGAGATAGAGAGACTGTTTTCAAAAGATCCTCAACTCAAGTGCAGCAAATCCAAATACAAAGATTGAGTGACGAATTTTCAAAAAAATTGTTAGCTACGAGCAATATGAAAATGAAATTCGTAGCTAATTTGAGTTTTTCTTTAGTGAAAGTCTTGCATAGACCATTGAATGTATCAAACTATTTGTATTATTTTACTTCTTGTTCTTAATTTTCCTTGGTTCTTGAAAATCTACATGCTAACAAATCTTAGCATTTATTGCAACTTCTTGCTATTTGATTTATGTGGTTTATTCGTCAACTTAATCTTTTTTTCTGCTTTTTGTTAAAGGATTAATTAATTTGTTCATGTGAGAAGATTGACATTAAGTTGTTTAGCTTGTAATAATTCTCTAAGTATTCTTTGATATATTTGTACTAGTTCAAATATGGGATAATAGCATTTTTGTCCCTCAATTATGGATATGATATACGATTTAATTAAAGGAAAATTTACGGGGACTAGAATATTGAAGGGCTTAATTACGGTACATGGATTAACTTTCACATAATTACATTTTATAGATATAGTTTAGAACAAGTAGCTATTATTTTGGGCAACATATACATTTGGGGAAAAGAAACATATATTACCTATTTTCAAATTCCCTCTCACCCAATTTCCGGCGAAATTCACGCCCCACCCCATGATTTATGAAAATTTCTATTTTAAAAAGATTTTTCTAAAATTTCATCCTTCTTTAGTGATGTTTATATATGTATATAAGTATATATTAACTAAAACACACACACATATATATACATATATGCAATTGAAATGCTTTGTTTTTTATTATACATTGTATATGAGATTCATACTTTTGAGGTTCAAATATATATGAGATTCATACTTTTGAGGTTCAAATTTATATGAGATTCATACTTTTGAGGTAACTACCATGATTTATGGAGATTTTCATTTTAAAAAGATTTTTCTAAAATTTCATCCTTCTTTAGTGATGTTTGTATATGTATATAAGTATATACCAACTAAAATGCATATATGTATATGCAATTGGAATGCTTTATTTTTTGTTATACATTGTATATGAGATTCATACTTTTGAGGTTCAAATGTATATGAGATTCATACTTTTGAGGTTCAAATGTATATGAGATTCATACTTTTGAGGTTCAAATGTATATGAGATTCATACTTTGAGATTCAAACTTTTGAGATTAAAATGTATATGACATTTATACATATTAGTATATACATTTGAAATGTATATGCTTAGTTAACTTGAATCTCAAATACATATATACAATAGATGATGAACACATCAGTATATGAACTTGCAAAGTATATGAATGGTTATTTGTATCTGAGATTTTTCAGTTGTATCAGTCAATTTTGAGGAGAGAATATTAGTGAAAGTAAAAGACGCATGATTTATGGAGATTTCCATTTTAAAAAGATTTTTCTAATTGAACTTTAGGAATTTATTTTTATGGTATATACGTATATAAGCGTTTATATACAAATCGAGGGCTGAATTTGGAACTTAAAATTATCTATGCTTTGTAATTAAGAAAGTTAAGCTATGGGCCCTGAATAATTTAGCAAGCTATAGTTATTTATGAAATTTGTCTTAATTAAAATGTGAGCTTTTGGTTCATTTATATTGAAAATATGTTATATTTAAACTATTTTAAGAAGTACAATATTTCCTCAAATATAGAGTACCAAATACAAATTTAACATAACACGTGAATAATAAATGCAGTGAAATGATTAGTATACTTCATAAATTTGTGATTATTTAATCTACCATCAAAGGAATCAAAGTGCTTATTTCAGGTAACAACAACAACAACAACATAAGTGAAATTCCATAAGACCCTCGAAAAGTGGTGTGTACGTAGACCATATTCTTACCTTGTAAAGGTAGAAAGAATACTTTCGAAAGATTCTCGGCTCAAATAAAATAAATGTCAAATAATTAAAAATTAAATGTACTTGATCAAATATTACGAGGACTAAAATCAAAATTTATCAATAAACGAGGGACCAAAAAGTGCTATAAACCCTTTCAAATATTCTTTTGAAACAAAATTATGTTTATTTATCATGGTTAAGTGGAAAAGACGTTTAACTATAGTAGATTAATAAAAATAACTAACTCCAATTACATGTGGATTATAATATAATAAGTTTTTGTATTAAACTTATATCTAACTAACTAATTAATTAAATGGTAACCATGTGATTGAGTTATTATTATTCTGTTGACAATTTGATGCAGAAATATGAACAGGGACGACGTGGATCCACTAGCATCACTTCTTAAGTGAGCAATAATCAAATTTAATTAAATATTAATGCTTGCTTAATCACCAATTAAATATAGTACAACATAAAGACTCTGACACTATCTACTATTTTATTAAATTAGCAACTTCCAATTGGCATATAATCATATATTTTTTAAATTCTTTGAATTTGAATTCTAAGTCTAAAGTCAATAAAATGGAAATTTATAATTATAAAAGGAAGTGGAAAAATCACTCAAACACGACAAGAAAATAGGGATCGTTTGCTTCAAAATCGAGTTATCCCAAAATTATAATCAGGATTATAATCGAGATAAATAATTTTACCTTTTATAAATTTATTCTGATTTTAGCTATTAATCGGGATATATCTTGTCTCAAATTTTACATCGGAATAATTCGTTTAATCCCTTCGATCAAACAATACCTTAATTGTATTAAGCACAACTTATTGTTTTATGCCACTTGATCAGGGGCGGAGTCAGGTAGGATCAAAGGGTTTATTCAAATTTCGTTCAGTTGGAAAACATTGTTTATACATAGTAGATGTTGAATTCTATATTAGCTTCTTCGCGTGTTTAGTTCTTCATGTTTTAAATCTCTAGCTTTAGTGAAAATCTTGATTCCGCCTATATATTTTACATCAGAAAAGTTTTATTCAACAGAACTTTAAATGTATAAAGTATTATCAACTTGGATATATATTTAATCTATTGGCTGTTTGCTGGGGTCAAAGCTCAATAGCTAGCAAACTGTATTCTGAATATGACCCTTTAGTCTAAATGTCTAATAACTTTTAATGTTGTCATAATTATAATACCATAGCCATGGCATTTTGTTAGGTGAAGTCTTAATCAATGGTATAGTGTTCTCATCTAAAACTCTTTCAATTGACCAAGTCTTCTAATCTCACCACACCACATATTCCCCCCCCCCCCCCACCCCCACTCCAAAACTCCCACACTATCTATTGTTGCAAGTTGACATAGTTGAAATAGAAAAAAGACAAATAAATGAGTAGGTTGAAAGGAGCTTGAAGGTGTATATATATATAGATAGAGAGAGCCTAAATACCATGTACCTATAGTTCATGAGATCGATACACACATTATCTAAGACCATATAAGAAGACGACGATTCATTAATTCTCTCAATCAATATGAGAAGTATTACACGTATGTCACACTAAATCAAGAATATGACGATAAGAAAATTATAGACTTTGTTCGAGAGGCGAGATTGTTTAAGGTTATAGAACGAGACCAATAGTACCCTTCCTAATCGAGGTGGGAACTTAACACTCATTTGGAGCATGGACAATATAAGACGAGGATCTAATATCGAGTAAATTATGAACTGGATGGGGCTGATCACTCTAATACTGTGATAAAAAGTATGGACCTCAAACTTAATTCAATATTAAAAACTAACTTAAGAGGTGAGAACGTTGGACATCGATACCATTTCAAGATTTTGGGATCGAATATTCCTCTCATTCTCGTAATTCTTTTTGCAAAGTAAATAAGAGGATCTAAGATCTAACTATTACTACTCGAAATAAATGTTTTTCTCACTGCGAATTAGTGGAAAACTTTTACTACAAAAAATGATTTCTCGCTCATTTTCCACCGAATAAGCTCATTGGAAAAATGCAAGGTAGAAATAGACTCTCACTGAAATAGTCGGAAACTTTCTAATTTTTTCGTATGAAAACATTAATACTTTTTTTTTCCCACTAATTCAAACAAAATATCTGTAGAAATAACCGATAAATATTTTTTTAATGGAAAAATAGTATTTTTTTTAATAGTGAGCAATGAGAAAATATGGCAAATTCATAAATATCTATGCTTGGTCCTATTATATTACTGATATTTTAGTGGTGTTGTAGTGGAAAACCATAAATATCCCATCTTTAATTACCATTAGACTTATAATTGTTGGTACAAAAAAAGCTTCTTGAATTAGGCTATTTGCCAACCTCTTTAATTTGTTGCCCTTTTAAGTTGACTTCGCCAACCTCTTCGAGCAAACCTAATTAAGGTGTAGTACGTAATTACTTTATAGATATTTTATTTGGACATTATTATTTATTTAACCAGTATTCACTTTTTAAAATATTTTGCGTATCTATCCATTTCAAAATAACTTCAACCAAAAACGATTGAAATTACATATGGTTGAATTTGAGGAAAAATGACTGAGCTTCAAGCATATGTGTGTAAGCTTCAGACAAAAATTATTGAAGATTAGGCAAAAATAATCGAAGTTACATATGACTGAAGTTGAGGAAAATGCCTGAATTTTAGGCATATTTGCATGAACTTCAGTAAAATATGATTGAAATTTTAGCAAAAATAACTAAAATTATTGTACATCAAATAACATCAAAAGTGTTAGTTTCATAAGATGGAATGTCTAATGTGTAAGCTTGCTTTCCGCATGCCGACTTGCTCGATGAGTGCCATTATATAACCAATTGTCCTGTTTGGACTAATCAGCTGACCTAATTATCATATGGGCTTGAACTTTAGTCACAGTTGAACTTCAACCATATGAAATTTGTCTAAAGTTATGTTTTGTCAAGCATAACTGTAGACACAACATATTCAAAATTATTTTAAAATATGTAAACTTATAAATGTTTAAATGGTGATCTTAAAATCGAGTATTCGTGCACTTTGGCTAATTAAGCTTATGGTGGGAAAGCAAACTTGAAAAAGGACAAATGTGTACGGAAAACATCCTTAAAAGTCGTAATGTGGGCCCCCACAATGGGCGTGCAATTTGGTTCAAAAGAAAGCGCGTTAAATGGTGGGTTTTATTTCAGGCCCTTTACAGCATTGGATGTGGGCTTTTCGGTACGTTTATGTTGGGCCCATTTTTAGACAGTAATTGGCAACTACTTTTAAAATGAGTTTGAATTTTGGTTAAACTACCAAAAGAGACATACCTCCTTATCATATTTACTAACTCTCCCACTACTTTATTTTAATTACTTAATATACCACATGTAAACACTCTGATACATCGCTCCAGGTCGTGATACATCGCCTCACCTCGTGATACATCGCCCCGATGTATCAAAGGTAATTATCCAGAGGTGAGGCGATGTATCACGCCTTGAGGTGGTGTATCACGCCTTGAGGCGATGTATCCGAGCGAAGTGAGGTGGAACAGGGCGATGTATCCGTGTGTGTTTTATGTAAGTTACCCTTGAATTTTCTACCATTTCGTACTCTTCGAGAATCTTTACCCAATACATCACCGTTCACTATAATTTTACATATTTATCTTATGCTATCTTAATAAGGTTCACTACTTGGGAAATGGGATGATTAAGATCTATTCATCCATAATTAGAAGCCTCGAGTTTGAATTTTTGAAAATTGAAGAAATCATGTTGAAAGCGCTGCCAACAAAAATAGGTCCTACAATACGGGAATGTCCTTTTTCATATTCTTCTATGAATCATACGAGCACGCCCTCTGTCACTCACACTGCGCTTACAGCTCTATACCTCAATCCAACTTGCTTTGGCACCGGGTCCTTCATTTTTATTCCTCGCAAAGGGATCGTGAGAGCATGAGGAGCGATATATGCTTTTGATCAATAGAAATCATCTCTCTGTTGTCTCTCGAGCTTAGTTGAGCGCTGATACAGATACTGGACATCGAGTGGTAAACCAAAAAATCATAAATAATCTGCTTTTTCTAAAATGACCTGAACCAATAGAGAAATTCCCATGAATTGACGCCACAAATTTCACCCCAAAAACCATATTTTGAAGATTCAAATAACAATGAATATCATTATTTCAACAGCTAGACCTAAGGATCATTACTTTCAAGTCTCATATTTGCACTAAAATCATATTCCTTAATTAATACTTATGGTGTAAAATGTATAACTAACTCATTTTAAGCATCTACATCTTGATAAGTGTATCATATAATTTTGATAACGTTAGATAATTTACGCACACTTTAACTATTCAATCGAGTATCTATTTCTTTTCACAAATCGAATAATTTTATTTACCAATACATATTAATAATTGTATTACTAAATAGTTTTTCTTGTCCAAAAGAAAATTGCTAGGGGAGGCTGGATTGGTGGGCATAGGCGGTGCTAAAATAAATTATAGTGTAATTATAAATTATTTAATTAAGAATAAAAAATGGAAAATTATGAGTTAAATATAAAAAAAAGTGTCATTTTTCATGAAAAAAAAAGACAAAATATCACATAAATTGATACAGCAGGAGTAGAATATTTTTTCCCCTAATTGTTTATTCCATTAGTTAATAATGTTAGTCCAAATTCCAAGTATCTACTATAAAAGGTACCAAAAGAACCATCAAATTAATGACTTCACTTATCCATCTTATAAACTTTTATAATTATGTTACTAATTTAAGTTCAATTTGTTTTTAAACTATCAAATCACACAAAAAAGTTCTACAACAAGCCTCCATATTTATAGTTCTAAAAATAAGACAAATTAATATGACTTGATTATGTAAAAAATTCTTATACTGACGTGTATATAAACTTTTATCATTATTACGTAAACTTCTAGTACATACTTAGCCGCCACTAATATTCTATCTCACCTTCTAAATATTTAATTATTTATCACTTATGTTTAACCCCACTAAACGTTTAGTTGGTTGGTTTTAATTAAACGTGTTAAGAATGTCATTAGTTTAAACATGGGGATAAATCTCTAATAATCTCTTAATCCTTATCCAAGATCTTAATTATATATTATAAACCAGATTAATGCAAATCTTTTCACTCCACTCACTCGTTAACTACCTAAATACATGATATTAGTGATCTAATCACTCAATTTAGGAATTATCATTTAATAATATATCCCTATCCTATTTTATTTTATTTATTAAGTTGGAGATGACTTAATATATAACAAAAATGGACGATCCACCCGCAAAGATTGTGGAGGAGTGATAAATACTTTTTATTTTAAATACGAAATTTTGGGTTCGAGTCATGTGTATATATTCATCTTTTTTAGAGAACATTTTGTTCTGAATATGAGACTCTCTCTATGCGAATTCAAATTTAATCGTGCCCATATCAGATACTGGATGTGGAAAGAAAAAAGAACAAGCCAAATCATAGTCACTCTTACCTAATTCGTTATGTAGCCAAATTATATGTTGTCATGGGGTTCATTATTAATTAAAGAATATTAGAGTTTGATGACGAAATTAGTTGTCTTATTATTTATGTTACTTTTTTGCTGAGAAAAATGTTTTAAAAACTTGGAATCCTGAAAGAATAATTCTCTAATTATCTTGAAAAATCATTATAAGTTAGAATAAAAGTTCGAAAATCGTCTTATCTAAAACTCTAAGAAAATGTTTTTTAACACACTCTATATTTATGTGTATCCAATGGAGGTTTTTTTTAGAATTTTTAAAATATTTGTAATTTAAGGAAAATTAAAAAGATTAAATTAATTCTGTCTTTGTTTTATAAAATGATAAGTAATTTGAAACAGATATAGACGTTTAGTAATGTGGACAAATAATATGGGACGGAGAGAATAACAAAGAAGAAAAATTGAATCCAAGAGTTAGTTTGATATTTCTTACATTTATTTGAGGGTTGATTTCGTAAATAGTAACTCAAATTATAATTAAATACGTCTAAAATGTCATTAGTTGAACGTGGGGTTATAATCTCTTAATCCATATACAAGATAACAATAACAACGATAACCTTATGGATGTAGAGAAATTGTTTTCGAAGATCCTCGGCTCAAGTGAAAAATTCAGATGTAAGATCTTATATTAAAAATAAGATTAATGCAAATCTTCTCACGCTATTCACTAGCTCGTTAACCAGCTAATGACAATATTAGTGATCCAATTACCGAAATTAGGAATTATAATCTAATGATTTATCACTTTCAATAAATTGAAATTAAGTACGAACTTCGTCATTAAATTGCTCGTAACTAACAAAATATTTCGATAATCATATAATGTTAATTCCTCGCTAAATAAGATTAAAAACAAATTTTGTTGTTTAGCAACAGTATTGTCCATCACTATCTCATGATTATATTAATGAATCCTTATATTTTATTTTTATATTAATTCAATGATGTACTAATACTAATAAATTAAATTTGATTTAATGAACAGATTAAAATATTTAGAATAAATAGATATAGAGTGGGTAGCGGGAATCGAATCCGCATTATTAGCTTGGAAGGCTAGGAGTTATAGTCGACGTCGATTCATTATTTTTAACGTCTCTAATTTAAAACCGAACATGAAATTCTGGTTTCATTCGACTTCTTTATGGAGATGAGTCAATTTATAAATCTAAAATGATTAATCAATTAATCATAATTGTTCACTTAATTCTTTATGTAGACAAATATTATCTTGTCATGGTGTTCATTATTTAATTAAAAAATGTTAGATTTTGATGAAGAAATTAGTTTGTCTTATTATTTTTATGTTACTTTTTTGTTGAGAAAAACATTTTAAAGCTTGAAATTTTGAAAAATGATTCTCTAATTATCTTAGAAAATCATTATAAGTTTGAAAATCGATTTTAGTTATCTTATCTAAACACTAACTAATACGATTTTTTTTTTGGGGTGATTCTGCCGTGTCATAAACACGTATTATTCCCTATTAGCTTTTCTTTGTTTCTTAATTATTCCTTCAACTTATTTTTTTTCTTTTCTAGAATACATTTACACTCAATAAATAATGTATAAATCGAGTTTTGTTTGTGTTGATCCTCTGAATATTAAGATGGAGTCGCGTTTGATAAGAAGCGCTTTATTCCTCAAGGTGAAACTTTTCGGTGTAAATTCGAATTAGTCGAATTCTAAAATAGGTATCGAATAACAGATGAAAAACAAAAAAGAAAGAGTAAATTTTAAGGTTCTTTCCAGCTATGAGAGACTTAGATATTTTTTTGGAAATGTACTTTAATTAGTATATAATGAAACATGTTAAAAATAGAAAACATGTAATAAACTCAAAACCTATATGAATAAGAGCAAATTAAACCAACAAAACCTCTAAGGCACCAGCCTGGCCAAAAAATAATTATTTGAAGGAATAATTAAAATAAACAAAAAAATATAGGTATATAGAGTTTAATTATTTCAACCTCATAGAGTTAGGTTAGGTCCCAATAATATTGCAAGTTGTGTGGAAGTTTCTCATGTAATTCTGAAATTGTTTTTGTTGATTAAAATGACATTTTTACGTTTGCAATATCATTTGGACTTATCTATATTAGCCACCCTGTATGCCACATAAAATGACCCTATTGATTAACAACTTAATTATGATAGATAATTTATTATTCACCTACCTTAGTAAATTGAATGACAACATAAATCTACAACATTACTTTTACCATTTACATGTGATGCATTGATTTAGTTCGTATATTATTATTGTCTTTATTTAGTCCGTCAAAAGGATCACACATTTTTATATTATCTAACACTTTTAACTTTGATTTTCTCATTTTTACCGTTAATGAGATGATTTATAGTCACTTGAATATCTATAACCTATTTTAAATCACAAGTATCAAAGGTCAATCTTTTTATTCTTAAATTTCATGTCCAGTCAAATACTATTATATAAATTAGACAAAGCAAGTATCTTTATATATTTATTATATCCTTAATGAGATAATTTATTGCCAAATAAATAACTATGACTGATTCTAATTTTAATCACTACAAAATAATTGAAGTTAGTTACATAATTCATCACTAATTTATCATTAGATAGCACGTAGCTAATTAATTTTTTTATATAACATTGAATTTTAGTTATTTTCGTGTTTTTTTTTTGCAAGAAAAATTATCTATAGTTAATTCCCATTTTCTTAATATAGTGAATCATGAGTTTTATTTTTTTTTTAAAATAATACTTAATTAAAATGTATCACATACAGTGAGACGAAAAAATAATAGTAATATTTTTGACTTGGTCAAGTGTCAATCCACATCCTCAAATTTCATTAGGCCAATGAAACACTAGTATTTAATAGAAGCTTCGCAATTTTGTAGGACCAATTAGTAATGGCTTCCATATTACTCCTTGAATTGACCTCTTATTTTGCTTAAGTACTCATGTTTTTAAAAAATTATATATATACATAATTTTTAATACATGAAATCAAGTATTCAACAAGGAATAATTTCAATAGTACCGGAATGAAAAAATTATACAAGAATATTCAAAAATACAATAGAAGGTTACATATAAAATACAGTATGCATTACCACACATTATTTAAAAAAATTAATAACGGACAAATTTTATAATTAAATAGTACAATTCATTGCTAATTTGATTTAGAAATGGATTATCATAAAATAATGTTAGTTATGAATAATTTAGCGATAAAATTAATAGCTAATTTCATTATTTTGATAGTGACAATGTATCTCCTTTTCAATCACTACTTTTTTTCCCTTTTTCTGCTAATGACTATGTTTAATTGTTACTTTACTATATATGTGGTGTTCAAGATAGTGGCGCGATTTATTTCATTTGCTTTCATCCAATTTGTAACACGTTACCCAAATGCATCAGATTTCTTTATAACAATCGTCCTTTATAATAATTTTTTTTTATAACGATTAACTTTTTGAAAAATTATTTTTCTATGTTATGTTACTCTTAACGTCCCAATATATTCATCTGACACATTTTAGATTTCATAACAATTAATAATTTAAATATTTAATAAGACGTATGGAAAGATCGTGATCAAAGAAAATCTAGCATGACTCAAAATCTGAAAGATGTCATATAATTTGGGACGGAGGGATCAATACTATATCATACATTCTTTATAACAACATGCCGGTGGCTATAGCAATCAAAAAAAAAAAGATTGAGATAAATAAATATTATTATAGAGAGATTTAATTGTATATAAAACTTCGAGACCGAAATTCGAAAGAGCAAATTACTCAAATATAGAGAAAATAAGGGACTTATTGGATAATTATTAAATCAACGACATGAAGCTAAGGTTGAAGTAACATCAAAAGAATTTTCCAACTAATTAAAATTTTGTGGGACAAAGGGAAATAATGGATGACTTGAGGATAACATTGACTAATAATTGCAAATAGACAGCCAGTTTTCTTTTAAGGAAACTAATTATATTGTACTTTATCAGTCCAAATCAATTATTTTATGCGTTTTATTTTATGTGATACTAATATATCGAACATAAAACAAAGAAATAAATTAGCATTTTTTTTGAAAATTTATGATCTTAATTAAACATGTTTTGATATTCAATCTCTATAAAATTATGAACATATTTGAATTAAACATGCATGAATAGCCAAGTTTATATATAAATTAAAGTTTATACATATTTTATTACTTCATAAACTGAATACATAATGTCATGCATGTCTTACGTATTTGATATATATTTATTCCAAATATTTGGAGCTTCTTGAGAAAAATATATAACATAGTCTTTCTGTATTCGATACGAGTTCAGACGAATTGATCAATAACTTTTATTTATATTCTATATTTTTATTAGGAAATTTATATAGACACATATTTCATTGCAAACCAAATAACTAACAGGAGCTATAATTTCAATAAAAAAATCAAAATTCATAAACTTTAAATCTTAATTTTGCCTCCGTGTTTTATTACATTTAATGGGGTCAATGATGGAAAAAAAATGTCAATAATTTCGGTAGTAGTACTTGTTCAATAATAAATAATTTTTGGAATCGAAACATTAAGTTCATAAATACGCGTTTTCCCTCATGTCATTAATTATTGTTGTTTGCATTATTCCCTTGTTGTTATAATTCTTATATTTTCTTCATCTTTGAATTCAAACGATACGAATGAAGTCGTCTTTGATAGAAAATATTTTACTTTCAAAATAGATATTTTTTACATGAATCTAAATTAGTTGATGAACTCTTCCTTTGAAAAAATTAAGTTAATATCATATAGACGTCGACCTATATATAGAATATTAAACCGGTAAAGAGCAGATACTAGTACAAACGATAGTTAACAAACTCTAGGGGTCGTTTGGTTTGGAGACAGGTAATGATATGATTAGTTATGCTGAGATTAGTTATTCTCGTATTATTTTTTATTGAGTGTTTGATTTGTTGTATTAAAAATAATAGTGCATTATATAATTTCTAAGAATAAGTTGTTTGTTTACAAAAATACCCTTCATTTTATTTAAAGGATGTGAAAATAATGTACGATTTTTTTTGAAAGGATACGTATTTCTATCATTTTAACTATTTTATCTTGGGATAAGTTATTTCAGGATTGTTATTCCTCCCTAAGGCAGAGATAATTTATCCCATCACTAAATATTAATCTTGAGATAAGTTATCCCAAACTTTATAATTAAACAAAAGATTCAGAGGCACAAAAAATTTATCCCGAGATTATTTTATCGTATCCCTCACACCAAACATGCTCTAAGTGTATATTAGGCTCAAATCACAATGATATGTATGCATGTTGTGATGAGGATATTTCTCATGTTATTATTAAACATAGATGATCCTATTGGTCAACTAGTGATGGCTAATATTTGTGTCCCTGCCTTTGTAAATTTGGATAACAACAACATTCACATTTTTTCCTGTTGAAAAAATTAAATCGCAATCGTTATTCTTCGGGTGCAAATTTTATTTTAGAGCAATAGTTCAAAAATTACACTATTAAAGAGAAATTGCATTATGCAAGTTTCATATGACGAGCTCAACGAGAAACAATATAATGTAGAAAGTTTCAAACCTGAAATTCTCTATTTGGGAGATCACTCGTTCAACCAACTCAATCATATATCCACGCGGGTTAACAAGATTTATAATTGCAAGGGGTTTCAAACTTGAAACCTCCTTTTTTGGGAGATCACCCGCTCAACCAACTCTATCATTTGTTTGACTTATTCAACTCCACCCTCATCTTCAAATTTCATTAGGATAATGAAAAGAAATTAATTAGTGTGTTTAACTCTTTTTGGTCCCTTAGTTATGGTTGTATAACATATAGTTAATTGCCTTGATGAAAAGAGAATTAAATAAAATAGTAATATATAGATGAACTAGCTAGCTAGTTCACAAGTTATTGAAATGAAATATTAGAATATTTTAATTAAGTCATCAAATCTTTGGAGCTTCTTAGAGAAAGAGGAGACTTGTATTTTTTGTTTTCTTTTTTTGGGTTATTTTTAAAGAGGTCAATGAAGTCAATAAAATGCCAAAATAAATAAATTATAATACATAGTAGTAGACTAGTAGTACTATATTATTATTAGCTTAATTAAATTTCTTACGTTTGGATTCAAATAAAAGAGTGGACTACTGAAGACTCTTTGAAAACTCACTACGCCTTTTCCATCATTTTTTTTTTGTATTAGTTTTACTATTACGTGCACTGCTTCTTCAGAAGTTTATCAGCCCGAAAATCTGTAAATCCTACTTTGTGACTTGCCTCCAATGATCGGCCCCCTTTCGTCATGGACGTCATATGACCGTGTTGGACAACAGACTTCACAGATTTATCCCTCGAGCTAGCCGTCATCGAATCCAAAAATTTGTGTATCCTTGTGATTATTGAAACTTCTAAGTTCTACTTTGTGATTATTCCAAAAACTATAGTTGTACTTTTGTAATTGTGCTATGTATTGTTTAATATATTTGTACTGCCTTGAATATATTCTTGTGATAGCTGATTTATTAGACTTTTTAGACTTCTTTTTTGAAAAAACAAGTCCCTTTGATGCATCAATAAACATTATTATTATGACAGAATATATAATTTTCGTCGGGGTCTAGTACTTGACAAAGACTTTTTCACATTAACGAGACTGCTCGATTCACAAAATATTTCGCGTTAGTAAAGTTCGGAAAAAGTCACACCTTGATAGGTGTAATATAAACAACCTATTCTGATATAAATATTAGTGGCTTTTTTCCTATCTCGAACCCATAATTTATATATCACATGAAGATAACTTTATCATTGCTCGCCTCCCTTCAAATTTTATATTCATTAAAATAATAATTGCAGCCATGCAATTTCTATTTTTCCAGTCATGTGGTAGAGTTATTAATATTTTATACTCAATTCGATGCTTTAATCTGAATGTCGACGTGGTGATTTTAAGGTCACTTCTTTAAGTAAGAAAAAAATTTAATTAAATAAATTTTAAAGCATGTTTATCAGCAGATTACAACATCTAGATGCTTAGGTCACCGTTTAGATTTTATCCTTATTTTTAAAAGTTATGTAAATATATAAAGCTTTTGTGTAATTATCCTTTCGAATAACATTAGACTTTGATCTAGTGTTTGCTCATAAAATCGCTCAACCTTAAAGATAAAATATTAGACTGTCATTTAACATTTATAATAATTTATAAAGTTTTAAATCGTAATTTAATATTTTTCCATTAAATTTTCAATTTGCTGAAAAGAGATTTGTATATCGTAATCTAAAAACATCCATAAATTACGAGAAAAATAAAAAGGTGGTCATTGCCAATTTAGTCTTTATTAGAGATATATTAATATCAACTTGGATTTTTATTGAGTGTTTGTTGGGGTCAAAGCTCTATTGCAACCTTGTGAATGTGACCTTAGTGCATCACCAAAAGTTACACTAAAGTGATAAATATATATTTTTCTATTTTTAGCTAGAGTTTTTAAATTTGAGTCCTGAATATAGAATTGTCTTTAATAAAAAAACACACTTTACTACCTCAATATGGGACGTTTTGACACAAATCCATATTAGTCGGACCTCAAAATAGGATACCGGACGTCGAATGAGAAATGAAGAATGTGACCTTAGTAGAAATATTTTATTGTTATATTGTGGTTCACATCATTATAATACCATAGAGATGGGCATTAGTTAGGTAAAGTCATAATCAATAGAATAATTATCTCATCTGAAACTGTCCAAATGACAAGTTCCAAGTTGATATAATAGTTGGAATAATAAGAAAGAAGCAAAAAAAAATGAGTAGATTTGAAAGGAACTAAAGGAAAGAGAAAATTCAATATCCATGGCCATTTTCATTTCACTTGTTTTATGTTTTTTGGTTTGTTTTCACTCGAGGTTCGATATTTGCTTTGAAATTTAATTAATTTGAATTTACACTTAAAAGTCTCATTTTAGAGGATAAAGCACTTCCAATTGAATATGATTCCAAACCCAAGGCTCGAACTCGGGACCTCTTATTAAAATTGGAGAAGTACTTATCACTCCTCCACAACCTTTGACGGTAGATTTAATGGAATTAAGTTATATATATATATATATATATATATATATATATATGGATAGCGTAAACTTCTTCACGAGTTGTTTCCTTTTAGGACAGTTGTTTAATAAATGATCCTCCCTTCTTATTTTGCGATTTATGGACCTTAGACCACGATTTAAAGACCCCGTTTCAGAAAATTGAAAATCTTATTAGAAAACATTAGATCATTGTCTAAAATTTTGTAAGTTGTTGCAAACATTAGACGACAGTCTAATATTTTATCTTTAAGATTGAGAAATATATGAGCAAATATTAGATCCGAGTCTAATGTTGTCTGAAAGAATAATTTCTTAAAAGAGTTATATGTATACAATTTTTTAGATTGGGAACAAAATCTAAATGAGAAGCTTAAAAAAGGGACATTTGCATAAATTAGCCCATTTTAGAAGGCCAAATTTAGCCCACAGAAAATTCAACTGACTTGGATGCATGCACTGGGCCTATTTAAATCACTGATATTTGATGTAGACTCAAAAAGGTAAACCATGAAGATTCCCACTTTTAGAATTTATATAGACTTTTGGGTGCAAAAATCTTGTTATATTTATGCTATAAAACATGTGTCAATGAATTTAGCATCATCAACCTTATTAAAGAGTTTATAAAATTTTCTAAAGACTAACTTTAACATAAGAAAAATATTGACAAATTATTCGACATACGATGGACCTAGCTGATTAATGGCAAATTTTCTAAAGAGTGGCCTGAAATTGAAAACATTTTTTCTAATGAATCCCGTTTTCGTTGCCATTGAACTTGTCAATCAAATCCATCGTAAGACTCACAATGATTGACTTTAAAAAGATTTCATTCTATTCCGAAAGCTCATAACGTTAGTCCCAATAGACCCTAATTCTGAAAACTTTCTAATGAATCATGTTCTCATTGCCATTGAACTTGTCAATCAAATCCGTACAAGACTCATGATGATCAACTTTACGTAGATCTCATTCTATTCTGAAAGCTCGTAATGTTGGTCCTGATAAACCCTAATTTAATGCTACATCTCTCTCAATAATGCCTACACCTTCAACTCGTTCGAGAAAAATAGGATAATGGATGATGAGTTTTTGATAGTCACCAACCCCTGTTAAAACATAATCGCGAAAATCCACCCACTACAATAACGCGGCATAATTCAGCTTAATGTTACAACTCAATCGATGATCGATAAACGAGTGATTGTAATGTCAATAACAGTACATAATAATGTGAATTATGTAATCAAACAAAGAAAAGCTCACTAACTCTATGTGCATTACAAGTTTTTGAGTCACAATCATATAAGTATGTGTTTGTCAAATGCCCAAAATTGGGTATGATACAATGGGAGGCATTTGCCTAATCTGTTTGGTGGATTTTCATGAACAAATTTGGCATACATTGAACTCTACAAAAACAAATCTGAATTCTACATACCCCCTTTAGGGACATAACTTGTATTGGGACACAATCTCAAGGTCTTCTATCTGTCTCTATTTGGCAAGTTGAACAGATCAAAATTCACAGTTATGTAGCATTGTATGTTGGTATAAATCCTTTGGCATGTTGGCTCTCCATTTCCATTGTCATGAGCGATTTTTGCCGTTGATACCTATTCCTCTTTGCAGCCAATGCTGTTAAGATGAATTTCGGAAGGTGGAGAGGTGTAGAGATTAGCTCAGAATCAGAATAGACAACAGTGCAACTGAAAAGTCGAACAACAATAGAAAGCTATGTTGCTCGGACTCTTTGAAAATGTTGACAGGTGCATGTCAGATCCTCCAAAATAGTGCATTTTTTGAGGATCCAATACAGTGCAGCAACATTTTTTAGAGTCCGAGCAACATAGATAGAAAGTCAAGTACCTATCATCCACATATCCAACAGAATTAACATATAATTTCATGTTGTAAGTAAATCAAACATCCAGTTAATTTCGAAAACTTAGTCTAGTTGACCATCTATAGCAACAAATTTGATTTGAGAAAGAGGAGTATTAGATTACAGGCACCAGACATAAATATAGATACTTGTGAACTTGCTATCACAAGATTATAGCAACAGGTACAAAATTGATAACGTGCACTTCTCTCAGAATATGATGATCCGTAAAGTTTCACACATCTCATACGTCACAAAACCTCATCAGTCATAAACCAGAACTAATATTAATTTATTACCACAGCACAGCTACGAAATGCCACCTACTGGTCTGGTTTGAATCTTTTCAAAGTCAGTTATGCAGATAAAGAACCAAATATGGGGGACAAATGGTGCCATATATGAGACATATTATATAGGTATATTACGGGCAATCTATGAATATGATATAGCAATGAAGAAAAATTCATATTTAAGTTATTCCACAAGAAAGTAGAATTCAGTTGTATGAGTTGCACAGATAGATGGAATATATAGCCGTTTGCAAGAGTTAGCTAACACAGACTAAGTACTGCGTGAAATTTACAGTGGTACTAGGTCCACAGCCTGAAAGCTCATATTGCAATCTTGTTAAACATATTGTTAATGCAACTTTTTACATTTTATTTTAGACTTGATGGTGGAGATTAATGTATCTTTGACCTCACAAAAAAGAATGCTACATATTCTATGATCAGTTAACAGTGAAGTACTTTCTTGAATGCAGATAAAAGAAATGCAAAGAAACTCGGAAAAGTATAACATGTTGTAACCTCCCAGAAACCACTTACACATCATCTCGTGTGGTAGACCAAAGTCATAATCATTCTGCCTCCTCTTGTAGCAAATGTATGCCACCAACAATACCACGCAGATAAATACTAGACATGATATTCCAATTGCAACTTTACCAGCAGTAGAGAGACCATTTTTACTCCAAAATAGCGGACAATCAGGCAAAGTAGGTCCCCCACACAACCCTTTATTACCAGAGAGGCTGTGGAAGCAAAAAATGCTTTCTGTTAGAAATCAGTGAAAAGACTAGTACGAAGGAACAAACAAAATATAAACCTCTACAAAAATCACGATTATCTAGTAAACTTTTTTATCAACAGAACAGAAAACACTGGGGACACCACCATGACAAAAATCACCACTATCTTGTAAGTCTTCGCCCAAATGACCACCAAAGTTGGTGTCCCTCAAACGTTACTTTATGTAGGGGAGAATATAATAACCCAAAATAAAGGAAACTACTTTTGTCAAACAAAGTAGGTCGAAGTTGTGCAATTGATGAAATTAAACGGGTTTCAAGACATTAAGGATGCAACATAAGAAAGCTTCTGCAATAGAAGCGATATAAAATTAACACAAAGCAATGTAGCTTCATAGAAGGTATCAAACGTCAAAGAAAAAAGCAATTGGAAGAGGGAGAAGAGGAGTAGAAGAGGAGAAAACCACGCTTTAGCTAAAAAAAATTCAAGGTATTAATATCTTCTTATTCTATTTAATGAGAGATGTCATTTATATGATTATTGATGGGTTTTAGATATGATAATTGATGGGTATGAGTTTAAATTTTAATACTAGCACTTGTATGAGGTAATATTTTAATAGGATTGATTAGATTAGTAGACTCATATTACCATATTACATCAAGCTTCTACCTTAGACTCATATTACCATATTACATCAAGTTTCTACCTTCAGAAAATTAAAGTTCAACCATAGAAATGCATGGATTTGGCCCAAAACCCTGAAATTGAGAACTCTCAAATCTAGGTTGATTGGTTTTATCTAAAAAAATGTAATAAATGATAGAATTGGACTAATGAGGATATGGGAAACATAGAAAATTGTTGGATTAGTTGTTTTGACCAATGTTGAACCGGAAGACTTTGACTTTGACCAAAATTCAAGTTTGGATATGATTGTTAGGATGTATTTAACACAATTGAATCATTCTTTGTAAGGATTGGCAATCTATGGTTGAGTCTTGACAGTGTAGCAGCGCTACTTAACATAAATTAGAAGTAAGTGAAGACCTTACCCCCAAAGTACCCACTTTTAATAAATGACATGTTGAATGATTGTGAAATTGTATAAAGGCTTTGAAAAGAGGTTTTAGGCAGTCCTGCCTAAGCCTTAGCAGGCACAGTTATCCGGTATCTGTTTTGATGGGAGGTAGAAGGTATCTGGTGGATTTGTTGAGGTGCACACAAGCACCACCGTCATAAAAAAGAAGAGATTTCAGGCAGCCATGTTTGCAAATGAAATTTGAAATCTGTTTTCTATTAGATCTATACATTGTGTATGACATGATACATCACTTGTTTGCATGAGAGCAGTTATGTATTCACATAAATGTTTTATGTATTGATGTTTAGATTGAGCATTAACGGGATAGTGTACAATTGTATTGCATAACCACATGCACACTGTCGGTGATGCCCCCTTGAGTGGGCTGATTATGCTCCTTGTGTATGGGCAGTTTATTCTTTCTTGTGTGGGACGGCTTATGCTCCTTGGGTGGGCAGATTGTGCTCATTGTGCAGGCTGGTTTGTGTGATTGCTAGCAGTTGTAGCCATGTAGTACTGTTAAACTGCGAGGAAGGCATCACGGGTTCAACTCAAAGGGAAAACTCCAATTGAAACCATTTTGCTCTAAGGTATTTCTAACAACCTAAACTAGTAATTAACAGAGGGAATCATCTCAATTCATGCACTAATAACATGAGTAGCAGAGGCACTCTTCACCGAATCAGTCTTGTTTTTTTTAAGTGGAAGACAAGATGCGAGAAGTGAGGTTGCGATGGTTTGGGCATGTGATGAGGAAAGGGACAGAGGCCTCTGTGCGGCGGTGTGAGAGGCTGGCTATGGATGGGTTTACGAGAGGTCGTGGTAGACCGAAGAAATATTGGAGAGAGGTGATTAGGCAGGATTTGGTGCATTTGCAGCTTACCGAGGACATGACCTTAGATAGGAAGGTGTGGAGGGCTCAGATTAGGGTAGAAGGTTAGTAGGTTGGTTGGCTTCTTTGTAGGGAGGAGTGCGGTGTTTTGTTGCCTTTTTAGTAGTTGTAAGGCTACGCTTGTAGCTTTTGTTTCATCTGCGCCGGCTACTTGCTAGTGCCTTGTGTAGTTAGACTATTATATTATTTTGTTGTAGTATAGTTTTGTGATTATCTGCTGTTTTGTTTATTGGTTTTATATCTTGGACTGTTTTGAGCCGAGGGTCTATCGGAAACAGCCTCTTTACTTCACCCTGGGGTAAAGGTATGGTCTGCGTACATTCTACCCTCCCCAGACCCCACTTTGTGGGAATATACTGGGTATGTTGTTGTTGTTGTTGTTGTTCAAGCACAGATTCAAAAATTAAAAATCTACTAAAGGAAGAACATAAAATCTACTGAAGGAAGAACTTTAGCCAGAAAATAGAGAATGACATACTCAATGGCTCCACCATGGACACCGATGGAAAGAAGTTCCTCGGGCACTTGGCCTTCTAGTGCATTACCATTCAAATACCTGAGTAAATTACAAAGTAACTGTTAGAACTAAGCAGAAGGTAACTAGGACGACATAAATTTCTTTTGTCTGAATGAATCCGAGTGATTCATAACACAAATACTTATCTTGCTTTCTACGACAATCATGAAATAAGCAGCTGGTACCTCACAAAGAGTGAAATATGAAGCGACAGATCCATGAAAAGATTATTGAGAACAAGAATGAAGCTTACACAATCTGCAAGGCGGAAGAAGCTAGACTATCTGGTAGGGATCCAGTAAATTTGTTATTTGATAAATCCCTGCACAAAAGATCTTCAAATGATGAATTGCAAGCTTCAAGTACCAAGAACATGAAGGCAAACCAGTTTGACAAAAGGGGTTAGCCCTTCAAAAGAGAGAAAGAGGGTAGAGTACCGCCAATATATCCTAAACTACAGAGTACTTATGCACATGGTTTTAAGAGTTCCAGGAAATTTTTTTGACAAGAATATCAATAATAGAGGAGAGTTTCAGGAAAATTTGAGCAAAAAGCACTTCAATAAGACATAATTGGGAGGGCCAAACTTCAGGCACTAAAAGTGACATTGTTAACAAGTTAATTAACCAAAACTTCAAGCTAAGGCCCAAGGATTAAGGAATTTATCTTTAAAAAGAGGCCCGAGAAAAGAAAAAGAATTTACAAGAGGTAAGTTGTTAAGCTTGTAGCAACTGAGTGGATCAGAAAATTCTGGCAGGATCAATGTATTCACGACTCCAATAACATTCAACAATTTATGTATGTGTATTGATAAAACTCATAGTTCTAAGATGCAAAACAGCAGACGATTTCAAGTAAACAAAGATATAACCAAGAACAAAGTGCTGATGTCTGGTCTCACAATTTCACAAGAGACTTCTGACCCAATCCCCACGGTAGAGAACCTCCCAAAGAATTAGAACTTAAGTTCCTGCAAGGCAAAAAAGTAAGAGAAGGTAGAATGACTATTTGCAAAGACCAAATTAGCACGGGTAACAAATAGTAAAAGTGCAGAAAAGAAATTGGTGCAACTTAAATGATACAATCAAAAAAATTATTCATCAGGGCACCATAATGCGTATAAGCAAATACTAGTATATTTTCATAGTGTAACCATATTTTGTTGAACAACTCTTTAATAAGTAAGTCTAGATACTATGCAGGAAGATTAACAACATGAGAAATTCAGGTATCTAAGAGGTAAGAAATTGACAGTAGATACTTACAAGCTTACCAAATTAGACAAGAGCCCAATTTGGTCGCTGATATATCCCTTTAAGCCTTGGCTTCCAAGATCTCTGAAAGATAAGAACTAAAAGAATCAAGAAGGATGTACATGTGATGTTTTAGTTATCACCACGAATTGAACAAAAGAAAGTCGAGGGATATTCATTACGGAAAAAAAATCTGTTCTTTCCTTCTTTGACACACAAATTGAAATTAAAGATTACATCATTTGTCAAGTTAAAAGTGAGACCGGCAGAATATGAAAGAAGAATGCTATCTTAGAGAAGCTGGAGCAATGGAATGGAAATTTCACACTTTAATCGTCTAGCTACAGTGGTTTCTAAGCGCTCGTGTACTAATGGATCTGAAATGTGAATTCATTCCATGACACTTCTTTCCATGGCTTCATTAAGGTGAATGGACACTCCAACCTAAATGCCTCGCCTCGGAATTTCAACGATAACTTTCATGGAATTTAGTTTTTAAGCATAATTCCGAGCAATATTTTGAAACGTCTTTTTGAGATAAGACCATATAACACCACAGTATTTAGTCCTAGCCAAAAGACCTGCAAGACATACACCTTCCGCCCCAGGTACTCGCACAGCAAGTTGCGCATTTTTCATTCAATTCACTTTTTCATTATATGTTTCATTGTTCAGAACAGCGATATAGGTGATTTACTTGGGCAATAGAACTCCAAACAACTCCTTCCCCTTCTAATTGTGCTCTGAAATTCTGTATTGCAATTAGAAGTAAGATAATGATTCGTTTCTCAATCTTCTACATTAGTTTTCTAGCTCTTCCTAATGTTCTCGAAACAAACAACCACATTATACATTGTTATTATCTCATCTATGACGTGCTTATCACCACATGTTAGTACGTGCTCCTTATCAAATTATGAAATGGACCAACTAGCAGTAAAGTTATGATCTCAATCAAGATATCCAAACATCCAAAGCAGGCTAGACACTAACTATTAGCTCGCATATTCTCCACTCAACATTTAACCTAATTGTATTAACGTATATCTGACAGAAAAGAATCACTTACATTTGGGAGATCACAAGCGATCCGTTCTTAGTGGAATGACAAGTAACACCTTCCCAAGCATCCCAAGTAGTAGGAGCACAAGGATCACCATTCCATCCCATTCTATCCGGAACTTTAAGCGACTCCTTCAATGCTTTCATAGCAACAACTACAAACGCAAGTAAAAACAGAAAGTTCAAATTTTGCCAAAGGAACTTCCAAGGGTCGTTTGGTAGCTGGTTAGAATTATGCAGGTATTAGCAACGCGGGTATTAGCTATTCCATCTTCTACTCCGCATAAGATGATACACCAATTCCCTCATAACTTATACATGTATCAGTTATGCGGGTTTCTAAAATGTAAACCAACGTCATATTAATTTTATACATGAATAACATGCTTCTTTAATAGCTACTAAACGACCCCTAACTGAATTACCAAATACACACATGACACAACTGCAACGAGTTCTTGAAATAAACTAAATTCCGGTATATACCTTGTTCAGGGAGAGTCTTGAGATCATCTGGAATAATAGCATAATTCTCAAGCCCACAAATCACAGGAGCACCCACAACAGTCACAAGCCTTACACTCAACTCAGTACTACTCAAATTCTTAACAACATATCGAAAATCATAAGCTGCAAAGCTCCCAACTTCTTTGTAAATATCCACTCTACTCACATTTTCACCATTCACTACAACATCAAACACCCTTTTACCTGCTTTATTCACACTAACATCAATCTCAGCAAAATGAAACCATAACAAGTAATCCAATTTCGCGTCTACGGGTAACAGATACTCCAAGAATTCACCCCCTTCACCAATTACAGTAACTGCAGATTGGTACAATTTCAATGGAAAATAATTTGGTGCTTTATCTACATTAACCACATTCTTTATAGCTGAAATTGCTTTAACAGTAGCTCCGGTAGTTTTACCGGCAACTTTAGACCGGAAATCAGAATCCGATTGCCATGACCGGCCGAACCGGTCAGTATCATTGCTAAAACCGGGTCCCCATTGATCCGACCCGCTAGAAAATCTACCATAATTCACTAAAATTGAACTGTCATTGACTAGATAAGAAGAAGGGTCAATTTGGGTAACTTCAAGAGAAGCAATAACCGGTGAGTCAGTGGCAATACTGTAAAAACACACATCAGCTTCATCGTCATCATCGGAAACTGTAAAAAACAGATCGGAGTACGCGCCGTCGCGTGAGATTGATTCATGCCAAGGTGACCTCCATTGAAAGACAACATTACCCTCAACGGAAACATCAAAAGACGGCGAGTGAGACTTCCCGTCGTAATTATCGTACACTGTAAACGTCCGGAGCTGGTACCTCCCGGAGGGCAAATTGGGTATTACGTAACAGTTCTTCTTGCCGGAAGAAATGGGGAAGTAACGGAGAGTTTTCTCTTGTGGGTGTTGAAAGTGAAGTGGCTCCGATACGACGGAAATTGCGCCGCCGGTGAAGTACCGGTCGGAAACCCATGTTGTATTGAAGATGTCTGATGAATTTGAGAGACCCCCACAATCAATATGTAATGAATAATCTGGAAAAAACAGAGGAAAACAGCTAAGTTAGTTCAAAAAACTCTTCAAAAATGTTGTCGGATCCTCGAAAAGTAGACTGCTTTTCAAGAATTCGACGCGTACCCATTGACATTTTTGAAGAGCGCGAGCAATATGAGTAGTAATAATAATGTAATATACTTACTGTAAGGATAGTGAAGAGAGGAAGAGGAAGAAGGGAGAAAGAAGAAGATGATGATGAAGAAGAAGAAAGGGAAAGGAGACATGGTTGTTAATGGGGGGAAGAGAGAGAGAGATAATGTTGGTTTTTTTGTACATAAGAAAAAGCTATGGTGATTGCATGGTGGTGGTGGGGGTGGGGGGTGGGGTAGGGGGTTGCGAGATTGGCGGGGTAGTGTAGGAGAGAGTTGAAGAAGACTGGTTTTTTGCTGTGATATTGAAGTTATTAAGCCAAGATTGATGCTTTGATTTTCTTGACTTTTTGGGACTCGGAGGGAGAGAGAAAGCATTAGTTGAGTCGGGGATTTTTCGGAAATAGTATCTCTAATTTTTATGAGGTAGAAGAACTATCGACAAGAGAGAGTTGCTCGAATGTTAAGCACTCTTCACTTTTAACATGAAGATTGTGAGTTCGAATCGCCACAAAAAGCAAAAAAGAATAAAAGCTCCTAGGGAGGGGTGAAAAAAGAGAGGAGGTAGAAGTATCATTTGCTTACATTTTATCCATTTTAGATTCCATTATTTGGAGATAGAAATAAGGTTTTTATATATTTTATCCTTCTTAAATCTCACCGTAAAAAGGTAGAAATAAGATCCGTATACATTTTATCCTTCTTAGATCTCATTGTTGAAATTATAGCATGACGATGAGGAGGAGGAGAAGAAGGAGGAGAGAAACCATAGTATGGTGGGAGTGTGGTGAGGTTAGGGATGATATAGAGAGTGACGCTAACCCGACTAATTTTGATTCATGTCTCACAGAGTTCGTTTATTAGAGAGGAATCATTTTATATTTTTTTTTTATTTCTAGGACTCAAATTCGACATACTTGATTGACAATAGAGGAATTCTCATCCATACTAACATCATTGTAATGTGATGTATATTTGGAAAACTTGAGTTGAAAATAAGGTTGAAGGTAGGATTTGACAGATCTAATAGTTTTGATCAACTCTTCTACATACATTAAGAAATTATAAAATTTAAATTCAGAATTCAAGTACTAACCCTTGAAGTTAATGCACTATAATTTCAAAATTCACAAAGAAATATCATGCATGTAAATTAGTAGTACATATTATAGACCAAAGGTAAAGAATTCAGGGGCAGTTGAAATTGGTAGTTACAATTTACAAACATTTGTTATAAGTAAACTAACTTTTTTTTTACTATGTCAATTCCACATCATATTTATAGCTTGGGACAATTTCTTTTAAAAAAATATTTATAGCGAGTTTTCGTATTTACTATTGGCTTTGAGTAGTATACATCAATACATGTAGGTGAAAGAGTTAATTTCTATAATTGAGCTAAGAATATGCTTACGTGGACCATAGGTGAATATGCTTACGTGGACCATAGGTAAAGAACTAAACTAGGGTAGTTGAAATTAGTAATTACAACATTTATTATGATAAATAAATTAAAAATTATGTTGCCATAATTTGACAACTTATATTTATTTGTATCATGAATTACTTGTAGTATTAGTTAGGAGTATTAAAAATATATAACTGATTTTTGATATAGTGATATATTTTTGTTTTTGAAGTTAATGAGGGGTTCTATAAAACTTTGTAATAAAGTGGTAAGTATTCATTTATTTTTTAACCAGAACTTTCGAATTTGCATGTGTATAGAGTCGCATTTATTTGCTTTACCTTCAACGTTGGACTTTCTATACATTTGAACTTAATGGAAAAGTTCAATATAAATATCGATCGCTGAATAAAAATCAAGGGTTGAGCGTACCTTCCGCTCATGAACAAGAAATGAAGGAGCTATTAAGTTAAGATGTCTCTTTTCTTTTTCTAGCTCTTCTTTAGGTTTAAAGATTCGCTAGAGATTCTCTCTGACTTTTACTCGAGATTTTCTATTTCTCCTATCTCGGCAAATCGATGATGCCTTGTACACTCACCCAATCTTGTCTCTCGCTTGTCGACTTGAGTCGCATTAACTTTCGATCAAAGACAACCGGTAAAAAGTGTTTGTAGCATAAATTTCTTTCGATGTACATCTCACCCAAAACAAAATATATATTTAAGAAATTGATGAGTAATTGACTAATTGGTGAATAAATGAGTCACGTGAAAGAAAATAGAAGTAAAGGTGGATAATTAATAGGATAGGAGAAGTGTACACTGGATTCTTTTCCCAAATGAGTAACAAAGAAATGGTCCAAAAGTGAAAATTATTGCATATTTATTTCATAGATGGGATGATAGTGATACATTACTAAATTCTATTTTATCTCCCTAATGAGTTGTTTGGTTCAAAATATGGTTATTTCAGTTACAAATTTAAAATTATAGTTTGGTAATTATAATCTCAACTCTATTTGGGGTTGTTATGTCCAACATTTTGATATATATTCTACCCTGGCTTTAACATTGGATTTCTTAAAAGAATTTGGGAGAGAAGAACTTTGGAGAAGGAAAAATATGTCCTTTTGAGACGCTTCTAACAGGACGAGTCAAGCAGGACTGACAGACTTCTAGGTTGGTAAGCTTATGAAGATGAAGTGCACATGATATTATAGGAGAGTTCTACTTCGGAATTGGGAGATGAAAGTGAAGATCTTTATAAGGCATCGTTTTTGGGCTCAATATTACGTAGCTCGAAAAACAAATTTGTGTGGATTCAGGCCCAAATTGAATAATACGTGTCATGGGCTTGGATCGTAACAAATATATTATTAGCCTCGGTACTTCCTCAGTACGATGGTGGGGCAAACGTAACCTCAGTGAGGACGTTGAGTCCTCAAGGGGCTATGTGATGCCCTTGGAGAAGGGGGGGTCAAACAAGATGGTTGGCAATCTTTTGAAGATGAGGTGCACATGACACTTATGTGAATCATACATCGGAATGAAAAAGAAAAGTGAAGAGCTTTATAAGACATAGTTCAAGTCCACAATATGATACGCAAGCTTTTGGGGATTATCGATATGGCGTAGTCCAAAAGCTAAATTCATGGACAATACGTGACATGAACTTGGTCGTGACACCTTTTATTTATCCCAAGATTACTAATCTCGAGATTGTTATCCAGATAAGAGCTGAGCTAGACTTTCAGTTACACAGACTCAATAATTTTGATCCAAAGTCTGTATATGTGTTTTAAGACATCTATTGTATATATATAAATTATTAATTTAGAATCGTTAACTTAAAAGAAAACTAGAATCTTAACCTGTAAACTTCAAATTTGAATTTCACCTTTATTTATACAATATAAGTAATACCACAATTATATCACAATCTCGCAATTATTTATATCGAAATCAAGAAATTCAACCAAACACAAAATAAAATCATTTCATATTTTTATCCTGAGATTATTACTCCTTATCCTTCCAATCGAACGAACCCTAGTTAAACAATTAGGTGATATGAAATATCATAAAAATGCATCAACTACAAGTATTTAATTTGAAGTGTAAATTTCTGCCTTAATAGTGGGGGAAAAGGTAGAAAGAGACACGGAATCCAAAGGAAATGGGAATATGTTAATGGAGCAGTGTTGGAAGAAGTGGAGGGTCCTGCTTAGCTTTAATTTGTTGAAAATGAAATGAAACTATATGGACAACACATAAAAATATATATGTATATATGTTGGGCAAAATTAAATTAATGAGGCAACATGGACAGCAAAGAATTTCATCATCTATTCATCATCAAACAACTTTTATCTTTGAACATTTTTGAGAGGTTGCAGTTACGAAGAATGTCAGTAATTACTTGGTTAACTATTTAAACTTTTACCTTATTAATAGGGTTCAATTTTTCAATTTGTAAAAGAGAGAAATTACAGTTGAATACTTATCTTGTTGTATCTAAAATGACTTTGAACATTAAATTTCAACTCATAATTCATGCGTTTTATCATGAATGTCACATGTAAAACTCAACAAATAAATATTAAAAGTAAAATAGGTATAATGGTAAAATCACAGAGGTTGAATCAATCGAGTTAAACTCATGAATTCGCCTTTGCAAGTATGTGTAAAAAGCTTTTTAAAATAGGTGACGATGAAGCCTGAATCTAGCTAGGACCTTTTGTATATTTTGATATTATGTTGAATTGTGCAATCATCTCAATTAAAATCGCATGCTTTTAGTTTAAAAGTTTGAACATTTCATTATTGTTCTAACAACATAACCAAGTTCGTTTTACCCTACTATATAAATTAGTTCATTACCCTAATCTACCCAGAGATTAAAAAATATTTTACTAAACTTGTTTAATTAATAATATTCTTGTTTTCTTGTGAATTAATTTAGTATTAGACGTGGTGAGCATGCACATGCATTTGGACTTAGAGAAAACAGCTAAAGAGTCAAACTTATTATATTCATTCACATAAAATACAATTGAAAGTAAAATAAAAGATATGCGCCGCACCATGTACCATATAACATAATTTGATTGTTAATATTTGTTAGTTCCATTTTACTTTATGTGATTTATTTTAATCTTTTTAGTGTCACCGAAAAAATAATACTTTTATATATTGAATACAACTTAATTTTTAATTTTTTTTATTTTATTCTTAATGAAATAATATATTATCATATTTATAAAGTATTTTAAACTAAGACCCCCATAAATTGAGTAGCCTTTGTAGGACCTTTTGATTTGTTTCACACACAAAACCTGGGAATAATAAATGCCTTATGTTACATATTGATTTTGGAACAAAGTCTTTGACACAAATTTTGGTTCCCATTGTTCCAATGGTCTAGTTGTAATTTTCTATTTTTTTTTTTTTTTTGTTCTTTTTAGAAATATTTTTAATTTGTTTTTGCTTACTCACTTTTAAAGCAAATCAAGACTAAAGATGGTAGAGAAAGACTTTTTTTTGTTACATTATTCAAAATGTGATGCCTCGAGCCAAAAAAAAATAGCAATCGACTTTCAGTCATGTGATTTTATTCGAATAACGAATATCAGAGAAGTTGATATAATTTTAGCATTGCTTTTCTTGAATGAGAATTTAAAAGAATTATGCTTTAAAAAAACCCTCATCAACTCTCTATCTTTTGAACCCACCTCACCGAGGTTAAGGCCATGTGAACTCTTTTACGAAGGCCTAAAGTGACAGGCTCGAACGATCGATTCATAAGGATCTGAGCCTTGGTCGGCCATTGGTTGCCCTACTAAGCAAGACAAACACTCAATCGATTTCTTTATGTTTTTTAACCATGATTTTCGTGAATTGAAAAGGGAGAATTAATTATCCAACAGAGATGACATCTATAATTAATTTATTGTTGTCAACCTTAAGATTATTAGTTATGGTTACTTTAATTTAACCCATTTATACTTATCATATTAGTTAAATTGATTTTCAAGAAACAAAATGTGATAATTATTTTGAAATAGATGGAGTATTAGTCAAATTTGTTAAAGCTAATTATAATCCTTAACGTTATAAGTAGTATATAATTTTGACTAAAACCAATGATCTAAATAGAATGTAGTATATTGGGGGGAAAAGTCCAATAGATATTGGAAATAGGACTTTAAATCTTTAATTGCTTTAGGTAAAATTAAAGTTCCTCAAAGTTGCGTTGACTTCCATAGCACTTGATATATAGAGCATATATTTAATTTTAGTAGACTTTGAATTTTTGCCCATTACTCATTATAACCATGTGCAATTATTATCTTATTTGTATTAGTTATATATAAGCTTAATATATCGACAATCATTTAGACATTTAAATTACGGGTTTGTTTCAATTGAACATATAAACACATGATAAAATATTTTTATTAGACATTTTTTATTTAAATTTTTAATCTTATGTTGTGTGTGTTATCAAAATCGAGAACGAATTAAATGAAGTAAATTAGTTTTAGTTTAAGCTTCAAATGAGCTTCTCCCAATTATGTTTAGTTATAATATTGGGCTTCTTGCTTGACCAAATTGCAACGTTTATTCAATCCAAACATCAAAACTTTTATCAAATATATTGTTTCAAAATTAATTGAGATACTTATTTCAACACAAAATTCAATTCTAATCACTCAAATAATTCATATCTATAATGACATTTCAAACTCTTAAAATTTAAATTTTGAATTCGCTCCCGTAACATTTTATTAGACAGTCAATTTTGTTGCATGTGCCTATCGGTTCATTCAATTCTTAGTTGATTTTTTTTTTTCGGTGAACAGGATTTCTTAGTTGAACTTTGTCACTACACTAGTACTTCCTCCGTTTCAATTTGTTTGACCTACTTTTCCTTTTAGTGTGTTTCAAAAAAAAATCTCTTTCTCTTTTTAGTAATTCTTTAATTTTAACTTTTTACGTGACATATTTAAGGCCACATTTTGATATATATGACATATCTTTAATTTATAACTATAAAATTTAAAAATCTTTTCTATTTTCTTAAATTTCA
Organism: Jaltomata sinuosa; assembly: GCA_003996215.1. Taxonomy (NCBI): domain Eukaryota; kingdom Viridiplantae; phylum Streptophyta; class Magnoliopsida; order Solanales; family Solanaceae; genus Jaltomata; species Jaltomata sinuosa. The sequence continues at coordinate 1,081,399 of QJPP01000008.1, forward strand.
TGTCAAATTAAAATAAATCAAATAAATTAAAACGGTGGGAGTAATAAAGTTTCTGTGGTCTATAAAAACCTTGGGAATTGAAGAAACTTCATTTTTCTGCCATTTTTGTGCATGTAGCACACATGTTATATCCTGTCACCTCTAAATAGTGATATCATATCACACACACCCTTTCTTTTTCTTCCTCCGATATTCAGTATTCATATTATATTAGATTGATTAAATTTAAATTTACGTTGAGTAATTTCATGCTAATTGTAAAATGCTATTTGATAAAAGTGATTAATACGCAAAATTCAAATACGTATTGCTCCGCCATAACTTTTATTTTCAAATCACACCTTAAATTACTACTACTCACTAACTTACAAAATATTACTCTCTTCGTTTCAAAATATTTATCACAATTTTTTTTTTGAAAATTAAACGATATAAAATTTTCATCATTATTTTAAGATATATTTTTTCATCATATTAATATCAAATATATAATTTATAGTATTTTTTGTTTGATTTTTAAATAGCTAAATTTTAATTTTAAATTAATCTAATCTAATTTAATTTTGAAAATAAATTTAATTATCTCTCGAGAAGCAAAACGTATTAACTATTTTGAAATGAAAAGAGTAACAAAATTCCAAAAATATTATTTTCAGGTGACTGTGACTATATAATAAAACCAAGAAATGGAATAAAAAAAAACAATTTCCTAAGCTTGTGGTCATGGATATTAGGTAGTACTAGCTAGTACTTAAGTTCACACCCGTGACATCCATCATGTCTATTTTTGCTTTGGTTTTTTCCATCCAAACAGAATATTAATTGTACTATATATATCTAAGTTCTTTTTAAATTATTGTACCTAGTTATTTTACTATATAGTAAAATAATATATATTTGACGTTAGGCACGCAATTATATGTTGAAAAGGAGGTGCATTTTGTTTGTCACTTATAGACATGCAGATTCTATGCCCACACTTAATCACATTTTTATATTAATTGTATGTATTAATATAAAGAATTTTAGTTTGTGGTGTGGGAACATTGTATCGAATTAATTTGAGATGGAGTTTGAAAGAATTAGTTTCCCTATCCATCAATCAGCTTCGGTTAGAGCAAAATCCAAAAGTAACATAATTGATAAATGATGAATTTCACGTCACAAATTAATGACTCAAGAAATTAATAAGCATGTCTCGAATTTCAATATAAGTACCAAACACTTGGTGAAAAAATAAAAAAATAAAAAAAATTGTAAGTCCTTTTGGGGGAGGTGATTAGTTGAATCAAATGTGGCTCAAGTTGTCATTAGATTATTATTGTGGCCACCTCATCATTACAAGAAAAGAATAACAAAGATCTACTAACTATTGGATAAAAAATACTCTAATAAAACTAAAAAGAGTGGAAAGACGATCTACTAACTATTTGGAATCTCTAAAGTTACATACACCTTTAACACTAATTTCTTCTTTATTTTTTTTCCATAAAATATAGTATCACATAATGGTGGGATCCAAAGTTAATAGTGATTTTCTCTACATAATCTTGTTATAGACTTATATCTCATTTCCACAAATGAACTTTAGAAATTGAGTTACAAATTTTAAGACAAGGTTTCACATAAAATTGCACATTTTTTCCTATAAATGGGTTGATTTTTATTTTTTTTCCCTTTTAACGATCGAATTTTTGCCAAGTGAGACATAATTCTATAGAAATTGAAGTTATGCCCAAACATAACTTGTGAGATGTTGTTATGATACGAAAATATAAGTTTATGTCCGGTAAAAAATAGTTTTTTATGAGGGGCATAAATTAAAGACTGGCACAAAATAGAGATAAAGTGCAAATGACCCAAGGTTTCATGGGCTTTTATTTGGGCTTTGTCCATATAGAACTTGGGCCTGAAGTTTATGGACCATCCAATGGTGAAGTTAGAACTCAAAACTCATAATGACAGATTTTTATTAGAAGGGAGATTTATAGAAATATGCGTAATTAAAATTTGTATTGTTGCTAAATTATACCATTTCTCTGCAGATTTAGAAAGTATGGTAGCCTTCCCAAATGAAAAAAAGAGGGGAAAGTATAGTTTTATATATAAGTTAGGATACAAGTTCAAATGACATGGGCACATTAGAGCTCGATGCGACGTAAATAAATTTGTGAGATCTGGGGGACCAAATCAGACACTGTTATGACATGTGCCTAGATTGTGACAGATGTCGGCATCAACCAACGATCGATGAGCCTCGAATTTTTAAGAGGGTGATACGTCTTACATGATGCTCGTGACAAATAACATATCAAGAAGAATTACTAACAAAATTTTAGGATGACAATAATCTTCCAAAAATGAATGCATACAACGCCTTAGACATATCTCACATAAAAAATGAATGGAAAATATAATGTTGTATAAGATAAAACACAAATGGAATTTTTTAATGAAATGTACAAAATTAAAATCCTCGCAGTGGAGTTTTAGTTTTTTCAAAAGATGATTTTTAAACTCTCCTTATATTACTGCAATAAAATAAAGTCTATTTTGTTACATCCTCAATTTGAAGTGGAAGAGTATTTTATTTGAGGAGAAAAATAATCCAACTTATAGAAGGAATCCAGCATTTGCACACATTCCAAAATGTCAATTTTTTTCCAAAAGTCAAGAACTAATTTTAAAATCCCAGTATTAAAGAGATTATTTTAGTATACTACTTATAGACTAATTACTTCCTATTAAAAGAATAAAAAGTCAGCATGCACTTGTCTTAATTTTAATATATAAACTTTTTTTCTTATTTGGTGGCCGATATTCATATTTGGTCCTTTAATTCATTCAAATTTGCTTCGTATAAAACCATTATAAGAGGAAAACGCTCCATAACAAAAAAAAATTCATATCAAGATTCGAAACTGAAATATTTAATTAAGTTTGAACGGATACTACCACAAATTCACTACTTGTTGGTTAATATATTTAGTGAGTGGGGTGGGTGGGTGGGGGGGTAGTGTCCTTTGTCAAAAGGAGGGTGGATGATCCCATAAAATTTTTGTTAAGTCCAATGAGAGATCGTGCAATGTTTTACGTTGAAATCTGAAAGTCTAGTAGACATAGATTAGCTTGCACTAATTAATTAATTAATTAATTAATTAAATTGGCCTCTAATTTCTAGATGAATGTTCAACTCAGAATATCTCCTCCATCAACGCCAACAATTAAGAGGGCGCAAGCAAAAATATTTAACATGCATCTTTTTTTTCTTAGGAAATTTCGATTACAACTAGTTAAATTATATGATGAAATAAGTTAGAAGTCTTTCTTATTCGTTTAACACTTTATTTTCAGCTCAATGACTAAAAATAAGTGTTACGGAATCAATAAGTTGTGATGAAATAGATTTTAAAAAAAATGAGAATTTTTTGTTAAGAAGCACTTTCCTCCTAAATGAATCTTACGTGTCAGAACGCTTCTAAGTATGAATATCACACCTCCAATGAAAATCAAAAGTAAAGATAGGTGTTATAATTTTTTTATCATATGTTCAATCTCCAAGACTCCAACCTAATAAAGATTGCTCTAATTAACTTTATTACTTTAAGGATATAGAAAAAAAAAATATTCTAATTCTATTTTGTGATGATCTACTTGTCTGAAAATATGCTTGCAATAAATACTGTGAAAGTGGCTGACAATTACTCCATTGATGTTCACTGTTCAGAGAGTAGTTGCCATTTCTTACAACAAAAACAGCTCACATTAATTTATTACTATCTCATTAATTTACTCCCACCTCCAAATTAATTTTGTTTCATTTTGTTTGTGTAGCTTGGACTTTGACACAAATTTTATTAATTTTATTTTTTGCTATTTTAAAAAAATTACATTATTTTAAAGTCATTTTTATATTTTTGTGACTATAAAATATTTCATTCAGAAAAAAATAGAAATATGTTCTTAATCTTTAAACAGATTAATAAGAAAATAATATCAAATAAAGTAAAATAGAAAAATTCTGAGGTGAAATGATTATGACCCAAAACTATGAAATTCGTTTCTCAATCTTATTTAAATATATGCTATTATTTAATCTGCGTACCAAACTATCAGTTAATTATTAGTATATCAACAAATTTTGGTGTGTCTACGTAAAACCATGCTTCAATAAATTAATGTACTAAAGCACAAGAAATTTGAAATATGGAACGTGGCTGACAATGGCGCAAATATGGATAAATTATAAGGTCTCATGATTACGATAAAATTATTTTTGTATGATGAATAGGTCATGGACTCGAATCTGCAAGAAGTCACTAATATAATATATGAATATATTATAAAGTATTATGATAATGGTAAAGTTATCTTCGTATGACTGATATAGATCAGGATTCGAGTCAAGTCATTAGATCAATCATTAAGGCTTTTATTAGGATAAGTTATTTACATCACACTCTTCAAAATACGATCGTTCCCCCAAACTTTATTAATACGAAATATTTTATGTACCGAACTGCGCTCTTACAAGGTGCTATGAGATATGAGATTCTATTCTATCCAAATCCGCCAGGCTGTTTGACATTGTAATCCACACTCATTGCTATGAACCAAAAGATGGATAGGATTCTTTATTCTTAAACAACAAAAATAGCTTTTAAAGAAAAAAAAAACTAGATATTGATAAAGTCCTAGAATGAAAAAATATCCCTTTATTTTTATTTATTGGGTAAGTTTGTCACTCGTTATACTATCGGATTAATCATGTTGCTCCTGCCGTTACTAAACTTCACACATTTTTCCCTGAATTGAATGAATTTCTCCAAATCAATCAATATCACCAAATTTCAATTGAACTTAAGGACCCATAAAATTATACAGACATTAGTTATTTCATCCTTTATCCCAATAAGATAATACATCAATTCTCTCATAACTTATACATGTATTAGTTATACGTATTTTTAAATTAAAAAATAAATGTTATATTAATTTTATACATGAATAATTTATTTTCTAACTAGCTTTTATAAAAATATTATTTATCTTATACAAAAATTAATACATTAATAAGTTACTTCTTAACGTAGCTACTAAACAATCTCTAAATACTTTGTAAGCACGGAATAACTTAATCTTTATTCAAATTAAGAGCATGTTTGGATTGACTTTAGACTTATAAGCCAAAAGTCTTGTATTTTTATCATTTTAGCTTTAAATCAAATACTAATAAACACTTTTTTTAATTTACTTAAATAATGTAAAAGTGCTTAAAAACTACTCCTTTCATCAATTTTTAACGGACATTATTTCTCTTCTCAAGGTCAAATGCATGAACATTGATCAACAATTTAAGATGTATTTTTTCATCATATTATTATGAGAAAGATTGCAACTTATAGCATTTTTTGTATCGTTTTCAATCATCTCAATTTTAAATTTAAAATATTAAATTAGTCTACTTTAATTTAGCTAATTTAGCAAAATATGATAAGTAAAAATGGACGAAAAAAAATATTTTAACTTGAAATTACTTAAAATAAGTCAATCCAAACAGCCGCTAATTATTCTAGGGTTTGAGGTAACTTACATAAAACACACGTCTTTAGGAGCTAATTACTCTTTCTTTCACCTCTTCTCCTTCGGATACATCAGAATCCCGTCGGATACATTCCAATTCCATCGGATACATCTCAAACCATTCGGATACATCGGCATCTTTGATTTTATCTCGGATACATAGGATAGCCGCATGTATCAGAGGGGTTACAACATATATTCAAAAATTGGGATATATTCGATGGGTGAAATGTATTCAAGATGAGGTAATATATCCGAGATAGTAAATATGGTAAGGAAATATGGTAGTTTCCCGCCCTTAAAATGCAATCTATGCGGTTAGATTTGGGTATAGTTGGGTTAAGATTTAGTGTACGGATTGGCCCAAACTAAGTACGGGCTTACAAAAGTAAGTCCGTGAAACCGCCCAAACACCACACATGATTTTTGTTTTTTTTTTATTTTACTAATGTCAGAAACAAATCACTGTCAAACAAGCAGAAATACGCGGCATTCCAGGCTGGCACCATTCAATTCATATCGCATAATCTGGGGCCCATTACCCCTCTAGTTTGTTGAAATCTCATATATGTCCTTGTAAGGGTAAATACGATTACTCTCCCGGTTTCATATTAATTGATCATCTTATTAAAAATAGTTATCCCATATTACTTTCTTTGTTCAAAATTATTTGTCATTTTTTGACTTGGCACACCTATTAAAAAAACAATGATTGATATAGTGATTTTACTATATTGCTCCTATTAATTAATGTTTAGTATTAAGTCTTGGAAAAAATGATTTGAAGAATGAATAATTAATGTTAAGGGTAAAACATGGAAAAAAATAATTATCTTTTCTTGATAGATCAAAAATAACAAGTAAAAATGAAAATAAAAAATAAAAATAAGTGACAAGTAATTTTGAACGGAGTGAGTAGTTGATTAGATGATCAAGAAAGCATTAATAAATTTTTTCTCATATTACCTTGCAATTAATTCTTTTTAAAAGTGTTCACATTTGTTTGTAAAGTTTCAAAGAAATTTTTTAAGGGGTAAATTAGTAAAATCACCTTCTTATTTATGATTTATTAACATGCGTGTAAAAAGAAAAGTATCCAACTAATATGGAACAGAGGAAGTATTTTTTTCGTTGAAAAACTTATACTCTCTTTGTCCAAATTTATGTGATACAGTTCGAATTTTGAGAGTCGAGTGATTTAAATTTGACCCGTGAATTTGAGCAAGAATCTTTAAGTTTGTTGAAATAAAATTTATATATTTAAAAACTACGTAAAAACTACGATAAGTCATAATAATTAAAAGATATATGAAAAAATTACGATCTAAGATAAATTTGTTTGAATTTCAAAATTTGAAAAATATCACGTAAATCGAAACAAATAAAGTACTACTCAATTAAAGGCAGAACCAAGATTTGAAAACGACGAAAACAACATCAGTGGCGAATGTTTACCTTGCTTGAGCAGAAGGCCTAAAGTAAGCACCGGACTAGTGCATCAAATTAACTTTGTGTTTCAGGGTGTCTAGTGAAATATATGATCCTTCTTCACGTATGTACATGTGTATACACATAATCTTTTCTGAAGTTAACGAGTGCATGTGTATCCCACTCTTCCACGTGGATCTACTTTATCTTATCCCTATCTTTAAGAAAATCGAAAAATTATTTTCGAAATGCTATTACTCAAAGTAAAATACTACTCCGTATTTATGGTAGCACTTTAAAGTTTATATGACGCTTACTTTCAATAATTATTAGTGCATGCATAATTGGTTGAAGCTCAACGAAACGTTTTAAATAATTTTTTAAAAGATAATAAAAAAAAAATCAAAAATTTGAGGCAAACCCCACCTAAATTATCCTTCTATTTATTTTGTACTACCAAAAATTATATGCTACTTGTACTAGACATTTCTTTTTGTTGACGAAGTAAGAGAATCAAGACAAATTTAGATATTTAATGTCATAAAACACCACCAATATTCAATTTGTGCATTATGATTTAATTTATAACATCTAATTCGTTAAATCACCTTTTTTGGAAAACCTCTTTTAGACTTTGTAATCATCGTCTTTTAGCTGATCGGTGAGTTTCAAATATAGACGTGTCACATCACATGAATTTTTTTATCAAGTATTGAATGAAGAAATGGAGGCTCGAGCAAGATTGTCAGAGCACGCCCATCATTGTCTTTTCTGTCGAGATTGTTCATAAAGAGTCAATACTATGAGATAAATTTCGCAAGCTCTTTCATTTAAAATACTGTGTGACTTGAAGGATATAAGATATCTTGGTTAAGCCAAAAAGATTGTCAACTGAATACCGATCAATATCAAAACTAGTCGCTTTAGAGATATACGGCTTAACTTATAGCATATGAATTGTTAAATTATCCCTTTAAAGATCACATTTAGTAAAAAATAGACCAAGGGAGTTATTGCTTTTCATAAACTATGTGTCAAATCAAATTTGACGAGATTCAAACAAACAGATCGGAAAGGACGGAATAAATGAAGAAATTATTATTACTCAAATTAATACAATGGGCTCAACGGTCACTTTACCTAAACATTTATTCTTCCTTCCTTCAGTTTCCCAAAGCAAAAAAAAATAAAAAATTCTCTCTCTACATTTCCACCTTCACCGGCCGTCACCATCGCCGCCGACATGCCGCCGGGAAATCACCTCATCACCACCGTCCTCCTCCTCATTCTCCTCCTCCTCCCTCTTCCTCCTCCGTCCACCGCCGCCGCCGCCACCGCCACCGACACCCCCAAATTCCGGGAAGCCCCAGCATTCCGCAACGGCAAAAATTGCCCAATTTCAAAATGGCCAAAAAGCCCCTACGACCCATCAACAATCCACATAGCAATGACACTCGATTACTCCTCCCCATACCTCCGCGGTTCAATCGCGGGGATACTTTCCGTACTCCAGCATTCCACGTGTCCACAAAACACCTACTTCCATTTCCTCGCTGCGCAAGGACGTCTCAATAATCTCAACGCAACAATTAACTCTACCTTCCCTTACCTCAAATTCACCCTATACAGCTTCAACCCTAATTCCGTTCGCCACTTAATCTCCTCCTCGATACGTCGTGCACTTGACGAGCCATTGAACTACGCCCGTATTTACCTCGCAAATTTGGTCTCACCAACGGTGAATCGGATAATCTACCTCGATTCCGATCTCATTGTTGTTGACGATATCGATAAGCTCTGGAACATTGAGCTTGACGATCGAGTTCTAGGTGCGCCGGAATATTGTCACGCTAATTTTACGCATTATTTTACGAATAAATTTTGGTTTCATCCGACATTTTCGAAGATTTTCGAGAATAGGAGTCCTTGCTATTTCAATACTGGAGTTATGGTGATTGATTTGCAGAAATGGAGGAAGGATGGATATACGCACAAACTTGAACATTGGATGAGAGTTCAAAAAAGGTAACTTAGCTACCGTTTGATCCTAGATTTTGAAAATTTATCTTTAAATCGTAAAATTTGATTTTCAACTTCCAAAAACTAGCTTAGTTCAAACTTTGGGTTTTTTGTGACTTAAACGCACAAAACTTCAAATTTTTTCGAAGTAAAATGCACGTACAATTACAACTTCAAAAATTTTAAATTTTAAATTTAAAGCTTTAACTTCAAAATTTATGGTCAAACATGAGCTTAGATGTTTAGATATATAAGTTTTATTTGCAAATCAAAGTTTTTTTGTAAAAAAAAATGCAATTTTGTTTGTAATATTACTCGGACCTTTCAAAAATATTGGTATATCTGGGCCGTAAAATTTGCGTAGTATTTTAATTAAGTGAAATTGTTATTTTCCTCGTAAAATTTCAATCTTTTTTTTTTTCCAAATAAAACTGTCTTCAAATACTGTTTTTAACTTTGATTTGAAATTGTATTCAACTTGAACCAAATATTGTATTTTTTGTGTCAAACATATTCAAGGGTGTCATTGAAACTTGAATTTGGGACTTTAGTTTATGTTGATATAATGTCAAAATGAGTGATGGTGAAACTCGAATCTTTGATATTTATGTCAAATGAATAACAGTAAAATTCGAATGTCTTAAAAAGGTTCAACTTATCAAATCGCATATTATGCGTTTATTTATTTGATTATATTTTCAACAGGTACAGAATCTACGAACTAGGTTCATTACCGCCGTTTCTACTCGTATTCGCCGGGCACGTAAAGCAAGTGGAGCATAGATGGAACCAACATGGTCTTGGTGGTGATAATCTTGAAGGGCAATGTAGGGATTTACATCCAGGTCCAGTGAGTTTGTTACATTGGAGTGGAAAAGGGAAGCCATGGCTAAGATTAGACTCAAAGAAACCATGTCCATTGGATAGTTTATGGGCACCGTACGATTTGTTTCGACACGAATCGTTGTTTTCGGATAGCTGATGAAACGACACAGAAGACTCGAACGCGAGATCTTTGATTAAGCACTTCTTGTCAGACGTGATGACTCGAACTCAAAACTTAGAGATGACGACGACTTTGGAATATGGGAGTAGATTAATTGTTTTAGAGTGTGAGCTGGAGACAGTGAGGCTGAGTTTGTAAAAAGACGAATGAGGACAAGAGTGTGTTAGGTATGGTGATGTAAGAGGAAGGGTAATTTTGGGATTTTGTGCAAAAAAAGAAATTGGTGGGGTTAAAGAGATTTTTAACCGTTGGATTGAGGTGAACGATGGATGTACCAAAAGTGTGGGGTCATGGGGGTGACGTGGAGGTTGTTGATTGGTGGATGGGATCTTGATAATGGATTTTTTTTGGAAGGAAGTGGTTGGATTATGAGAAGATTCTTGTGTTGCTTTCATATATTTTTTTTGGTATTTGGATGATTTATATGTACTTTTGACCTACTCCAATTATTTGCCTTTGGGATGTCATAAAGAAAAATATATATGTTGTTTGATACTCTTTGATTGAATTGCTTTTTATCTCATGTTTTTTGAGTCCACATCAAGTCCATATTGTTGCAAGTATCTTTTTTTGGAAATTTTTATTTCGGGCGGAAGTATATCAGAAATATCATCTCTTCTACCTTCGCAACATAAGAGTAAAACTGCATACACATATTTAAAAGTTTATTCTTGAAAACTTGAAAAACTCGTAAACTTATTTTTCAAATTTTTACATTCTATATTTACAGAATATGAGGGGCAAGATGATGATGAATTGCGATTGGCCTAAACCTTCGAGTAGCGACTTATCACAGCCTGTCTAGAATGCTCACACAAACTAAGACCTTGATCACCACAACGAAGAAAGGCCGAGAGGAAGGGGGCGGTCAGCTGACTACTTCTTTGTCATGCATTTCGATTCACTTTATTTTTTTAGAAGAAAGAGATCAAATAAGAGTGAAAGGCAAAAGCAAGCGATAGAAAGGATAGTCCCTCGCAAACTACTACTGCTACTAGAAAATGGTGAAATCATTAGTAAAAGAAGGAAAAAAAGGTTAAGGCAACTTTAGTTGGCATTTAAATAGAAGTTTTCTAGGGAGGAACTTCCCAATTAAGTAAACTTTTCTACAAAAAAAAATAATAAACTAAAAAGTAGAGAACCTTTTGGAAATTATCTATGTTTTTTAAAGCCAACGTCGTATTCCACTTTGCTAAATAATACTCTTAGCTATTTGCTATTAATAATTCTACATAATGCTTAATGATTAAGCGATTAGACCCTAAGATAACTTTGACTAACATTAATTTATACACATCTCGACTATTCAATTGAGAGTAGCTAAAACTTACACAGATGAAAGAAATTTACCTAACATTTTATATTTCTATTGAAATTCAAATTCTAATCTCTCATGATTTTCATTATGAAGAAAACAATTTTGTCTATCTCAACAAAGTTTAGGGGTCGTTTGGTTATCAGGATGGGATAGATAAGGATATTTATAAATTGAGATATTTTACGAAATTCGTTTATCTCACCTTTTATATGGGATATCTAGTTCCATTCTTTTAGTATAAAATGGTTCACAGACTAATTAGTACTCATAATCGAACGTGAGATAAATTAAAATAATCTTGTTTAATCCCAAGATTATTATTCTTTATCCCATTAACTAAACATATAATGATTAAAACGGTCAGTTATTAATGAAATTTCTTATCGACTCTCCAAGGATAAATACAAAGTAAAATGTATTTGTGCATTTGTCATACGTTTTCTCAGTTATAAGTGGCTATGCTTTTCTCTTTCAATGTAGAATCCTCAAAGACTTTTTTTTTTTGGTAACTAACTCAAAGACTTTTTTTGCTTCTAAGGAATATGTTATATAAACTTATAGACTTGAGAATAAAGTTAAAACAGTATTTTATTCAATCTTTTTTTTTTGTAAAGTCATATCTTTAACAAATAATGATTGTTTTCTATTTAAAAACTAACCAATATAAGGATGCCAATTACTTAATCTAAGTAATGTCTACATGAAAAAGTTGGAAACAAAAGCACATCTTGCAGTGTTTTGATGGAGAAAAGTAGGAAAGTGAATCCATAAAGAAAAAGGCAAGAAGTAAAAGGCACTGAATGAAACAATTTTGACACATTCCACTGAGATTTAACTTTTTGTCGCTCTGATTCGTGTCAAAAAAAATTGGATTGACACATTTTAACAAGTATGGGCTTTTTGTGTGATGAAACAGGCTTTTGATGGCCCAGCTTCATTTTATTCCCCTTTGTGCTCCATATAGAGTTTTACTAGAGGAATTAATTTAAATAGTCGCTCATCTAGCCGTTTAAACTAAACATAGCCGGCGGCTATATAATGTAAGCATACATAGTGTATAATTTATGTATATCCACTAAAAAAGTAAACAGTAAATTCGACCGCCTATTTAGATGTAGATCCTTTTTCCTATGCTTTCACTTAAAACAATAGGATCGGTACCTAGTACATTTATATATAATATAAGTATAATATATGCATATATTACTATACCAGAAAAAGTAAACAGTTAATCCGGCCGCCTATTTTGATAGATATCCTTTTTAGGGGTGTGCAAAAATCGGTTTAATCGATAAACCGAACCGATAAAAATATTATTGGTTTATTGGGTTATTGGGTTAACGATTTTTAAACAGTTTTGTAAAAAAATTTATTGGGCTATCGGTTCGGTATCGGTTTTAAGGTTTTAGTTAATGGTTAAACCGATAACCCAATAAGATTATATTTAGATTATATTTTTATTCATAATTGTATAATAGTGGCTTTAGATTTTAAATATATACCCTATTGGTTTTGCATTTTATAGTTGTTGTCTTAGTGTTGTTGTTTTCTTTCTAAAGTCATTGGTTTGATAGTATTCTAACTATCAGTGTTGCTTTTAAAAAATAAGAAATTGCTACCGTTGCTACTGTATTCAACTTTTCTACTTAATAAAAAAGAAAATAAGTTTATTTTAGTAATAACGTATTTGAATTTGCTTATGCTTGTAATTTGTATAGATGTTTATGCATGAAAGTAGTCTATATATGAAGAAGAAAATAAGAGAAATCAAAAATATTGTAAGAGCATTTTCTTATCGGTTAAACCGATAACCGAACCGCTAAGGATCAAAAACCGATTAACCGAAAACCGATAACGAATATCTTATTGGTTTAGTTATCGGTTTTGCATGTTAACAAACCGATAACCGATAAACCAAATCGATAATATAAAAAACCGAACCGAATCGACCGATGCACACCCCTAATCCTTTTTCCTGTGCTTCCACTAAAAACAATAGGATTGGTATTTGGTCCATTTCTCTGAAACAATTTTGGGCTTGCTGTGGTGAAATGGGCTTTTGTAGGCCCAATTTCTCTTTATTATATGGTTCCCCTGAATAACTTGTAGAATTCACATGGTATAGCCACTTTTAATGTTATTCAAAATTTGTATAAATATAACTTCCTGATTTGAATTGTGAATGTAAAGATTTGAACTATTATGTGAATGCAAGAATTATAATCTATAGTTGTTTAAAACTATTCATCGTTCGGTATTTAGTTGTTTGACCTTATTAAAAATATAAATACCAACTTTCGATTATTGTCTATCGACATTCATCACAACAAAAGCAAGAGGAGGAGGAACGTAACATCTTGCGTGCATTCTTTATAGAGGAATTCCCTAAATTCAAATAAGATCTTTCTCCACTCTTGACAAATCAACTCTTACTGTTCTCCGGTCTTTGCTTTTGAAGATCCGCTCTTGAGAACCTCTATCTCTTTCTTCAAAGCCTTATTCGAAGCCTGTCAGTCGTACATACAATATATCACCCGCAAGTTCATCTTCTTTGATAGGATATTAAATTAGTCAGCAATCCAAGTTCCAGTTGGTTCTCAAACTTCAGAGGTGGCCTTACTTCCTTTTTAAAGCAAACATGTGGACATGTAAATCTTACGTTTGGATAAATCTTTTATATCTTGCAAATGTTAGATATCTTTTAAATTGCATCCTTAGTCTTATTTGGACCCGATAAAAATAATGGAATCACTTCTTATAGACTCGTTGCGAGTGATTCTAAAAGTGGTTATAGGTGCAAATAACCTGAATAACTTCCACTAAATGAAACAGTAAATTGGATTTGGTACATTTCTCCGAACAAATTTGGGCCTGCTGTGGTGATATGGGCTTTTAGGGCCCAATTCTCGCAGAAAATTACGCCTACCCTTTATGGTCCACACCGAGTTTCGAGTTAAGTTCAAAAATGGCCTTAAAATGGGATAGTCTTGATATTTTATTGCCATAAAAAAGTCTTACAAAAATGACCTTCATAAGGGGTGATCTTGATTTTCTGGCCCCACTTAATAAATCTTCCCCATAGGGTAGATGTTTTAACTCTTGCCCCTAAGGCAGAGACGTTCATGACATTTCAAGATAATGAACTTGTATAATTGACCAAAAATTTTGCTTTATAGGCAAAATTAGAACTTAAGGTAGACAAACTAACTCTTGCCCATAAAGCAGACGTTCATGACATTTCAAGACAATGAACCTGCACAATTGATCAGAGGGTCTGCCTTATAGGCAAAAGTTAGAATTTAGATATATTGCCCATAAGGCAGAGGTTCTAACTCTTGTCCATAAAGCAAACCTTCGGGACATTTTAAGATAGTGAACCTACTTGATTGCCCACAAGTTCTGCCTTATAGGCAAACGTTACAGAAATTCAAAACCATACATTTTGAGGGACAAAAAATTCAAGACCAAATATTTGGGGGATAAAAATTCAAGATCGAACACTTTGGGGGACAATAGGCGTAATTTTCTGCAGAGTTTCCTTAACTAAACGCACATTTAGCTATGGGCCTTATTCTCAACCTATCAAGCCATCAACCCATCATTTCTGCTCAAAGGTCTTGGATTTGAGTCCTGAATGGAGTCACCTTTTATAGGGAGTACTTTAACCCTAAAATGAACTTTTCAACATGAATCTTTAAAGCAGATACAAAATATCGAGTGAAAAAAAATGTAATTGATTCATTTTTGTCAATTCCCACACAAAACAGATCAATGGACCATGTTTCTTGACCCAAATTATACCTGATGAGAGTTTCTCTTGAAGCAATAATGCGTTGATCTAGTTGCCACTCGTCACCATAACCACTAAAGACTATCTAAATTGACCAAAACCAACCTGTTTTCTTATCTAAATGCCACCCTAGGTATGAGCTTTGATAATAGAAATTATAAATTTCTAATCACAATTAATTATAATATACACATTTCATTGGAATTAAGGAACCTTCATATGAAACTTTAAGACACCTTCCATTAAGTTTCAATTTTGTGATTTAACTATTCTAAATAATGTAATTGTTTCCCTCACTAATTCCCACTTATAGTCCATAATCTTAGTTTTTCTAAGTTGTCAAAAGGCAATTTCCACTAAGATTTGCCTTGTATTATTTGTTTGACAACCTTTTACACTTCATGCAGTCAACCCTAATTTAATTTAACATTTAAGTGATAACTTCAAGTAAATTAACTAATTAATTATTATGCAATAATAATAGCAGTTTCGTACAGTAAACACACTGTCATTAACTCATAATCCGAAAACTTAGCATACTAACACAAGCTTAATTAATTTACTTCCTTAAGTAAAGTTCCATCGGAGTTCGATGCCATTTATTATATTAATTAACACAACTGTATAATTATACACTCCCTCTGTCCCATATTAATTGCTCACTATACTAAAAATAGTTGTTTCATATTAATTGACCACCTTACTAAATAAAGCAAGCATTAATTAAATTTTTTCGATATTACCCTTGCAATTAATTCTTTTTGAAAGTGTTCACATTTGTTTGTAAAGTTCCAATTTATTTTTAAAGGGTTTAATTAGTAAAACAAGCTTCTTATTTATTATTTCTTAATATGCGTGTAAAAGAAAAGTGTGCAAATTAAATGGGATGGAAGGAGTAATTGTATGATTAAATAAAGTGTGAAGAGTCAAAAGTACACCTAAAGTATTCTGTTTTTTCGAGTTTTATATATGAACTATCATGTGTACCAATCATCAACGATTTATCAAAACACAACTCAATTATCAATCGTTGTTCACTTTTCCTACCTGAAATATCACCATCGTTCAGGTAGGAAAAATGAACAATTGATAATTGAGGTGTGTGTTTTGATAAATAGTTGGTGATAATTCAGGTAAGAAACTTGCACACCTAATATAATTAAGTATGGAACTCAAAAATCAAGATATTATAAATGTGTTTTTTTCCATTAACTCTTAAATAAGGCGTAGAATACACTTATTTTAATAATTTGAAAGAATAAAGAAAGAAAAGAAGAAGTTTCCATAATTAAATGAAGCAGTTAATTAAGCAAACATGAGTTTTGAAAATGATGACTTACATTACATATCATGTGTAGAAGTAGCATGATCATGGACTAATTAAATAGAAACTTTTTTCATATTAATTTATCTATGCTATATTAATACTTTTATAAAGAAAAAGATTAGTTTATAAAATACAAAAAGGTAATAAAAGGATTATAATAAAATATGAATATGATTATGATGTCGAGAATGGGAAGAGCAATCAGCCGTATCAAGCACGAGACCTTCACGTGTGGCCACATCTTCTTGCTAGTACAACCCCCCCCCCTCCCTCAACCCCCAACCCACCCATGAACTTTTTTTCTTCTTTATTTGGTTTATTATGATCGTGGTGTTCGAGCCAACTTTAGCACACCTTAATTAATTTTATGGGATATTAGCCACCTTAACAGGTATTAGGTAACTCTGTCCACCAAGGTTAGAGCGAATGGGAAGAATCACTTAGTGTTTTTTTGTTTTCGTTGAAATTTGAACCTGAACACCATGTTTCTTAACTCCATTGATCAATAGACCACATTCTTGAATACAGGTTATGTAATAATAATTATAATAATAATAATAATAATAAATAGGTACTCAAAGTAGTCCAACATCAATGAAGTGAGTGCAAACAATGCGAGCAATGTATAGCCTGAAATATATATAAGGGAATTTAGAAAACGTTCTTCAAAGACATGCCTAGGATCATCGTCACATATATCAAGTGGATTCAACAATATAATGTACATATAATTAAGAAAATATATAATTTTTGCGTTATTTGCAAATACAATTTTTTTTGCAGAAATTAGGGATGCAATATTCAAAATTTTAGTTGATAGATGACAAAAAAATATTAGCTGTCTTTTTTCATTTACTAAATCTTTTGTCGGACAAACTTATTTAGTATATGTAGATCGATAAAAAAAAGTCAAAATTTCTAGTGTTCATCAGTCAATATTAATCGTGAATTTCTTATACGCTATCCGTCCATACTATGAGAGTTGATTATGCCTGAAGTCGTCAGTGATTAGAGCAAAAAAATAGTAAAAAATACATAATCGTACTGGAAGATGCGGCTGGATCACTTCCTTTTCCAGAAGAGCTTAATAAGAAATAATTCGTAAAATAATCAAAATACACCCAAATTAATTCAAGTACTACTGTTACAAAAAGAAAAACATATATACTAATATTGTACAGCTCAACAAAATGAAGCCAGGAAGACTTATAGATAAATGGAGCCTTACAAAGTTTGATAAAATTAAATCAACACTACCCTGCCCTTTTGCCCCCCCCCCCCCCCCCCCCCCCCCCCTCCTCCATGTTATCTTGAAAAAGAAAAAGAATCATCAAGTATATCTATAAATGAAAAGTATTAGGGAGTATATATAGTTCCACAAGCATGGGGTGTCCTATATATTTAATTGAGTTTAATTACATTATATATGCATGTCACTTCCATGCATGTATATTTGTAGACGTATGTTCAAATGACAAGAATTTCGTTTATAATAAGAGGAGTAATAATAATAATAACAACAAATCAGTCTCAATTGGAACAAAATTGTTATTTTACGGCTTATTGAGGTTAAAGGGTATAATAAAAAAATATGATATAAATAAATGATTAATTTATTTATGTAATGGACCCCTGAAAATAACTATTACGTTTATGTTGTAAACATTAGTCATTATATACTCTGTCCGTTTCAATTTATATAATAGTCTTTTCTTTTTTAATCAATCCTTACAAGAATGACATTTTTCATATTTAGTAAAATAATAATTTAACTTTTTTTTTTAACTTTTAATGAAATAACTTATAATCACATGTATTTCTATAATATATTTTCAGAGAGCACCACAAGCTTAAAACATCTCTCTCTTTTTTCTCGATAAATTGTATAAACAGTTAAACACCTTCACTTAAATTAAAACGGTGCATATATAAAAGTTGTCCTTAATTCCATTAACAAAAGAAAAGAGTTGTAAGAAACAACAAATACCCTTCAAGTACAAAAAAACGAAATCAACAGCTTCTGATAGTGTCGAAAAGACAGTGAAATTTATTATAATTTTATAATATATTATAATCCCTTGGTAATTGAAAATTAATGTACTATATTATTGGGTGGAACACAAGATAAAGAATACTATGGGTTATAATTTTTTATATTACTAATAAATTATAATTTAATCTATCACTTAATTGGGTTTTGAGCTTTTACCCCCATTATAATTTTTCTTCTTCCTTTTTTGTCTGGAATCTATTTAACACAAAACTCTGGCAATTTGAAAAGAAGTTATAATTTCTTGGAGTTTTAAAAATTTGATTAATTTATTTATTAAATTAATTGGAAATATTGGAAATTTCACGTGTGAGGAGTTTGACTATTATTATTTTTTGATCCATTTATTTAGGTAAGTTGGAGTATAATTCTTGCAACAATAAAAGGCCAACAATATATGAAAGGAATTTCTATACAAGAAAATGTGTACAAAAAGATACACGACTCCCAATGTATAAAATGATTCGTTATGGAAATTCTCATGCATAGGTCACATTGAGATTTTTCAAACGAGTTTAACTTATATATATTGTATTGATAATGTATATATTTTACTAATTTATCGAATCACTCAAAGAATATTATAGGTGATAAAACATAAAATTTAAATTTGAAAATAAGGTAGAATAAGCTTGTTGTCTGATGTAAAGGTGGTTGCCGATCTGGTAGCGTATTTTCTTTTATACGAACAGAGATGGTTAATTTCAAAATGGTGTATCCCCGCATGAGATTAGATTAATCGGATTTTAAAATGAATAACGAATACCAGATAATAAGAAAGAGAAAAAGAGCTTCTTAAAAGTGTTCTTTATCATATAATAATGTGATTTTTAATTTATTTTTTTTTGGTCGTATAATCACAATATGTAATTATGTGACTTCTTACTTATTGAGAGTGGTTGTATACAAATAAACTATTTATCTCTTAGTCTAATATTTAAAATAATTGAAAATGCTTAATTAGACACTTACTTTATAATGAAATTGATCGTCAAAATTGTGTTGGTAAGTACTCCTTCATTTTTAATTAGAGATTTCAAATTCGAATCCTAAGTATGAAGTCGTCTTTGATGATAAACGTTTTACCCTCAAAATGAAACTTTTTGTCATAAATTCAGATTAATGTGACTCAAAAATAGATATCAGACAACGAGTGAAAAATAGGCAAACAAGAAAAACATCATAAAATTGACTTCCCTAAAAAAGTTATAGTTATGACTAGAGTATGCCTCAGCATCTTTAATTTTATCCAATTCTCTTTTAACAAAAGTTCTTGAATAAGCTCATCATCTTTGAAAAATCTTTATTCCTTTTTATCCTTTAATTTTATAATATTCCTTTTTAATAGAATTTTTTTTATAAACACATGACGAAAAGAATATCTTTTTTCTTCATTTTTTTTCAATCAACTAACATCACAAAAAGGGAAAAAGAGATAAGCGGAATAAAATCAGTAAAAAAGAAAAGGAAATATCTTCCTCCTTCAAAGGAAGAAGTTTTTCAGTTATATTTACTTATTAATTGTGTATTAATTAAATTATTCTTCCAATTCTAATTTGGCTGAATAATTCCATATGAATAATTCTCTTATCTTTGAAACAATTCTACACATGACGAAAAAGAATTACTTTTTTCAATTGAACTTTTTATCTTAGCACATAATATAGGAAAAATGGTCAAAAGTATTTTTGAACTATTAAAAATAGAATAATTATACCCGTTATTTGCTTTTAGCAACAAAAAAGCTCTTACTGTTACTTCGTTAGTCAAGTGAATCATACTTATCCCGAACTATTGAAAAAATAGAATAATTATACCTTATGTTTATTTCTTTTGGAATAAAAATACTCTTAACGTTAGCCAAGTGGATCAGATATGCCCCTTTCCACTAACCGACTTCACATTAAATATAAATTAGCCTAAAATATGTCATAGAAATACTCCACTTAACTAACAAAAAAGATATTTTAATGCCAAAAAGCAAACTAAGAATATAATTATTCTATGTTCACAATTTAAAGGTATTTTTGACCACTTTCAACATCACATAACAAAAGGGAGGAAAAAGGAAAAGAGACCAAAATCACTAAAAAGGAAAAGGGAAATATATTTCATAATTAATTGACCACTAATTAAATTATTTTTCTTGATAAAATTTTAGAGACATTAACATCATCTAACCATATTCCATCACTACTTAACTTTCTCTTTATGATAATCCACATCATTATGCAAATAAAGTACGTGTCAATGTTCATATTAAGTCAAATAAGGATAAGATTACAATAATTATAATTAATAGAAGCCATTAAACGTTAAGAAGGTGGTTAAGATGTGCATTTTTAAGTAGGATCCAACTGAATTATTATACCTTAGGTGGAACCAACTAAAAATTTAAATTATTTCCAATTTTTGTTTGTTTGGACAAAAATACTAATTACACATAAGCATGAAAACGACCTTATAATAAAAAATTAAATTATGCATGAAGAAACACAAAGTCACAAATACATGTTGTAGGGCAACTAGTAAATTAAGGAACTATGCTACCTTATTCATGTAATGGATGACCCATTATGTTTGTATAGGTATTTATTTGCCTACACTATTTGTCTATAGATTGTGACATTTTTTAATACTAATTATAACCAATGTTTTGGCTTAATTAGTAGTGGATGAAAATTAACTTAAACAATCTCATGTTTAAAAAAATAGTCAACAAATATATAATATATGTATATACATGATACCTATGGAGGGAAAAAAGATTTTTTTGTTTAACCATCTATTGTTTGAAATTTACTAGTTTAATTAATTCATATTCATGCTGAGTAGATTCACTAGGAGGTAAAACGTACATTCTTGATAGAAAAGTTTTTCATTTTCAGAATTCAAACTTAAGACCTCTATTTAAGATCAAGAAAATTCAAACCATTCCACCGCATAAAAATGTGGATACATGCATGCACGTATGTATATGTTTGTTATTTTTTTTTCTGATTTCCTGTTTAGTATTTGATGCCCGCATCTGACTAATTTCCGATAAGGCCATTAAAGGGAGAAGTTCATGTTCCTGTCAAAACTTTTTTCATACCTAAAACTCAAATCTAAAACCTCTGCCTAAGTGTGAAAGGATCGATCTTATTCATCCCACCAAACAATGCAAAGGTGATAATACATACATATGTTATATGTAGTTGTATATGGTATTATGGTTGTATAGTATAATGTTTATTTTATTACTTGGTGTGGTCTTGAGGTGGGATGGTGGGGTGGGGGTGGGGCATGGGGTATACAAGTGGAAAGTGGGACCCACAATGGACTGTATGGTGAGCTATAGGAGGCATTGCACATCCTTTGATGCCCCCATAGTGTCCTCTTTACTAGACCAATACAATTTTGGACCACTCTCCATATTCACCTATAAGAACCCCCCTCTTTCCTCTCAAACTTCAACACAAATTCAATTCAACACAAACAACAACAAAAACATCATCAAGAACTCAAAGCTCTAAATCAAGAAAATCATTTTTATTCCTTCATTTTCTTGAATTAAAGATGAAGATGGGAAGCACAAATATGGGAAGTTCAAAGAGGAGGATTTCAAGTAGAGGAGTTGGAGGAGTTCTAAGAGAACAAAGGGCAAAACTTTACATTATTAGAAGATGTGTGGTCATGCTCCTTTGTTGGCATGATTGAAAAATCTTTAGAAGAAGAAGGAAAAAAAGAGAAAAAAAAGCAATTTAATTTAGGGTTTTTTCTCTTTATATTCTTTTCTATTGTTCTTTTCCCTCATCTTGGGAGTGTACATAGCTAGCAATGGAGGAAATTAGTTAAAATGGGGGTTAATCAACAATTTTGTACTAATTTAGCTTATTATTAAGGTTCTTCTTGTATACATCTTGGATAGTTTCAATCAAAGAAGAAGATTTTGATTCAATTTTCTCTATCTAAATTCTCTCCTTTTTTTCATCCTATTAAGGAGCTCTTTGGTTTCAAGGTTATTCTGATACTTATAAAATTTGAGGTTAAATTTATTCGATATTTCGTTGCGAGTATTAGCTAAACCAAGATTATTGGATTGTCTACCTCATATAGAAAGTGAGATTATAATCTTGTTTGGAACCAAACAACCTCTAATAGATTTTTGCTTTATGTCAATTAATTTATTGAGTTAAATTCCTCTTAATATTTGCTAATATAGGGAAATTTCAAGTGCAATTTACATGTTGGTCAAGTATTTTTTGGTCATGGAGATTTGTTGGAAGTTAATTGATTCAAAATTAGATTATTAAATGCATCTAAATTAGATTAATCAAAGCAATTTCATGACTTCAATTTTTTTTATCTGAATTAAAGTTTTGCTATTTATGAGTGTTAAATCTTGTGAATTGTGATTAAGTGATCTATGTATGAAAAATTGTGAACTGTGAAGTGTATGAAATTCAAAAATTTATAAATAATTACTTAATCCATCTTGAGAGTTTTTCCTTTTTATTTTCTTTTATTTTGGTGTTCTGTAATTAGTTGAAGGGAGAATTATCATATTATAGAAGGAAAGGTATAATTTTTTTTCAAGTTCTGTTTATTTTCTTCAATTTTCCTTCTCCTTTTCAATTATTATTTTAGGTTTTGGTGAGGGAGTACTACTAAAGATTTACTATTTTTCCACTCAAATTTCACATTGAAAAATATTCAATGGTTATTCTCACCGATATTTTGATTAAATCAATGAGAAAAGAAAAAATAGTAAAATTAAGAAGTTTTCCACTATTTAAGTGAGAATCCGTTTCTCATCACGTATTTTTTCAGTGAACTAATTCGGCAGGAAGTAAGTGGAAAAATCATGTTCTTTAGCACAAAATTTTCACTAATTCGCGGTGAAAAAAACCTTTATTTAATGGAGAGATATGAGGTTTGATTGTGATGCTTATTGCATCTTACTATTACTTTAGTTGATCTTAATTAAAGATTAAACCTCACATCATAATTATTATTACTTTTTAAATGCATGATCTAAAGAGCAAAACTTTTTATGATTATAAGGTTAAATTTAGCACCTATGTCTAAGATTATCAAGTAGGCCCATAAATTATCATTTGATGAAGCAATGGACGGTTAGGATCAAACGTACATAAAGTTAGTCAAACTAATCCCAAACTTTTTGGTGCATGGGGTAAGAAAAATAATCGCACAATAAAGTTTTAGATTAATTTTATCCTCATATTTGGTATGAGGTATTAACTAATCCAAGGATTATTTTATCTCACCGTTTATTTAAAATAATAAAATTACTATCCCATATGAAGAGTGGGATAATATAGTCCCATGAGATATCCATACTTGTCTCATCCGGTGTACCAAACGACCCTAAGCGTTTAAAGCACAAAATTTATACTATTGTATATATAATATCATTCACTTTTTTTAAATTTCTTCTGTATTAATTTATGTGATGGTATTTTAAAATTTAAACGTCATGATATATGTATTATACCCTGAGGCATTAACTCAAATAGCGCTTCGACGATTGAATTCTAATACCAACTTATATGATTTTTAACTTTCTTCGTTCATTTTGATGTGTTATTTGTCTAAAAAGCAATTTTTTGACCGACTGTCAAACTAGGAGAGGTACTGACTCTGATATCATATATAACCAATTTATTGCAAAATATCAAGATATTATTTGCTTTGGTCCAATTATTGACACCTCCCACTTTTGTCCCTTTTCAATCTTTAACGTTTTAATGGTAGTAATTCTTCGATAATTAAAATCTCCCACCTTAGGCTCTTAACTTTTCTCTTTCATTTCAGTCTCAAATTTATTTTAAAATAAGCTTCACAACATATTTATTTTAACTCGTTCAAATTTTATTCAATCCATCATTAACGGTCGATGAATTGTTACAAAAGGATCTTATATTATAAAGCAAGTGCATGTATCTTACTTTAGTTACGATATCATGCTACAAATAGTAAAAGATCTTCTAAAGTACTATGTTTTTATCTTTTTAATTATTTTTTGTTCCAACACTTTTACAGTTGTATTGTTATTATGATAATCTAAATAAATATAAAAAAATAAAAGATTACTTTAACAGAAAACTAGATGATAATGTGTAAGTAAATCTTGACTGATTTTGTTGTCGAGAATCAAACAAACATCGATTATAGAAAATATTGACGGCTTTTAGAAATTAGCAAAAGACTTTTTTGTTCAAATAATCGAATTTCTAAGCATGATTAATTGAATGATGAGTTCGAGGGTCTATCAGAAATAATTTCTTCACCTCATAAAGATAATGATGAAGTTTGTGTGTATTCTATCCTGAGTAGCGGATCGAGCTCTGAGTTCAACACGTAGACTAAGGCCAAATCTCACGCCCAATAACGATATCGCGATTAGAGGTTTTTCGTGTGGCCAAGTGCAATTCTAGTGTCTATTGACATGTCAAAGGCAACGTCAATTTATTGCGACATGTCATAATTTGAGGTTTTTGGGGTTGTCAAATGCAAGGCCGACACATAGTGTCATGTCCAGCGACACACGACCGACTTATTACCGACATGCGCCAATGCCCACGCCAACGTCGGCATAGGCCAGCTCCCATGAACATCAATATTTTCAATGCAGAACATAAATTATGTATAATTATTGATTATATTGCAATAATAATAAATTTAAACACATAAAATTTAGACCTTGAATTTGCTTTCTGTCAACCTTTTCTTATATAATTACATCGAATACATTATTGTTAGTGATTAATTGAATGATGAGCAGTTCCAAAAGCCAAAAGGCAAGATACTTACTCTTAGAATATCTAACAATTTAATTAATTATTATTATTATTAGAAAAATGTACCAAAAAAGGCCATTTTTTATTTTGTTTTCTTCCCCTTTTCTTTTTGGTGGTCAAGACTATAATTAACAAGTCTACTAGATACATGAAAGAGGTCTCAATTAGTCCAATTATTTGTTCACTTTTTTGCTACTATTGGAAAAGCACATTTAAATAGTGTCTTACACTATTGTCATTTGGTCAAGAAACACATTTGATTAAATTAATCCTAATAAATTAAATGGAGATCCTACTACATTGATTAGTAGAATTTTTCATATTACTAACAAATTGAACATCAATTATTCATACCAAATTAAAATCTCATAGGTAAATTGATTGAAGAAAATAATTGAGATTTTGTGACTTTTAATTTATGTTTTTCTACAATTATTAGTGATTGTTAGAAACATTAAACTTCTTTTAACTTACAATTAGATGATAATGACTTGATATAATATTTGCTTGGATATTCTTGTCCACCACCAAACTATATGGAAGTGTTTTCATCCCATAAAATTATTGGAGTTGGGGAGTTGTCTTCCAATGATCAAATACTTTCTCCATTTTAATTCAAGTGTCTTAATTTAATTAGGCTCAAAATTTTAAAAATAAAGTCTCATTTTTAAATTTTGTAATCTTAAATTAAAACTATGTATAGTTTTATAAATTTTATGGTCTTAAACTAGTCAGGGGCGGAGCCAGCTTGGGGCTAGGGGTTCATCTAACTCCCCCTTGACGAAACATTACACTATATATACATAATTAAATTATTTTTATGTATATATTGTAGATGTTGAACTCCCTTCACCTAGTTCATGTATTTACTTCTTCATATTTTGAATTTTCTTAGAGAAAATCCTGGTTCCGCCACTTAAATTAGTCATGTAAAATATTGAGATTGAAAAACTTACTAAATATAGAAAGATGCATTCTTTTTACGACAGATCAAAAAGAAAAATAAGACACTTAAATTAGAACGTAAAAAGTATTTTTTTTTATTTCATGCGGTGTACTTTGATACTTGTAATGAAACTTGACTAAATTCAAATTCATATCAAAAAAAATTATTCTAGGAGAAAAATACTTCCTAATAAAGATAACTTCGCACTCAAAACACAAACCTGAAACCTCTAATTAAGTACGACCGATTCCAACCATGAAATACACCATTGAGAAACTTGTGTTTTTGTAAGTGCTTATCATCTTTTTAGGTTTGATGGTCAAAACTAGTTTTGTGGGCCCATTGGGTTTTGGTGTCCAGCCCATATCCACGTGTGCGATGTTTACTGTCAGATAAAGACTTCCAAGTTCCACCTAACAATATTACTACTCATTTATTAAGCTTGATAAAGTGAATTTTATTTTTTCAAAAAATAAAGGTTAAAATTTTGTAACACTATCACTTATTTTTCTCGGTTTCTAACTCGATTTTTGATATTCACATTAAATCTCGTCAATCGATATTCTATATAATGTGATATTGCTAATTTCATTTGCTAATAAGAAAAGTTATAGTGAAGCTCGCTCGATACAAGTATTTCGACTTGATCTTAGCTGGTCTACTAAAAATAAATTAATATAACGAGAAATTATAGAAAGAGAAATTATAAATTAACAGCTTTTTAGAATTAAAAAAATATATGAAAGAATTTGTGATCAAAGAAAAAGTAATTATCACAATGGTAATACTTGTTATAAAAAGTGGGATAAAAGTTTTTCTCACTTGATGTTCAGTTCTCCTATTAAAGTTGAACAAAATTTGAATTCACACGTTGCGGGTTATTTCTGAGGGCGGTGTTTACATGAACTCGAATACAAGATCTCTGATTAATGCTGAAAGAATCTCTATCATTCTATCACAACCTACGTTAATCGTAAGGGGTGTATTATTCGAAATACCAAATCCGTAAATATAGATAAGGAATCATTTTCCTATCAAATATTTCCAAGCACCACATTCCATTGAATCTTGGCAAAATTAATTATTTTACCCTAAAGCAAGAAAAGACCAAAAAAAACAATGACAAAATCAAAGTTCCATACTTCTTTTACATTTTAGGATGGATGTACTATCCAATTTTATTATGTTTGCATACTACTTTATTTATCTCCTTAGTTTTTTCTGATTATAGAGGGCAAGTATATATTATGAATAGAGCCAAATTCACAATTCAAAATGCAGACTTTAAAATAAAGAAACAAGAACAAGAAAAACCATAAATGTACATCGATTAGAAAGAAAAAATAATAAGCCCTAAATTTATCAAAAATAATTTCTCTACTAGATAAAAATAAGATCTGTGTATATTTTATTCTCTACATACTTCATGTTTACCTTAAAATCGGTATAATTGAATTTGTTTGAGGCCAAGAGCATACGTATTAAATTAAACTCTAATTTAGATTCGCTTACCAGCGGATTGATTATCTATTCAGTAAATAAAGTAACGAAAATGAAGCAATCAACATGTAATAACGGAAAACAAATAGGCAAGTTTAGATCTAAAGAATGTGCTCTTGATGTCGTCTTTCGAGAACTGAAACTGTCTCTACGAGAGCTAAATGTAAGCAAGTAGACAAAGGAAACTATTTCTTAATGGTGAGCGATTCAGGCATCTATCTTGCCTATACAAGCGATGAGGGCCGACTATTTATAAGCTATAGTCAATGGGCCTCCGCCAATAAGAATGCCTTATATGAACCTAATAGTACTATGACCGGTGGCGTTGCTCCAAGTATTAGAAGCTTTTTTGAGATTTCATTAAATCTATTAGTAATTTGTATATCTTGTTTGAATAGATAACTAAACTTTTGAGTTTTCTAAATAGAAATATAAAAAAAATTCATTGTTGGTGTCAATTGATATCCTTTTCAGGGATCAGACTGGTGTATTATCCGTTCGCGCACCTGACATACCTGACACCTTTATCCCCTCATCCTTTTATACATCCCACGTCATTCAGGGGAGACGGGATCATTGAGTACTGAAAAATCCCCCACCGATGGCCTGACTTTGACGAATCATATAGATTTCGAGAGGGCCCTTTGTTTCGTCACGTCACACATTATTTGAGAGTCTACACTTAATACACTTCACTTGTAAGATTTCATTGGATACGTTGTTATTGGTTAGAAAAAAGATATACACTTCCTATTTTTCATACATACACTACATTTTCATTTTAATTTTGATGAAATTGTAAATATATACAACTTATTTGAAACCAAATTTAATTGAAGTAAGGTTATAAGAGTCTAAAAAAAGGTAGGGCAAAGGATGTCATGTAGCACAGGAGATGGATGAGGCAATCTAATATTGTGTTGTCGGCCATATAAGCCAATGTTGACACCTCAGCCCAAAGACTTTGGCCCGACATTATGTTCATCAGTCAATAAGGCAGCCTTATCCATCCCCACGTGCACCCTTCCTATCTTATTCAACCCTATGTCCTCTCCATGGTCCCCCTATACCCCACCCCCACCCCCCTTTGATTCTTTTTCTAATCATCAAATGGTCCCCCTACCCCCAACCAATCTATACGTATATATACATAGTAGATAGAGTGGCGGAAGGAGGTTCATTCAAATCCGGTTCATTTCTTTGGATAGTAGATACAACAGCAATAACAATAACGTATTCAGTGTAATTTCATAAGTTGAGTTTGTCGGTCTGGGGAGAATAGTGTCTATGCAAAACTTATTACCTTTCACCTTGAAAGGTAGAGAGGTTGTTTTCAATCATAAAATTTTGTTTTTTCGTTCCTATTTCTTGCTCTATAGTCATTAGGGCCTCCTAAAATGACTGTCAAAGCGCATTTTGTGAAGTGTTTTCCTGCCCCTGTCACCCGTGATCGAAACCATGATCGAAGTCGTGGTTTGAAGATAGACCCTTGGCTCATGAAAATAATAAGGAGTGAAGAAACCAAGACTTACTAAAAAGGTATGTCAAAGCATTCCGAAAAATAAACAATAACTATAATAAAATAATACTATGATTATAAGTACCATAATCGAAGTACAAGGAATGAATAACAAATAGTAACGGAAATGGAAGGAGCAAGAATAACGAAATGCTCTTCGTTTGGATGAGCGTGGGCAAGTTCGGGATTCACTATCGCTTTCCGCTTGTAGCGGCTCACCCCCTTGTCACTTAAAGGGCGAAGTCGCCGAAGCGAGTCTATGATCAGTTACAATTTCTATAGATGAAAATGACTCTCGTGTTAAAAATGACTTGCATTTGTGCTCCTTTCACCTATTGAACCCGGTAACTCCCAACCTTTACGAAATGCTCTTTCAACGTCTGTTCATATAGCCAGAGGCGGATCTAGCGAAGAAACTATAAATAAGTTCATTTAAACCTAATAATCTTGGCTTAAATCTTGTATATGTATTAAAATTTCACTAAATAAGTAAAAATAACATATTACAAACCAAGTAACTTAGACTGAATGTGATGGAATTTCGAATCCAAACTCATATAGTTCAAAACATTGATCCGTCTCCGCATACAAATCAATGTATTATCTACACACATTATACGTATGTACCCCCCCCCCCCCCTCCCCCCCTTCTTTTTTAAAAGTATTTTTATATTCTTTTGTCCAAATTTATGCAGTCCATATGTAGGAACCAGGACCACAAAGGGACAGTTTGCACAAGTTGGATTAGAACTTGAAGGGTTCATACTGCACACTGTAAAGGGAATGTACTTTGGCCAATTCCACAACTTTAAGACCCCCCTTGCATTGTTTGTGGGCTAAATTATAACTTATTTTCCTTTTTTCTATATGTTATTTATTTCTATAGATAGATTCAAAGTACTCTAATTCAATAGACAATAATTGGTGGGTCAAATGGAACATAAATATAAATAGGGTAAGTGTTGTTTGTGACCTATCAATACATGTATGGTATAGCTCTACTATTTTTCACATGTAGTTGCAACCTATATTGTCTCTTTCATAAATACTAGTATATCACATTCCTATTTCAACTATCTTAATGATTAATAACACCTTGTTTGGATGGTTATTACATATTGTTTTATAATGTATCGCATTGTATTGTATTGTATTATACTTTATTGTTTTGATAAAAATAATGTTTGAATAAGTCGTATCATTTTTCATCATTACATAATGTCAGACATCAACAATTTGAAGATAAACCTACAAGAAAAGTAAGGTATGATATACAACATCATAAAAAGGTACGGTGAAGGATAAAATATGAGTTAGATAACGAGCGAAGAAATTTTTTTTTTTTTAAAAAAAGATAACAACGCGATCACACCAAATCAATTGCTGCATAAAACAGAATTTTTTCGTCATTACATAACAATATAATATGATAAAATTTAAGTAACAATCAAAATAAATATTATATTCAAACTAACAACACGATACAATACAATAGGTAATAACAATCCAAAAGTTTTACATGAATTGTGTATCCAGACTATTCAATTATTTTATTGAATTCTATCTTTAATTTACTTTCAAATTATCGTTTCTAATTTCATATTCCATTGCTTTATGTATCTCGAATCGTATCAATATTGTTTAACCAAGAAAATAAAGACACATGACATTGTCAATATTTTTGACAAAGTGTCCTTATATATATTGTCAATTATTTATTCTTAAATGTAAACGATTTTAAATTCTATATAAAAGAAATACTTATATAATCAAATCACTTGAAAATTGACAAATTAAAGATAATGTCCTAAAATAATCAAAGTCTAAGATGTCTAGTCGTTTTCTTATTTTATTATATCCAAAAAAGAAGAAGAGGGCAGACAGGTGTACTAAAACTTTCGCTATGTGCAGGTTCAGAGAGGGGTCGAACCATAAGGATTTATTGTACGCAACATTATTATGTAGTTCTACAAGTGACTATTTTCACGGTTTGAACCCGTAACATCCTGGTCACATGACAATAACTTAATTGATTACTCCAAGAAAAAAAGCAGGAAATATTGTAGAGCCCCGACGGTGATCAGTAGTTAAGGTTAGGTATGAATTATGAAAAACAGTTACATCATAGTATATAATATATGGTTCATAAAATAAATTGAATATATATTTTTTAATGTACTAAGATTTGGTGCTTTAATTAAATCAGATTTGAATGAGACAACAATATCTGTTTGTTGGTTCTTTGCCTGCCTATGAAAATATGAATGAAGTAAAAGAATATTTTTTACAACTACCTTTTGATCTTATTTTAGAAATCTCTCTAGAGTAATTTAATCAGTAAAATAGTTGTTAATTACCCAATTGCATGTTACTGCAGATGGGCAGTTGGGGAATCTTAAAAAAAAAATCCAAATAAAAACTGAGTAAGAAGTACAATCTGTCAATCCATGTTGTAAAAATCAATATTTTACATATCATGTAAAATCTTGAAGTTGACTGTAAAAATGTCTTTGTGTGACCAGAGTTCAACTCTATAATTGATGCTTGCATTATGATAGACTCTCTATAGTACACAACTTTTAAAATGCGTGCAACCTTTTCAATCTCCGAATGAATGTGGAATACTTCATGCACCTACTACTCTTTATATAGCTTTAATAAAAGAAAAGTAGTAGGTGTGTTACGTTGTTTCTAGTGTTTCATGTATAAAAGTGTCTGCTATTTTACAAAGGAATGGGAGTCTTGGAGCAAACGCTAAAGATGTCTTGATCTGTGTGATTTATAAGTCATGTCTTCGAATCGCGAAATCAATCACTAATACTTATACCTTAATATATATACTCTCTACGGTGTACCCCCTAAATATATTGTCTTTCTTCAAATCTTGCGTGAATACAAAATGCTTTGTACACCGATCAATCTTTATGCAATAAAATAAAGAAAAAGTAGTAAATGTTTTTTTTTTGGTTTTCTATCCAGTGTTCGGTATTCACATTGGAGCCCGACTATATTTGAATCGCACGTTTCAGACTTTCAGGTCCCATTCTGAAAACAACACTCCCAACATAATTTTTTCTATACTCAAGACTCGAATCGGAGATACGTATGTTTTTGGTGTTCTATGTACGTAAGTGTTTGCAATATATTTTAAAGTGTAGTTTCAAAATCTTTGGCATGTGTTAAGACTCCAAAAAACTAGCCAGAGTGTCAGAGAGCCCTTTGTGTCTGATTCTTGAAATACATTATGGCATATGAGAAGAGGGCACTTGCTAGACTTATTAGGATCAAACTATAGATAGCAAATAATGGCCCCTCTCCAAATCATGTACAAAAAAGACACTTGGAACTCATCTAGCTGTTTTATAACAAAGGTAAGATATTACCTTATCTCTATAGTATTGTCAAATCATCTATAAGATAATAGCAAACCAGACTAGACGGAAAGAACTCCGAGTAATTACCAAAGCAAAAGCCCATCTGGCCGATTTCAAGCTAGATGAGAAGGCAAACTAACTCTCCGAAGAAGAAAATTATGACTAATTAGATTGTGAATAACCAAGTGACAAAATCGACATAGGAAAAGAAGGTGAAATAGTATCATGAGTAAACATATTCAGAAAACGTGATTAATAATCAGAAAAATAAGATAAGTTATTTGTAGTTACAATAAAAAAAATATAGCATTAAGGCGTTTCATGTAAGAAATTCAAAAAAATAATGTTATTTGGAATTTTTGAAAATGTCGTTGAATACGTATCGAATCATCTAAAGTAACATATTTTTGTAGCAATACTTTAAGAGAGTTCAAATAACATAGCAAAAAAAAGTACTAAAATGTCATAGTTGAAATAGGACCTTTGACCTAAAGTAACTTTTGAATCTCCTTAAATTTACCACTACACTAGAACCTTTTCTGATATAAAGAGGATTCAACAAGACTTTTTTTCTATACTGACCTAATATAATTTTTCGCCGAAGTGAATTCAATTGAATCCCTTTAAACTAACTCCGACCATTGACAACAACATGCTTAAAATACAGTTATAGTGCAAAAGTTCTTTGTGTTATCAGCGTATATAAGTTAAACCCGATCTTAAACTCTTTTTTTTCTTTCAAATATGTTGTCAAGCTGTTAAACAATATAGGTGACTACTGATATGTAGTACATTCAAATATCAATCATGCCTATACAATAAATTAAATGAACACTAAAATGGACCCTCCTATAATTCAAAGATGATAGCTTCAACACATTAATTATTATTACAAGCTCTTCAGATTCATGCATATTAAAAATCAAATCATCCTATCTGTGTTTATCTCCTAGTTTCCAACAGAACATGTTCATAGGATCAACATATATCAATCCCAACCAATTCTACTTAGGAAGTTAGAAATCTGTCTAAGGAATAAAATCTTCATGTAGTAAAAAAAGAAAAAAAAAATCAACTATGAATATTGATGTGTGAAGTGATATAATTCTAACAATATCAGAAACAGCTACTATGGTCAAATATTACTCTATAGTATTTAAGTGCATGTGCTTAAAATTCTATGGAGAATGGAGCACATGCAATTCAAAGAGTATATTAAATTTTCCCATTTTCATTAATACATATGATATATCTATTCTTGATATAATATATTGAGATCAATGAGAGAGACAGGAGTGTCGTAGAGATGTGAATGATAAGATGGATGTGTAATTATACCAGATTAGATGAGATTAGAAATGATCATATTCGTTAGAAGGTGCAAGTAGCACACATTGAGGATAAAACATGAGAAGGTCGCTTGAGATAGTTTGGGCATGTTCTACGTCGACCTACGGATGCACTGATATGTAAGTGTGTGAGAGTATGATAAGTGAAGGTGTTAAAAGGGGACGGGATAGATTTAAAATCACATGCAATAAAATTATCTCGAAAGACTTACAAATGCTTGGTAGTAATACAGACTTAGCTAAAAATTGAGCATAATGGAAGAAAAAAATACCTTGACTTAGATATACGAGAACAAAAGAGATTTTCAAAATCATATGAATTATCGCAGTAATAAACTTATGAATCATACGATGTAAAAACATATATGGTAAAAAGTAGTAGAATATATTTACAGATTTAAGGAAATTTTTATGGAGAGGAAAAAAGGATCTCCATACTATTTTAGACTTATAGAGCATCTAATAGAATGCTAAAAAGATATCGTTGTTGTGTGCTTGAGAAGAAGTAAGTTCACATCAAACGTATAAAATTCTATGCGCCTTTATTTATTTTCTTTCTATTTTTCAATTATCAGCGAAGAATCTGTCTAATTCTGGCAAAACGCAATTCATCGAGTTCAATTCACATTTCTCGTATCACTTACAATAAAGTTTTCTTTTTCTTTCTAGAAAAGGTCAAAATATATGGATAACTTAGCGACTACTTCAGAGCTTCAGATGCCAACCACTAGGCCAAAGGGGGTGGAGCTTAAAGAGTGAAGTGAGCCACGTGACTGAAAAATCAAAGGGCAAGAGCAACGGAAGTGTAAGTTAACTAATGGCAAAGGCCGGAGAAGGAGAGTGATGAAGGGGGAAGAGGAGCTTGGTAGCTTGCTCCAGTCCAGTTTGAGGTTCAGAAGCCAAAGATAACTCTCAAACCATTTGAGAGTTTACAGACTACAGACTACGAGATAGAACATGAGTTCACCCGCTCAAAGCAACAACTAGACTACCAGTAGAGGAATAGATCGAGCAAGAAGGCCTACTAATAGGAGGAAAATGTGCTATCCCCATAGGTTCCAAATCGAATCGAGCAATATAAAGAATATGCATGACAAGGTAGGGATAAGGTTGCGTACACGTCACCCTCCCCAGACCCCACTTGTGGGATTACACTGAGTATGTTGTTGTTGTTGTGGGCATACGGTTATACAAGATTAGAAATATCACATCTAAACGAGGACACAAATAGCCCACAAAGCAGAAAAGCAAATAAGTCATATGCTAGATGAAGCAGCACAAAGTAGAAAAGAAGAGTTATAACATGCACAAACCAACTGAGCTGGCAAAAAGTTGTAAACTTGCATAGCCGCACAGGAAATAGTACTAATAAACCTCAGTTATGAGGTTACAAACTTTTATGTACAAGGTTAACTAAGCAAGAAATCCAGATCGGTCAACGAACATTCTTGCACAAAAAGCCTTAACGTGCCTTTGAGGCATTGCCGCGCATTGGTTACAAAACAGTAAGTTGCATCAAGTAATAGTTTCCATTGACTTGCAGTAGACATAGGTTCACCACAAGCTTGACAAAAATCTGATGCAAAAGGATTACCAATCTCGGCAGCATTTGATTGAGTATGATCTCAAATGTTTTGTGAATCAAAACCGTACTTGTTCCCGCCCCATGCAATGTAACTGTCCTGTGATCCAAACTCCTATGGAAATTTGACGTTGAATCACAATTATGCAGAATATAAGAACAATGATATTAATAAAGAAGAGACAAACCTTATACAAATTTATTACTCACTTTGTTTCAATTTGTTTGTCTTACTTTCCTTTTTAGTCCGTTTCAGAAAAAAATGTATCTTTCCTTTTTTTGGCAACTCTTCAATTCTAACTCAAAACCAGACAAACAAATTGAAACGGAGGGAGTATGTAAATGTTATGATAGATACAAGATTTAGCTTACAAGTTGACTAAGTCGGAAATCTGGTGGTGTGTCAATCTCTATGTTGGCTGGATCAGGAACAAACTGTTGGCATTCCTCCAAATCCTTCTTCAGATCTTCTGGTCCTAAACGAGCATAATCAGCAAGACTAGGTTTACTTTTCCGCTCTTTGTCATTTTCACTTCCATCCCTATTGGGAGACTGGCTCGCGAGAAGATCATCACATAAGGATAGCCCTTCTACGAGTTGCTGAGAATCTAGCAAATACTGTGACTCACTGTCCCACCATTTCGGGTCATCACCAGTTTCAGTCTCAACTTTTGTCCCAGTTTCATCAATTTGATCCTCAATGTTCTGATCTTGATTATCAGTCTGCTCAGGAAGAGCTCTCATGTCATCTTCTACGTAATCCTCCACCTCATGATACTGATGCAAAGAAAGAAGAGACGTAGTAAGAAAGCCAAGACTGTATAAATACTTCTTATCATTGATAAGCTATGTTGCTCGGACTCTCCAAAAATGTTGTCACATCCGTGGCGGATCCTCCAAAAATGCACTCCTTTTGGAGGATCCAACCCGCACCCATCAACATTTTTGAAGAGTCCGAGCAACATAATTGATAAGCATGATATCAGGTGCAACAAGCTTGAATATCTCGTTCTCTTCTTTGCTTACGTAATCCCACAAGTTGGGTCTTGGGAGGGTGGTGTGTATGCAGCCTTACCCCTACCTTGTGAAGGTAGAGAGGTTGTTTCCAATAGTAATGTCCCGTACCGACCAAAAGAAAAAGATGTTTCACAATAATGAACAAAAGCACTAATACTAATCATAAATGGAGAAACTTACTAAATTGGTCTATTCTTATGTAAAATTAACATTGACTATGCAACAATAACGTTACATTTTGTAATACCTGGGTAATGGGACTGATGTTAGAAGCGGCAATCTGCTGTCTTACTGGATCCACACTTGAAGATAGTCTCTCACCGCGAGGGGGTTCAGGAGTCACAGACTTTGGGGTATGTGGATCTACTTTAGCAACCAGATATTCGGAGTCCTCGGGGAATTCTTGTTCATTTTTTTCACCCTGCTTGACCTGCTGCTGCTGATAAAATACTTTAGACACAACATATTCCCCTTCCCTTTCATCTTCCCCAGTTCCTAGGTGATACTGGTGCATCACCCAATTTGTCTTCTCGGCTTTCCCACCCTTAGATGGGCTTATATAAAGGACCATAATCTTCTTACACCCTCTTTGATTTCCATCTAACATAACAGGTTTTGTGCGACCAGTCTTATGCCAACGGACATCGCCAGTATTATCACCATGTATTTTCCTACGCTTACGCGTTCCTGTATTATAAGCCTTAATTGCTCGGTGAAAGAAGTGTGAGACACTTCCATCCTGCTTAACACCTACAGAACTTGTATTCAGCAAAGATGAAGATCCATAACAAATCAAAAACAGAAAGTGCAAGAACAGGAATAGGATCATCTTTTTTATACCTGGTAAATTTTGAGGATGTGTATAGCAGATTCCATCATCCTCATCAACAGTTGGAATGAACTCGTCTATAAAAGGATGGGAATTCCGATCTCCACCTTCGACTTTTCCGAGTAAGTGCCAAATAATCTCTTGATCAGTTGGATCAAATTTTACACCTCTTGGCAATCCTGGCCAGTCGTGGCTGACCTGGAAAGACCAACTTTAATGTTTCAGTTAAAGGTACCATAGCTACTGATTCCCTTTGTTCATTTCCCTTCCATTCAAATTATTTTTTCTTTTTCCTTTTCATGGAGTGGAAAGGGGTTCTTGAGAACCTTTTATTTTAATCAAGAAAGAGAATTGTTAACGCACCAAGTAGGGGAAAGAAACACAAGACCAGCACTAAGAGACCAGTTCAGTTCTCGCAAATTTTGTTGTCTCGTTTTTTCACTTTTATTAGGGAAACATACTTTTAATTGGTCAAGAAAATCATGTCCAGAATGCTATATAGATCTCTACCAACAGAAAGAAAAAGAGGACCGAGAAGATTGACCCAATTTGCAAGTTGTTACTGAGAGAAAAATCAGAGATGACAAAATGCCCCCCCAAATGAATAGAAGATATTTTCTTTAGCCTTTTAATAAATACTACTCCTATGACTTTACCAAGTTACAATTATTCTTGCGGGGAAAAATTGACAAAGGTGGGGGAGAGGGAGGGGAAGAGACCAGAAAGATCTTAAAAAGGGTCATTTTACCTTTATCGCATGGCATAATAAGAGCTTTCATTAACAGTCCATAGAAAGATATTCAACAAATAGATTAACAGAGAGAAATAAAGTTCGTGTGACAAGACTCTTACGTCATTGTTATCAATGATAAACTGGCAATTAGGGCAAGCTTTAGTAGGGTTGCTCTTCCAATTCACTGTTCCCGGATCACCTGATGCA
Organism: Jaltomata sinuosa; assembly: GCA_003996215.1. Lineage (NCBI taxonomy): Eukaryota > Viridiplantae > Streptophyta > Magnoliopsida > Solanales > Solanaceae > Jaltomata > Jaltomata sinuosa. The sequence continues at coordinate 1,119,779 of QJPP01000008.1, forward strand.
CTCTTAATTTTTGTTGCAATCCTCTTACTGTCAACTAACCATGATGGCCTGCAAGGTATAACCATAACTATTATCTAGAAGTGCTTTCTTCATTTCAATAAGGAACTACAGCATTAAAACATGGATAACTTCTAAATTCTATATCATATATGACTGGAATTAGATAAAAGATCCCCCCACCCCCACCCCCACCCCCACCTCGTGCGGGGAAGTTACTGACTTTATTTAGCCCAAGCATGACAAATAAGATGAAGTTTTGATGACCACAAATAAGATGAAGTTGCAATCTGTTCCTTTTGTTCTCGTTTTCTCATCCCATTAAAAACAGTCAACGAGGTAAGGCTTGTGGGATGGGTCATCCATTATGTGAATTTTCTCATCTTTATGTTATACAAGGAGGCTTTTAGCCTTCCGGAGCTACCAAATGAAGATGGTAGGGTCTTAGATTTATATGTATTTTTTTCTTTTAACTGCAATTCCCTATATGTAACATTGAACTAGAAATCTAGAGCTATAATAGATTATTAACTTATCCTAAGATGCAGAGATTTATCAAATATTAGAACAGTTCTAATGGCCATCAAAAGTTTAAAGCTTCAATTGTGTCGATCATCGTTGTATGTAACAAGCTACTCAAATTCCATAAGCAATTCAGAACACCTGCAGCACTTCTGTGCAAAGAGGTGGAAATATCGCAAAGGGAAAAGGAGCAACAGTAGAATTTGCAAATTGTAGATCTTCAAGAAGAAGAGCCAAACAAAAATAACAAGTGATAAGAACTATAAGACCCACACTTAATATACTCTACCTGTCTTGCCACTTCAGCACTAACAAACTTGAACTAGTAATGACAGACCATATAGATCTACCACTAGCTTGGTTTTCGTAACATTTCACATATAATCCATTGGATATCTGATCCACCAGTCAGTTATTTCAAGTTTGATCTTTCTCTTATCTTAATATCACCAGAGATCATGCCCATATAACTACTCATCACACCCCTCCCATTTTCATTTCTTTCTATCATTTGTTTAGAAAGATCAACAATCTCTTGGAATCCATCCAGACTTGATGAGACTAGACAACAATTGAAGCAAAAGGATCCATTTAAACGATACCACCAACTAGTTGAGGTTAAAGTTGTCATGAGTCTTCTAGTATGTTAAGAGATTTTTATGTTAGTATAAGATGTAGAGAATGATTAGTGTTCGAAAAACACAAACTACTGAATATCGAAATGACCAGCTACCAAGTACCAAGTGCCGCGAAATGGAGAATATTTGTATAAGTGCAACCTCTCTGTTGCTTGGGATTGAGCTCTTTAAGCAAGCTGTTGTGTTGTATTTGGTTAAACTATTTAAGGTGAATTCATGTTCCTAATGTAGCATACATCAAACTAGAAAATTCATCTTGTTTTCCACAATAAGCATAAGACAAGGTTATTAGTTTTGTTTCTCTTGCTTTGAGCATATTAAATATCTTATCAAGAATATGGCCCAAAAGAGAAAAGTAGAATACAGAAAAGTTCAAAATCAAAGAAAAGAAATCCATGGTCCTCCTAGATAATAAAGGATCCCATTGTCTAGGTCAATAGCCTAAACTTCCACTAGATTCTTTTGTACGAACGGAGACAAGGACATTGAAGTGTCAATGAATAACACTGATAATTCCACATAATCGGGTGTCACAATCATACTCCAAAGTATCTTTGGCATCGCCAAGTTGTCAAAGTGAAGATGATTTAAATCTAAAATCAAACTTGAGACTCCTAGATCAGTACATACTGAGAAATTTCTCTGGATGGAAAACTTTTGGTAGGTCATTTTATTAGCCTAATCATCCGGAGGAAATATATGTAACCTCATATAGTATTACATTATTACTACACAAAAGAAAATAAAAACTTAACATCCTGGAAATACTGAACCAAAAGACAAAAACATGACAAACAAGCTTTTTTTGTAACAGGATGATAAACAAGCTTTTCCAGTATAAGTAACATAAAGATTGTATACGATTACTAATAAATCACCTATGCCTCAATCCCAAATTGGTTGGGAATCCATTTCTGGTCATCAAGAAGTTCTTTAGGCAAGTAGTAAATCTATCTCATAGAACAAGTAATTTGATTCATGCATATATTATTTCCAGTTGCGATTAGAGAGCAGAAAGTTTGCAGCTAAATCAAGAAAACAACACCAAAATCGAAGCTTTGACACCAGTATTGTCAAACAAGTTTGTTGCTTGAAACCCCCAAAACCTGGAAAAAGAAACTGACAAGCATGTAAGTAATAGGCTCAGATGATTCAATCTATCTCCTTCTTAAGCTCTACTACCAAAGTCTAATTCTGCACCAGACCTAGAATATCAAACTGCAAATTTAATTGGGCCTTCCATGCTTAGCCCTCCTTGGGTATTCCACTAAGAAACGATACCACAACATAAAGATCCCAACCTCATTCAACCAAGGAAACCCCTTCAAACTTATTCAGAGGGAAAGATCCATTAGAACCTCTACCACTCTTAGAGCATCACTAATTGGTCGGTTTTGAATTTTTACACAAAAAATTACAAGCAAAAGCATCTGCTCAGCGTAAGTCAATAGACAAATACAACTTTATCCATTCATCAAAATCACAACTTTAAGTCATTCCTTGAATTAAAGAACCCAATAACAAGTAACAAGCCAGACCTCACTCAATCAGGTAAACCCCTTCAAGCCCCATTCACTGAAAGGAAACATTAAAACCTACTATCACTCTTAGAGCATCACTCATTGGTCGATTTCAAGCTTTTCAGCAAAAGAACTCCAAAATCTATCTTTGAATCAAGCCAAAGTATCTGCTCACAAAAACTCAGCAGACAAATACAACTTAACCTGTTCATCAAAATCACAACTTTAAGTCACTCTACCAAAGAAACCCCTTCAAGCCTATTCATACCGGAAGGGAAGAAACCATCAAACCTACTAGAAAGAACCATAGATAGGTCAATTTTGACCAAAGAGTAAACTCAAACCCGCCATTGTATTAAACCAAGCATAGCAACAACAACATACCCAGTGTAATCCCACAAGTGGGGTCTTGGGAGGGCAGTGTGTAAGCAGCCTTACCCCTACCTTGTGAGGCTAAACCTAGCATAGCAACCCCAGAAAAACATAATACACAAATTCCAGCTTCACCGACTACCCAAAATCACAACTTGAGTCATCCCTTGACTTCAAGGTTCAACATGCATTAGTAAAAACCTCAATCTTGTTCATATCAATCTACTGATTATCAGATTACTAAATAAAAATTGAAACTTTAGCAGATATAAATCACATCACTCATTGGTCGATTTCGAGTTTTTCAGCAAAAAGTACTCCAAAATCTATCACTAGATCAAGCCAAAACATCTGCTCACAGAAACTCAACAGACAAATACATACAACTTTACCTAGCATAGCAACAACAACAACATATCCAGTGTAATCCCACAAGTGGGGTCCAGGGAGGGCGGTGTGTACACAGCCTTACCCCTACCTTGTGGGGTTAAACCTAGCATAGCAACCCCAGAAAAACACAATACACAAATTCCAACTTCACCCACTACCCAAAATCACAACTTGAGTCATCCCTTGACTTCAAGATTCAACATGCATTAGTAAAAATCCAGTCTTGGCTCATATCAATTAACTGATTATCAGATTATGTAAATAAAAATTGAAACTTTAGCATATATAAATCCAAGAAAAACACAAAAAGATACAAAAAAGGGGTTAAAAGTGAGAGAGAATCTACATACCTAGCCATTGAAGAATGATGGATCAAATAGCATCAAAACCCTTTGCTGATCTTTTTTCTCCTTTTGGGGTACCTTAGAATGTCACAAAAAGTACAGTCCTAGTGGTTTCTTTGTAGTTTCCAACTTTTTTTATTTTTATTTTTATTTTTTTCAGATAAATTTTAAATTTAAAAACGTTTTTTTTCTTTGGATGTTGTGACGACCAAACACTGACAATAAAAGACCACAAGAGCCAAGAAGAAATAATTAAGAATGAGTAAGAGCACAATATAATGGTTCTTTGACCAAAAAAAAAGTTTGTTTTTTATTTATTAAAGAGAGAAATTACAATATTCTCATTTTGTCTAAATAAAAAATAAAAGAAAAAGATCCACAATGAGTTGTTTCAAATTTTTAGATGTGCAACAAAATAATTAATATAATAATATTGTCTTTATATATAATAATATTGTTATGTATTTAATTTTTAAAGTCTGCATAATAGAACCATTTACTATTCTCTCCGTCTTATATTAGCTGTTTATTTTATCTTTTATACGTTTCATAAGAAATTATAAATAAAAAAAATAATTTTATTAATTTATCCTTTAAATTATTTTAAAATTTTACAAACTTATTTACACTTTTATGAACATGTAATTTAATTTTTTTTCTCATAAACATGAAACTTTCACAAATCGTGAAAATTATGTATTATTTTTTTTCTAATTCTTATAAAATGTTATCAAATAAGCAAATCATAGTTCATATAGGATATTATACACTGCATTGATAATTCGCAAATTTTTATATTTCTCTTATAAATAAATAAATATATATTTGTAGTATTATTTTGTGATAGTCGTGTTTATGTTATTATCTGTTGTTTTGATGCTACCTATTATTACTTGTTCTTGTACTATATTAGTTTGTAAATTGTTTTTACATTGAGTCGGAGGTCTATCGAATATAACCTTTCTACCTCGCTTATGAGGTAGTGGTACGAACTGCATGGAAATATACTAGATATGTTGTTATTGTTATTATTGTTGAATTACAAACTTTTATAGATTCACTGATCAAAAATAATTAGTAATTAGTTATTCTTTAATAGTATAATCTTTTTCACATGGTATAGTATAGACAATCTCTTCGGGTTGAGCATGCATATATTTTTTTTTGGCAAAATTTAAAATGATAGTAATTTTCTTATAAAATATAAACTTGTGGGTTAAACTCTGTACTATTTAAAAATGTTGAGAAATCGAGAATCATGAGATAAAATCGCATGACGCTTGCTAAATTTGGCAGAATAAAACCTTTGGGTATACCCTTCGACCCGATCCGGGTTGTACTTTCTAGCTAAGCTGTTTGTACTCTTGTTTCGATTTCGAATAAATTTTCAGTTTTTCTGACCTTCTTCTCCTCACCGTCTCCGGCGACAAATCATGTCCGGCAAATCCCGAAACTTCCGCCGCCGTGGCGACGACGACGACGGCAACGATGATGAAACCGCCACTAAAACCACCACCAACAACCGCACCGCCGCCGCTAAAACTACAACCACCGCCACCGCCGCCAAACCAAAAAAGAAAAGCCTACTCAGTTTCGCCGACGACGAGGATTCCGACGACACTCCGTTCACTCGACCCCCCTCCTCCAAACCCTCATCCGCTTCTTCCCGAATTACCCCTAAACCTTCTTCCGCGCACAAGCTTACTTCTGGAAAAGACCGAATTACCCCTAAACCTTCTTCTTCTTCATTCACCACCTCCAATGTACAACCCCAAGCTGGTACTTACACCAAAGAAGCCCTTCTCGAGCTCCAGAAGAACACCAGAACCTTAGTTACTTCTCGCCCCAAACCCAAACCCGAACCCGGAACCCGACCCGTTGAACCGGTTATACTCTTGAAAGGTCTTGTGAAGCCAGTTAATTTGAGTAACCCAAAGGCTGAAACTCAGCAAAATGGCCAAGAAAATGAGAATGAAGAAATGGGTGTTGATGATATTGGGTCATTGATACCTGACAAGTTAACTATTGATGCAATAAGGGCTAAGAGGGAGAGGCTACGTCAAGCTCGTCCCGCGGCTCAGGACTTTATTGCATTGGATGAAGGGGGTAATCATGGTGAAGCTGAGGGGTTGAGTGATGAAGAGCCGGAGTTTCAGCAGAGGATTGGGTTTTATGGGGAGAAAATTGATAGTGGGAGAAGGGGTAAGGGTGTGTTTGAGGAGTTTGAGGATAAGGTAATGCAGAAAGATGGTGGATTTCGTAGCGACGATAATGAGGAGGATGAGGAGGATAAAATGTGGGAGGAAGAGCAGGTGAGAAAAGGGTTAGGAAAAAGATTGGATGATGGGCTAAGCAGTGCAGCTGTAGTTCAGAGTGTTCAAAAGGCTAATTTCGGTTGTTCAGGAGCAGGAGCTAGTAGTGTATATTCATCAGTACAGAGTATTGATGTTCCTGATGGTCCTACTATTGGAGGAGGAGTGTTTGGAGGCTTGCCTAGTTTGGATGCATTGTCGATTTCGAAGAAGGCTGAGGTTGCTAAAAAAGCCTTGTACGAGAGTATGGGAAGACTCAAAGTAAGTGTTAGCTCAAGTCTGAGTGCATTTTTTTGACACACTTATTTTTAATGATCAACATACTTAGCCTGCTAGCAATTTTTTGATTTGAATAATCACTAAAAACAATCAATTGACTACACGTCGGACTAGTTGGGGTTGGCTACATTCTAATCCCTTTTAAACATTTTGTTCTATTTTCAGTATTCAGAGGATTTATCATAGTTGACTAATTTTAAGACAAATGGAAAAAAAATCATATTCCAAATTTGGCAACCGCATGAATTCAACGTACTATGAGGGATGCTTATCATATCCCAGCTACGTGAGATGTACCAAGGGTATGGGGTCTTAATATTACATTTACAATCCAAAATATGATACAGAAGAAAAATGAAGACAAGAAGTAAAGGAAGTGACATTTCTGTTTCTAACGCTTGTCATGGGAAACCAAGTGGATTTCTTGATACAAAAACCTCCTACAGAAAGCTGGTACCTGTTGCTGGTGGGAGGTGGCAGGTATCCCGTGGATTTAGTCGAGGTGCGCGAAAGTTGGCCCGGACACCACGGTCATCAAAAAAAAATAAAAAATCCTACAGAAAGTGCACTTCCAGATTCCTGGAAGAATAGCATAGTCACAGCAAATACCTTAGTTTCTTGGGGGATTTTTGCCAGTCAATGCTGGAGGTTAACAAACAAGTCAGAAAAGAAAGCATCTGATGTTGCTTCTCTTGCTGAACCATAGTTAGCTATTCAGGCGCCTTCTTAGAGAATGTAGATCCCTCTCATCTTTGGAGGTCCTTTTGTATGATTTCTTTAGCAGCAGTATGTCCACCAAGTATTGTAGCCATAGCACATTTGTCTTGGTGAATTTTGGGAAGGAAATTTCCCCAAGACAAATGTGCTATGCTACAATACTTGGTGGATATACTGCTGCTATCATAGTTGACTATTTTTATGCTGCATGTAGACCCTTTTCCTTTATCCTAGCTAGGAATTGACTATGCTTGAGAAGTTTACATTAATGAAGAATAAACAATAACACAAAAATGAAAAATTGCAAGCTCTTATGTGTTTTTCTGAATACCAATTCTGAAGTTTAGCAATGGTTTGAGACATTTGATAAAGGGAGTTTGGGAATCTTTTTATGTTATGATCTCTTGAGGACAGAAAGATGGTTTCTGCAAAAACATTTTTTTCCTCTTTCCTAACATTCTGTTGACTAAGCATGCAAGCATTGGTCATGGTATTACGCAATGCTAGATTGGTACTCTCCTGAGGTTAGCTTTTGTTGTGTGATGTTGTTCATTTCCTCTGCACTCTTGTAAACTGTTTTTCATTTGTCGTCTTTCCTCTGTCCTAGCTAAATATAGTCTGGTTTGGGTCATGAGCCTTTCAGTTTCCATTTATTTCAGTGGGGTTTTCATGGTTGTTAAGACTTTGAAACAGTTTATGGTAATTGTACAAAGAACCATTGATATTCTGGATTTTGTTCACAGAGACATGGTGCCCTGTAATTAGCGCACTGGCTTTAGGAATATAAACTGAAAGCGACAGACGTAGTTTTGAAAGGGAGGGATGCACATTTGGGCAATTTTTATGTCAAGTTGGAAATTGCATTTATGATATCTTCTTTTCCCTATTTTCTAATATATGGTGCAGTGTTTGACCATCTTTTTGCATTTTCCTGAGAACCTTAGAACTTTTAAATATTGCTCACAAAAATACAGTGTAAACTGTACATATGTATTAACTTATAGCATGTGTTGCATTCTAAAGATTATAATGGATACATAGACTAACTATATTACTTTTTATCTTCCTTGTCAGGAAACTCATGGCCGAACTGTGGCATCATTGCACAAGACTGAAGAAAATTTATCTGCCTCATTGTCAAAAGTCACTATGCTGGAAAATTCTTTGTCTGCTGCTGGTGAGAAGTACATGTTTATGCAAAAGCTTCGCGACTTTGTTTCTGTTATATGTGCGCTTTTGCAGGTATGGTTTTCTGATTTATGAGCGGCATATTATGTATTTCCATATATATTCTGGTGCTGCTGTTCCAGTACTCATGATACGAGCACGGCAGCTTTCATTAATTCAGGTTTAGGCAATTAAATTGAGAAAAGATGACCTAGAAGGGTGACAAGAACAGTTGCACTTGTAGTTGTGAAATAGTATCAGTTACTGGGAATTTGGTAGGGTGCTCTTCTGGAAATTGGTCTATTAGGTGGTTCCTGCAGAGTCTGATGCAATTTTAGGATCCATTTCATTATTTAGTGTTAGACATAGCTTGACACATGCTTAATCCCTTAAACTAGGTGTAGTGCAGCTTGCTTGGGTGCTAGTGTATATTCCTCAGTTCAGAGTATTGATGTTTCTGATGGTCCTACTATTGTCTAACTAAAAGAGAAGAAACTCCACGATCAAGGCGGAGATCACCAAATCAACTTTTGGAGTAAAACAACCTTGTTAAGTCAATAGTAGGAGTCTCAACATTCTCCTCACTTAAATCAGAACGAGATTTTGAATAAAACTATGTGGGTGATGAAGGGATAAAAGAGGAAACAAGTCATAGTTTATCGTGAAGTATCGTACAATAGTCAAGCAGAAAAACAATCATCGAAACTTACAACTTAGTTCATTAGTATTTTCTTTTCACTTTCGTTTAGGTTGTTCCAGACTTCCAGTAGACTGAACTTTTGTTATGCCAGTGTGGCGATTAGTAACCTTTTATACGATCACGAAATCTTCTTTGCCTCGTTATGACAATATTAGCAATCCTTTGTATGGTCACTCGTAACCCTATATATGGTTACCATTCATGAAGGTTTGAGTTAAAGTTCCAAGATTTCAACTTTATCATAGTCATGGCATAAAAGGGTACAATATGACATTCATCACTTATAAAGCATAAGCATCAACTCTTTACATGTTTCAGTCAAGTATAAAGAGGCTTTAAAAGTTAAAGAAAGAACTTCTCTTTCATAGATTGATAACATATAAGACTTAACTCAATCAATAATGGGTAATGTGAGCTCACTTGCTCCAATTAAACTCGCATTAACATTTAGAAACATTTAATCGAACACCTTATGGACATGAATTCCTAAGAAAAGAACTTTAGTAGAACAAGTCTTACCTCAGCTCAAGATTCTTTCTCTCTAGCAAGGTTAACTTCTACACGTGCCAACAACAATCAACAACTCAATCTATATCAAACAATGATCAATACTTGTCTTAATCTCAAGAAAATTCAATTTCACCCAATTCAACTTTTGGCTAAACAACCCAAATTATAACGTTCTTGATTCTAAGGTTTGTGAGAAATGTCCTCCTTGTAGTATTCTCAAGTTATTAACATCATTCTTAATCTATTTCGAAGTAGTATTTAAAAGTAGGATGGAGAGATTTCCCCTTGAAACTCAACTCTATCTTACTTGGTAGTAAAAAATTATTTACAAGAGACAAATATATGGTACCTTTGAATAAAAAGTTGATCGCTACTCTAGATTTGCAAAAATCTTTGTGAAATTAAGCTCCAAGCTTACCTTGCTGTGACGAAGCTGAACAGGCGAGACAAAAGCAGTGAGCAAGCCTCTGTTTCATTCTTATTCTCCTTGCTTCAACGTAAGAGACCAAGTCTCTTTACTTGAGTTTAATATCTAATTAAAAGTGAGCTTAAGCGTTCCCCTCTTTATGGACCGTGGGATCCACACCATGGCCCAACTAACCTTTTTTTTTTTAATTATAAAAATTGGCTATAAAGAGGGCAACCAGCAGAGGCCTATATTTGTTACTGATGAAACTTGGAAAAAATGAGATATTCTTTCATTCTTTATGTAATTAGTATATAGGTTTCATTATATTTGTTAAAGCGAACCTATAATCTCCAAGGCCATTAGTTCAAAATTTAATTTTCTAATATATCTTTTAACAAGGAAGATAATGTATTGCCATCACAAGGACAAATATATATTATTCATTTCATTAGGCTAGTAAATTACGTACTTAGAGCCTAGAAATGTATGGGACCTTACAAATGAACTTCCTCACGAAGAGATGATACTAAATGACAAATGTAGCTGACAAATGATATCCTAATGAAAGGAAATGTCATGGATGATTAAAGGAAATGTCATGGATGATTATGTTAGTTATTACGGTTAGAAAAGTTTCCATCAGAAATTCGCTAAATGTAGAACTCAAAACTGCATATCTGTCTGAAAATTAATTTGTTTTTGTAATTGACATGGTTTTTACTCTCAGTTGATTGCAATTTTTTGTCTTAAAATTTCTCTGGCTGTATAATTATTAGAGACACTTAACTTTTTTTCTTTATTTGCTCCATGTTTTCACTAAAACGCCAACGTTTTTGTTATGTTTTTTGCCTTTGTAACGCTGAATCATTTTTGATAAGGACTTTTTAATTCTTTTCGTGATCAAGTTTGTGATTACTGAGGTTTATCAAAAAACGTTTGTGATTACTGATTCTCTCTTTCGTGGCCACTAATACAATATCATACTATGTTTTGGTGAAAAACTAGCGAACTTTGGAACTGTCTGAAGTTGAGACTTTTTGGTAGGATTATAGGGTCAAAAAACCTAGGCAACCGTTTGACATTTTGAAAATAGACAAACCATTTTGAAAATCTGAGTTTAGAAGCTCAATTTTCCAGGTTTTGCAGAAAGTTTTGTTTGAGTTGTCCAGGAGAACTAGATCTTGTGTGCTAACTATTAGGGTATTTAATCCTTACAGGATAAAGGTCCTTACATTGAGGAACTTGAAGACCAGATGCAGAAACTTCATGAAGAACGAGCAGCTGCTATCTTAGAAAGGAGAGCTGCTGATAATGATGATGAAATGAAGGAACTTGAAGCTGCTGTAAATGCTGCAAGACAAGTTCTAAGTAGAGGTGGGAGCAATGCAGCAACAATAGAAGCTGCCACAGCTGCTGCTCGGGCTTCAACAGCAGCCATGAGGAAAGGAGGAGATTTACCTGTAGAGCTAGATGAATTTGGTAGAGATGTGAATCTGCAGAAACGAATGGATACAACTAGAAGGGCAGAAGCTCGGAAACGAAGGGGAGTGAAAAATGATGTTAAAAGAATGTCAGCTATAAAATGTGATAGCTCCTATCAGAAAATAGAAGGGGAATCTAGCACCGACGAAAGTGACTCTGAGAGTACGGCATATCAATCAAACCGTGATCAATTGCTTCAGGTTTCCGAGCAGATTTTTGGTGATGCACACGAGGAATACTCTCAACTGTCTGTGGTTGTTGAAAAATTTGATAGATGGAAGAAAGATTTCGCCTCAAGCTATCGTGATGCGTATATGTCACTTAGTATACCTGTTATTTTTTCACCCTATGTGAGACTAGAGCTTCTGAAGTGGGATCCACTGCATGAAAACACAGATTTTATGGATATGAACTGGTATGTGCACTCAACTCAATTTAATCAATCATTCTCGAGGATTATGACCTCAACCCTACCCTTTCCAAGATTGGTCATTCCTTTTGAGGATAGGAGCTTTGTGACTTTATACTGTACTTGCCAATAATGATAATGCCAATTGAAATGTAGAAATTCTAGATGCTTTTTGCAATATAAGTTTGTTTGAATTGACCAAATATTTGGCAGGAATGTTTACCAGGCCAACCAATCATACAGGAAACAAGACATAAATGCTTCATTTCATCTTTCATGTCTTCATATTTCTTATTCCTTGAGATTCAATTCGCTTGCCAACTAATTTTGTGTTATTCCAGGCATAATTCTCTATTCAATTATGGACTTCCTCCAGAAGGTGAAACCGAAATAAGTGTTGATGACACTGATGCCAATCTTATTCCTCAGTTGGTGGAGAAGCTTGCAATACCCATTCTACATAACCAGTTAGCTAATTGCTGGGATATGCTTAGCACCAGTGAAACAGAGTGTGCTGTCTTTGCCATGCGATTGGTGTTGAGATATGGCCCCTTTTCTGGCTCAGCCCTCACTAATCTGGTTGCTGTGCTTCGTGATCGTCTAGCTGATGCTGTGGCTAATTTGAAGGTGTGTTCTTATTTCTCCGGAGGCCCAAATTGTGTGCATAAATTTAAGGCAGAATGTGATGTTATTTTTAATTTTAGGTTTCTAATCATCCAAGTGAAACAACTACTGGAAATAAGTTTTCCTAGAAAAGTGCGAAGAGATTAGGAATAGTAAAGTGGGGAGAAATGGAGTAGGATTGGGGCTTCGTCTTTAATTTGTTGGTAGTGAAGTCAGAGGTTAGTGAAGTCAGAGGTTTATGATGTGAAAAAGGATTAGATGCTCCAATAGATTCAATACTTCGTTAATGTCCTTTTAGTTAGTACTATAGGTAAATGCTCCTACCCATCTTTGTATGCTGCTTTAGTTTAAACTGGATTGCTCATTTATATCTTCTGAACTGCTTTTGCAGGTCCCAACTTGGGACACGCTTGTTATGAGGGCTGTGCCTGATGCAGCACGAGTTGCTGCTTATAGGTTTGGCATGTCTATTCGTTTGATCAGGAACATATGCTTGTTCCACGAGATTTTTGCCATGCCTATCCTGGAAGAGCTGATTCTTGATCAACTCTTAAGTGGAAAGATTCTTCCTCATCTCCGAAGCATTCAGTCAAACATTCATGATGCTGTAACAAGAACTGAAAGAGTCGTCACTTCACTACACGGTGTCTGGGCTGGCCCCAAAGTCACAGGAGATTGCAGGTACTGTTAATTTGAGTACGCTATTTAGTTGGAATTCCATGTTCTCTCTAGTTACTTTGAGAAAATTCCATCTTTAGATCTCTACTTGCCTTCCAAGTAATATTTTTGGCTTCATTACTTAACATGCTAACTTGCCTTATATTTGTTGAGGTGTGATATGAATAGAAGAAAGGTTTAAAGGAAATAGACAAAATTATGATACCTTGTTAAAAAAGAAAAAGAAAAGGGTACAGCAAATGGTGTGAAGTACTCTAACTTTCTTGGTTTGGAAGTTCACATTTGCAATGATAGATAGGTGTTTAAGGCACATGACCAACTGGATACGGTATCCTACATCGGTCATTGCTCTAGTCTTGGCTAGGAGTGTGTGATTTACAAACTAGAAACTAATTCTTTGTTTGATAGCAAGGCATCACCAATTGATTATATAATACTCCAGAAAGAGAAATATTATTTGGTGTTTTTACCTCCCAACGCAAGATGTGATTCCATAATTTTACTTTAGCAGGCAAATAGTAAACATGCAAGATATTTAGTAATGCCTTCCAAATGGCAGAAATAGAGAAGGTAAAAAATAAACAGGCAAAGATATATTCAAGAAGCGAAAGGGTAAAAGACCAACTCACCTATGTTATCCCTTTGCTTTTATTTGTTTGTAGTAACAGGCATGCTTTAATGAAAAAATGAGTATCCTTTCTATCAATCTTAAATTTTAAACTTCTATCACAACTGTGGACAAGTATTTTTCGGTTGGTGGAATCAACAAGTTTGCGTCCGATGAAAGAGGAAAATAAAATGGTTTCCGTTATTTGGTTAGCCATGCCCTTCGAAGAACATTCCCTTTCTTTAATGAACTCACCGTAACTCTTAACTTCCAAGAAATTCTTCAACTTCTGCTTTTAAAATCCAACTTTTCGTAATTATATAAATTATCTGATGGTGGTGCAACAAGTTTGCTTCAAGGAATATAACAACCAGAAATGGTCTAGGTGTTTGCAAGTTGACCCAACCACCATATCCCAAAAAGAATTATATTAGAAAAACCAACTCTTCCATCATCTCTTCCCCTCATCAAAGGTTATATATAGCAATATGTGCAACAGTTCTCTGCTCTCCCGCGATCAGCTTGTTTTATAAATAACTGATTTACTTGGTTCTTTTTTCATGGAGAAAATGTTTAGGCCCCCTTTTTAATGTTCATTCTATTTCATCCTGTTTTCCCTTCCTCCCCCGTCAAAGTTTTCCATTCTGCTTGCTAATGATGTTTTCTTTAACCTTTGTGTAGTCCAAAGCTACGGCCATTGGTGGATTACTTGCTAACACTTGCCAGAGTGCTCGAAAAGAAGCACTTATCAAGCAATGGAGAGATAGAAACGTCTAAATTGGCTCGTCGATTGAAGAAGATGCTTGTAGAACTGAATCAATATGACTATGCCAGGGACATATCAAGAACCTTCAACATCAAGGAGGCCTTGTGATCTACAATTTTGAGTTTGATTCAGTGGTTTTCTTTTAGTGTAGTTACAAAATTAACAAATTTTGATGATATAAATGAGCTTAAATGAAGAGCTGGGGGATTTCATATAGTCGACCCTAACTTGTTTGGACATGAAGTGTAGTTGCTTGTTGTATTGTAGTCACATTACCCTACTGTCAACACAAGGGCAATTATGAATATATGAAGCTGGAATTGTTTCTTTACTAAATCTTGCAGGTTCAGTAGAAATGCATGATTTTATCTCATTAATTAGAGGTCTCGAGTTTAAGCCTTGTGATTAGAGTCACCTTCAATAGGGAGCATTTTACTCTCGAAGTGGGATTTCCCAGCATGAATCTAGATTAGTTGGGCCCCAAAACGAAGACCGAACACCCAAGCGGAATCTTAGTTTGTAATCATGGTCCAAGATGCACCACTGGCAGTGGTCCACTGGACATGGAAATGATAACATGATATTCTGTAAATTCTATTTATGAGGATGCAACTCCATTGAACCTTTTTGCTGACAATGTAACTTAATGTCCTTTATTAAGAAAACAAGTTAGTTGGCCTTGGAGCAACGATAAGATTGTTTTCGTGTGATCTATAAGTGATGGATTTGAGTCATGGAATTAGCCACTTATATTTGCGTGTTGTGTCATAATAAGCTGCCTACATCACAATCCCTTGGGATGCGATTCTTCCCTCGATCCATACTTTGTGAATCGGATTGTCCTTTTTTCGAGTTCAATATGTGAAATCAACGATTGATACTCTAACATCAGAGTAAACTCCTTATATTACACTCCCAAGGGGTGCAATGCTTTCTCCGACACTATATAAACGCGGGATGCTTCGTGTGCTAGACTACCCTTTTACGATTTTGAGCTATAAAACTAGTCAACATCATTAAGCTACCTATATTACACCCTTTCGAAATGCAACCGACAACACTATGTGAATGCTTTCCATGCCTTTTTGTAAACCACACAATTCAACTAATAAAGCGACGAAGTCATCATATTAATGTCTTTGTACTTGACGAACTCTCAGCATATAATATACTTCTTCCGTTTCTAAATACTTATCACATTTTTGATTTGCACGCTTCTCAAGAATAACATTAACTAGAGTATAATTTGACTAAAATATATTTATTTATTACTCCTCAATATTTAATACTTCTCTCTTTTGCACTATATTATTATCTCTCCATATTTATGACTAATGATAAAGGTAGAAACAAATAACTAATATATACCTTGATTTTTAAAATGACAACTATTTTGATTCATTTATTTTTAGTAAGGACGACAAGTGAAGTGGTCTGGAGGGAGTACTCCTTCCGTTCCTAAATATTTATCACATTTTTGGTTTGCACGTCCCTTAGGAAAAATATTAACTAGAAGGTAATTTGATTATTTATATTACTCCTCTCTATTTAATATTTCTCTCTTTTGCACTATATTAATATCTCTCCATTATATATGTATGACTAAGGATAAAGATGGAAACAAACAACTAATTATGTCTTAGTTTTCTAAAATGACAAGTATTATGAAAAATCAATTTTGGAAT
Organism: Jaltomata sinuosa; assembly: GCA_003996215.1. NCBI lineage: Eukaryota > Viridiplantae > Streptophyta > Magnoliopsida > Solanales > Solanaceae > Jaltomata > Jaltomata sinuosa. The sequence goes on from QJPP01000008.1 coordinate 1,135,907, forward strand.
AAATGATAAGTATTTAGGAATTGAGAGAGTATAATTCTAAAAAAAATGCTGTCTTTCTTTATTAAGGAAAAATCTTATTGGATTCCATGTATTCCACTTTTTGTCCTTTATTATTCTTATTTTTGGGGGTGTTCACACTTTGACCTATCTATAATTTTTACTTTAAAAAAGCTATAATATCTACGTACCAAGAGGTCAACATTAATTGTCTAACAAGTAGATACCAGGGGGGGAAAAACTAAGAAGGGTAGTTGAGTAATGTTTGGATGGTTATGTTGTCACGTATTATTTTATAATGTATTGTATTGTATTGTATTGCTTTGTATTATATCGTATTGTATTGTTTTAATAAATACAATATTTGGATAAGATTGTATCATTTTTCGTCGTTACATAATCTCATACATCAACAATTTGAAGGATATACCTACAAGAAAAGTAGGATATGGGAGGGCTACTATTAAAAGGTAGGAAAATATGATTATTAAAAAATAAATAATTAAAGATAAATGAGAAAAAAATAGAAGGTAGCAACGAGATCCCACCAAATCGATCGTTATATAAAATGAGACTTTTCGTCATTACCTAACGATGGACTATAACGATACGATATAATCAAGTTTAAGTAACAATAAAAATAAACATAATATTTAAACTAACGAAAAACATATATTCTTGTTCGATCATTTCCAGATAATTGTCATCCTAAGGTTAAAGATATCAAAGAATTTGAAGACAAAGGGGCCATAATATTGCACGTAAATATGTTACACTCATATCCTTTGTTATTTAATTTTCACTTTTTTGAGTCGATCGAGAAATGGAAAAAATAAAAAGAAGCACACACATGCCTTCGAGAGTCATGATAATATTATTAAAAAACGTCTTTAACAAACTATTTTCAATTTAGTCATGATAGAAAATGTGGTATTTGTGAATATGACTGTAGAAGAATACTCAAAAAAGGGGTCCAAAGGGGTCATCACATTTTTAATATTCTCCACAAATCATGGACCTTGCCTTGTCCTGCCCCGCCCTATTAAAATTACTTTAAAATGATGTTTTACCCTGCCCCGCCTTACCCCGCCTCATTTAAATCTTTCCTTGCCCCGCCTCATTAAGTGTTTTTCCTGTCCCGTCTCACTCTGCTTCGATTGCCATCCCTACTGAAAAATAATCATAGTAACTCTTTATGAAAATTAGTGAAAGTTGAGTAATTTTATGATTAGAAAAACTAGTTTTATTACTTTTACCTGCCATAACCCATAGACTATAACTCTACCAGTTTAATAATCTTCTAAGAAATTAACTCCTAAATTTTATCAATAGCACCTTCGATGAAGATGGGTGATAATCGAAGAGCTTTTTTGGAGAAATGAAGGAAAAGCTGTAATTTGGGTTTTCTTTTTAACCCTTAAAAGATGAATTCGTGTATAATAAAAATGGGTATATGATGTTATGATTGACTGTAATTTCCACGTAGGATGCGTTTGATTTCAGGCGCACAGTTCAGAATAAATGCAGGCTTAAAATATGTGTCAGACCAAAAGTCCAACATACAAGAATACATGTCCTTAATAAAAGGTGTTAATAGTCGATACGAAAAAAACTGAGTGTGGGGTGGGGTGGGGGCTTATGTATTAAGTAGTAATATCTACCTAAAGGTCAACATCATCTAACTAGTAGATACCAAAAAAAAAAAAAAAAAAAAAACTAACTAGAAGGGTAGTTGAAAAGTACAAGATTAAACCATTTTATTTTTCACAATTTATTTTCACATGATATTACTAGTATATATTAGTAATAATATACCATTACCTCCAAACCAATTGAAAAGCCTTTTAAAATTTCTTTTTCTTCTCTACCTAGTTTCTTGCAATAATATACCTATGAAAAAATGTCTTCACCAATATTAGTTTCCAATGGACCTGCCGGAAAAGGTGGCCGGATTCTGATCATCGGAGCGACGGGGTTCATCGGACAATTTATAGCACAAGCAAGTCTTGATGCTAATCGAAAAACATACATTCTTGTTCGATCATTTCAAGATAATTTTCATCCTAAGGTTAAAATTGTCAAGGAATTTGAAGATAAAGGGGCCATAATATTGCACGTAAATATGTTACACTCATATTCTTTGTCATTTAATTTTCACTTTTTTTGAGTCGATCGAGAAATAGGAAAACAAGAACTACTTGAAGATCCTAATTTCATCTCTTCTTTTTTTTGTGTTGAGAGAGAGTCGCCAAAAGGCTCATTTCAGGAGCTTGGCCAAGTATATCCGAGTTCCTTTTACACACACATGACTTTGAGAGTCATGATGATATTACCAAGAACGTCTTTATCAGAATATTTTTGCTGTTCACTTTGTTCATCAATTAGCAATAATTTTTCTCCGGACTCCCAGAAATCTTATTTTATAATGCTTGTGTTTGTGGTTTTTTTTTTCTTTGTAATAGGGTGCTATAAATGACCAAGAATTCATGGAGGAGATGCTAAGGAAGCATGAGATTGATATAGTAATATCAGTTGTGGGTGGTGAAAGTATACTTGATCAACTTGTCCTTGTTCAAGCCATGAAAGCTGTTGGAACTATTAAGGTAATTTTTCTTCTTATAAAATTAGGCAAATTCAGGATCTAGAGTCTCAACGAGTTTAAAATCAGTTATGATTATATATATATAATGCATATTTGTACTACAGTACGAGTTGAAAGTAGTGGATTCAATTGAATGGACATATCGAACCAACCTTAATTCGTCTATGTGCAAGACATGACAACCCTGTTTCAGTATGTATGCACAGATAGTGTAAAAGAATCAGTGAAGAAAGAGTGAATATTTCGTAAGATTTTATCTATGTAAATATGTCAAGCTCATACAATTAATTATTTAAAAAAGATACATGTAAGACCAAAGGTGTAGAGATATCAGAAGTGAGTGACTGACATGATGAGTAACGAAAAAAATCCTGTGAAAAAACACGATCTTCTTTCAATGAAAATTTTTCTACATTCGGTCAATCTACATAGTAATTAATTAGTCTCTAAGAAACCCCCAAAAGGGTTGTTGTCTAATGAGTACACAAAAGTGACGAAATTACTTTGATTACAGAACGTTGCTTGTAGTTATGATCTTATTAAAGTAACAATGACTGACATGATGAGTAAAGAAAAATCATAATGTGAAAAACACGATTGTCTATCAGTAAAAAGTTTTCTACATTCAGTCAATGTGCACAAAGTAATTGGTCTCTAAGGAACCTCCAAAAGGGTTGCTGCCCGATGAATACACAAAAGTGACGAAATTACTTTGACTATAGAACCTTGTCTGTAGTTATGATCTTATTAAGGTAACATTGACATGATAAACTTATTTTATCAGTGAATTTTAACATGTTATAGCAGGTAACGTCGTGTTAATTGTTTTGTTTGAATTTATAGAGATTTTTGCCATCAGAGTTTGGACATGAAGTGGATAGGTCAGATCCAGTGGAGCCAGGTGTAAATATGTATAAACAGAAGAGGAAAGTGAGAAGGTTTATTGAAGAAATGAGTATACCATATACTTATATTTGCTGCAATTCAATTGCTTCTTGGCCTTATTATGACAATAAACATCCTTCTGATGTTCTTCCTCCTCTTGATCATTTCCAAATTTATGGTGATGGCACTGTCAAAGGTACATTGATAATCCGTCGTTAAATAGGATTAGTGATAAATTTTTATTGTTTAGTGACAAAAATTGTCCGTCGATAATTCATGTTTTCTTTTGTAGTGTTTGTATGTTGATATATGTTTTTATCGGTGACGGAGTCAAGAATTTAACTAAGGAGATTCAGAATATGAAAAGTAAAACACATGAAGAAGCTAAGTGGATTCAACATATAATGTACGGAATGTGAAATTGAACAAAAATGTCTTTGTCATTAATAATTTGGTCCAAAAATACCGTATTGTTACTTAGTTGGATCAAAAATATTTTTTCCTAATAAACATATTGTTTTTTTTCCTTGTTAAACACATTTTTTTTCTAATAAAAATATTATTTTTAAAGAACCCTTTTCTTGTTTCTTTTCTTTTAAAATCCCTTTAACTGATAGATTAGCGACAGATATTTGTTGTTTAGCGATAGAAATTGTCCGTCTGTAATTCATGTTTCTTTTGTAGTGTTTGTATGTTGATATATATATATATATGTGTGTTTACCAATGACAGAGGCAGAAATTTAACTAAAGGGATTCAAAATATAAAGAGTAAAGCACACGAAGAAACTAAGTGAATTCATTGTATAATAAATACACATAAAAAAGAAATTTAACCTACAATATAACTAATTGTTTATATTGAGCTACATGGCGTAAATATTTTCTTCCCTAATTTTTGTGTTGTTCCACTCATTTTTTTTTAATTATAAATGCAGCTTATTTTGTGGCTGGTGCTGATATTGGAAAAATCACTATAAAAGCAGCAGAAGACAATAGGACAGTGAATAAATGTGTACATTTTAGACCAAAATGCAATTTCCTTAACATGAATGAAATTGCTACTCTTTGGGAAAATAAAATTGGTAGAATATTACCAAGAGTTACCATTACTGAGGATGTCCTATTAGCTGTTGCTGCAGGTATAAATATATTATTAATATTCACTCTACTTTTCGTTCGATTTTATATGATACTATTATTACAAAGTCATCGTTAACGTGCACATGGTCTTACCATTTAATTGTCGGTATTTTAGTTTCACCGGGTCCATGTAGGAGACAATGGCCCAATGGTTGAACCTTTCGTGGCCGTACATTCACAAATAACCATTTTCGGACATGTAATTGAAAAATAACCACTGTTTGGTATGCATGACACCGTCATGGTACAATATCTTGGAATTTTCACTTTGTTAAAGTTCGAAATCCACGACATTGTCGTGGTGTTGCTGCATCAAAAGTGGTTACTTTTCAACGAGTTTTCACAGATTGGCTATTTTTCAAAAGTTGATCCAAAAAGTGGCATAGCCGGTAGAATGTTTACCCCTTTCGTGCAGGTTGCTACTTATGCGACTTGGAGAATGAAATCGTTTATTTTTCGAACTATATAAAAAAAAGTAAAATTTTAGGGTGGAAATAATATTTTGCAAAATTGTATCACAAATAGTATATATTTTATTATAATTGTCAACATATTACATTAATTTTTTATGTGTTGTCTTTAATTTGCAGAGAAAATAATCCCCAAAAGTGTAGTTGCAGCTTTCACACATGACATTTTCATAAAGGGATGTCAAATTGATTTTTCAATTGATGGTAAAAAGGACCTTGAAGTTTCTGATTTGTACCCAAATGAGTCCTTTTGCACAATGGATGAGTGCTTCAATGATTTCCTTTTAAAGATGAATGAGATGCCCAAAATGTCTACTAATTAAAAGAATCCTCTTGAAAGAGAGAGGTGCTTCGGGAACGCGGACACAGGTGGTGCATGACTATCGTCAGCTCGTGCCGCAAGGTGTTGGGTTAAGTCCTAGTTTGCAATTTCTGCTATTTCAATCCAACTATCTTCCTTTTGTTTCTCTCTATTCTTCATGAGTGAACTTCTATATGCATTTTGTATAATTTTCATTGTTGCATTTGCCCTTATTTTGATGTAATATATGTCATTTTCCTTTGTCTTGATGCATTTCATTTAGTTGTTTTTGTTTCATTCTGTCTTCACCATGCCTATTAAAAAAAAAGGGTAGTCGTGACCAACAACCATCAGCTCTCGGCTTGTTGGTAAGGTGAGAACTTCAAGCCCGATTTCAGGTGGCACACCCTCCACACAAGCACCGTCCGACAAAGGGGGGACCGGGGAAAGCTACAGGCCCAAAACCTTCGACCCTTCTTTCTACCAAGACACCTTATCTTCTCATTTCGTCGCTGCTCATTCCCGTTAGGCCGAAGTGTTTGGCCTTTCTTTCTCCGCGCCCGCTCAGTAACTTCTCGTGTAAAAAACAATAAAATGAATCCCGGTATCTACTGATTCTTCCATTCTTATGATTCAAAAAATCCGCAGGCTATTGGGCAACAAGCGCATATATCAAGTAAGGGCTCGTAGGCTACTCATGCCAAATGAACACAACTTCAATTGGAATATAAAACATGACTAAATTGGTAGTATTACTCTTCGAGGTGGAGTGGAAGAACTGGTTAGGGGGAGGAGGGATTCTCAAACACGTAACAGGATCCTATGAATTCAAAAGAATTGAACGAGGAGTCGTATGAGATAAGAGTTCTGTAAAATACCAGTAACAGACTAAGAGTTTATGTACAATTGACAAAGATGTCAAATGTCATCATACATCTGATAGATCAGAAAAATATGCACAGAGCTGGTACAACTATTGCTTTACAGAATCTATTGCCAGAATTACAATAATCTTGTGGATGATATACACAGTTCACAAGATAGACACAAAACCTGATATGGACGATGTACTTGTGGTGACATGACTCAATAAAACCGCATTTTCACCATCTAATTTGTTCGTCTTATCGAAGGACAAGCTCAGGGGAAACTAAGCTTCTTTGCGGATAGAAGTAACTACACATCATTTACAGGCAAACGTTCTTCTATAAACATACGGCAGATGGGACACCTCTTGCACTTGTCACAACAGGTGCTGCAAAAGAATGATCAGTTATAAATCAGATTAGAACGTTTTTAGCAGAAAGCTTTATAATATGTGTGAGAAAAGAAACGAAACATTAATTTTCCTTCAAATCTAGCCTTCTAGGAAACACAACAACAACAACATACCCAGTGTAGTCCCACAAAGTGGGGTCTAGGGAGGGTAGAGCATACGCAGACCTTACCCCTACCTCAGAGGTAGAGAGACTGTTATCAGTAGACCCTCGGCTCAAGAAAAAACAGTCCAAAGCAGTATATATTGAATATTGTAAATCACAGAAAGAATGTAAATACGACTGCAGAAAAAGAGTGGCACGAGGTCTAGGTAATACCTGCAGAGGACGTGATGCCTACAAGGAAGGAGGAGAATATTTATCTGTTCCTCGAAGCAAATTCTACATAGAATTTTTTCCTGAAAAAAGGATTCCACATGTAAGTGGCTCAGTAGATACCAGCACCGATTGCACACTAAACTCCACTCATGAAGAATTAGCGAGGACGAGAAACAATATCCACAAATACCAAGGTAACACGAGTTAATTCCTTGTTTCTAACACATCACGTATTTGTTAAACAAACGCTAGATTTCTTATAAAGTATTCCATGATGATAAAAGAAATATGTAGACAATCTCGTGATAATATAATGCATCAATTAGATATTAGCAGTACTTTGACATAATCTTACATTTTGAAGTCTTTCGAACTCATCCTGTTTTGACTGTGTGATCTCTGATTGCTCACTAAGTGCTGCTTGTAGTCTCCATATCTGAAATAGCAACAGTCAAGCTAACTAACAATCTCAGTAAGCACTAAAAGAAACCAAGAAAGAGGCAATAAGAAAAAAGACACGACCTCTTCAGCAAGCTTCACTTTAGGCATTTGCTTTACAGTATCAGGTGAGAAAGTATTGTACCTAAAATAACAATCAGAAGACGCCATGAAGATAAACCAGTGAAGGTTTAATTAAGCACTGCCTGTACAACTTCAAGCAAGAGCCATCTAAAAAGCATGAACCAGATGACCGTCAAAGTGCTCGACAAAAATGCAAAAACTGCAAGTATTGACAGACAGGAACACTGACCCCGATGTCCCAGCATAATATAGACGAGCTTGTTCCTCTCGGCTTCCTTCATCAATTGACCACCAACCTAACAACCTGTACCAATAATATCGACACCGAGACAAACACGTGGAGTGAGTAAACCTAAACAATGCTCAGAAGGATCATAAATTGTACAGTTTCACCTAGCTATCATTACCTTGACCCGCGACGCATGAAACTAAAAGAATCACAAATAACAGAAGACAACCTAAAATAGCTTCTGACACCACCTTCACCATCTACCAGAACGATAATTTTCTCCACGAGTCTATAAACAGAGAACAAAAGACCAGCTCCTTGAAGTAGGAAAAGAGGAATAAACAGAACAGGAATCGGGATAAATCTAGCACTTGATGGGGTCCCCTGTAATCAAAATGTGTGCAAATCTGATTAACTAATTTGGAAAATTGAAAGAAAAACTTCTCAAGAGCGTTCCGTACCGCTAAGCGCATAAAAAGCAATATCTGGAAACAAACAATAGGAATTTTCATCACATGACCACCAATGTCCTGCAAACTGCATATTCCATAATGTTGATCATCTTCATCCAAAGATGCGAGAATTCCACTATTCCAGTTAAGATATCGCATGCTTGATGTAGAAGAGCTGGGTGTATTATGTAGACTTGAGTGTCTGTGAATTGCGGGGTTGAACCATTTTGTGCAGATAATAAAGGCAAAGCATTCTGCGACACTGAATGCCAAGTATGATATAGGTTTAGCAAGCAATTAGGCACAAGTGCGGTAATCACGCAGGATAAATGGGAAAATTTTTGTACCCGTAGTTAATGAATAAATCCCACCACCCAAGAGCATCAACATCTCCTGCAATTCACAGCAAACGAGCATGAAACTGTAATTAGACGAACGGATGATACGGTGGAAAAGCCAATAACCATAACTAGGGGCGATTTTACATGTTAGAAATGGTGCATGTGAACCCGTGGTCTCTCCCTAAAACTAGATATTTTATGTATAAATTTTTCAAAATTGGTACAATTTTATCTGCTCGAACCCATGCTACAAGAAGGCTAAATGGTGCACTTGGTTGGATGTTGAGTTATTTACTTAGAGGACTAGGGATCGATTCTCACTTGATGCATTTTTTTCAATCTTCCTTTTAGTGGTGCACCCATGTTCTAAAATTCCTAGATTCGCCTCTGGTCCTTAACTACTCTACCAAACTAATTTGTTGTCCAGGTTAATGTATGGATCACTACGTTTCTAACAGTATGCTACAAAGAGAATTAAAAAGGGCAGCCCGGTGCACTAAAGCTCCCGCAATGTGTGGGGTTCGAGGAAGGGCCGAACCACAAGGGTCTATTTTACGCAGTCTTACCCTGCATTTCTGCAAGAGGTTGTTTCCACGGCTTGAATCCGTACTTCAAATAAAGCAGTAGGGAAATAATGATTTAACTCCTAGTCTGCATGAAGCCACTTTCAAAATGCTATAGCTTAATCATATGATACAGCTGTAGAATTCACATGTTAATGGACACCTATCGATCAATTAAAAACAACGGTAAACAACTACTGATCCTTATTTGGAAAACAAATTGAGTTAGTTTGTCGCTTCAAAGCTATCAGCACTAAGCTAAAGCGAAGTAGATTGTCTTCAACAAGATACTATGCAGTGGCGGAGCCACATGTACTTGAGGGTTCGTTGGGAAATTACATTGTGTAGCTAGGTAAAAATAGTTTTTTTTATGTATATATATTACATATTGACACCCTTGGCTTCTTCGTGAATTTACTTCTTTATATATTTGACACACCTTAGTCAAACTGGTTACGCCACTGAATTACTACATGTAAAAACCTCAGCACCCAAAATAACTGTTTATTACAAAAATGGCTTTGGAGATTTTGTACAGAAGATAGGGCACTTTGGAGGAGATTCATAGCAGGGAAATATGGGTTGCTTAGTCAATGGACTACTGAGGAGGTGAGGGGGTCTTTTGGCTGCAGTGCTTGGAAGACCATCAGGAGGCAGTGGTCACATTTCAACAACAATATCTATGTTAGTATGGGTAATGGTTCGAAGACAGCTTTCTGGAATGAAGTATGGATAGGGGATGATAGCCTGAGAAATTTATTCCCACACCTATACACTATGAGCCTACAAAGAAATGCCACTGTTGCCCAAGTATGGAGTCAACAAGGGTGGAACTTAGTGTTTAGGAGGGCTCTGAATGATTGGGAAATTGGAGATGTAGCCAGGTTACTGGAGGTGCTGAATACCTCACCAAATTTGTCCCATAGGGAGGACAAACCAATCTGGAGGTTACACAGCAAAGGAGTGTTCACTGTTAAATCTTGCTATTGGAGGATGAATGCTAATCAATCAATGATAAGACAATTGGCCTTGGAAGTTAGTGTGGAAGACTAGAAGTCCCTTAAAAGTATCATGTTTTGCCTGGTTGGTTATAAGGAAAGCTTGCCTTACTCATGAGGCACTGCAGAAAAAGGGTATGATGCTTTGCTCAAGGTGCCTCATGTGTGAGCAGCAAGCAGAGGTAAACAACCATCTGTTCATGCACTGCAACGCAGCCTCAAGCTTATGGAATATGTTTTTGAGTATTTTAGGGGTTAGCTGGGTGATGCCAAAGACAACCATGGAGCTGATGAACTGCTGGACAGGAATTGGCAATAGAGGGAAAAGTGAAGACTGGTGGAAAACCATCCCAGCATGTATATGGTGGACTATATGGATGGAAAGGAATGCTAGGTGTTTTGAAGGCCAAAAGGAAAACTTCCAGAAGATAAAAATGAAATGTTTAAGTCTTTTGTTTTTTTGGTGTAAACAAGAATTAGTAGGGGAGATCATAGAGATAGTTGATTTTATAGGAAACTTGTAATCTGTATATCTTTCTGAGGGTGTGCCCACTACCCTGTGGGATGTAAGTTTCCAATTCATCATCTCTTGGATGATGAAATTTTTTGTGAATACAAAGTTACCTTATCTCAAAAAACTCATGGAGTGTTGAAGTATCCTTTCTACTTATTGATACAGGAGTGTTGAAGTATCCTTTCGACTAATTGATACATTTTTTTTTGGACAAGGTAACAGACTGCATTAGTGATACATCACATTACTATCTTCAGTGAGTAGTATCACACGTTGCCATTAAGCTGATGGTTAAGATCTTTCTTTAACCATGCGTGCAGTTAAATATTAGTGGAGAACTTTATTATGATAAGATACCTAAAGGAGGAAACAATCATTTGCTAGGATTTATTTCTTTGAAAGAATAGAGAAACACCTACTGATACAAACAGGAAAAAAGTACCCTCGGACTGGTTATTTGATGGATGACTTGAAGGCTTAAATAAACTAACAGGTCTGCAACTCCAGAAGAATAAACATTGACGTAATTTGCACGAGTGGACCAAACTCTTAATCTCTTAGTAAAAGCATAATCATTCTTTTGCTTGCCATTTCCAAAAATGTTTATTATTTTGAAGTTGCTACAGATATAAACTGATAAGAACGTACAGTACAGATATAAAATAAAATGAGAAGAAGCAAATGGTGCAATTTAGTCACACGAATCCACTGATCGACAGGTACAAAAAGAGAGTCATATAATTACCAGAAAGCTTCAGAAGAGTAAATGCTGTAGCGGCTATGAAGAAGACCATAGCGATTGCAACCCAGAAGTGCTGAGACATAGATGACAAAATGACTTTCAGAAGCTACCAATGTGCATATATTAGTGCAAACGGCATGTACCAATTAATCACAGCTTCAAATAACTTTCACATCAACAGGATACAATACAAAGCATATCAATTCAATGCACGTAACACCAGACTGCATATAGCTGAAAAAAACATCGAAAAATGTCTGGTTAAAAGATATGATCGAACTGTTTATTCCTGATATGGCTTAACTCCTCAACATAAACTATTTTTTAACCTTATTTTCACTGGTGAGGAGATAGCAGTCAACCTCTTAAGTATTATGGTAACAAAAGATCCAGAATTTAAGAGTGCACTTCCTTTAAAATCCCGTAAAATTCTACTAAATTAGAAGAGCCAGATGAGATCTGATATCAACGTGTCTGCTTCATTGAAATAAATTGATATTAGAGGGTGTATTGGTATTTTACGGAAAGCTTCTTCTTTGTTCGTATAGCATTTAAGAGCATACATGTTCGACGCTGCTTATGCCACCTTTTATTTTGTTACATATGTGTCTTTAAATGGTGCAATATAACTGAACACCTGTCTTGCCTTCCTATATGCTATAACCTGTTAATACCTTTTTATATTATGTTTGGTTTTATTTCTTTACTCCTCTTGCTCTTTTTCTCTCAATGGCCTTCAATTTTTGTCAACTTTTAGCTTTAAGCTTCAATGTTTAATGGTCTTCTCTGTTGACGTTACACGGTTCAAGTTAGCTACTTTTACTTTAATTTTTATGTTTTCTTCTTTAGTGATAAACGTACATTCCCAATAATCTGCTTATTAGTCGAGGAAAAAGCAAGATCAAGTAGTGCATCATATAAAATAAATAATAATCAACTTTTTCCCCAAAAGTAATGCCTACATCTTTGTCTTTAAACATGATTCCACCTCTATGCCATTTCTTAGAAGCAACATGTTCAAGAAATGAATACAGAAAAATAAATTTTTTGACTGGGGAGTAGCGAGCATTCAGAATTAATTTGACTTCAAATTAAAATTATTTTCCTTTTTAAATCAGTTAATAATAATAATAATAAATTTTTAAAAAATAAATACAGCAATATAGATACACATAATGTTGCATATATATTTGTTGTCTTTTGCAACTTTTAATAAAAGTAGTAATTAGGACAAGTGCAATTTTGAAAGAGTATATTATACTCCATTTCACCAAGCTTTGACGGTAATCAAAGCTCTTAATATTGTTGCTTGATTTCTTTGGAACTCTGTAGGCCATGCTTGACATGATTTATTTGAGCAGCTTGTACATTTGTGTTGTGTTTATCCCTTATATTTTCCTTTTTATTTGAGAAGTTTATGCACTTTGTGTTAATCTCTTACATTTTCTTCCTGATGTGGGTATACACGTATCATCATGATGTTCTTTTTTTTTTTTGATGACCGTGGTGTCCGGGCCAGCTTTCGCGCACCACGACTAAATCCACGGGATACCTGCCACCTCCCACCCGCAACAGGTACCAGGTAACTCTATCCACCAAGGTTAGAACAGATGGGAAGAATCACCTAGTGTTTTTTGTCTCCGCTAGGATTTGAACCTGAGACCTTAGACCTCATGGTTCTTTAACCCACTTCATTGACCACTAGGCCACACCCTTGGGTACTATCATGATGATGTTCTTATGTGCATATGCTTTAATTAACAATGTTAATTAAAGCATCTTTATAAGTTATATGAGTATTAACATCTAATCATCACTTCATGATATCTACAGGTGCAATATTATTTTTTTCAAAGAACGTAAAAAAGACGACTATTCTCAGCATGGTGAATGCATCACCCGACATAAATATCTAATATATGTATAGCGAGAGAGAAGAGAGGGAGAGAAGAAAGTATATCTCTCATTGATGTAAAGAATATATCATTTATAACCACACAACATCCATGAATAGAAGTTTTTGCTCTCAAATGGATATATTATATGAAGCAATTAGTATGCAATGTTGTCCACATCTGACTGGATATCACTCTAACACTTTCTATTTTTAGTTTTACAATATTGGGCCTCGTCTAGTAACATTTACGCTCTTTTGATTACACATTTATGCAAGTGAAGTAACAAGCTTTCTAAGCTAGTCAATCTAAAAGGTATAATAGTCTATAAATATCAGATTGATAAGCTATAGGAAATGACATGATTGCTAACTGTCGTTTCTTAAAAATGAATAGGAGATCTATACTTACAGGAAGGGTCTCCCATATAGCCTCATCACTCATGCTTTCGTCATCTCCGGGCATCAGAGCCCTGCACATTCTGAGAATAGGAAAGTTTAAAAGGAATTAGATACACATCCAAAACCAAGACCAATAATTTTCATGCTCTGAAGTACAGCAAAAAGTATGTTTTTGGACACGTAAGCTCATATCTCCTTATTCCAGAGATAATTCAACTGTCACCAGATGGCTTAAAAGTTCCGCATTTCTTGGCAGGAAAAGTATCTTACCTAACATTATCAACCAAGATAGCAATTTCAAGTGCTAGCAGGGGAAAGAACACAATCTTCAAATTTACAACTGCAATTAACCACAGTTCACAAATAAGTGGTTTTGCTTATATGAACTAGCATTGCATATCATACTATTCTATAAGTGGGAAGTCCCCAAATCAAAATATTGAAATACTAAAATAACCTTGAAATGTTGATAGACAATAATGCCCTTGAAAAAATAAATTATAAGTTATTCATTCATAACCAATACATGAACCTAGCTTGCATTAATCAATTATTTCTCTCATTTGATGTAAAAACGGCAGAATCTGAATAATAGACTAAATTCAATTTACTAAGTTAATACAAATTAAATATCTGGAAATGCCCATTACATTACTGCTAGCTATAAAATGCCTATCAAATGGACTTCTTCTTCAATTGAGCTGTTGGCTTTGTCTTGACTATTGCTTTTGGTTTAATTTTAATTTTTTTGAGAATTCTGATTATGCACATATCATCGGATGGTAAACATATGAGAAGATGACCATTCAAGGATGGAATAATGAGGTAACAAAGAGCAACTTAGAACAGATTTTTGGTATGGACGTATAATATTGGTTCTTTCCAACTTACTTTGAAGAAGATTTAAGACGGATAACTACTCATTGCGTAGAGATGATAAATGAAGTGGAATGGGGTGAGGCAGGGAGGGTCAGGTCCTATGATCTCACAAAATATTAACTTATCAGACTCGCTTTCTTTGTTTTCAATTCACTTCGTCTCGCCCATCTCGATTTTCCTTTTATTGTAATAGCAATTTTTTAATAGTAGACTACGTCTAAAGGGACTTAACTGACACCCCTTTCACCGGAAAATAAGTGTAGATCGGTAAAGTATTTAAAGTATATATCCTATGTGTTGAATGCTTTTGACTTCTTTGTGTGTTTATTTAAAGTTTACATCCTATGTGTTGAATGCTTTTGACTTCTTTGTGTGTTTACTTCTTTATATTTAATACTCTTAGTGAGATTTTAGCTCCGCCGATAATAGAAGTGGGGTCTGGGTAGGGTAGTGTGTATGCAAACCTTACCCCTACAAGGTAGAGAGGCTGTTTCCGATAGACTTTCGGCTCAAGTACAAGCTAACTCAATATTAATATATAGTAAAGTATATAGTAAAAATCTTACTCATTTGGATAATAATTTTCTTAATGTCAAATCATGGGATACATGTATAAGGCTCGTGTCCAGACACTAGTCAAATTTAAAGAGAGAAAAGATCACAAGATTTAAACAGATGAAATAAAGATTTGCACGATCAAGTCACTGAAAGGTAACAACTAGCTTAAAGGTTAACACACAAAAGGTTATTGCAGAGTTGCAGTCTACTGAAAATGCCCCTAGTGACTTAGATGTGAACAACTTTATGAATCAGCAAGAAGGCAATAAACAGTTGGTTGTAAATGCATCAGATAATGATGCTCTAAGAAAATTTTCTTGTTTACCATAGGTGCTGTCGAGATGAATACAAAGAAGTAGTTCAAAAGCAACAAGCAGCGGTGTCGCCACGACAGCATGAAATGGTGCCCACTGTTCATGAAGGAATATATGCTTCTGTCACTATATAACTTTTTGAAAATATACAAACAGCATTGACTGGCACATGAAATGTTGAATATAAAATCAGAAAAGTTAAATGTGTCATACACGTCGATCATGAGGCATTGATGGAGCAGGTAATGAGAATCTACCCCTTGCTACAACCACATGAAACAACCAAAGTGGAACGAAAACAACCCTGCAAAATGAACCAAATGTGAAAACCAACTGTAATCAATAATCATACTGTTTAAGAGAGTAGTGGTTTCAAAGTTCTAAATTCTGTTGTAAAACAAAAGGAGAAAAGAAATATAAGCAATACTTAGAAACTCAATTCCCTGTATACTGCAAGTGGAGTACCAAAGCAACGAGATTGATAAAAAGGAGCTAACATCAATGCGGCAAAGGCTTTAGTAACCAGTACTTACATTTCTCGGATACCTCTTTATTTCTCTCAATACACACACATGCACACACATGCTCATGTGTGTACATGTGCATGCTCACGCATATTGCTCTTTCCAACATTTAGAATACTTATATCAGAAGGGGCAAGATATAAAGTTGGAAGAAAGACACCCTACTTTCACTAATTTCAACAAATTGAGATATACAACTTTGCATGAGTTTTCAGTATTTCCAATCAAAGAATGCAGAAACTCTTATAGTTATTGGGGGAATTTCGAGGTCCAATTCACCCTTTTTTTGGGTCCAAGATGTTTATTTGAATGATTAACCATATAGCCAAAGGTCGTAGGCGCACTTGCATTACTTCTCATTCACAGGACATGGAAAACTGGCATAAAAAAGTACAGTTTTGAAGATTGATACACCATATCATTCAATCAATCAACCATGTGAATACTATGAATCTATATTTAACTCTAATCAGGTCCAATTTATCCAAATACTAAATGATTTATCCTTCAGAAAATTTTTATTTCTTTCTAAAGTTAGAGGTTTTCTAATCACTTATCATAACAAGCATATAAGTCTCTAATTAGAATGAATACTCCCGATGAATACCGAGCCTAATGTAAGTGTAACGACAACAACTGCGCCATTAAGTCTTAACTCCAACTAGCTGTCAATTGTCATCAACTGTTTGACTCTTCTGTACACATTATTTTCTATTCTCAGCGAAACCAACATTAAGTTTGAGAAATTGCAAGTCTTCTGAAAAAATTTCCCCCGTAAAATTCCAAATCTACTTAGTTTGTTTCATCATCATTAATCCTGATATTATCACAATTACAAATCGGTGCATGTGGAAGTCTAAGACAAGACATTGTGAAAATCATGTCAGTCAATTGTTTCTCATTTTATCCACTGTGTGTACTACTTGTACTTTTTTACTCTTCGTATCAAATTTTGTTGATATTACATCGCGCCTTTATATATAATAGAAGAACTAGATAGTTGTATATAGAACTAGCCAGATAGTGTGAAGCATAAACTGAAACGATCTTAACATCTGTATTTCTGTTACATTCATCTTATGATATACTGGACCTTACTGGCCGAATAGCAGTTCAATATAACATTGTTAATCTCTTCAGAGGCACCTATAAAACAAGATACTTTGAATGTTTTCGAGATCAAGGTCTCATTGCCAAAGAAGACCTAGGCCGATCCATGTAGCTTGCACTTTGTTAGGTATCCTCCTGCAGTGCAATACTCCTCCATTTCAGCTATATCCTATTTTAATTTTATGTTTTCCATCTTCATTTATCATTCCATTCCTTTCTCCTGGAAGATTGAGCTTAATGTCTGAATTGTACATGTACCCACTATAATCCTGTCTAATCTCCTTACCTTTATTCTTTTTATAAAGACTAAAGCTGCGGTGCATATATTTGTATCTTATTTATACTTATTCTAAAACTTAATTCACAATTTCAATTTTTGGTTGACTTTGTCGAATAATAAAATCTATCATCTAGAAAATGCATAAATCAAAGAAACTTTTATCTATATACTAGTGATTAACTCATCTATAACTAGAGAAAACAAGCTGAATTCAAGTCATATACCTAGTATATGTGAGAAACTCCTTTATGTCTCGTTCCTTTATTCTCACGCTTGCGAATGTTCCTTAGTACGGATCTTTTATGAAACTTATACAATTCATATGAATTCCTTTCTTCTCAAGTACCCACCAACAAAATTTTCTTGGTACTTTCATATTATTTTTCCAAGTCAATGAATATCATGTGAATCCTTCTTTTTGTCCATAAAGTTTTTCGTCAATTTTTTTTTTTTGATAACCGTGGTGTCCAGCTTGCGCACCTCGACAAGCTACCTCGACTAATTCCACAGAATACCTGCCACCTCCCCTTCCCCAGCAACAGGTACCACAAGTACCAGGTAACTCCGTCCACCAAGGTTAGGACATATGGGAAGAAATCACCTAGTGTTTTTGCCTCTATTGGGATTTATCTACCTTTACAAATTCAAACATGCTCTACATATAGTGAAGAATGAACTCCAATGAGAAAGGAGCCAATTTGTTGACCAATCTTCCTCCCACTCATGCCGTTGTGATAGCGTATTAACAAAACACTCGGAATTCCCCAAAAACCAAATCAATTTTATCAGAAATGTCTAGGTGCAAATACACCTCTCCATACATGAGTGACTAACAATTTTAGGGAAAGCACATCATCCAAAATCCTAAAGTTTCCTCCTTTTTAAGCTACCCAACAATCACATTAACAATTTTAGCGAAAGCACATCATCCAAAATCCTAAAGTTTCCGCCTTTTTCAAGCTAAACAATAATCATATTAACAATTTTAGGGTAAGCACATCATCCAAAACCTAAAGTTTCCCCTTCTTCAAGCTCAGCAATAATCATATTAACAATTTTAGGGTAAGCACATCATCCAAAACCTAAAGTTTCCCCTTTGCCAAGCTCAACAAGAATCATATCAACAATTTTAGGGTAAGCACATCATCCAAACCCTAAAGTTTCCACCTTTTTCAAGCTCAACAATATTCCTATTAACAATTTTAGGGTAAGCACATCATCCAGAATCCTAAAGTTTCCACCCTTTTCAAGCTCAACAATAATCCTATAAACTATTTTAGGTAAGCACATCATCCAAAATCCTAAAGTTTCCACCTTTTTCAAGCTCAACAATAATCCTATTATTTAGGGTAAGCACATCATCCAAAATCCTAAAGTTTCCACCTTTTCGAGCTCAATCCTATTAACAATTTTAGGGTAAGCACATCATCCAAAATCTTAAGGTTTTCCCCTTTTCAAGCTCAATCCTATTAACTATTTTAGGGTAAGCACATCATCCAAAATCCTAAAGTTTCCGCATTTTTCAACCTAAACAATGATCTAAAAGGCATCCCAATTTTAATTTCCAGCAATGGAATATCATGCTACTAAGTTAATAAGTGTTCCAAACTTGTATATCATATATTCAAAGTACTAAATCATACAAAAAGACCTTCACTTTATCCACATAAATTACAGTATCTACATATGGTTAGTCTCATTAACTGTTAAAAACTTCCTCAAATCAGATAAAAAACCAAGAAGGGGATACAAGATTTCTCCCCAAAAAAGGATCTTTTTCCAAAAATCCTCAACCAAAAACTGCCAAATACCTTGAATTCCAGCAATTGAGAAAATTCCAAAGCTAAACAATACAGAGAACAAATAAAAGTAAAGAAACACAAACCACCAAGAACAATGAAGGGGATGATCAAGCTTGAGAACAAGAAGCAAAGTGAAAGAGAAGAGCAATCCATGAGCTACCACTGCTTGCAAAGACTTCAAAACTCTCCTTCCACTCATCACTCCACCAAGAAATATAAAAAAAAAAAACAAATTCCACTCTTTTTTCACAAATAAAGAAAACCCCACGTCAAAATAAGAGGTGGGTGTCAAAGGTAAACCTTAAACAAAGGGTAAAAGAACAGATTTTTAAGAAAAACATGGGGAGAAAATTGGTGGGTGTTGAAGAAAAAGCAAAAAAGGTGGAATCTTTGGAAGTTTGAACAAAAAAAGAAAACAGATAAAGCAACGTTAATTGGATTTTAAGGCAAAAAATCCGGTCTTTGGTTGTCTTTATTAATGTCACACCCACTGATTTGGTAACAAATTTTGGAGAGTTCAAAATGATGTTCTTTGAGAGATGGTCTAGTAGTGGAATATAATTTCGATGTCCGTATTAAAACCCGATTAATATGGATTCTGTCTTAACAAGATTTTTTTTTATATCCGAGATCCGAATTTGAGACCTACACAATTTTGACAACTACTTCCTTAGTTTCATTTTTTTTGTTTCCCACCCAATATTTTATGTTTGTATTGAAGCCTTGATTAATTCAGATCATGCATTGTAGGGCTCATTTTGGAGGTGACGTTCTTGATAAGATTTTCTCTATATCCGGGGCTCGAACATGAGATCGGTGATTACGGGTGAAGCTATCCCGTCATTGTACCACAATTCATATTGGTCCTCAATTTCATTTTATTTCTTGGGTACTAAAAGTATGATGTTTTAATTTACTTGTTTATTTTAGTAAATCAAAAGAGCTTTATATTATTCTTAAAATTAAATAATTATATAATATGATAGTAATTAAATTTACAGTTTCAAAATGTTATTAACTTACTTTTTTAAGGAGTATTGTCACATTTCAAAATTTTATTTATTTTGGATTGAATACAAGTACAACATAATATGTTTTTGTTATGAAAAATATGTTTTGATTGGGTATGTGAATTACTTTTTTTTAAAATGCATATTAATAATTGATAATAATGTTAGTAAATTAAAGAGTGTTTTTTATGAAGGGTGCCACCCCCAATTCTCAATTCCAACTTATATACGTGATTTCTTAAGCTAATACATAGATATTCCAAATTCCAATGACCGAATTTTTTTAGTTCGTGTAAATATCTTTTCTTGACGTATTAAAGAGGATTTTTCATGTTTGTCTCGACATGAGTAACACAATTTTTCATGATCAAATTTGTTTAGTTTGTGTAAATATTTTTTCTTGACATATTAAAGATGACTTCTCTAATCGTGGTTCTTGTTCAATAACGATAATTTTTTACTTGATAAGGATAACACAATTTTTTATGATCAATTTTTTTTGTTTGTGTAAAAATATCTTTTCTTAACATATTAAAAAGGACTTCTCTAATCGTGATGCATGTCCAGTAATAATTATTTTTAGCTCGACTCGAATAACGTAATTTTCGAAAATCCATTATTGCATATCTCACAACATTGTCATTGACTTTTTTAGGAAAATGATGTGCATACGTAGTCGAGGGAATTAAGGTGGGGATACATAGGAAAATTTTATGGTTAATTTTGGTCTCTTTTATTAAAAGTAAGCTACAAATATCCTTTTGTTCTTGCATGTCCCACACACTATTTTGAGTTTGATAATACATAAACGTAGTTTTCATCAAAAAATAGTGTTAGAGTGATAAGTAATTTTTCATGACCTTGAGATCGAGATCGAGCTCTGAGTACAAAATTACTTTTGATAAAAAAACACTTTAACTTCTTAAGTAGAACTGATATGAATTCGAATTAAACAAACTTTAAAATGAGTATTGGATCGCGAATTAAAAAAAAAGAAAGGGAGAAGACATACACGCAACTTTCTTATGAAAAATACAAAGCAATTGGTGTACGTAATGACCCCACCAATAAATTATTTATTATTTTTCTTTCTTAGATATTTTCATGGAATAAATATGGATAAATTACATTGACCTGATTAAATTTGGCTTATAAATATTTTATTTAAGTATCTTACGTTAGAATAATGATTACTAGCATAGTACTAACGTTAATTCTACCAAAAATCTTGCGTCTTGTTTTCAGACCAAATTTTAAAATTCGAGTGATACTCTTCTATATTATTTTTTGCGTTTTCAAAATGAGGTTTTTTAAGTCAATTTGATTAATTTTTAAGTTAAATTAAATCAAAAATCAAAAAATTATAAAAAATACTATAAATTGTAACTCTTTAATATCAATAAGATAAAAAAAAATACATTTTAAAATACTTTGAGAGTTGGAAAATAAAATCATTATATATATTTTTATCATTATATATTCTTAAGATTATTACATCATAGCCCATATCACTAGCCCATATTGAGAAGATGATAAGTGAGAAAAGATATTTCTTTATGTTGACTGGTTTTAAAAGATCCCCTACCCCTACCCCGTACGTCAAGATCTGTCAATTGAAACGTGAATAATATAAATAGGGAGTCTAATGGGATGAATTCGATTTTGATATCATGTAAGGAAATGAATCATGTATCTAACTCAATCTCAAAAGGTAGCTCAAGAGATAAAGATTATACCAGTCATTCCTTAGTCGATACGAAAAACTCAATAAACACATAAATGTGTTGTGTGCACCACTTAAGTCTTAAATTACTTTACAGATTTCTCTCACTTAATTCCTTTTTCTTAACTACATAGCATTACACAATAGGTCTTGTTTCCCAATGAATTCACAAGCTACATAGAACTTTGTTAAGTACACTAGTAGTTCTGTAGATTGGCAAGACATTTTTGTAATTCTTATATAAGTCTATCCCACAATACCCCAAGAAATAGTAGCTGTGAAGATTTGTATTTGTGTTAAGAAATCCACTTAATATACATATACATACCAATAGGAAAACTTATACAGTAAATCTGACGGGCTATTTGTGTAAAGATCCCAATTTTGAGTCCACCTCCAGTGATATTAGTTCTGTAGTTTAACAAGACATATTTGTAGTCTTATATAAGTCCAGCCCAATATCTCTACTCTGGAATACACAATTGGTCTTGTCTTTAAAGCCTATGGACCTGAAAATGAAGACAAGAAAAGGCCTGCAATGTAGGGATAGTTATAGAGATAGTTTAGTTATACTATAACTCAATTAAGTATTGTAAATTTGAAGAGATTAAAGACTTAGATTAAAGACTTACTGGAACGTTAACGAAACCCCATGTAGCTTGTGATCATTAGAGGCGTTAAATGATCGAATTTGAACGAGTCAAAATGGGCTAAAGCTAAAAATGAACAGGTCAAAATGGGCTAAGTTAATAAATGAGCGGGTCAATAACCTCACTAAAAGTTACTTGGGCTGAAATTGGTTAAAATGTGGTCATAACTCAACTCGCCGAAAGCGAAAGTTACTTTAGCTGAAATGGATTTAAACGCAGCCATAATTCAACCCGTCCAAATGTTACTTGAGCTGAAATGAATTAAAATGCAACCATAACACAATCGATCCAATTCTTATTATGTTTCAACTGTTTAATTTGTTCTTTTTATAATTTTTAGTACCAATTTTTTTATTATTATTATTATGGTTATATATATAATCAAATAAGAAAAAAAACTTTGACAAATTTCACATGCATGGTTCAACAATTTAGGCTACATATCAACTCAATTTTTAATGGATTAAAATGAATTAAGTTGAGCTAATAGTGAGGGGTCAATAACTCACCGCTAATTTTGCCACCTCTAGTTGTGATCTTGAGAGAGGAGTGTGAGTGGTGGTGGTGGTGGTGGTGAACGGGGAATAGGGGGAGACAATCAATATTAAATGTCATTTATGTAAAAAAAATAAAATAGTTACCTATGAAAGGAAGTCGTGTTTCTTATTTTCAAAAAACTTGTTTTCTAAATAAGATATTTTTCAAATTATTTTGATCAATCAAACACGAATAATTGAAAAACATTTTATAGAAAATATTTTTCTCCTTTCCAAACACACCCTTAGCTTCTCCAATGCACATGTACACTTTTCACCACCCCACCATTTTAATCAGATGCATGCACCAATGAATTAACATCAAGCTTCAACTAGAAGTTTCATAAACTTATAATTAAATCTTGGATTATTTTTTTCTATTGGTTTTCTATTGGTGGTTTGGTATCTGTACTGGAGTCCGATTAAATTTATTTTCGCAAACTAAAAGGCTCATTTCTGAGGGATTTTTTCATTCTCACATAGACTTGAACTTAGAAACCTCTAGTTAAAGATAGAGCGATCTCGACTATCCCACTATAATTCATGTCCATTAAATTTTGAATTCTAATATTAAAGGAAAAACGAAAATACAACGCATGCAAATACTTAAAGAATTCTTGCCCTATACGCAATAGATCTTTACAAGTAGTAATAATGACTGGAAAAAAAAACACAAAAAAGAATTAATCTTATATTTTTAGCAAGTACTTGATCAATAATATTAATCATGATAACTGCAAGTGGAACCTTATGATGAACCAAAAATAGAAACAATAAGAACAAGTTTAAAAAAAAATATCATGATCAAATATAGTAGACAAACCCTATGTCAAAGACCTAAGTTTTTTATACTTCATCCGTTTCAAATTGATTGACTTGTTTTAACTTGGCACGGAGTTTAAGAAAATAAAGTAGACTTTTGAATCTTGTGATCTTAAATTAAAGATATGTGAATGTACCAAAATGTCTTTTAATCTTATGGTCTAAACATGCCATGTGGAAAGTTGAAATTAAAAAGTTACTAAAAAGGGAAATGGTCATTCTTTTTGAAACGGACTAAGAGCCCGTTTGGATTGACTTATTTTAAGTGCTTTTTAAAGTTGTTTTATAGTGTTTGGGTAAGGTAAAAAAGTGCTTCTGGACACTTAATTTTAAGTCAAAATAGCAAAAAAAAAGCTAAAAGCCAAAAGCTGGGATTTCCAACTTAAAGAAAGCAACTTAAAATAAGTCTATCCAAACAGGCAAAATAGAAAGTAGATTGAAACGGAGGGAGTATGTTTTATTTACGGAGAAGGGCCTAAATTACCCTTCAAGTATTAGAAATGGTACAAATATACCCTCCTTCCACCTTTGGGCTCTAAAATGCCTTTTTCATCCACCTTTGAGCTCTAAAATACCCTTCTCATCCACCTTTGGGCCCTATTTTGCCCTTTCCCTTAACAAAACTTTTTAGAAAAAATGATTATGATTTTCATTTAATATGTAACAATATTTTATTTATTAAAATTTTAATTAATCAAAACCTATTAATTTACAAACTCAATTTGGATCCCAGATTTAGCTCCCCTTCATTTTCCATCTCTCCATTTTTTCCAAGTTTTTATTTAAATTAGAGACATATGTCATAGATTTAATTTAATGACTAAGATTTAGTAAATTAAAAATAAGTCTTAATGATGATTAAAATAATTAATTACTTTCATATATTTACTCCAAAATATAAGACAATTTCACAATTTTAGCCATTAAATTTATTTTTAATTATATTATTATTTATTTTGTCAAATATTCAAATATCTGATTGCTATATTATTTATAATACATAAAAAAGTTATACTAAATTTTAGTTGTAATTTTTTTTAAAGCGGGAAGACTTCTCTTCCAACATTGAAATTCCTTTCAAACATTGGAATTCCTTTCCAACGTTCAAAATTAGGCTAAAAATAATTTGAGTGAAAAAAATTAAAGTAAAAATGATGGAGGAAAAAATTTACTCAAGCCTCAAGGCAAGTGAGAATATTTTTTTATATTTAGGAAAGATATCTTGTACAACTAAAATTGTGAGATTAAAATAATATTTTGAAAGTAAATATATGAAAGTAATTAATTATTTTAATTATAATTAAGGTTTATTTTTAATTTACTAAATATCAGTCATTAAATTAAATCTATGACATATATCTCTAATCTAAATAAGAACTTGGAAAAAATAGAGAGATACAAAATGAAGAAGAGCTAAATCTGGGCTCCGAATTGGGTTTGTGAGTTAATAGATTTTGATTAATTAAAATTTCAACAAATAATATATTGTTATATATTAAATGAAATTCCTAATCATTTTTCCTAAAGAGTTTGTTAAGGAAAAGGGCAAAATAGGGCTCAAAGGTAGATGAGAAGGGTATTTTAAAGCCCAAAGGTGGATGAAAGAGGCATTTTAGAGCCCAAAGGTGGAAGAAAATTATATTTATACCATTTCTAATACTTGAATGGTAATTTAGGCCCTTCTCCGTTTTATTTATTATAAATATAAAATAAAGCCATATTGCAAAAGTGGCCATTTTAATAGGGTGTTGAGATATGATTAACCAAGACTTCACTTTCGGCTACACTATGCAAAGGACAATTTGAAAGCATGTTCTGAAAATGACTGAAAATAAAGTTTATTGGCGTCTTTTTCACATTGACAAAACCTACTTTAGGTTGTCGGGAATTACGGTGAAATGAATATAATTTGTTTACTCCTAATTAAAGGTTTTGAATTTGATTTTTGGATATGAAAAAGAATTATGATAGGAAACACTTTCCTTTAACAAGCTTTGCATAGAATGAATTCGAATTTATTCAGTACCTCAAAAGTCAAAATAGATATCGTACACCCATGAAGTGGGAAAAAAAGAAGAAACAAACTCCACTTTCGTAGTGACTCTATCACATTTAAATTTTATGGATTTAATATTTTAAAAAAATTAGTAATGAGTTTGTTGTGTTTGAAAAATTATGGATACAAACTTACTATTTATTGTAATTTAAAGAGATTTTTATACAAATGTTTATCAATTTGTTTTAATAATCGTGGTATTCTGGTCAGCTTGTGCATACCTTGACTAATTTCACGGAATACTTGACATCTCCCACAGGCAATTGGTGGATGGTAACTCTGTTCACCAAAGCTAGGACAAATGAAAAGAAATCACCTAGTGTTTTGCGTTTGTGAAAATTTGAATCTTTAGACCTTATGATTCTCAACCTACTTCATTGATAACTAGGATGTGCCCTTAGATTTATCTCCATATCAAAAGTACTGAATTCAAATGAACCCGCAGTTATATAGTTGCATCTACCTCTGTCCTCTGATAAATAATTACTTGAGCTCATTATAAGTATTCATATATAACTTCATATCCTAGATTTGTCTCTAATTTTATGATGACTGCTCTATTATATTACAATCTTATTTTTTATTTGAACTTGATATTTTTTATCTGAACTTGAAATCGATAATATAAACAAACTCACACCGCCAGCGTTATTACGGAGGAATTCATGCTTTGAATTTTTAGCCTGGATTATGACAGGCCTATAGTGCTAAATCCTGATTTGTTTGTAGGGAAAAAAAATAATGTGTTAAATTAGGAAGGATGTTGAGAAAGCTACACACTATTAATCATGTAGGGTCATAATCAAAGATATAACTCTAATGGGAAGTCCTTTTAATCAAATGATTAACTCTAATTCTAGGAAGATTAATTATATGTCGACTATCATCAATTCATTTATAGACAACTCCCAATCATTTGGCTTCATTTATTTTCTCCTATTTTTTCTTCTTGAATTTGAGTTAAATATTAATTTTCTTGTTCATGTTTCGCTAATATTTGATGTACATTGGGTAAACTCGCTCCTGTGCAATAGCTTGCAAATCACATAGTATTGATGTAAACGACATCAGGTAAGCTCGGTGCGACAAACTCGACTAAGAAGACGATGGCAAAAAGAATTGATCCCTAATCTCCTTTATAGGATACCATCTATGTACTGCATTAACTCACTCACTCCTACAAAATTTTCCTTTTCATGTTATTTCACTTGTTATGAGTACTTTTTAATTAATTTTCAAGGTTCTTGAAAGTTGAATGTAATCACTTATTCCTTCTGCTCACGATGTGGACAAAACTAACAACACCACTATGTGGTCCATTAATTTTTTTTGAATACTAATGTATTATCGAACTAAAAAAAACAATTAAATAATAAAGAGCTTATTATATTTTAAAGATCAATATTATTATAAGGAAAATCCAATTATATATCGAAAAATCGATATATAAGATTCATTTAATGTAATCTCTAGACTTATTTCACGTCTTTAAATATACGTGAGATATGTTGAGTATATAAAAGTGTAAGCATAAGATGACTTTAGTAACGTGTTTTATAATCGTATGAATATATGTCCAAAATAAATCACACACTAAAACGAGTTAGATTGTTATAATAACAATAACTTGACCATTTATTAACTCAATCATCTCGACCTGTATTCAAATCTAGCTCATCTAAAAGTTTGGTTGATATATCTAGGCTATGTACGTAGTCCCATGATCGAGAGACTTTATCAAAATATATAATTGATTTTTTTAATTTGATATGTTATATAAAAGTCCATTTTTATTAGTTTTGTTTGGTAATCAAACAAATCATAAGAAAAAAAACAAAAAATATTGTTTTTTTGTAAGAGTTGGGCGATTTATACGACCATGACGTATTAATTTAGCCCATCTTAAGGAAGTTTATTACAGTCTAACTATCTTTTGAACGAAGATCAAGCCTTTTTGTTTCATGCAAATTCAGTTTAACCCGTTCAGTTATCGGCCCTACGATATACATTTCCAGTAAATGATTTGTTACATATATATATACTCCTTGTGTTTGCCAAAATGACGTATATTTTATGCAATACTACATATGATAAGAGTGCTTAATTAAATATAATTCATCCTTAATCATACAATTGGCCCTAATTAAGTACCATTACAAAATTTTACTTTAATTTATTAATTAGTTAGGTATACTTGGTTTAGTGGCAAATCTTGAGTTAAGAAACTTCTCTATTGGATTACTTCCCCATTATATTTATAGATTCTTCCTTTAGTTGATTTGGGATTTGTATTTTTTTCCTAAAAGGCCATTGAAAATATAATAAAATAATTAAATAAAATATATAAAAAGATTTGTCTACTAGCAGCACTTTACAAATTTAATGGTTATCTAAGTTTGAACTGAAAGTGCCTTTTAGAAAATTTGTTCTGTAGCTAATTACTTTTGATTAAAATAATATAGTACTAAGTAGGGGACAATAAGTAAGTTCATAATGCTATAAGGAATAGTTAAATTAATTATTTTTTTACTTTATGATCTGTCTAATTAGTTATGTTAAATATAGATCTCATGGGCAGTGGGCAAACTTGGAAACTAATTTTATAGCCCTCTTATGAAATTAATGTTATTGCATAACTTAAAAGTATTGTACCTACTTTTTTTATCGGTAATATTAGCAATATTTTCGTAGTTTCTTATTTTTTTATTTTAGTTATCATCCTGTGTTTGTTTGTGCTTCAATTATCATATTATTTCATTGTTATTACTATTCTTTTTTCTGTATGTTGTGTATTGTTTTCCATTTCATATTATTTTGTTTCTTTTTCAAAATGTTTTGAAATGTTCTTTTTAAGTCGAGGGTCTATCGAAAAAAAATCCTCTCTCTGAGATAGGGGTAAGGTCTGCACATTTGGTCCACAAATAACATATACCGCCTGCTACTGCTCACTTGAGTTATCTTTCAGTTTCTATTTTTTCAATTATACATATCTGGTAAGATCTAATCAAGCTGATCTTATTACTGTCCACTTTGATTCATCAGGTCTTATGGATTTGTCTCTTGAAAGCTACGTCATTATCAAGCTTAAAAACGTGCATATAATGCGAACTTGTGTTATATATGCCTTACAATACTTTTTCACATGGCAAGTACTTTGTTTGAATAAAAATATATCTTGCTCAAAAAATAGTTTTTATTTTTTTAAAAAGGCAACCAAATTAACAAACAAAAATATACTTTTGTGCAATCTCAGCATGTGCAAACCACCTGAAATGTGAAAAAAACAATAATGTTTGTAATGTGCGATAGGCATGCGGCTAACCTTTTTTTTCTCTTTGGCAATACAATGTCATAGGGGCAATAAATTCTTTTTGGATAAAATTAATTAGTTAAAATAGTTTCTCTAGTATTTGAATCATAAATATTATTTTTTAGTAAATTTACGAGTTTTTCTTTTGCAAAAGTGAATCTGCAGTAATTATGGCTCATTTCATCGGTCGTCGAAAATCCTCATGTCGTAGGGATGAACTTCCTTTATCCACAACCTAAAAATCTCTATAATTTGATTAAAAAATTAACCCTAACCCTAGCTGATTCTAATTTTTAGTACGCATATTTCAACACTCGTTAACATATATTTATAAACAGTATTATGATTAAGAATTGAACTAACAAATGGATCGTTTAATTAGCTAGCACCCCTCTTTTTTTGCTAATTTTTTTTTGGCTATTAGACTGCCAATATTTTATGAATATTGTACTTATGTGTCAATTCCTCCCTTTATAAGGCATTAGGCCCAAAAAACTATTTTATCCCCCATATCATATACTCCTTCGTTCCTAAATATTTGTGATCTTTACAAAAAATAGATATTCTATAATACTTGTCATTTTAGAAAACAAAAAAATAATTAGTTGTTTGTTTTCACCTTTACCCTTAGTCATAAATATGAAGATATGTTAATATCGTGTAAAACAGAGAAGTATTAAATAGAGAGAAGTAATAAATAAAATTAATTTAGTCAAATTATCCTCTAGTTAATATTTTTCTTAAGAGGCGTACGCGTGTAAATAAAAAATATGACAAGTATTTAGAAACGGGAAAGTATATTTTTAAGACAAATATAAAATGAATTTCATTCCTGGTCATAGCCTTTGTCTACCTTTTTGTTCAAACTCTACATAAAGTTGAAAACAAAACCATTGTAATTAACCAAACTGTGAAAAGGTGATCAAACATCACTAATAATAATAATAATTAGTATATATAATTAGCCAAGACATGAGGAGTTGGTTTCTCAAGACTTAATATATTAATTAGCACCATAATTAATTAAGCACTTGTTGCTTAAGGGGAATTAAACGTCATGACAGCATAAGATTGATGTCATAATTAATAATCCCCACAAATAAAGCAGAAGGAACTTCTAT
Source organism: Jaltomata sinuosa (assembly GCA_003996215.1). Classification (NCBI taxonomy): domain Eukaryota; kingdom Viridiplantae; phylum Streptophyta; class Magnoliopsida; order Solanales; family Solanaceae; genus Jaltomata; species Jaltomata sinuosa. The sequence goes on from QJPP01000008.1 coordinate 1,166,251, forward strand.
TCCAATATCATTTTTTTTATTTTTTATTTTATTGTTTGCTAGTGCTACTAGCTATCATCAAATCTTTGAATTAGGAAAGACTTAAATTATATATATATTTTAAAAAAAGTACAAGAAAAAGGAACCTAAGCTAAAAAAGTTAAAACAATAGGGACCAAAGTAGCCATGCGTGTGACCACCATATATATGGTTCCTAAAAAATCTTCTCTCATCACATTACTAGATTTCACGTCATCGTCGAAAAATTATACTATATAAATATGATAAAACAAGTATCATATTCGAAAATTATGTTGTGCAAAAAAGACAAACATACACACATCGTGTATATATAGTTAAATATAAAGTAACGACTTTTTTACAACATCGAAAAAGGATACTTTTGTATATGTTTATAGACAATATTTACATTTAAGGATCAAGAATTGAATAAATCTTTACATGCAAGAATTTGATTGATCAACACCCTCCCATTCCCTCACAAAATAAAAAGAAATTTAGGGTGTGTTTGGTACGAAGGAAAACACTTTTCATTTTTTTTTTCATATTTAGTGCCTCTTTCGAACTCTGCCATGCCACCAGGGGCGTTAGTTGGGACCCTTTCGTCGAAAAAAATACATTGTATAGATAAATGGAAAAAAAATCAACATGTATATACTATATTCTCAATTCTCTCGACTTCTTCATGTGTTTATTTCATTATGTTTTGAATACCTTAGTAAGAATCCTGACTCCATGCGACTGCATGTCATCCTCCCCCCATCCACACTCACGAGAGATAGTCTATTTGTCACGATGTTTTTTTTAAAATTATTTTCTACTTATTTATCAAACATCAGAAAAAACGTAACTGAGAAAGTATTTTTTTTTCTTCATGCCAAATACACCACCACCACCAACAACAACAAACAACATACTCAATAATTCCACAGTACTCCACATGTGAGGTTTCCAAAAGGCAGAGTCTACACAAGCCTTATCTCTGTTAGAGATAAATGCTATCCTAGCTATAACATATATGATATATAGTTGATAGGTCATGATAGGACTTTTAGCTCGACTAACTCTTCGTGCCAAATACACCACCACCACCGACAACAAACTCAGTAAAATCTCATAGGTGGGATTTGCGAAGAATAGAGCATACACGAACCTTATCTCTACCTCGTGCAAATGCACCCTAAAAGGCGAAAAAGAACAGTAGCAGCATATGAGGGCAGTGACAAATCTATGCATATAGAGTGACCTGACATTGGTGAAAAGAAGAATAAGAGCAATTATATAACATCTGTACTAAAAATAGGCTAGGAAAGAGCACTAACAAGACACTTGGAAATCAACATGTTTTTCCCCCTCTTCTTCTTCTTCTTCATGTGCATATTATAGTGTTTTTATTCCTACTCTAAATGTTTGTCCATAGGGTCTTATTCCTACATAAAATGTTTGTCCAAATTTGCCACACACATAACACTAACCTAAGTAGCTAATTAACCTTTATTTTTATGGAAGTTTTGGTAAACCCATGGACATATACAAGATTCTCTCAATTACTCAATTTGATTTTGGAAAAAAAGGTTTACATTTATATATCCATGTGTTATTCAAAATGACGCTATGTTGCGCTTGCACTGACATAATTTGCAAACAACGTTATCGCTATATAGGGAACCGCTTGGGACCATCTCCTTCGCTTCAGAGTCTTAGGCGTAACTCTTCTAGTCAGAGAAGATGTTCAATCTTTTTCCCGTTGTTACATTTTTTAGGCCATGTGACCAAGTTCTTCTACAAAAAAGATCTAAATTTACCTCTCAATTTTAACATGGACAAGTTGGACCATTTCCCCTTAAATTTTAACTAAAGATATTACGATAACATTAAAATGGAAGTTAGAGGCGGATTTATGACTTTACAATAACAAATCTAGTTGTAATTCGACAAGTAAGGTTTGGGAGATAAGATGTACTCAACCTTACTCCTATTTTTATGGGATAGAGAGGTTGTTCTCGACTGACCCTCGGCAATTCTCCATCTTTATCTGTTCTTGATATCGATAATGTGAGCGAGCTTATACAGACGAAGTTAGGCGAATTCATGACTTTAAATTTACATATTCTTGATTTTATGACAAAAATAATGATTGGATTAATTCAGAATACAAATAATTTATATCTATTAAGTAAACTTTTTAATATAAATACAAAGTTATTGTGTTCGGCTGAATCTAATAACTTATGTGATCCTCCCTCCATGATAAAAGCAACTAGCAAGTCATTTTAAGTATAACTTTTTTTTGTCTGTGTAGTTATTTAATAGTATGAATAAAGCTCTAATTTTAGTATTCCAAGATATGTATATATAGGGGTTGATGATATTTGTATTAACTTTACTCAGCCAAAAATACTTATGAACTGTGTAATTAGTCAGATCCTGTTGGTCAAGACATCTCAGGAGATATATATAAAAGCAGTTGTTTTTCTCCTCATTTTACTCTTAGTCAGTCATTTTCTTTTTGTGTAGTAGTATTATAATCATTTCTGAAAAAACAGCTTTGGAGCTTTATGCATATTTGACTAAAATAAAGAGACTTTTAGGGAAGAAAAAAAAGGGAAAACAATAACAATTGTTGGGTAACGCCAATATCCTGCCTATGGCAAGGTCCACCAGGGGCTGAGATGGCCCGAATCGGAGCCATGATCGAATATGGCGCTTTCTTGGCAGACTTAGTTAAGAAATAAAGTTGTGCGTTTGCTATTAGCTATAGTTTCTTGCATGATGGTAAGCGCTTGATCCTAATAACAATAATACTAACAACAATAATAACAGCATATCTAGTATAATCTCACAAGTAGGGTTTAAGAAGGTGATATGTACTAAACCTTATTCCTACCTTGTGAAGGTAGAGAAAATGTTTTCGAAAAACCCGCGACTTAAAAAGTAAAGTAGGGGTGGGGTGGGGGGTGGGGAGTGGGGGTAACATAGACATATTTTGTATCAACCATCAAACATGGCAAAGCAAACTAGAAAGTCATTTCTTTAGAACTAGGTATGTATTATGCCACATTGTCACATTTGAAACATCCATCATTTTTTAGCAATATTTTGGTCTTTTTGGGAACTAATTAAAAGTAACCTACAAGCAAGAATGTTTTTTCTTTCTTTCTAGCATTAGCTAATAATTACTCTTCACATAATGTTGTTTTGGTTTCTTGTTCGTATGGTAGCTCCAACTAATTTGAATTCATGTCGAATACGACTTCACTTGTGAGACTATTTGAGTATGTCCGTCATAGAACTCATCGTAGAATTGTACATGCATGTATTGACAAGGGTATTTGTGACTTTCTCGACTAAGCATTTTCAAATATGTGCTACAATTAACATGTATTTAAATTATATATAGTGACAATATAAAAATGTTAGTGCGTTTAAAATGTGATGATAAATTAGTTACTAATTGTTTATCAAGTATGGTTTTGATTCAATCCAGACCTAACATGTTGGATTGTCTCATCTCAATTAAGAGGGGTCATGGAAAGAACCGGTTCAAAGTCACGATCAATTCCTTATTTGACTCGAGGTTCATCTAAAACAGTCTTTCTACGACCTTCACAAAGTAGAGGCAAGACTGCGCGTACACCATACTCTCCAGACCCCATTTATCGAGAAAATACTAAACAAACTTTAGCTTAATTATTAATACCCTAGGGTCTATCGAAAACAACCTATTTACTTCACCTTTGAGGTAAAGGTATGGTCTGCGTACATTCTATCTTCTCCGAACCCCACTTTATGGAAATACACTGAGTATATTGTTGTTGTATTAATACCCTAGGGAAAAAACTGCTGGTGAATCTACACACTTTTTTTTTTTTTTGCGTATAGTAGTTGGAATTAGATTATATAACAATTGATTAAGTTAATTAATCTTTGAATATTAGAAAATCAAACCAATGTGGCATAATGCAACATGATGTCAGTGTAGAATCACAACAAACATCACAAACATAGTAGAGACAACATTTTAGAATTTGTAACTTATGTCAGCAACAACTTGACAATTTAAATAATTGATAATTAAATAATTAAGTTTATGGTAGCCTAATTAATAGTATTGCTTTAACTAGTGGGAAATCTGTTGCCAATTCCCAACCAATAGATTAGAGAAAGAAAAGTATCCTTGAGTTAATCTATGCTTTGGTAAATGCTAAAAGTGTTTATAAATAAAAATCAGTGAAAAATAATAAATTGATTACTCCTAGCTTATGATATTATAGCCCATAATAAAAGATATTATTAATAAAATAGTAAAAGATTTATCAATCCCTTTTTATCAAATATACATTTTATGATTATTTTTATTTGTCTATTATTTCAAAAATAGATTTTTATTTTAAGCAAGCAGTCAAAGAATGAACCAACCAAATGATTGTTCAAGAATGGCTATTCCTCACTTGTCACTTTTAACATATAAAAAAAAAATTATTTTCTTTTCATGTTTTAACCATAGTAGTAATTACTTATTATTCTCAAATTATTTTTAAAAACCTAATTAATACTAAACATCAATTAATATGGTATTATGGTAAAACACTCAAAGTCCAAAATGAACAAGTAAAAGTGAACGGAGAGAGTACTAACTTATAGTACTCCCTCCGTCCATCCTTAAGAAATGATAAATAATAGGGTTAATTTACTATATCACCCTTTGAACATAATAAATTTAATGCTTTTCAAATTTGCATAAGGTAATGAATGGAGTAGTATTTAATAGAAAGGCTAAAATAGACACATAATGGTAAATTATCCATTGGTTTTCCAAACTGGACAAGTATAGTTGGACATCTATTTTTAGTAAACTGGACAAGTAAAGATAGACGGAGGGAGTATCAATTTTAGCACTCTGTCCAACTACTCCCTCTATTCCAATTTACTTTGATGGTGAATTCAGACATAAAAGCTTTAAATTTTTTTAAAAAATTCACATATTTGAAAATTACGTAAAAAATATCATTGATCACAATAATTAATAACTTACAATATTTAAAAAATATATAAATTTTTTTTGATAAATAAAAATATGATTAACTCTCGAGATTTTAATTATGTCACATCAATTAGAACGGAGAGAAAGTATTAATCATGGAAGGACTAGTTAATAGTGGTAGTAGAATTAAATGTAAATATTGTAACAATGAATAGATGCAACTGAAACCGAGGAAGGAATAGAAGAATATGCATATTATCGTGTGAAGACAAACTCATCAATATGTAGTTTGCAAAAATGACCAATTATATTACACACACCTACCTACCCCCCACTGGTCACTAGGGGGTGGGGGGGGGTGGAGTGTGTTCCAAGACACAATGATTACAATGGGTCTTGGGGAAGCAGAAAGGGTTGGCGTGGAAAATAGCTATACATACATCTATATCTATGAAGTATGAAGAGAAGAGAATAATTATATGGAACAACGTGGAGGGTGGCTTGACCAAGCCAACCCTAAAAATACCCTAGCTTTTTACTATGTCTCTCTCACCATCCATCACACACACTTGAACCAAAAGGTAAATACATAGAATAAAGCTATAATACATAAATAATATTTTCTTTAACCTGGTATCAGCTGACATTTATGTCCTTCAATTTTGGACATATACAAGTAGACACTTAAACATGTATAAAGTTGAACAAGTAGACAAACGCGTCCTACATGACAGTTCGTATGAGATTGCCATGTAGATTGTATGATGTGTGTGTCTATTTGTTCAATTTTATACAAGTTTAAGATTCTACTTGTGCACACCCTAAGTTGAAGAGCATAAATTTCAATTGAGGCAAGTTAAAGGACACATTTATATATTACGCCAATAATTAAAAAAAACAAAAAAAACTAGTGTTTGGACATACATTTTGGAGGTAGATTTTGCAAATTTATTTTCAGATCAAATACTCTTTTTGGATCACTTTATTTATCTTTTTTTTAATACACCCTTTAAAAAAAACATTAAGTAGAGAATAATTTAACTAAATTATTTGTTTTGCACCACATTAGTACCTCTTCAAATACTCCCTTTGGACTACTAGTAACCCTTTGTATCGATATGTTGAATTGACGTATAACAAGAAAATTGTTAGGATCAAATGCTTATATGTCAAAAGTTATAGCTGATAATAAGTGCATAACTTTATTTCTTAATTAAACTCAACAGATAAGCATCATATTCGATCATGACCCTGATCCGTGCCACCCCAGCCTCCTCGTGTGCCTTGTCATAGCTGGAGTTGACGTTACCCAACAATCACCCTTCCAACACCTGTCGCATTTAGTGTACAACTTTATTTCTTAACTAAACCAACCAAACAAGCGTCATGTTGAGTATTCTAACTCATGCCATCTCAACCCTCTCGTAGACCTTGCCATAGACAAGATATTGACGTTACTCAAAAATAATACTACTAATAACAACCCTTTGTATCGATATATTAACTTGAAAAAGGAGAATAATAGTTTGTTACTACAATTGATTAAATTAAAATTGATGATAGTCATGTAAACAAGTAATATACTTTTGTGATGAATAAGCTAAACTTCTAATAATTATTATAATTGTGTGTTTGGTCGGTCGACAATCCGTGTGTTTTGTGTTCACTGTGTTTCTTTCTGCTCCAAACAACACACACTAGCTCTAATTATATAACTTTCAACCAATCACAATGCAACAACATGCTTCTAATATCATAACTAGTAGTAGTAATTTTAGTGCTACGTAGTAAATATATTGGTCATGTGTTTTCTCTATAGGGAAAATAAAGAATATTTTTAGTACTATTTCAAGTTATATATTCGTTTAGTTTAAAGAATTTTGTACACTCTTCTCTACAAATAAGCTTCTTTCTTTATAAAATGTGATTTATAATCTCAAGAATAAAATAAATTACTCCCTCCGTCTCACTTTATATGACCTAGTTTGATTTGACAGAAACTTTAAAAAAGAAGGAAAGACTTTTGAAACTTGTGGTCTAAAATAAGTCTTAGATGTTTGTGTGGCTATAAATTATTTCATTAAGGGTAAAATGTGTATTTTAAAGTTAAATTATCAGTAAATGTAGAAATGTGATCATTCTGACTAAAAAGGAAAGTGAGTCATATAAAGTGGGACATAGGGAGTATCTGTTATAACAAGTAAAAGTAATATTATGATTTATAATTGTGTAAAAATTTCTTATACTAACGATGAATATAATTTAAACTCATAGTACGTACTCTCTTTATTTCAATCTATGTGACACTCTTTCTTATTTAATCAGTCAAAAAAATAATAACATTTTTCTATATATAGTAAAGATTTACATCTAAACTTTTCATTTTAACTTAAAGAGATAATGTGTTGTCTCACAAATATTTACTATAAACCATATATTTCAAAAAGAATTCTTTCATTCTTAAACTTTGTGAAGAGTTTCACACCGGCATTTAAAGGGACGAATTATCTCTTTAGTATGACTTAGACAATACTCACCTTTTAAGCTAACTTTTAGATTGAGTTAGACCCAAAATTCATTTCTTATCTTGATATCAGAACAAAATCCATTCCAATTCTCATTTTCAAAGTTGCATCCTCATATTAAATTGTCCACACACCAATATGTTCAACTCCTGGCCTGAGGGAGTGTGTGAAGAGTCCACGTCGGCCATTTAAAGGGATGAGTGGACTCTTAAAATGGGTTGAACGATCCTCACTTCTTGAGCTAATTTTTGAGTTTGAACTATACCAAGAATTCATCTTTTACAAAAATTTCTTCCCACTTAAAGCCTGTTTGGATAGGCGTATTTTAAGCTGCTTTTTTTATGTTGAAAATTTCAGCTGTGTCCAGAAACACTTTTTTACTTACCCAAACAATATAAAACAGCTTAAAAGCTATTTTAACTTAAAAAACACTTAAAATAAGTCAATCCAAACGGTTTCTTAAACACCTCACATGGATTGGGACGAAAGAAATTATAAATAATAATTGTTCATGTGTTTCTATAGGGAAAATAAATACAATAATAAAATAAAACAAAAATCCAAAGTGAACAAACAAGAGAGAGAGAATTAACTAGTTAGTGTGTGATAGGTACAGAAATAGATAAGTTGAGAGAGAAAAAAAGAATGCCGTAAAGAGAAAGGAAAGAACACTGCCAGTACTTTGCATACATCTTCTCTATATAAAAAAATAAATTTGTCAGAATTGGAGATAATTTTTTTTTTTTTTAAAAAAAGTGGGGATGTATATATGAAAGGGAAAAGTCTATAGTGAAAAAAGTTGGGCCCATTTTAATAAAAAATTTAAAAATAAAATAATAAAAACAAAAAGATACCAACAAAGGCACAAAAGAGATTTTGAAAAAAGCTAGTTGATGCTAAGGATAAAAAGGGTCACTTCCATTGCCATTCAAAACAAACTAAAGAGAAAGTTAGAAAGAAAGAAAGAAAGAACAAGTTGAAAGTTCTCTTTTCTCTCTCAAAAAAACAAAAAAAAAAAACTTAGTTCATCACTAGACTACACATCAAAGCAAAGCAAAGGTCTGTCTTTTACTTACTTATTATTCCCCTTTTGTGTTTTATTCCTTGTGAAATATCCCTTTTGTCACAAAATCCAACTTTGTAGTATATAATCCCCTTTTTCTTTGGTTATATATTATCAAACAAGCCTAAAGTTCTTCAACATCAAACTTATTTTGTGGGATAGAATAAAAGATCAAAGTTTCACTCTTATAAACATACATATACTGTGTATAGTCAGTGTATAATCTATGTATATCGATCAGAAGAAGTAAACAGTGAATCAGACCAGCTATTTGTGTAAAGATTCATATATAAACAAGTCTTAACTTCTTCAAAATCAAAGTTATTTTATGTTATTTATTTTTTTTGTGTGTGGGGGGGATAGAAAAAGATCAAAGTTTCACTCTTATAAACATATATACTATGTTTAGTCGGTGTATAATCTATCTATGTATATCGACCAGAAGAAGTAAACAGTGAATCAGACCAGCTATTTGTGTAAAGATCCCTATAAAACAAGCCTTAACTTCTTCAAAATCAAAGTTGTTTTGTGTTACTTATTGTTTTTTTTTTTGTGTGTGGGGGATAGAAAAGGATCAAAGTTTCATTTTTTTATAAATATACATATATATACATAAGATATACAAATATATACACTATATGTCTTATACGAAATTATTAGATCATCAAGAAGATCAAGAAAATTGTTCTTATGAAGCTACTATACATAATCTTCAACAGTGTATTCAAGTAGAAGAAAATATGCATCCACAAAGTTTCATGAACCCGGTTCACTTCCAAAGCAACTCAGAAATGTCACAAATTCTACCATGGACAATCCCACCGGTTCAACCCTTCATGAACCCGGTTCACCATGACCCTTTCCTCCTTCCTCCTTCACCGTCCCCTTACGGTGGTTTTTTCAACCGGAGGCCACAATTCGGGTACGAGGGAGGTACATCGGACCACCACAACAACCTCCGGTTCATCTCGGATACGTTAGTAGGTCAAGTGGTTCATCATCATCAACCCGGTTCAGTAGTTGCACCTTTTGGTTTACAAGCTGAGTTACAAAAAATGACAGCTCAAGAAATAATGGATGCTAAAGCATTGGCAGCATCAAAGAGTCATAGTGAAGCAGAAAGGAGACGTAGAGAAAGAATCAATAATCATCTTGCTAAATTGAGAAGCCTTCTTCCTAATACTACAAAAGTAAGTACACAAAAAGTTATTATTGACCTTATTTTCATGCATATATATATAAACTTATACTTATTTAATGCAATATTATAAGAGTTTATGTTTTGTGCGCTAACGATGAAAAAATATTTCGATCACTTATAGTAAAACCGAGAGGTATAGAGTAAAGTCTCTGTATACTCTACTTTCTCACTTTATTGGTGAGATTATATGGGATGTGTTGTTATTGTTCTTGTTGATCACCTATAATAAGAGGTAACTCTATGTATCAGGACTGATATGATAATAACCTAAGTTTCGCGGACTTTTTACTTTCGATGCCACACCGTGTCAGATTCTTTAAAAGCACTCTATTTTTGGAGAATTCGACACGCACCCGTTGATATTTTTAAAGAGTTTGAGCAACATAGATAATAACCTGATGTAAAAAGTCTAAAATTTGTAAGATTGTATATGTATATAACCTAAACTCTTAATATAATGTGCTGCTTTGTTTTATTTTTAGTCTATTTAGGTATATTTCAAGTTCTACTACTCCATCCGTTTCAATTTGTTTGACCTACGTTCTTTTTTAGTCTGTTTAAAAAAGAATGACCCTTTCCTTTTTTAGCAACTTTTTAATTTCAGCTTTCCACTTGGCATGTTTACAACCACAAGATTAAAGAGCATTTTAGTACATTTGACATATCTTTAATTTAAGACTACAAGATTCAAAAGTTTTCTTTATTTTTCTTAAACTCCGTGCCAAATCAAAATAAGTCACTCAATATGAAACAAAGCGAGTATATCTTATTTTGTTTGAGTTTTCGTATACATCATGAGTATAATAAGGGTTCTTTTACATTATCGAGTTATTCAAATAATATTTACATGTAAGTTTTCTTAAAATATAGAATTTATAATTTTAAAAATAAGATAGGTTATTTATTAGTGTTATAAAAACTCCTTACACGGATGATCTATATAACTTAAAACTCTTTTGAACCTAAGTTTACTTGTTACGACAAATTATAAAGATAATTTGATAATGTAAAAGTTTTTTTATACTGATGATGTATATAACTTATATTCTTCGGTTTTAGATCTTCTAAGATTTTATTTTGGATTCTTTCATGACTAGAAAGTAAAAAGTATATGTAGATAATACAAAACCTAGCACTAGCAGCACCAAATGAGTATAAAGTGTGTACTTAGGTAGGAGTACATAAAAAGTGTACACCCTTTTCTATTTTTCTTCTATTTCTTTGATATATTAATTATTTTTTCAGTTTGTTAGGATAAAAAGAATACATAAAGAATTTTACTCCCTCGTTTCAATTTATTTATCTTACTTTTTTTTGACCCATTCAAAAAAATCTCTTTTTATTGCTTTTAGTGTCATATTTTTCGAAACCAAGTTGTGTACCGTTCGATTTGCAATCCCTACGTACTACATTTGCCTTTACGATATTTACTATATTTCATACGATTCGGATATAGCACGTCCTCCTTTTTTTGTTTTTACTATATGAAATTCACACTTTGACACCTGAAATTTCATAACGAGTTGATATATATTTTCGCATGAGCATAATCTATTTTCTGGTTAAATACACTTTTAAATTCTAAACTTTTCATATGACATAATTAATACTACTATAAAATTTAAAAGTATTTTATTTTTCTTGAACTTCGTATCCGTATCAAGTTAAGATCAGACAAACAAATTGAAACGGAACGAGTAATAATATTTTAATGTGTTAGTGCTAGTTCCAAGGAAAGTTGGAACAAAGCGTTAATGTCGCAAATTTGACATGAAAAAGAGAAACCACCAAGCAGTTCAAAAAGCTTCCATGGAAAATTCTTGCCGGTTATTAAATTTACATTACCCAAAAAATATAAAGTTGTTGTAAAAGTGAAAAGAAAAGAGAAAAAAATATTCAAAGATTTTATTAAAGAGACAAAGAAGCATTTTTGTCAGGAAAAAAACAACTGTGCTTCATGACTAGCCCTAAGAAAACCCCCACCCTAAAAATTCTCAATTTAATGATCAATCATATCAAGATTGCAAACCCCATTTTTTACATTTTTTTTTTGAAAAAAGGTTTAACTTAGTACTTTCTGTGTTCACTTTTATTTGTTCACTATATTAAAAATAGATATTCATTTCTACTTCTCAAATTTTGAATCTAAAAGATAATTTGTCATTTCATACCTATATTACCCTCATTATTAATGGTTTAGTTATTTCCAATTCATCACTTGAGTCGAGGATCTTTTGAAAACAGTCATTCTACCTTCACGAGGTTAGGGTAAGATTTATGTATATTCTATCCTCTCTTTACGATGGGTTATGTTGTTGATCATTTCCCAACATTGATAACTTAATAATTAGAAGTAATGTAGTAAAATAATTTTTATTTTATTTGTTGTTTCTTAAAGGGTACACCAAATCAAATATGAACAAGTAAAAATAGACAAAGAAAATACTATATTTTCTTTTTTATAATATTAATATATTTTAACATGTTAAATCCCGTTTCCTTATTTTTTCAAAAGAGTTTTAACTTATATACCATAGCCTATGTTGGTGTGTGGTAATATCTAATTCTTCAAATTATTGATTTTACCTTTTATGAATAATTACATATAGTTATCATTTAGCGGACTCATAACATGTAACTTATATGTCTCTGAATTTTTGTACGTGGTAATACGTCTAATTCTTCAAATCCCTAATCTCAATTTTTATGAACGAACAATCACCTTAGTAGTTATCATTTAGGTGACCTGATAGCTAATGCTAATTTTTTTTTTTTTGTTATGTTAACAGACAGACAAAGCATCATTGCTAGCAGAAGTGATACAACATGTGAAGGAGCTAAAAAGACAAACATCCTTAATAGCAGAAACAAGTCCAGTCCCAACTGAAATTGATGAATTAACAGTTGACAATGCAACATCTGATGAAGATGGTAAGTTTTTAATAAAGGCGTCTTTGTGCTGTGAGGACAGAACTGACCTTTTGCCTGATTTAATCAAGACATTGAAAGCACTAAGGTTAAAAACATTAAAAGCTGAAATTACAACACTTGGTGGACGTGTTAGAAATGTCTTGTTCATTACTGGGGACGATTATTATTGTAATAATAATAATGATCCTCAAGATTTAGATACGTGCACCAGTGGTGGTGGTGATGGTGGTGACGATGATTGTCGAATGATGGAGCAGCCACAGTATTGTATAAGTTCAATACAAGAAGCACTTAAAGCAGTCATGGAGAAATCAAGTAGTGATGATTCTACTTCAGCAAATGTTAAGAGACAAAGAACTAACAACATCAACATCCTTACTTAATTATATTACTAGTTTTGTGTGTGTGTGTGTGTTTTTTTTTTGGGGGGGGGGGGTGTGGTTGGGTCGGTGGTGGTGTCTAGAGCTTTGGTCTAGTGGTAAGAGTGTAACCTGTGATGATGTGTGAGTCGCAGATTGGAACCTTACTATAGACATGAAAAGTCGGTTTCTAAGTGGAGATTAATAGAGAGTCAGATCCAATATCGGTAGATTTTTAGACCGTGTGTTTACTGACTCTTGGAGATTTCTCGATTATTAGAAAAAATATGTAGAGTTTGGTGGCGGTTTGTTTCATCTTTTTTTTTTTGTTTGGGTGTCCAAAAGTGTCCCTTTGCCTTGCATGTCATGATGTTCATCAAAAGTCTGATATTTAAATGGAGGAGTGTTGAGGGACATATATATATCCAGTATCCATTGACTTTCGAATCGTGTGTCATTGACTCTCGGAAATTTCTGGATTATGATGAAAAAAATATATGTAGAGGGTTATTGTTGGTGTTTTTTTTTTGTTGGTTGGTGTCCAAAAGTGTCTCTATCAATTGGCTCATGTCCATGTCATGTTCATCAATAGTTCAACTCAAGCAAGAAAACCCTTGAGAAAGAAAAATTGAATGGAAGTATCTTTTTTGTGAAGAGAGAAACATTATAAGAATAGAAATATGATGAAGTATTTTGTTCCAAATATCAAACATCCTCTTTGTCTCTTTTTTGTTTCCTAGTATGAAATTTCCTTGTCACTCTTTGTCAGAATTTATGCATGCTGACATATGATTATTTTATCATTTTATGGAAGAAAAAAAAATATGGGTTTTTTTTTTCTTTTTTTGTGCCTTGTGGGAAGGGGAAGAACTATTGTAAATATTTGTTTACTAGTGTTTGTTGTGCATGTTCCTATGTATTTGCCTTGTACTTTTCTTCTCAAGGCATAATGCTATCTTCCTTTTTTCACTTTTTTTTTATGGTTAAGTTTGTTGTGGGTGATGGTATTTTGGTTTTTTCTTTTTTACTGTTGGGGTGTTTATTTAAATATTCTATGTAACAAGGTGATGGGAAGATTATATATCAATGAAATTATTATATGTTTACATATTTCTAATGGTGTAACATTTGCAAATTGGGATTGCACTTCCATTATATTGTTATTTTAACTTGTTTCAATATAATATGTTATTCTCTCCGTTTCAATTTGTTTATCTTACTTTTCTTTTTATTTCGTTTAAAAAAGAATGTTTTTTTCTCTTTTTAGCAACACTTTAATTTCAACTTTTCATTTGGCACGTTTAAGACCACATAATTAAAGGGCATTTTGGTAGATTTGACATATCTTTAATTTAAAATCACCTGATTTAAACATCTTTTTTACTTTTTTAAACTCCATGTCAAGTCAAAATAGGACAAACAAATTGAAAAGAAGGAAGTACTATTTACTATACTCTCTTCATTTCACTTTATTTGTCCTCTTTTGACTTGACATAAAGTTTAATAAGAAATGAAGACTTTTGAAATTTATGATCTTAAATATATTATGAAAATTATGTTCTTATAATGCTTTTGAAATTTATTGTGATGTTTAAACGTATCATAGCGTTTATGTTAGCAATAAAAATTTCTCATTTAGTAAATATAGATGTATGTTAACGGACTACTATAAGGTTATTGAATAAAATTTATTGTGATCAATAATATTTTTTAGGTTACTGTATCAAGTTTAATTTATTATATGAAAACGTATTAGATATTAATTTTACCTAATGGTGTAAAATATTCTACAAAAGCCAATTTTATTTTTTGTTTTGTAAATCATGTACTCCATTACATATGGCTTTTGGCTTCAATATGTACATACAGATGCATGCATGTATGTTTTTGGCTGTTATAGTGGAACTTATAATATAACATAATATATGAAAATTGATTTCAAAATAAATTTGATCGTAATTGTAAAATGTTATTATAGAAGATGACTTTTATAAAGAAGTTAGTGATCTGAGAGTAGACCATTTAGTGATTTTATAATGATCGGTCAGCGAGAAAATGGGAACAACAGATTAAGCCATTAGGTGTAGGCATTTTCCAGAGATGAAATCAAATGATTATTCATCACAATTGAAGAAGCAGAACCGTGGCAATTAGTATCTCAATACGCGAAGCTAAGGAGTGATCGGGATTAAGCCATGTGGCAAAGAAAAATACTGTTTGCCTTTTGGGATGGGCATTGAATTTCCGATCGGGTGTCTTTGAAACAAAATGAAAAGCCGGGTGAACCATTTCACGAAGTATGTATCCCTAATCCCTATAGTTCCAAAATCTCGACAGTTAGCTTTCGACCTTCCGATAAAAAAATAACATTGATGAAAACGTGTAGGTGCACTATTTCGTGGTAGAGATTGTAACAATGATGGTGACAAGCAGATGGTATATATATATATATATATATATATCCGACAAGAACAAATTCATAGTATTTTGAAAACTTTTCTAAGTTTCAGTTAAGTTGTTATCACCAACAATTTGTCAATCTTTTTGATATCTTGAGAGTCATAGTCAGGTGACACAACTAAATAGACATGGAAGACAACTAAGATCTCATAAGATATTCCAATGTTTATGTCCTTTGGGCCACTTGGCGTAGCCACATGTAGTGAAGGATGACCAATCGAATACCCTTCGTCAAAAGACTATACTATATATATAGAATATTATATGAAGTACATAGATCAAAAGAAAATTTTCGTAATGTATATATTAAATCTTGAATATCCTTTATGAAATTTCTGGCTTAGCTACTGTTATGAAGTTTTGCATATACATATGTAATATATAGAGGTCGGGGTTCGAATCAGTACTTTTGTTTGTGTATTCTTTGTCCACCAATAATCTAGTCTTCAACGTAATTATTCAATTGCTCCATCAACTTTTTGTTGACTTTATAGATCCACTTATAATTCACTATAATTTCCGTAGAAGGAAAGAGACTCTAGAAGTGTTAGAACAATGAATTTTGCAAGTAAGCGATACAAGAGAGCGCATAAAGGATTTGGAGGAGATCGGTTGATGCAGAATTTTAAGTTTATGAATTTTGAGTCACAATTTTTTATTTATTTAATTATAATTTGTATAGTTCTCAAACAAAACTTATATATATATATATATATATATATATATATATTATATCAAAAAAATTAAGAACTTTTTTGACAAAGCTTCTCAGACGCAAGGTATTTGGAGTAAACACGTATCGAGATGTCTGTATGGTTTCTAAAAACACCCTGTCTTCCTACTTTTACAATGATATTATCGTAAGCAGTGTTTTCAAAAACGTTTTTGGGGTGAGTCCCGGGGCAGGGCATATTAAAAATGCTCCAGGGCGTAAATTAAAAGTGCAGATCCAAAAGGCGTAAGTCCTATAATTTGGGGCGTAAGTCCCGGGCGCAAAAGTGTAAGTCCCGGATGCAAAAACGTAAGTCCCGGGCGTTAATTTTGATTTTCATTATTTTAAAAGTATCATATTTTTTTTATTATTGGTGTAATAATATTTCTACTTTATTCTATCTTGTCTTCATGTTGTAGTGGTTTTTTATGTTCCTCAAACAACTTTATTCATTTTTGTTATTGCTCTTACACTTTTTATCTTTCTCTTTTGAAATACATAGACAATAATCAGTGCAGATATTAGTTGAGGGTAGAAATATATTATCTCGGGTATTATCATTTTTTGTATTGTTACCTTTCTCAAATAATAATTATAATATTATTTTTTATATTATTGGTGATTTATTTAAATTTATTTGCAGACTTATTGAAAAATTATTACTTTTACATATTTTGTTAGAATAAAATTATAAAATTGAAGTACATGAGATATACGCCCCGTAGATTCATGGGACTTACGCCCCGTGTCTTGAAACTTACGCCTCGACTCACGCCCCTGCCTTTTAAAACATTGATCGTAAGCACCATCTACATTACATTAATAATAATATATCCACGTAATTTCATAAGTGAGATCTAGAAAGGATAGAATGTTATTTTATATGAAATCAGCAGCTTGTTATGAGGGAATCAGCCCCGTCACAAAAGCCCAATTTCCATTGAAACTTTCAATTGGGCCTAACAAATCAAGGCCCAATTTTCATTTTCCAAAGGGATTTTTCCCATGGGCCTTACTTGTATCAGTGAACTAAAATTTTTTAGGCCCAATATAATGGCTATTAAAGCCCATCAAACAAAGCCTTTGTGTTTTCTAACTCTAATCCAGCTTCAAATAAAGCGGGAAAATTCACAAATAGCCACTTTTCAATCTTCGTAATTAAAAAATAGCTATTTGTTATGAAATTTCAAATTTAATAGGCGAAACTCCATGACATTGTCCTAGAATTCTGCCCCTAGAATTTGAAAGTCCACGATAAATAACTATTTTTCAAGAATATAATAAAAAAGTTGCCAGTAAAAGCTATTTTTACCAATAAAGCTTCCATGGGATCCCCGCTAAATAGTGCGTAATTGACGAGATTTTTTGATAATCCATCACCAAAAAAAATTAATGATTGATTATTATTGTTTAGCGTCAGAAATTGTCCATCCAAAATTCCTACTAGCTAACGATCATCGGCTTTGATCATGCCATTAGGCATTTTGTACTTATTAGCTCTTTAATTAATATATAAATGCATTCTAAATTAGTCAAACTATGATTACCCTAGCTAGGTAGCTTCATGACCTCTCACTATGGATAGTACTTTTTCTTCTTCCTCTTTGTGTATGCATTTAATTATACACAAGATATAAATATCATAGCTTATACATAACAAACATCTTGGCCTTAAAAGAGTTAATAGTACTTGATGATGGACAATTCATTGAGGCATTGGTTCAAATATTCCACATTTGGAGATAAATTATTAACCAAGACTTAGCTAGCGTTTCATCACAGATTTTGAAAGCAATTTTTGAAAACTTATCTTCAAATGTGTGTTTTTCCATGAAGTTTGATCAAATTTAGAAAATATGATCTTCAAATATTTTTAAGTTTCCAGAAATTTCTCAGACCAGTTCTTGGAACTTCCACTTACAAAACTTCAAAAAAAAAATCAAGTAAAATGCATGTCCAAACACAACTTCACATTCTAAAAATCACAGCTTCAAAAACTCAAATTTTTGAATTTCAATTGACCAAACGGGAGCTTATATATAGCCTAGTGATAACAATTAGAGTCGATCTCATAAAATTGGTGAAATTTTATCATCCTTGTCTCACTTTACATTAGAAAACAGAAATCAGTGACGGACAATTTCTATCACCAAACAATAGAGTTCGTTTCTAACTCATATAATGACGAATTAGGGAAGAGTTCTGTAAGCAGCTTCAAGCTACTGTTTTATGATGAATTTCATAGCTAATTCTTTTTTTTTTTTAGTGTGTGTTTCTTTTCTCATTCCTCTCACTTTTCACTAAATATGATATACTAGTAAAAAAAATAGTGATAAATTAACAAAAATGCTTTTAATTAAGATGAATAAATGGGAATATATGTCTCTTCATGAGTCATAAATTTGTGCACGTTGGGTAGTAGAAAAGACCCCCAACTTCCATCTACACAAAGATTGAAAATGTAAATGGTAGTACTATTTGTTGTAAAGTGTAAAAAAGGGTTGGCTCATTAAATATATATATTGAGATGACCATAAAAGACAAATAAATATAAGACAAAAATTTAAAAGAAAATTTTACAAATCACGTGGGAAGAATAAATTTTCGTATCACATAATAAATATAGAGTAAGAAAAAAATTAAATTGACAGACAACATTTATCTAAAATTTGTACTAGTGAATAACTCGTGATAAGCTTGTAGTCGTGAACTGTGATGGAACCAGAATTTTCACTAATGAGTTTAAAATATGAAGAAGTAAATCCATATAAATTTAGAGTATTATATATAAATAATGTAATTTTTCGTCGAATCTCTTGTTGATGAGTGTATACTCAAGAATAATAATGAGATTTCAACACAGATAGCCGATCGGATTTACTAGTTATACTTTTTAGCTTGTATACATATAACATTGATTATGAATATTTATACACATATTATATATGAACAATTTATTATACACTATTTACATCTATACACACTGGTTAATTATATATAAATTATACACCACATCCTCGTTGAATGGTAAAAACTAAAAACCATGAGTATTTTTATTTATTTTTTTAGTTTAACCATTTACAATTCAAAGCCACTAGCTTGATTCATCAGATTCGTCATCGAAGGATTTTACTTTATCATGAATTTATTGATTCTATATAATTTATTATTACTCTCCAAAGCGAGGACTTTATTTTAACTATCAGTTCAAACAAAAGAGATTAGTTAACTGATCGATCGATTGACTGACTGGATCGAAGTATACGAAGGGATTGATTGAAATTTGAAATCAGCCCAAGACTAAGGCCGAGTTGTTGCACGATTGAACGTCTATTTATCTCACCACACTCCCCTACTCCTATAAAGGCCGCGAAAGGAATGCGCTGCTTAGCTTTCTTACGGCTCGTTATTGCAACGCTCATTCACCACTTCAACTTCTTCCAATAAAAAATAAGGTAGTCTTTCCTTGGTAAATAACGTCTTGAAGTGAACCAAAATCATTATTGTAGGAAAGAAATGGTGGGTCGATCAATTGCATCAAGTAGGGGATGCAAGACTTGTCTTAACTGCAAGTGCATTCACTATTTGATTTCATCATAAATCTCACTAATTTTAAAGTGTGTATCTCATCTTTACTTTTAAGTGATAAGGGGGGGTGACAAAGGATATACTTTCTTCTCTATGTCAATGTTTCATCAATGAGTGTACCGAATATGCTTACTAAGAGGGTAGATTGCTCCCTAGAAAAAGTTCTTTATTTCCTCTAGCTCAAGCTCGATCCTGAAATTTCTAATTAACAATATAGAAATTTAAACCATTCAAACACACCTCTCGATGATTATAACAATAACATATCCAATATAGTCCACAATGAGGTTTTGAAAGGTAAAGTATACGCAGACTTTATCCTATCTCAGAGGTAGAAAAGCTATTTTCAATAAACGCTTGATTCAAGAAAAAACAGTCTAAAGCAGTCCAGATTAAGAAGTAATTGAAGTACAAGAATCAATCAATAATAACAAAACAACATATATTAGCATAGATTACAACAAAATAATAAGACAATCAAAGTACAAGAAATCAACAGATAGTTACGAAAATCGAATGACAAGAAACTACAGCAGCAATAATACGACTACTAATATGAACAAACAACATGACAACACATTACTACCTACTATACGCAGATGACAAGCTAACTTCAGGTATGCAGTTAGTTCTCAAGGGATTCTTTCGGATCTAAGGTGCGACTGTAGAGAGCTTGTTTTGACAACTACTTTCTTATAGTTATGTGTCTTAGCCGAGTTCTAGTTCAAGGCAGGGCAGGACGAGACTCACGGGAGTTGGGGGAGCTATGTAGTATCCTAATTCGAGTCCTCCACACCTTTGTATAGAAAAAAAATAATAATAATAGAAGTATGAAACAAATAGATATCCTTTATTGTAGCAAGGTGCGTACCATTCCTACTGCAATAACTCACAATTCTGACAAAAACCCACTGAAAGAAAGCAAATTGGTTGTTCAAACTTATAATGGCAATAGAAAAGAGTACACCAAACAATCATTCACTCTTTGTGGACCTTTTATTGACCAACCCAAACATTTAACCTTTTTATTTTTCTTCATCATCATTATATTCTCTTCTTTTATGTGAAATATCTAACACTAATTAGCTACCCAATAAAAAAATCCACAATAATTCCATAATGTTCCATGATCTTCAAGTAAGTTATTCTTCAATTTTTGTCCTTTAACAATTAAATTTATGCTTAATGGATATAAATTCTTTGAAGTCATACCCAAGCTTAACTGGTAGGATATTATGATACGAAAGTATAAATTTATGGTTATTTTGTTACGATCTATTGTCTCTTGTACTTTTTTTACGTCTTTTTCTAGTTTATTTTTGTCTTGAACAGGATGTCTATCGAAAACAGTTTCTCTACCTCACCTGAGATAGAGGGAAGGACTGCACTACCTTCCTTATACCTCACTTTCTGATAATACATTGGGTATGCTATTGTTAAAAATATAAACTTATGTTTCGTAAATAAATTATTTATTATGAGAGATAAAAATTAACGATCAACACAAAATAGAGATAAAAAGTACAAATGGCCCCAATAATTCCAATTAGAATTACTTTGGGCCTATGATAGACTGGACTCCGTTCGCAAAATTTAATGGTTCCTTTTAAAAATATATTTTTTTTAATTTCATATCGAGTCAAATTAAGTCACAAAAATTTGACAGGACTTAGTATTTAATATTATGTGAAGGAAATCATAATGATTCGAATTGTTACTTGCCCAGAGGCTCAAATAGATGTTTTTTGCAGTTTGTGTTATGCCAATTCGAGATAGGAATGTGCAAAAATTGGTTTAATCGATAACTCGAATTGATAAAAAAGATATTGATTTATCAGTATGGGGTTATTGGGTTAAGGGTTTTTTATCGATTTTGTAAATTTTCTTATTGGGCTACCGATTTGATTTCGGTTTTAAGATTTTAGTTAATGGTTAAACCGATAACCCAATAAGATATATTAAAATTATATCTTTATCCATAATTATATAATAGTGGCTTTAGATTTTAAATATATATCCTATTATTTTTTGCGTCTTATAGTTATTGTCTTAGTGTTGTTGTTTTCTTTCTAAAGACATTGGTTTGGTGGGGTTCTACCTATCAGTGTTGTTTTTCTTTATGAAAGATTGCTACCGTTGCTACTTCATTCAAGTTTGCTACTTAACAAGAAAGAAAATAAGTTTATTTTAGTAATAACGTATTTGAATTTGCTTATTCTTGTAATTTGTATAGACTTTTATGCATAAAGGTAGTGTATATATGAAAATGAAAATAAGAGAAAGCAAAAAAAAATTATACGAGAATTTTCTTATCGGTTAAACCGAAAATCAAATCGTTAAGGACCAAAAATCGATTAATCAAAAATCGATAACGAATATCTTATTGGTTTGATTATCGATTTTGCCTGTTTACAAATCGAAAATCAATAAACAAAATCGATAATATACAAAACTGAACTGAACAGATCGATGCACACCCCTAATTCGAGACATGTACGAAGGGTAAGTAAAATAAAATGAATTTTACATCAAACATGATTTTAATAATTCAAAAATTAATATTCAAATAAAATGTAGATTTTATGCATTTGTCAATCAATTCAAAATATCAGTCAGCCATTATTCCAATAAAACAACCGAAAAATCAGGCGATTATTTGAATTGGACTTTGTTGCATTAAATAATAAAGGAGCATTAAAAAAGATAGCTCGATCCACAAAATATTAAAGTCCAAAAAAGAATCGCACTACTAAAGGATGCAACGTAGATAATTTACTCTAACAAAAGCATTAAAGGTTATTTTTATGGTTTGAACCTATGACCAATAAGTTATACGAAGACAATTTTATCGTTGCTCTCGGACTCTATTTCTATTGAGAAAGGAGCATTATGATTGACAAATTGAAAAGATTAATAATGTCATTTTCAACGTGTATATACTCTATCTTATTATGTCTTAATTATTGCTAAATAAAGTTGGAGATCATTCTTCTAAAATCTTCTATTGAATAATTAATTTTCTATTACAAACAAGAATAATTTAAAAAGAAAAAACTATTTATACACCATGTGACTTTTTTATTATTTTCAAATGAGTTTTGTCGACACATAAAGAAAAAAGGGAGAATTATATATTCATAGAACATAGAAGAATTTAACTTTTTAACTATATAAATAATTAATATTGTTGGAAAAAGCTAATGTCCTTTATGATCTTTCATTTTAATACTGTGCATCACTTGGAATGACTCACTTTTTCTTTTTTCCTTTTTAATCTCTTTTTTTATTGGATATAGTACAATTGTTGGGCAGTTAATAAAGTGTTAAACTTTGCTTTTTCTTGAAAGTTCTTTGAAGAAACTTTTTGGGAAAACTCTTCAATAAAATAGGTTATGGTTCGAGTCATAAAATTAGTTACTAATATTTATGTTAGAATAGATTTTTAGGTTACACCCTCTTGAAATATGATCTTTCCTGAATCATACGTGAATACGAAGTGCTGAATGAAATCGTTTTCTACAATGTAATTTTGTTCTTTTTATTGACCTAAATACACACTAATGATTGCTTAAAATAATTTTACCCTTTAAAAAGGTGCTAAGATAATGAACAGTGCAATTAATTCAACCTCAACAACTAGTTCTTAGGGTAAAGAAGATTGTTCAAGACTCTATAAAGTTAAGGAGATAATTAACATGTTATTCTATCAATAAATGTGAGATATTTAATACCCTCAATACGTCTAGAATTGAATATTTGAAGCGTGAACAATATAACGTGTGAGCTTGAACATTAGGTAATATAACAAATGGGACACAACTGCTTCTAACATTATGTTAAGAAATTAAAAGATTAGATTTTGAGACTGACTCAACTATGAAAATTTGCTCGTAATGTGAGGTTGTCCAAGATCAAGGATGACACAAAATCATTTTATTACTTATCAACTGAAACAAAACCAAAAGTATTGAAATTCTTGATTTTGAAAAGTTTGAGCATTTTAAGTAGCATTTGACGATGTGATCTAGTGATCAATGAGTTGGGTTAAGAATCACGATGTTTCAAGTTAAAATCTAATAGAGGTAAAGCATTAGGATTTACTCGGTACTCGTGCCAATGGGATTAAGGTAATATATTTTTCATAAAACTAATCGAGAACAAGTTTGCTCGAACACCATGATTATAAAAAAAAATTATATAGATATATCTTGATTAGTTACAGGGCATGATGCCATGTCTTAAGTCAAGGCGTGAAAATAACTTCTTGCAGTGCAGGGTAAAACCCTTTTCCGGACCCCACGTATAGTGAAGTTTTAGTGCATTGGACCATCTTTCTACATATTTTTTTAACTTAAGATTACAAAAAATTAGAAGCCTTCTTTGCTTAAATTTCGTATCAAATCAAAATTGAATAAACAAATTGAAACATACAGAATAACAGATAATAAAATCATTTTCTGAAAATGAATCCAATGCCCCAAAAGATAAGTCATCCATGGACCAAGTCTATAATAATGGCTATAATAATATAATGGGGACTAATAGAAAGTAAAGTCCCTTTTGCAGTACAAAGGCAAGCCCACTTTTTGGGGTCCAATAAAAATGTAAATTAGGACTAACCTTAGGGATATGTGACTTATAGAGCTGGCAAATAATAAAAAAAATGTTTCTTTTGATATGACAATCAGACAAGAAATTGACAGGAATATCCTTCAATTTATCCACCTCCAAACATAACAAACAACCTTACAATGATATTTACATCATAGGGATACCTCAAAATGTTGAGGTGGAATTATCATGTTCTATCCATTCTTAATCAGAGATTTTCGAATTAGTTTTGGATAGAAAATTTTTTAGTAGAAAACGATTCTTCTTTTAATGAACCTTATGCAGCGTGAATCTCGAAAGAAGAATCCCACAAAGCTTGTACCACACAAAAAAAATTCATAACTGACCGATCAGTGAAAGAATAGACGAACCCAATTTAGTTTTCTTTTAATTGATATAGCTTTATTTTGAAGAAATATGAATCTATAGGGATCAAACAAGTTTCTTTAAACTCTCATCTTGTAGTTGATCAAGCAGAGTCGCACAGAGACTAAAAACATCAACGGAACACCTTTTTATAATTTTACCCCTACTGATTAGCTAGTATGCAATGATGATCACCTATAACCTCTTCTTCTATTAGAGTCGAGCTCCAAAACAAGTACCAAAATGAGGATAAAACATGAAAAGGTTATTTGCCCTTTGTTAGGAAATAATTGTCCTTGAAATATACTTATTAGAGAAAGTTAATAAACCAACTTTTGTCATGAGTGATAGAGAAGTTATGACAACATTAGTTTATTGGGTAAACTACACCGAATTCTTGAATTAAATGAGAGTTAGTACAACCTACTCTTCATGAAAATTACACTTGACTTCTTTCTTTTTTGGTTTTTTTGTCAAATATTGTTAGCTTTCTATATCACCTTAGCTCATAGTTGTCCATTCAATACCTATTTTTTGCAACACTTAACATTAAGAATCACAATCTCTCGAAAATCGTGGAGAGTTATGGTGAAATAGATAAAATCACGTCAATCTTATTCTGACATCTCAAGTTTAACTCATGTAAAATAAAATAAGAAACCTGGGTAAGGAGTGCTTTCCCGACTCCTTTAGTGAGCCTTATACGATGTGAATTAGTCGAAGTTCCAAAGCGAATATAAATTACCAAATAAGAAAAAGGTCAAAAAAAAAAAAGAAGAGAGAATGAAACGGAGTAGATAAAGCCTCAACAAGTAGAGTTGAATTGATAGTAATAATATTTGATGTAAATACCGAATACGAGAAAGAATCAAAAGTTGTGATAAAATGAATAAAATCACGT
Organism: Jaltomata sinuosa; assembly: GCA_003996215.1. NCBI lineage: Eukaryota > Viridiplantae > Streptophyta > Magnoliopsida > Solanales > Solanaceae > Jaltomata > Jaltomata sinuosa. The sequence continues at coordinate 1,191,952 of QJPP01000008.1, forward strand.
CTGTCTTAACTAGAAGTCTCAAATTTAACTCATATAAAATAAAATTAAAAAATCTCGATAAAAAGCGCTTCCCAAGCCTCTTTTAACGAGCCTTACACAATGTGAATTAGTCAAAATCTCAAAGTGAATATCAAAAATCAAGCAGGAGAAAACAATAAAAAGAGAATGAGACGGAGTAGATAAAGCCACATGCAATAGGTAGAAGGTGAACTAACAATACGAACATGATCTGATTTAAATATCAAATACGAGTAAAGTTTCTCTACATCAATTTTCAATAACTACTCCAAGATTTGTTTGTACCTTATTTATTTGCATATTATATGTACTAATTAATTTATCTAAATAATTGGCTTAGTTAGTTTCCATTTTCACAAACATTGACATGTTCATATAGGTACTGCCATACAGTTGAATTTATGTTCATCAAATCATATTACTTCTTTTGTTCCATTTTATATGACTCACTTTTCTTTTTAGTCAGTCCAAAAAAAAAATGACACATTTCTACATTTAGTAATAATTTAACTTTAAAATGTCCATTTTACCCTTAATGAAATGATTTATAACCACACAAACATCTAAGACTCATTTTAGATCACAAGTTTCAAAAGTGTTTCTTTCTTTCTTAAAATTCGTGCCAAGTCAAAATAACTCATATAAAATGGGACGGAGAGAGTGAATTACATACCCCACCCCAAACGATTCCGTAATTCATTAAGAATTTCACGTGAAAGCATCAAACACAAATCAGACAGACAGCAAGAAAAGCAACAAAAACATATTTTTGGCCCTTTCCTATAAAAATCATACAAAACAAAAAACGACAAAAATATATATAATTATATTTATAACACAAAATTCACAACAAACAAATCGATTTATATTAATTTCCACAGGAAAAAAAATGTACCCCCAACCCTCCAACAAAAAATGAAAAAAAAAATAACGAAAAAAAAAGTCCACAACTCGGTGAGTTAACTCTAACTCACCGAGTTATCATGGCTGACCACAGCCATGCCGGGAAAACCCGATTCGTGATCTATCTCTATCGAATTCGAACATGAACCCTTGTTGCATTAGGTTTCCAATGACCGAGAACCCGGAAGGAGCCGTCAACGGTTGCAATGCGAGGCATTTAACGTTCTCTGCGGTGTCGATAAAGTAGTTCCCGGGTGGCGGGGCGAGGACCGAGTTTCCACTGAGTTTGAAACTCAATTTGGGGAAACTCGATCGCAACTCGCCCGACACGTTGACACACAAGTCGAACCCGATAGTCGGCTCGTTGGCTTCCGGGAGCGTAACGAGCCGTTTAAAAGCCTTGACTATACGCCGATAAGCCGGCTCGGCGAGAAATGTCAATGTTGTCCCTGAATCCATAACAGTCCCTCCATTTCCTAGCTCATCAATTGCCCAAACGGAAGGGCGTATTGGTAATTTCACATCCTCGATGTAAACACTTTCAATCCCAATATAATAAAACGTTGATGTAAATGGGTTACTAATCATCGGCGTGTAATTTATTTTCTTCGAATCGTTGACCGCCGTTGACCTGCCGATTAATAAATAACTCGTCGGAGTCGGAGATAATGTGTAGTCCATTAAGCAATAAGAAAACCGGTTTCCGAACCGGCGGCCGAGTTGACTCGCTAACGAAATTGAACCGCGGCCTAAACCCATTACACCCTGAGCTCCATTGAAACTCGGACCGGTAATGCTTGGACCGGAAGCTTCAAAACTACAACCAAAAGCCAAATTCTTAAACTTCACCGCACTACCGGAGCTAGCATTAAGCGTCGTCGTTTCAGTAGAAAAAAACCCTTTAGTCTCCGATCCATCAGAGTAAGAGTACTCGTATCTACACGGGCTGTGGAGGCGCGTGTGGTTACACGCGCCGCCTCTAGGGTTAGGTACGAGCCTACATTTCTTGTTGTAACAATGGTAAGGGAAATACGTCGATGAATGACGGGCGAGGAAAGCTGAGTTGGGAGGGCGGGAAGAGCAATTCCGGCAGGCGGAGCAAGCTACCCAGACTAAATCACTGCCGGTGTCGGCGACGAGAAGGAGGCGCTGCGGCGGCGTACCCAATCTGAGATCTACAAAGTACTGTCCGCTTCCGGTAGATGCACCGGAAGTTAACGGTAGTTTAGCTGACCGTGTAACGCTACGGCCTCGTAGGGAGGAGTAAAGGGTGTTTAAGCGGCGGAGGTCGGAAGAGAGTGACTGTGAAGGAGTTGGAGGAGGGAATGTGTCTTTGTGGAGTAATGGGAGTTTTAGATATTCGGGTTTTGTACTACGGCGGTTGACGGCAGCGGAGGAAGTGGCGGCGGCGGCGGAGGAGAGGAGGAGGAAGAAGAAGAGTATTATTAGTTGTATTGCTGCCATTGAAGAAGATTAAAGGAAGATCTAGGGAAAGAGAAATGTGGAGGGATGGGGTTGGTTACATTTATACGTACGTGTTAGTCTCTCTATTGATTCATTCATATATATATATTAACACATTACTATTACTCTGCTAGTAGATAAAATGCATCTTGTATACTCCTCCGTTTCAATTTCTATCACCTATTTTTGTTTCTAGTTCGTTTTGAAAAGAATGATTTTTTTTTTTTTATTATTTTATGAATTTCAGTGACATGTTTATGATTATAAGATTAAAGAGCATTTTGATACATTTAACATATCTTTAATTTAAAATCGTAAGATTTAGAAGTGTATAGCGGGAACTTTAGTGCACCAGGCTGTGCTTTTTTAAAGATTTAGAAGTGTTCTTTATTTTATTAAGCTCCGTGTTAAATCAAAACATGTCAATCAATTTGTAATAGAGGAAGAACTATTTCTTTCGTTTAATTCATTTGTCTTATTTTGATTTGATACAAAAAAAAATAAAAAAAGTAAAGAATGATTTTTGAAATGCATCTCCAAACACAACTTCAAAAATTCAATTTTTTAAGTTTCAACTTCAAGATTTATAGCCAAACTAGAGCTAAAGATATGTGGAAAGTATTGAAATATCATTTAATCTTGTGGTATTAATAATGACATATTGAAAGTTAGAACTAAAAAGTTGTCAAAAAAGGAAAGAACTTCAAGTGGTTGATTAATCCGACGAGTCAATTTTCAATGCGATGCATCCGTGAAATGAGAGGGAGATCTGCTCCGATATTCTTTTTTAAATGGATTAAAAATAAAAATAAGATAAACAAATTAAAAGAGATAGAAATATATATTTTGCATTAAACCATATTAGTTAGTACTTCATATGTAAAACTATTCCAACTTATCATTTAAGTATAATATAGTAGTAAATTAATATGATTCGATTAATATATATGTATGAATAAAGTTTTATACCTTATTCAATCAAACTCTCTATAGCAATCGATTCCACATCAAATATGATTGTTAGAATGATTTTTAAAGAAAGGTTTACCCCATAGGCTACTTTTTAAAAGGTGAAGTTGAAACTAACCTAAAACTCTTCAAGACGAAATAACTTCTCAATGCGAGCTAAAATGCATTAGGCTAATGCTCAATCGTTGAGGCATTCGTCTGATGTATGTTTTACTCCTTGAATTGTTTACCAAGGATGGTTATTAACGAGAAGTTTGACTATATTGTATTTTTTAAAAGGTGAAATTGAGGCTAACCCAGAATTTTTCAAGACGAAATAACTTCTGAATGCGAACTAAAATGTATTAGTCCCACACTCAATTGTTGAGGCATTCGTCTAATATTCTTTACTCCTTAAATTTGTTTACAGAGAATGATTATTAAAGAGATGTCTGAATATACTATAAACAATTTATTTATCATGAAGTGAGAAGTTAAACACACTAATTAAATAAGAGCATGAACAAATTACTAAAAGCAAAAGATGTAATTTAATTAATCATCTAGAGTTGTCAGCCAAAATAAACCAAAGTTGTCAAGGGAACAGGGTCCTAACTATCGTACATAGTAATTAGTATAAACGAACATGACATTGAAACACTAACTAAATATTTTGGTGGAAAACTACGGGGTTTAGAGTACAATTTCTTCTGCTGAATCAAAGGTTTCGAATTAGAATCTTAGAAGGAAAACAAAATCTAATAAAAAAATGTTTTTCTCTTTATTGATTCCTTACACATGCAAATTTAAATTAGTTAAATTCAATTTAAATATCAAATACCGGATGAAAAATAAAAAAAACGCGACATTGGAAATTTGGAACATGCACTTAGCTTTTTCAAGTTCAGTAAGGGCCAGCAGTTGGGCTCCAAACAAGAGCGTACCCTACGTTAGAGTTAACAATTGACAACCTTAGTAAATACACGACATAAATATTTTCTTAATTTTATTTTATGCGTCTTAATTTGATCATATAAATGAATATAAAAGAAACTTTTGATTGTGAAGAGAATATAACAACAACTACTACAGAAATAGAAAAATAGACTGCAAGGATAAAGTTAATACTACGACAAACGACACCACTAAGCCTTTACCCATCCATCGAGGAGCAAGTGAACACTCCACTACTTACTAATCTTCTAACCTTATTCGCGACCTCCACACTCTCTAATTCATCTAAGGTCATGTCCTCTTCTCTCCTTCACAAAAAGTATAACCAAACGCAACTGCATCTTTAACTTTTTTACCTTCATAATTTTCGAATGAAGTGAAAAATATTTGAAATCTATAACAAAACGCCTAGTTGAATTATTATTTTTGGTTTTTCACCTGGTGTCCAGTACCCGTATTGGAGCCCGACTAAATTCGGATTCACGCCGGGAAGTCCCACATTGAGGGGTAAAGCGTTCCCTAACAAAAGCGACTCTGTACTCAGGGAATCTCAAACCCGAGACCTCTGATTAAGAATGAAGGACTACTTACCACTCCATCACAACCCTCGTTGATAACGGCCAGTTGAAATTAGCACCACATGGCAAGGTGGGGGTTGGGGAGAAGTGGGGTGTGGTAGGGGTAGGGATCCAATGATGTGTGACTAAGAGGACATGTATAAAACAAATGTCCCTACCTTAACCGGCGTCTACTATTTGTCTACCTGTCACTCCCCGCATTTCATGGCTATGTTTTCTTGCTGTGTTAGGTTTCATATTATTACATTTTCAATTTTCAAAAAATTCAAGAGAGAAAATAATTAACTTTCGTTTGAGCATAAATTTTGAAATTAAAACTTCAATATTTAAATTTTTGAAATTATATTTAGACGTACATTTTACTTGAAAAAAATTTAAAATTTAGTGAATGAAAGTATTTGAAGATTAGATTTCAAAATCTAATTAAATTTCATAAAAATTTATGATCAAACACTAGCTTACTAGTACATATCTAAAATTCGTCTTTCAAACTAATCCCTTTGTTCCAATTTAACAATTGATTTAGCTCAAAAATGTTATTCTAAAATAACTATTATTTTAATTTTAAGACATAATTTGGTAATTATTTCTAGCTGTATACTTAACATTAAAGAAGTATGCATAATATTTAAGAGAAAAATCAATTTATTTTTATTATATAAGTAGCAATTATTTAATAAACTATTATTATTATTATTACAAGTTTTATCCCCACACTCTTCCACCGACCAAATCAACTATTGAATTTTTGCATACCAAATATGGTTACTATATTACAAAGTACAAACACCCTAGGATTATAATTACAATAGATATAATCTAAGAGGTATAGTTTAATTATGAAAAATGTAATCTCACTTCTTTTTTTTAAAAAAAAATAGCAATTGGATATATTATAATCACCGCAATATTTTGTCCATACAGCAAAACATCCTAATAAAAAGGCCGGGTGAAATTGACTTGCATATTAGAATATAGTAATGTATTAGTTTAATTATAACAAGGAAATTGTTAATATAATCACCATTGTTCAACACTTAGATCACAAGATTTCATTTTATAATTTTAATTAGTCTAAAGTCACTAATTGAGCAAAAGGGTTGTACGTGTATGAGTGAACATGCCATGAACTTGTATCACATGATCTTATCTTATAATTTTATATTTTAGTCTAAAGTATAAAATTTGATTAATTGGAATTTTTCTTCTCTCATATGCACCTTCACGTTCTATTTTTTTTTTAATTATTATTATTATTCCACAACTTCTTTGCCATATCTTCCCTTGTTTTGCAACATTGTCAAATGAATTATAGACCTAATTTAACCTTAAAAGCAATTTAAAAGTGGGAGGATTGTCCAAGTTCATATATAGATGTCCAGGAACTCCCCAGCCCACCCCGGCCCCACCTCCACCCCGGTCGCCTGACTCTGTTCGGTCTTCAGAGCGTACACACCTAGGCACTTTCATTCTCTTCAGGGCGTGGACGATTTTATCCGAAAGACCTGACTCTGATGCCATGTCAAATGGATTTTGAGCCTAACACAATCAAAAAGCTAGCTCGTGTGGGAGAATTATTCAAGTCCATATAAGAAACTAAGAAACCCTAGGACCCTATCAATCACCGGCATGGAATTTATTAATTCATCAGACATAAAGTTAATATACATTAATAATAATTAGATTGATGGTCAAATATTCATAGATATTTGATAACTTTTTGAGTAACATACACGGTCACGTAAACTCACAAATTACACTGAAGATTCGCCTCTGACTAATTATGCACTCACTGATGATGATAATTGCTCAATTTCAAAAGTCAATTGGTTTTGGTATTTTTCTTAACTAATTAATATAAATAATCTAAAATTGTTTTCATAATTTTTTAGCCATATCTTTCTTGATTTGCATTATCTAGGAGACACATTCTCATGTTCCACTGCACTAATTATGCACTCAATCACAACTGCTCTATTTCAAAAAGTCAATTGTTTTTGGTATTTATTAACTAATACTCTAATAAATAATTTAAAGTGGATACCTAGTGCTACATTTTACCTCAAGCATGTTATATAACCAAGCCCATTTAATCTTTAATTAATTAAAATGCATATTTTTGATCCCTTTGTATACGAAATATGTTACATTCAAACTATTTTTAGAACTATGTTACTCTCCTCTATGGAGTAACAATACGACTTAACATAACATAGCACATAAATAATTTTAAAAAACGTAACGTGTTAATAATTTATTAAATTTGTAAAAATTCACGAACAGAGAAATCACACTTTTCAATTAAATAAACATTAAATGTGTAGTTAGCTAGATATCATAAGAACCAAAAATAAATTAAAACCTATTAATATTTGAAGGACTAAAATCTCCCTTATTTCCTGGCCAAATCATGTGTGAAGGAGAAAGAATCATATATACTATAGTTTACATGTGCTCCCTAAATGTGTGCCACACAGCCCTGAATTAATAAATCCAATGGGCCTAACAGAGGCATACACATGGACATTACAAAATGAACATTTAAAGTGTGAGTTGATTTATTACACCATTATATACTATAATAATTATTTATAGTAGAGTTATTCAATATTTATGTTGAGGAAAAATAATAGATACTTGACATAATTTTCATTTTTGCATATATTATCCCCGCAAAAAATATAGTAGCATTTTTCTTTTAAAATATAGCAAAATACATTATATTCACGCACTTGTAATATTTAATCCTAATTGAAATCGCTAGAATACAGTGTCTAATTTTAATTGTATGGGCTAGGTACTTTCAAAGCAAAAGTTAGATGTATGTGAATGTATGAAGGCATCGACTGTATCATATGTGTGGTTAAATGGATCTAATGTACGTGTTTTCAAATTATATGAAAAGTCAACAATATGTGAAGATATGTAAAGTGTATGTTATATGTATGTTGAAATCAACACCTAAAAATATATTTTGTATGTATATTATGAGTGTATGTAAAGTATTATTTTGGTCGCCTCTATTAAGAGAGTGCTCGTTGCTAGTGTTTTTAGATAGACAAATACGTGTATCTTGGATATTTATTATAAAAATGTATAATGTTTCTACGTTTTTTAATTTTTGTAAAATGCCTCTATAAAGAGTGCATAAGGAGGCCGAACCCATTGTTGAGCAGGTTAAACT